>CM051240.1:201016362-201763862 GCA_027917425.1 Gastrophryne carolinensis | reverse complement strand
AGTAGCAGCTGCGGCTGACAGTGGCTGGTCACACATTGCTGGGGAGAGAGCAGGATGAACAGAAGAAAATGTAATTTTCGCCTTTATGGAGGGAATAGAAGAAAGAAAGTTCTATTAAAGGTGGATTATAAGCGTTTAATTCCTCGGAGATATGCAAAAATAGAGGACCCATCATCAGATACAGGTAGGGAATTTGTTTTATATCCTGGCTCTAGGTTTCCTTCTTTTGGTGTGGAAGCAATTAGTCTGTTTTTCAATGAAGATAGGTTCTAATCTTAAAGGATTATCTTGCTACAAAGAAAGACTTGTACTTAAACACTTCCAAGATAACTTTCAGAAACCTTTTTGAAATATTTTGGAAAATGTGGATTATTAAAAGGATAAGTTAAAGTGAAAATTCTTTACTTTATACATAGTTTGGAATTTGGTACACTGCTTGGGTTTTGTTGGCTGTTATTAGGCAACCTATTTACCCTAATTTTCATATCTTAAAATAATTACAAACAAATCAGTGAGAATAGCAAGAGAGTAAGACAGAAAGTTGTATGATTTAACATAACACTTTTTTAGATAGCAACTGTTTTACAATGTTACAGTTGTTAACTTTTTCTCATCTCTGCTTAACCAGATAACCTATACAAAAATGCAGATTTATAAAAAATATACTAACTATTCATGCGTATCCAGTTTGTTATAAACATGTACACTCTGTTATCTAGCATGGCATGAGTTTGCCCTAACTGTTAACAACACTTTTGCAACACCTAACAGCTTTAACAATAAAAAAATAGGAAAATGGAAGAGAAAAATAGCAATTTTCCAAGCTTTCAAAGTTGTTGCTGTCTTAGTCACGCACACTATTGTGTAATCTTTTGCAGAGGAAGGTATTAGACACAATAATTGACACAAGGACAGTATCCTCATATTTCTGCTTGTTTCCTTGTCAAGGTTTTGAAATCCAAGGTTTTAAAAACGTAACTCTAGACAAGGTCCCTTGTGATGGATAACACCGAAATAACACAGTTATGTTTAAGTGAAACATTTCGGACTTCTTTTACATAAAGCGCACAGATCAGGAAAAGTTTACAGGCATGTTCAAGCATTAGAATTGATCAGCACAGTGAAAGGGCCACACAGTATTAAAAGGTCTAAACAGAGAATAAGGGAAAACAGCAATGGCATCTTTTATGGGCTGATGAGGATTGTGATGTTTGAACTCATTACACACATACATAATTCACTAACACCTTTTACAAGGTTTTTCAAACTGCATAAAGGCTTGGGGTGCATGAGGTCACCGTGATGTCTAGAGAACAGTTAGACACATAGATGAGTGCCAAACTGAAAGGGAGAACCATTGTGAAGAACATTAGAATGACCCTTATATTACATGTGCCAGAAATCAGAACTATTTTACATAAACACTTACAATCTATAGCTAAATTGATGCACAATTTAGATCTATTTTTGTCTGGAAGCCATCTATAGAGCATGAGACATTACTATGGATTACTTGGGAGAAGTGTCCTGGTCACAAAAAAGCCAGAATCCCAGGACTGCAATGCAAATGATTTGCCTACTTTGTTTTTCAGTCCAAACGACAAAATAGCTATAGGCTATGCATATATGGAAGTTGATGTGGAATTATAAATACACTTTCAATCAGGTTCTAAACGTTGTGGATTCCTCTTGCTGTAAGCCCCCCTGCCTGTGCCTGCTTTATTATCATAATGTGTCCTAAGGATAGGAAGTTCCTCTTGTTTTGCTCTTTGTGTTTATGCTCCACTCGGCCTATTGTTGTCTTCCAAGTTCAATGTATGTGCATTTCAGCAGCAGTAATGAGTACAGGGCAATGTGTTGGGTTAATTACTACGTTTATTTACAAGACACGATTTTGCACGTTGCACTGCGTTTTGGACTGATGGCTGATGAGTGGCAGTCGGAAGCACAGAAAGAGGTCTGGAATCAATAGATTAAGTGATCCCCACTCCAGGAAGCTCCCTGCTACATATCTCTGCTTGCAAAGCATAAGCCTGTTGATTTAGGGTTTTTTTTTCTAGGCATCCTTCCTTGGTCCCAGCTGTGCTTGTGTGTCTTACCTTATGCTCACTTTTGACACCTATCTACTTACTGTACATTACACACAAGAAGTTTATCTATTGTGATTAAACCAACAACTGGGTTTTATAGAGACCCTTTCCAATCCAGCCTACCCTTCCACAACCAAGCTTTAGAAAAGTAACTTGGTTGCAGCTTGCATAGCTTGCATTTAAATAACACGTTAAGGATCGTTCCACTCACATGTCAGTTAGAAGTGGAAGATTGTGGGTTGAGTTATCCATGGTGTCATAAAATCCAGATACTTTAGAGATCTGCTAACTGAAGCTTCAACCCCTCTATAATAGTTCTGAGATCAGAGGACCAGAATTTTAATTGCATTCATTTTCTTGCTATAAATGTTCAAAATTAGGCAATATTTATTTTTTCACTTCAACGTTTGACTTTCTGACCTTGCTTGGCATTCTATTGCTAGTCCACAACAGGATGCCACCACATCATCTGTCATACAGAGAGGTCAAATTTGAGTGACATAGACAATTTGAGAGCAATTGTAAAAATACATTATGCAGAACTAATATGTGCTCTGCAACAGATCCAAGCAGAAAGCTTGAAATAAACCTCAGACAGGTAGACTTTAGAAAGAGCCAAATGGCTAAGATATCATCATTTTTACAGTTGCTAATGAAAATGAATCCACCATTCTTATATAAAGTAAATGTCCATACATTTATTGCACATCAAACATTTCTCCTGTGCTTTAGATAGTGCCAATTTATCGATGGTTGCACACATACCATGCAAGTTGTTGGCAAACCTCTACCTTCAACCTAATACAAAATGGTTAAAGATTGTGTTTTGCATAGACATTTCTACACACTGCCTAAATCTGGTTTATCCGATCAACAGTTCATCCAGTTATCATGCTCTGATCCAATCTTGGCTAACATATAACGGGATATTCAAATATAACTGTCTATATTTTCATTTTCTTTTATTAAAACATAGAACAGCAGCTGACAAACCATTTTTATCCCAGCGTGACCTCCTTAGATAAAATGGACGTTAGTCTCAACTAGGGTTGTGTTGCTCCCATTTGTTCTCCTGGTTAAGTGAACCTTTTTCTAGCCTACATATAACATAAACATGTGAAACTAACAAACCTGTACTAAAATTTACTTTGAACACCTTGACGATGCTTTCCTGGTATGCCAGGTCTCATGTAAGAGATTGCATCCAGCTTGAGTCAACAGAAGGTGAGAGTCTAACAGGTTAAGCTTGACCAATTGCTAATAACAGCCTCAGTTTCCCACTTCTCCACAGCAAACAAAGCCTTGCTAGCGAGACACGCGTAGATATAAAGATCATCTTTCCCTCTCCAAGTTTCTCAAAGGAAAAAAGTCTCTCTGATCAATAAGCACCTCCCCCTATTGGGGGAACAGATGCCACAGTCTTCTGCAAGTGACAGAATAACAGACATCTGTGAGAGGGGGCTCACAAGGTAACACTGTTTACCGTTGTCTCTGATAAAGGTTCAGCTCCTTCAAATGCCAGACTAATTATTAGCAACACATAGGAAGTATTATAGGCTGAAAAGCCTTTATAATTCCCTGAAGCAGGTAGTGGTGAACAAGAAATGTCTCACTATGCACACTTTCAGCCAAGTATTTTTTTAAGGGTCACAACACATAAATGACACATCAATCTACATGAATATATTTCACTACTCTGTTTAAGCCTCATCCTTACTTTTATCCTGTAATCTTAGGATTGCATGGCAGTCTTCCATCGCTACCTGTATGAAGAGTAATTACGCCAACATTTTGGCAAGGCTTCTAATGCCGTGGATTGTAATTAAGTTGTTAAAATTACTGCGAGGGATTGCTTATCAGTGATGTTTTTGGCTATGTATCATTTCTAGTTAGTTTTTTTTCTCCTCCTTGGAGAACCATGAGCAAGTTGTGTATATTTTTGAGATATGAGAGCATCTTCATTTGTTTCAAGCTGCTGAAATAGTTTTTTTTCTTTGCTAGTTTCCAACTCTTTTGTGGCTTCAAGAGATTCTCGGCCTCTCTGGACATTTCTGCTTATCTGGTCAAACGTGTTGTTTTGACCCAGTAACACATATGAGTGAATAGCTATTAATGCCAATGTACAAAGCATTAAAGAGATAGATGAATCTTTATTTGCAGTACTGCCAACCAACCAGTTGGGCTCTTCATCACTTTAAGCTCATTAGGCCATTGAGTGCTGATTCCATTTAATTGCTGAGGAGTTACTGCATTCTGCAATTGGCTTGTTTAAAATAATGGCTCTTTTATTGATTTAATAACTAAAACTTCATCATGCAACAGAAATACCTATCACATAATTCCCATGGATTTTTAACAACTGCAAGTTCTTCCTTTTAAGTAATCAATTTTAAATGTAATCATCCCCTATCAAAAATGTGGTGGACCAGTTGTGGCCTAAAGTTAAGGAAGCAGCCTTGTGACCTAAAGGGTTGCAGATTTGATTCCCATCCAGGAAGTGCTCTTGAGCAAGGCATCTAATCCCCTAACTGTTCCCCTGGCACCGTTGCTAGGGCAGCTCGGGGCAGGTGTTTGTTTCTCTGATTGTGTTTGTCTCACTGCACGGAAGGGTTAAATGCAGCGGGAAATTTGTTCGCAAGCATACAATGGCAGTGTATATCCAAAAGCCCCCCCCCCAAATAGGCTCATATACAGATATATAAACTTGCTGCACCCATTTGATTAAGAAATTTCTAGCTAATAGTTAATAAATTAACCTGATAAATTGAGTCATTAGTCAGAGAATGTTCACACATTCTGTAAATGCCTTTAGGTAGCTTTTAAAAACTTGCTACAGACATGTGGCACATATCAGCAAGTCAGCACTAAATATTTACTAGTCGCTTACTGTATAATACAAGTAATTGATAGACACATAATGAAGTCAGTGGACACTGGCTTAAACTCATAAGACTACAGGTCGAAGTTCCAGTACTAGATATGAGCATCTCTTCATATTGTGTTTTATTTGTGTCTATTAAAGTATTTACTACTTGTTTGGGAAAATAGAATCAGGGAGTGTGAGGTTATTGTCGTCTTGTGATGTTGATGGATGGTGCGTTCCTGACCTCTCTTCCTGAGACATGACTTCACTGCTTGCTGAAAATGCTCTTATTTTTGGGGGCTCCTAAGGGGGCTTCTTGATAAATTATCTTTGAAAAAAAAAGGAAATGGCTTGAGAAAATATTTCAGGCCTCTCTGCAGTGCAGTAGAACTTACATGTCACTCAGAGCAGTCAGCAATGAGCAAAAAGAGACCTCAAAAGACATATTTTCTGTTGGGATAAAAGCCCTTTAATGCCTGTCCAGCTTTAGATAATTTTATTCACTCCTCCTGGACCTCTCTTTATTCCTCCTGCGCCCAGAGATCAGTTTTTAAGAGGTGGGTTGAAAGATTCCCAGGCCTAAAGAGCTTTTGTTATGCACCCTCCCCACCTCTGAATCAAGGCTCAGAACATTTGTAAAGGGATGTCTGCTGGTTGCTAAGAAATAGTTAAACCTCTGTCACTAAAGGAAAAAAAAGATTCACAATATTGATTGTACGAAGGTATATCTGGACCACACAGCTCGAAGGCTTACTCTGGAAATATTTTTTTTTCCAATCTTGGGGCATTACCCAGCCTGAACTTGTTTAAACCCTTGTGGTCACACCTCTTGAAAAGGTTTTGTTCTGACCGTCAATTGGTATTCAAACCAGGTCAGCAGATACTGTTTGCTGCTCCTAGGGCCGTTTTCATTTTAATTTGCACCTGTTGTGCAGTTGTTCAGAAGGCAAGTGCAGACTTGCAGATTATACAAAGATCATATTATGAGCAGATATGCACGGTGTAATCTTTTTGTCCCCAGACTCCCATGACAAAAATGGAAAAAAAAACGTCTTTTTTGTTCCTTTTTTTCCTCCCTGGGAACTTGTCAAAGCAAACAGATATGACTGACTAAAAATTTGTAAGTAGACGTGATTCAAGAATTCTCCAAAAGCATTGAAAAACTGACACACAATCCTTTTGATTTTTTTTCCTTCTTGCTTTCCTGCAACTTTTCCATAATCCGATCACTGGCAAGAGCCACTTGAGATAGCTCAGTTGATAATTTAGGAGAGGGAGCCTTTATTAGATTCAGAGAAATCAAAACGAACCTGAAAATTGTTTTCTTTATAACCCCCTTCCCTTTTCTTCAGCCCCCACCCCTTGTTCCCATGATGTCATGGCTCAAATTTGTTTTTTTGTGCGAGGTTCTAGAGAGTTAGGTTAACATATCTTGGCATTCCCATGTGTGCGTAACGGATGGTGTGTTTCTGTTTCTGAGCTAATGCCCTGTGTTTATTACGCTAATCTTTCTTGTCTGCTGGTAAAGTGGACAATTTATGTACTATCATGTAGGCCGGGTTCCTTGTGAGGGCTGACTAATTTACAAACAGCCACCTTCAATTGAGTTCACAGACCTTATTTGCAGGCTGTGTCTTGTGTGTTTTTTTTACAAAGCTGCTGATTTTGGACAGAGAATTGCACGGTGGTAAGAATCGGTTCTTCTTAACTAATTTAGGTTTTGAATATTATTATTTGTGATTCCTTGACATTTTCGGTGTAGTCCAGTTCTGACCATACACTGCCAAATATTTTAGCGATAGCATCTATCTCCTTTACGTTACTTATTCTTAATGTTTTTTTAGCCATATAGAGAAGATGTTTGCTCTCTTGCCCATGAAGTCTAAATAACATTTCATGATAACAACATTTTTTTTAATCTATAAAATCTTTCTGATTGTTCTATGTGCTTTTATAGTAAATCTCTACGAGCGGAATTTTTTCAAATGCTGTATCAAACACTAAGGCCATATACAGAAAGAGAAACTCCCTAGCTAAGCCCTTTCCACATTTGTTCGATGACAATGATCACATCTTATCTGATGACATCATTGTCGACAGTCATGGGGAGGAGAGATTGGCAAGATATCTTAACCAAGCTGATGTTTCATCTGATGGCTAATACCTGATGTTCTGTTTAACTTGAGTCATAATGGGACATATTTGACAGGACATTCAGCTGAAATATTTTAAGGCAAGGGTTCCCAACCCTTTCTGATTATTTCAAGTACCACCTGTGTGTTGTCAGTCACTTAAAATAGAATTAATTGCACAAAAATGGGGCAGTTTTCTATTTATGGTGCAAATCTCACTTGAGTGAAGTATAGATGGCAGAAGATCAGGTTGGGGTATAGGTAAGTATGCCTAAGTATGCCTTGTTGAATACTACTTGAGAGGATCTTGAGTGCCACCAGTGGTACTAGGGGATTCCTGAGGGGTTTGAGGGGACTATGATATTAAAAAAGAACAGTCTAGTCAAAGATATAATTTCGATACTATTACTCAACTGACAGACATTTCGGCATGTGCTAAACTATACCTTGTATTGTTTTGCAGTACTGACCTACGACAATGTAGTAGACACGGGTTCGGAGACTGATGAAGATGAGAAGCTCCAAATTGCTGAAGATGACAGTATTATTACCACATTGGACCAGGAAACAAGTCCTGCCAGTATGCTCAACCACGAGTCTTCTCCGCACACCAATCAGGCACTACTGGCAAGAGAAGAAGAGGAAGATGATCTGAGAAATGGTGGCATCGACCACAACTGGCACAACGATGAACTTCTGAAAGCTTCTGTCGATGGTTCTGGTAAGTTTATGTTTTCTAGCCATAAATAGTTTAGAACCCTTCATCCAGTCATCACCCAGTCCAATTATTTTCAGCCAGATTGGGCAATGACTATAGTCTCATTTACAATAGTGACCAAAAGATTTCTGGATTATTAGCTTCATACCAGAATGATCCTAGATTGCAAATCTTTGTATTATCCTCTGGCTTTTAATGTATTAAATGACTAAGGAAGCAAATAACTGGAAACACTCAAATATAGAGACATTCAAACCTCAAAAGTAGAAGACCAGGCACCTTTGTCAGGGAGCTGCAATTATGCCACCCACAAAAGATTTTACAGGTCAATAGGTAAACCAGCCCACAGAAATACTCCTGTAGCTGAAATGTCACCACTAGGCAGAATAACATTGTAATGATGTACAAATTACCATTGTCAGAGCATGATTAGCTGTCATTCGGAGTACAACTATGTTCCTAATCCTTAAACCTTCCTACATGTATTTAACTAGGCAGTTGGTCATCTCAAATCTAAAAAGCAGTTTTTTGTTGATCTCTATTTCATGTCAGACGAATTGCCAGAAGCATCTGTGTCCTGGCTTCCAACCGAATTAAAAACCACATGTTTAATCTGATATTTTTTTATGAGATGAAGAGGCTGAACATTTCCAGAATCTCACATAAACATTTATCGTCAAAAGCTCCAAGACCTTAAGGTTTCAGATTTTCAACTAGGGGGGAGCTGAGCCAAAGATGGTAGAAAGATAAATACGTTTAATTAGGGGGCATAGGATGATCATTAAAGGAAGTCTGACTGCTGTACAAGTCATTAACAATCTTAAATGAAATTTTTATTTTTATGATAGCCATTTACATGTATAATAAGACCCAATGATTCTTGGGAGCTGGGTGACAGGAACTGAGTGCGGCGAGAAGTCTTGTATGACATACTATTTAAATGAGTTGGAGTTAGCTATTCATATTTGTTAATGAACTAGATAGTCGCAGCCATAAGAATGAATGTACTGATGGTTTAAATTTTAATATCTAGAAATCAAGGGTAAGGGCCAATTACTGGGATTTTTTACTCTTAAAGGAATAATTAATAGGGATTTAACAAATGCAAGACTTCAAACTTCTGGTTAAGAAAAAGTTTCTCTTTTTTCAAATTAGAGCTAACTTCTATACAGAATATTGTAGACAAGTCTAATTACACTAGATCTTCTTGCTCTGTTCAATGCTTTTCCACTTTACTGAAAGTCTTGTAAACACCCTGACACACCAATCCCTGTGATTCTCTAGGGGCTATAACAGAGCAAAATGTTTCTGGAAATCAGTTGAGTTGTTATGTTGGCAGAAAAATGCTCACCTGAACCCTGTCCCATGTACTTCTCCTCTATTTCTGGCAGCCCACTGTAGATGTTGTAGCAGAGCTCTAAAGTTTGCACCTCCCATTTTCCATGACCATGCTCCAAATGTGGTCCTCCATCGCTCCAAGCATGAGCACGCCTCGCAAGCCACAATGACACTGAACTTTAACAAACTCAGTCCTAACACAGAGGATAGCTTATACTCAATTTTTTATAAAATATATTGGGCGCAGGGGGTCCTTTAGTACCGCTGTTGTATAGCTATGAGCAATGCCATTGTTTTGGTGTGGTTTCCTACCTCAGTACTGAAATCAGTGGACCAAAACCCAAGTCCTTGCCCCTGGGAAGCCCCGCTGTGTGAAACTAGATCGCCCCTCAAACTTACCCTACCAACGATATCACATTATGTGTGTGGGCTGTTGTCGAACCAGAGGTGTATGCTGTGCATATTCATGCAAGGCATACACCCCTATTTCTGACAGAGGTCTGACATATAGACCATATATACTCGCTCCTGTGACCAGCCTCCCTGTGATCTGCGGTGCTCAGCCTATTTGAACGATTGGCCACAGGAGCGTGTCTCAGCTGTGGAGATGCCGTTGATGTGGGCCGAGGCCTATGATCGTGGTGTGGGACCCCCAAGAAAGATTAGTGTCTGCTGGGGTTCCCGGGGAGTTATACACAGCAGGGCATCCCAAATCAGATGCCTCAGGGGGAGTAAATCAGTCATTCTTGGGGTCTTTTAGTCTCCAGGGCTGGTGTTTTCAAGTGGTTGGTCCAACCTATTTATTCATGGGAATATGCCCCATATACCCCATATGCAATACGCCCCAGCCATTAACATATAAGTAATATTAATAATACGACTAAAATATATTTAATAATAAAATAATATTTAATAATAAATTACATTTTCACTGTGCCACCAGGCGATCAAGCGTTAACCTGCTACAGCATCCAGTCTGTCTGACAGCTGCTCTGTCCGCTATATCCATAATTTTATTTTACTATTCTGCAAAGCCAGGAGAGATACTTTGCTTTTACCTGTCTGCTTCTAATGACCAGTAATGATTTATAGGGTTTTTTATAGTACTAAAAGTGCTCAGATCTGGTGCCATGATGTCTAATGTATAAAGATTGTGGTCCCCCCCCCCCCACCCCGTGCCAAAATAAGACCTTGTGTTTATTCAGGCCAATAGATAGCACTCTTTTCTCAATAAAGAAAAAAAATATTTTTTTTTCTCGCTCCTTTTTTTTCTTATTTATTGTTAAAATCATGCACTGCAGACAATAACTCTAATTCCAGAGCCGGATTGTTTAGCGGTGTTTTGTCGGTGGTGCCTGTCTGTCTCACAGGGCACCTCTGTGCATAGTTGGTGTATGAGATAACCCCCTCCCTCCTCTGCTTACTCTGCCATACTTTCTCTTACTTTGTCTGCAGGATGCAGGGTTTGAACTGAAGAGGGGCTGCGTGGTTCTGAATGTGCTTTTCCGGTTCAAGCACAATCAAAGTTTCTATGTGAGCCATTGTCCTTGACATTCCTTCGTCCCACAATAGGGTGGACGCAGTGTGCTGAAATGCTTGCATGACATCAATATCATCCACTTAAATAAATCACCTGCGTTTGGCCTTCTTCTGCTTATACAAGGATTCCTCCGCCAGGAGGGAAGAAAATGTTCTTTATTTTGACAAACCTTTATCCCAGAGGGCGACAGGAAAACGCTAACTTTTACTCTTGTTTTCAAAATAAATACAGGCAGCCCTATTAACAGGCAGAAAAAGAAAAGGGGGAGAGAGATATTAGAAATTCCCAGCGTGCCGCTGGCACACCTGTCAGAGAAGAAAGTTACATGAAAGTCTAAAAAGTTTTCTTCCCTTTTCTTCTTTAGAGCAGACTGGAAAAAATCTATTCATTTCAGTTTTAGGAATAATATATATATATATATATATATATATATATATATATATATATATATATAAAAAGCCACACAATAGGAAAAATGGGATGTTACTTAAAAACAACAAGGCATTTATGCAACAAGTAATAGCCATCTCTTGGTCACAGTTTTTTTGTACCTGATTGTGGAAACACATCCAACATAGAAATGTCAGATGTTTTATCGGGGTTGTAAGAACCCCTGATAAAATGTTCTCCCTTGCATTGTTAGCAGGTTACTAAAGTACGTAAAATGAAGTCCTCCAGTGGACCTCCAGTCAAAAATGACTATAGTTTCCCTTTCACATTCACCACCTAGTGATCCTAATTTAGAATGTCCCTACCAAAAAAAAAATACAAAAACAGTGCTACTCACCTTTTGTCCAGCACAACTCCATTGGCCAGACCCACTGGTTTACAACTTACCAAGATTTAAGATTGAGTACCCGGGGGGGGGTTCTCTCCTGTTCAAGTTGGCAGCCATGAATGAGTTGGGTTTACACCCCACAGCACAGCTACTCCATTAATTGAAATTGAGGGGACGTGTCTGCATGACTCTTCCTGCATGAACCTACCTCGGCACCGCCCCTTTGGTGCAATGCTGTGAGACGTAAACCTGACATGTTCATGGGTGCCATCTTGAACTGAAGAGGACGTGCAATCTCTAATCCTGGTAGGTTATTGGGTGGTGCAGCGCTGGACAAAAGGTGAATAGTGCCTTTTTTATTTTTGGTTGGTCAATTCCTAAAGGTCCTAAACAAGCCAAAGTCAGGCATTGAGCGTTATGACAGGGGCCTGGAAATATTGTGGGATTTGCCACATGTGTGCTTAGCTGTTTCCTGTCCCCTGTTGGTTGGAGCTCTGCTAGGAAAAGGTGACAATCTCTCTAATGCAGCGCTCATGGGTGGCATAAGGGGTAGTTTAGATTATTTATTGTCTCCCTGGATCCCAGGATCCTCCCTGGCACACTTGCTATGGTGCATATAGGTCCATTTTAACACCCAATCTGGCACTGAAAATGATTGATTTTCTTTTATAACTGATGATTTTGATAGGTTCTTGATTCGAATGGAAAAGGTTGCCAGATTTCAGTAAATCACCTTCCCTACACTACAGCCATCAATTAAACTCAGTCAGTTACTTTATTCACAGGCATAGCTAAGTGGGGTAACCTACAAAGGGAGAAGCTCTTACATGTATGCCAGCCAATCAGACATGGTCTCCTTGAAAATTGGTGTGCATCATTCATAAAGGTGAACAGACATTCACCTAATCCTGCTGCCCCTAGTGGCAATGGGTGAAAATTGCTTTATAGGTAGTACCCGGTATCTGGTCCTCTGTCCATGAAGGCACAATTGATGATGTAGCCAAATTAATCCACAGTAAATTGATACATGTTGATTTGCCACAGATGCCTTTTAAATAAATCCTAAACTGGGGAACACAACCCAGAACAAAAGCAAATATCATGGGATTTGAGGCCAAGGTAAGGTCACCAGGAGCATTAAGAAGACTTTGTCCACTTCTATAGCTTAAACGGCTTTTGAAACTTGCAAGCATTATGCAGAAAAATGCTATAAATTGTTTTCCTCTCTGTGTTTGATCTTGTGTGCCCTCAGATGGGAATCTTGTGACTCCCAGTAGCAGAAATCACATGAGATGAGTAAGGAAGAAGGACATACAATAGCTATATTTATTCCCAGTGACAACCTTCTCGGAAATACCTTGATCTAATTACTTGCAAAGATTGATATAAATATCGGAGGCTGAAGACATTTTAACCCCTCTCCCTGCGGAGGCGAAAGCCTAAGTTGAGCGCTAGGATTAGCTGTTACCTGGGTTTAGCTTTCTCTGGGACATACATGCTTAAAGCAACCTAGTTGATCAAAGTAGGTAAAAATGACAGCCATCCCAGCCAATGAAAAGCTGCCTCTGGTTTACTTCTAAGAGTCTGAGACCCGGCTCTAGCCAAAGCGTTTATTTTAGATTTAAGGAAAGGTTATAAGCTCTTTGGTGACTGAGATCCATTAAAATAATTTAGCCTCACTTCTTACCTGCAGTGACCATAGAGCTGGCTTTGAGCATTTGCTAAGATGCAAGGATTTTCCCTATCAGAAAGTGGTAGCACCCTATAAAGCCCCAGATAGCAAAAAGACACATTTAATACTCCAGCTTTATAAAAGTTACAGGGTCTTAGAATTGGGTTCTGCCTAGACACACCCCTGCAGCCCCCTAAATAGAGCACTTACCAAGGCAGAGTTTGGAACTCCCCCTCTGTCAAAGTGCGATGCATTATGGTGCACTCCAGCCACTGTAGGTTTGGAATCTCTGGACGCATGCAGGCAGTGAGTAAGAGGTGCTTATGTGGGGGATAACAAAAAAACAAAAGTGTACGTAGGTTTTGTCTCCTGCCACTCCTGCTAGTCCGGGAATCAGCAGCTCACCTGATCACTGGATCCAAGCATGTTCCGCAGCGCCAGCCAGGCCACAAACATGAGGTCGAGATTCATAGAGTGTCAGGCTTGCGATCTGCCATTAGTCACAGGGGCACTGCCACACCCACTCCATTCATTGCAATGGAGGGGGTTTGCTGAGGCCTGATACACTTCCTCCATTGCAGTATGGCTGATGGTGGGGAGTGGGAGCTAGTATTAAAGTGCCAGGCGAAGCATAAATATAGGGATGTGGTGTAGGCTCGGGTACAGCAATCAGGTGAGTTACTGATCACCAGACTAGCACCAATCAACAGCAGAAGACAAAAGGTAAGTATATCCTTTTGCTTTTTTGTTGTTGGGCTGCTGAATTATGTTTTTTTATTTTAGCCTAGGAAATAGACCACAGGAGTTCACTTTATTGCATCATGATCGCCACATTAGGCAGAATGTAATGGATGTTGAGCATTAGCTAGGATTAGAAGATGTTCTTACCTAATTTTTGAAATGTAAATGACAGTCTTATGTATGTTTGTTTGTGTGTTGTCTTACACCTGCATTATAGACTAGAAAAATACTATTCTTGAGAATGTAAATGGTTGCCACTAGCACTACCAACTCTTTTCTTTCCTTCACTTTTGCTAAACATAATGCCTGTGACAGAAATATTCTTATTTACAACTGGGAGTATATCTATAAATGACTCAATTACCCACCCGTCAGTTCCTATAGAGCCGCTTTTATTACAGTGTATGGAATCCATATGAAAGCTGGGTCTCCAAGGGATTAGGCCAGACTTGGGATCGCTGCCATATGGAGTTTGCTGCAGCACATGAGCTGAGCGAATCCGTATTGTCAGTATTAGAAAATAAATGGGACATATTGTTGCTGTGATATGTATTGTTAACCCACGAATAGAAGACACAGAAACATTTGTAACTGTAAAAACGGATGCAGTAAAAATATTTTTACAGCCACATCAACAATTCAGCATACGATTAATAATGCATCACGGTGTCCATGAGAGGGACTGAATCATTATTTTGTAGCTCAGATTTGCTTTGCTTGTTTCATTTAAAAGCCTTTATTAGGATCAGACATAACGGAGTGCAGTGAGCAGAAGGATGTGGGTGAGATATTGTCTGAATCCATCCATAGACAAATGTTGCCTTATTTTCTTGTAAGCTGCTTATTATGGGGCATGAACACAACCACATATATTGAGACAGTAAAAGATCTCACACAGTGTACCAAGCAGGTTTTTCTTTCGATACGTTCTCTCACTTCGCCTGGTCAGTGATAGACATGTCCTATTTAAGAGCTAAAAATGTTAACATGCACAATTTTCATTGTGAGTTTCAAGATATGAAGCTATTGTTCAAAAACATTGGGGGAGGTCCAATAAGAAATCACCTTACTTCAGGTTAGGAACCTTCAAGATCGTCCATGATTTTCCTCATTTAGTAGATATGTTATGCAACTGCTTGTTGCTGTATCTAAGCAAAACCCACACCACCCACCATCAGTGTTTCTTTATTAAATAAGGCCAGGTGTCTTACACTGAATGGCTTGTATGACCTTTTTTGTCATGAAAGCCATTTGTCCACACCCCCATCCACCTGACCCCTTACTTTTGACTCTGTGGCAAAACCGAATAAACCTGAAGGCTCACACTGATTTGCCGAATGAAAGTGGAGGGTCGACAATGGAGCCAACAGAATCCACCATTCAGTGATGCAGATGCTGATTTTCCAAGGACAGATGCAGCCGCTACTCTGGTCACAGCAATGGTGTAATTGGGTTGGGTGGGGGGTTAGTAAAAGGAAAATAGCCCCTTAAAAACACTTCTGTGAGCAGTTTAACGTATATGTTTTCGCTTCTTTCCTTGAACCTAGTATAATAGCAGTAGACTAGAACCCATAGTTGTCTTGTGAAGAGGACCACTTATATTTTTAGGTAACTAAGCTGTCATTTTGTGTTTCCACGTATGTTCACAGATCACACGTATGATTTTATTTTCTAGTCACAGTTCTGTAGCACATTAACTGAATAAAGTTCTCCGGCTGGGGGATTATTATAAGGTGTCACCAGCGCCAGACTTTGCATGCTATGATGTACATGTTGTGACAAGCCGGAAGCTTCCTTTAGACTGAGGGTCAGATTAACCTAACACCTTATTTTAAACACTTCATAAAACTCATTTCAGGATGAAGACCATTCTGCGGAAATATGCAAAGCGTACCGTGCCGAAGCCTTAAATAATCTTGTTGCCTGAAAATGAGCTAGGGGAGATAAAACCTCAGTCCTGCTTAGCGTTTTTAAAAACATAACTTTAATGCTAATGATCTCTTAAAATGTGCGATCAGCTACCTTAGGGTCACCATAAAAACATGCAGAGATTTTAACTTTAGTTCTCATGCTACCTCCCAGTCAGATGTGCTGGATCTAAAAGAACTGGAAAGTCTTCCGCATTCTTAGACTTATTTGGCCCATCCATGTTTCACTGCCCAATGGGTAACAGATTAGCATGTTGCAATCTAACAGTAAATCTTTTTCAATCTTCTTATTTTTGTCTTTATCGTTATATGTTTTGGAATCACAACATATCCACAGGGTTCAGATGGTCTGCTAGGTTATAGGCACGCTTTGATAACCCAGGGTTCAGATGGTCTGCTAGGTTATATGTAGGCTTTAATAATCCAGGGTTCAGATGGTCTGCTAGGTTATAGGTATGCTTTGATAACCCAGGGTTGGGTGAATTTAGGGTTGTCCAAGTAAATTAGGCTGTAATCTTACGACTGTCAAAAGCAACACATTACCTTACCACTGTTTTTAACGGCTAATTTCTGTTTTTTCAGATGACATGAAAGGAGACTATGACTGTATGGGACCTGAAGCCACTCATGTAACCACTATTAGTAACGGTACAGGTAATAACTTTATACATATATTACATATGCAGTACATGGTACCACCAAAGTGCTATGGCTCTTAATGCTGCCCATAATCCAGTGAAACAGTAATCCAGTGTAAAATTCTCTATTAACTTAGTTTCCTTAAATATTGAGTCTTAGTCATACTGTTAAGCTTAACGTAAATTATTTGTAATAACCAGCCTTTTATTAAACCTGAGAAATATTTATGTATTTCACACTCTGTATCAGAATATGACAGCTAACCACATAAAAGACACGATTCCATAGGCGAATGCTGCTTCACATTTTCATTATCCTCCAATAACATTGTTTGCCCACCTAGCAATTACCCAATATTGTCAAGTTAAGAGTCCACTTGTAAGCTGTTACAAAATGGAATGGGGTCAGAGGTTTTAGGCAACATTAACAGCTCTCTCTCTTCACCATGGGTCACTGAATACCAGTTCTAGAAAACATCATTGTTAAGCATTAGTTGTGTTTGTTTATGTAAGGGTATCCTACTTGACTGTTAGCAAGTAACGTTCTTCCCTGAGGCCATATTTTTTTCACCAGTGAGCATAATAATGGCTGACATTTCTTTAATCCTACAGTGGATTCTGAACCCTTTTTAGATTTTAAGTCATTGGCGTCTGAAATGCACAATGTCCCAATAACTGTCAGGCATAGAGATGATTTTTTTGACAACTTTTTGTCTTTTTTTTTTTCCTACAGTGAAAAACACAAATTGCACTTCGGAATTTGAAGACTATTTCACCCGAAGGAAGATGGATGACAGTGACGGGCATGGAGTCAGCATAGCAGAGTACTTACACCGTAGTGACACAGCTATCATTTACCCTGAAGCCCCTGAGGAGTTGTGCCGATTGGGAACACCAGAGGCCAATGGACACGAGGAGAATGGTAAGGCTGTGATTCATTTTTAGATACCACAATGAGGACCAGTTGCAGCTGTTGCAATTATAAATGCACTCTGTGCCAGGGTGTTTACCTTAAAATTTCAGGAACAGCTGCACAGGCCTGGAATTCCATGAGCCGAACATTCAATAGGCTCAAGATGTCCTGTTTGCAAGTTCCTTACATTTTTCAATACACTCAAAGGATGAGAATTGCTGAACACTATGATCTGAGGAAGAATAGTACATAGCTAGTGTTGTGATTGAAAACAAGCAAGTGTTTTAGGTAATTCTCAACATAAATTATAGGAGAACAGGAGGCCTTGGCACAGATGCACGTAACAATGAAACAATGCACCCTACTGTTTCTGGGTTAGAGAAACCAATGTTGAAACCTGCAACTAGGGGGAGTCTTCTGTCTGCTGTTTTTAATAGGAAAGCCAAACCTAGACCTTCACCATTTTTTTCTAACAGCAAGCACCCCAGTTGTTTAGTGGTTTGGTGTATATATGTTTTAAGATACTTATAGTTATCAAAGCAGGCCAACGCCCTCCACAGTGCGGGTGTCGGTGGCCACCGGCGCCGCAGCTAAAATGACAGTCTGGGGGGGGGATCCAGAATGCTGGAGCCCCCTGCACATAACCCGCCAGGACGTCCGTAAACCCTACCTTAACCTTGCTCCCTCACCGGGAATACAGCCCCGCGATTTGCTGATGGGCAGTCATATGGTCAGTGATGTTCCGGCCACCAAATGCGGTGCTGTCGTTGCCTACGTGAGTGCCAGGCAGGTGGGGAATCGAGGTTAAGATAAGGTCTATGGTGGTCCTGGGGGGTTCTGTGCAGGGGGGCTTCAGCATTCTGGATGCCCCCTCGACTGTCTTTTTAGTGGCGATGCCAGCGGTCACCAGCACCCTTGCGGGGTTAAAAAATACGGAGATATATGGGTACAATCAGCTTAGTCATATGCATTCACGTTGTGTTTGCACAAACAGAGTGACATAGTTATTGTGTTATCCAAAATCCCTGTGCGTTGCGTGTGTGGTGTTGTTTTACCTCGTCAGGGGATTCTGTGATAACCTAGGAGATTAAGAGAGTAAAAACAGTATGGTAGTGAGTGATGATGATATATATATATATATATATATATATATATATATATATATATATATATTTAATATAAAAAATAAAGGTTTTGATTGCACACTAAATTAGTCTCTCTGTTTCAAGCATTAATAATATTATTAATAGTCATCAACAACAGTCATCATCTGCTTATTTTTTCTATCCATCGCTTTGATACAAATCAGCCCTCAAATCAAATACTAGAGTTAAAATACTGTATCGGACACACTAGTAGAAAGTAAACTTATTAAAGCTAAATGATTATTACATAATCTCGAAATGTTGGGTGCAAAAGTCTTAATTAATATTCTCTTGAAGTATGATTGGTGCATAGAGCAAATAGCACGACAGTATAAAATGACAATACGACATTGCAGCAGATTGCGTTGACTCCTAACATACCATCCTGGGCAGGAAGCCCATTAGCTGCCATTGATTTACTGACCTTTTGCCCTGTGTCTCCTTCTCATTTATCTCCACTTTAGACCTGCCACCTGGAACGCCAGATGCTTTCGCCCAGCTGCTAACCTGTCCCTATTGCGACAGGGGCTACAAGCGGTTGACGTCACTGAAGGAGCACATCAAGTACCGCCATGAGAAGAACGAGGAGAACTTCTCCTGCCCTCTTTGCAGCTACACCTTTGCCTATCGCACCCAACTTGAGCGACATATGTTGACGCACAAGCCAGGCAGAGATCAGGTGGGGTTTTACTTTAAGTGATTCTCTCTATAATAACCCCTTAGAGAAACTATATTGCTTTGATTGGCAATCATTATTAATTTTTCATGGCATTTTGAAGATGCAGATCTTTTAATGGTAATAGCTTTAATTGAGGTCTAAATGATTTTTTGATGGTCTCTCCTAATATGATTTAATAGTCTTATGTTCACGATCGAATGAGTGTGTTAATTTCTAATTTAGAAATTTTACTTGCACTTTAACTTCACTTTGGTTTAACGTTTTTAATGCTGCTCAAAAGGTGAAGGAAACATTGGTATTTTAATTAACGAGTTCTAAAAGAAATTACTGTCACATCGATTTTTTTTTCTTTTTTTTTGGCGTCGTTCAGCAAAATGCCATAAAACTGGCTTCAATTTAAAATGGATATCACATTTTTAGATTAAACATTGCTGAAAAATGTTAATGGGCCTTAAATTTTATCACTTCAAATATTAAGTGACTGGGCTGTATGTAGACTCATTTGCGTCATCACTTCAGAGTTTTGTCCCCAGTAAACTTTTTAGTAACATTGTGGCAAAGAGAATACAGCGTAGCAATTAATACTAGCCAATCAGAGATCACATTTTGTCATCCTAGCAACCAATCAGGAATCATTTTCCTGCTACAAGATCTGCTTCAACTTTTATTAGTTAAAAAATTATTTCAAAGTTCATCTATAAATTTGAGTAATTTTTTTTTTTTTTTAGATAAATACATAAAAAATGAGCTCCTATAAACCTCTAAACAATTTTTATTTGTGGTTTAAATTTAGTGTCTCATGACTGAGTCTTCCAACTGTACATACTGGTGCACTAGCTCACGTTGGCGCAGTATGAATAGAAGCTTTAGTGCCGAAAAGTCCCCTCATTTGCTCATGGCATTTACAATTAGTAAATTAAAATGATTGTATCATATTAACAGTGGCACAACTAAAGTTTATAGTGGTCCTCGGAGGGCTGTGGGGGGAGTCTGAGCAGCTGTTGCTGTTTGTTTATGCAACTCAGCAACATATGAGCTCTGGTCCCTCAATGGAGCTCGACGGGTTGGGCTAGGCTTGATCTTTGAAGGTTGCTAGTGTTTGAACAAACCTCCCTGTGTCCTGTGTACACCATCTGTCTCACCAGGAATGTGGGAAGGCTCAGTACACCCCAGCAGTTGTCATGCCGCTTCTGTGCTCGCTGTCTTTTTGTGTGTGTAAAAGCTTTTGTGTCCTACTGCTTGAAGCTGGATGACATACCTTGAGCATCACCACGCTGCTATTTTCACATCCTCTGTTGCAAGTGACATGTATCTCAAACACTTTAAACATGTCCTGCTGTAAGCATTGTACACCTGGCTTTTTTATTAAATATTTTTGGGTAACTCATAAATGTAATATTTAGTAGTTGCCAAACAGCTGTAGAGCCACCTTGTGCCCTTACACAAGTAAAGTACATGAAAAATACATTTTTATCGAGCATACATTTTACAGTATTCAAAAAAATTCTTCAATTATTTGGAATAACCGTAATTTGCGCTGCTGCTTAATTCTTTTTACACTGTTAACTTGGATTTATAAATATCTTGTAAATAGTGTTTCATTAGATTAGTCTAAATAATAGGAGACATCTCATTCTTTACATAGCCTGTCTAAAATATTTATTAAATGAACCCTTTTTTTATACAGCATCAGATGTTGACCCAGGGAGCTAGCAATCGCAAGTTTAAGTGTACAGAGTGTGGCAAAGCCTTCAAATATAAGCACCATTTAAAGGAACACCTCCGAATACACAGCGGTGAGTAAACAAGTTGGTCTTAATATATTTAGAAAATGTAGCATAGCAAAGAGTCTTTACATTGATATGTTAGTGCCTTGCTAATGGTAACTTATCAGACTCATTGAGACCACATTCACCTCAACATATATATATATATATATATATATATATATATATATATATATATATATAATAGATGGATAATAGCAACATTCTGACATCATGTTACTATTATTCTCATAAATAATTTAATACAAGTAGGTAGAGAAACTGCATAAAGACAGTGACCTTTTGATTTAACCTTTGGATATAATCAAAGCTACTGAATCTACTACTACGCCAAATTAAATGACTAGTAACAACACCTTTTGCAAGTTTTGTGTACTAAAATATATTTTATTGTGATTAAATACTTTTTCTTCTCAATATAGGAGAGAAGCCATATGAATGCCCTAACTGCAAGAAGCGCTTCTCCCATTCGGGTTCCTATAGTTCACACATTAGCAGCAAGAAATGCATTGGCCTGATCTCTGTGAATGGGAGAATGAGGAACAACATGAAGGCAGGTTCATCTCCAAATTCAGTGTCATCATCTCCCACTAATTCAGCCATAACACAGCTCAGACACAAACTGGAGAATGGGAAACCACTTGGCTTGACGGAACCTTCTGGCCTACTGAAGATTAAAACAGAATCATTAGATTACAATGACTATAAACTTCTTATGGCAGCCACTCACGGGTTCAATGGTCCCAATCCATTCATGAATGGTGGTTTTGGAGCCACCAGTCCATTGGGAATTCACTCCTCAGCTCAGAGTCCAATGCAGCACTTAGGTGTAGGAATTGAGGCAGCATTACTTGGGTACCCAAACATAAGCAGTAACTTAAGTGAGGTGCAGAAGGTCCTGGAAATTGTGGACAACACTGTCTCAAGGCAAAAGATGGAATTTAAAAATGAAGAAATTGCAAAGTTGAAAGGATACCACATGAAGGAAACTGGACCACAAAGAGAGGAACAAGGTGTTACATCCCCTGGTGTTCAACAAGTGGGTCTTCCAGTAGTAAGTCATAATGGTGCCACTAAAAGTATTATTGACTATACATTAGAGAAGGTTAATGAAGCCAAAGCTTGTTTACAGAGCTTGACCGCGGATCCAAGAAGGCAGTTTAGCAATATTAAGAAAGAGAAGTTACGTACATTGATAGATCTTGTAAGTGAAGAAAAGATGTTAGAAAGCCATAACTTAGCCACTCCATTTTCTTGCCAGTTTTGTAAAGAAAGTTTTAATGGTCCCATTCCCTTGCACCAACATGAAAGATACCTGTGTAAAATGAATGAAGAAATAAAAGCAGTTCTCCAGCCCAGCGAAAATCTTATTTTCAGTAAACAGGGCATGTTTCCTGAGAAGCAAGCACTCCTGCTGTCATCTGTACTTTCTGAGAAAGAAATGATTAGCCCTATCAACCCATACAAGGACCACATGTCTGTACTTAAAGCATATTATGCTATGAATATGGAACCTAACTCCGATGAACTACTGAAAATTTCCATAGCTGTTGGCCTTCCTCAGGAATTTGTGAAGGAATGGTTTGAACAAAGAAAAGTCTACCCATATGCAACTTCCAGGTCACCATCTTTGGAAAGGACCACTGGGGATGTGGCTTCAGTGACCACAACCCCCACTAAAGACTCTGCATCTGCTAGGTCTCCAGTAAAAACTGTGGATTCTATCACTTCACCATCTATTGCAGAACTTCACAACCGGGTATCTAATTGCGATACGCCTCTCAGGCTAACTAAACCTAACCATTTTGCTGGTCTAAAGCCAGTTATTGATAAATTGGACCACTCGAGGAGCAATACCCCATCTCCTTTAAATCTTTCTTCCACATCTTCTAAAAACTCCCACAGTAGTTCTTACACTCCAAATAGTTTTTCCTCAGAAGAGCTTCAAGCTGAGCCTTTGGACTTAACTATACCAAGACTAATGAAGGAAACAAAAAGTGTTATAGCCACAAAGAACAAAACCAAACCTAATAACATCACAATTGACCACAACAGTATTCCTTTACCCTCTGAGACTGCAGAAGAGCCACTTAATTTAACATATATTAAGAAGGAATTTTGTAATTCCAATATGGACAAAAGCACTAACCCACTATTTGGTTTAAGTCCATTTAGTGGCAAACCTTTGTACACAGCGCTTCCACCACAAAGCGCATTTCCACCAGCCACTTTTATGCCTCCAGTGCAGACGGGCATCCCTGGTTTACGACCATACCCAGGACTTGATCAGATGAGCTTCCTACCACATATGGCCTATACATACCCAGCTGGAGCAGCTACATTTGCAGATATGCAGCAGAGGAGGAAATACCAGCGGAAACAGGGATTTCAGGTAAGCAAAAAATGTCTAAAGTATATGCAACTGCTTTTATGTCAAGTACCGCCTAGTGACAAGGAATTCAAACCAAGCAACCCCAAGGAGGGGATAACTTATAAATGATACCAAAATAAGTCATAGGCCTTGGAACACATTTGCAGCAAAAAAGAATAATGTATTACTGTTAACCCTGAGCATCTCTGCATACCCCTTCAAACTGTGGCACGTACCCCCTGGGGTACATGTACCGAAGGTTGAGCAACAGTGCAATAGACAATGTACTTCTGCCACTGTGTGTAGCTTAACAATGAACTTTTTGAGAAGGAACCTGAATGTTATTTGTTGTTGATGACTATCAAATATGCCTTCAGTTGAATATCATTGTCACTCTTAGCTGTGATTGGTACTGCTGATAATATATGAAATCCAGCCCCTTTAGTTTAGCTTTCTTTAATACAGAACAGGGCATTTGGTTTTAAAATAGACAGTCCTTAGGTGTAGAGTCCATTTAGCACCAGGTGTAGAGTGCCATTTTAACACATGCTGGGAGAAGGTGTGTAATTCAATTGTGGTAAGACATGCACATGAAAAGGAACTAACAGGACACAAGCAACACACACATTTAGCCTTTGTTCACACCTTTTCGAATTTGCAGTTTTGATGTGTTGATGTGGCCTGACAGTGGGGTAGATTTATCATCGATGGTGTGAAGAAACTCTTTAGATCACGTTCTATCCCACTTTGGCTTGCACCAGCCTCAATCTATCTATCTATCCCACTTAGAACTTACTCTTGGTGCTAGAATGTATGAGGCCAGAAGCATGCTACTAGGGTTAGTCATTACCCCAGCTGTTACCATTGAGGAAACCTCCCAAAACATGACTGTTGATAAGAAACGTATGCAGTATTAAAGTAAATAAGCACGCCGGCAAGTTTCATGGCAGCTTGTTCTAGATCATAAATTTAAACTACATCAAATGTCCGAAAATGCTGCGCAAGCCAGCATAATCTGGTCTCTATTAATTAATTAGTAGTAAACCAAGTCCGTACAATGCACAGACATGAGACCGCTCTTTGTAGTCAGGACCAAAATAAATCTAAATACACAGAATGATTTAGAATCCACTTTCATCATGCTGCATAACGCTGAAGGCATGTGGACGCAAAGCATTGATAAAATATTCTCCATTTTAAATTACAAAATTAAATAGCATGCTTAGGGCCTTTTGTCAGCAGACATAAACTTAAATGGATTGTATAATATCATCTCGCATCTGATCATAAAATTCAATTATACAGTATTTTTTAAAGAAAGCAGAAGAAATGGAAACAAACTCCTGCCTTCAATATAGTGTTTATTGTCTGATAAAAATTAATACCCTTAAATTTGAATAAAACAATATTTTTAATGATGCCGCAGAGATTTTCATTAGTTTTATCACCAAGCCGCCATTTAATAAAGCACTAATGTTCATTTACTATATTACAGGGTGAAATGCTTGATGGGGCTCCTGATTACATGTCAGGCCTGGATGATATGACAGATTCTGACTCCTGCCTGAGTCGGAAGAAGATTAAGAAGACGGAAAGTGGCATGTACGCATGTGATTTATGCGACAAGACATTCCAGAAAAGTAGCTCACTCCTGAGACACAAATATGAACATACAGGTAATGGGAAGACCCCTCCTCCCATCCATGAATAACATCATACCTCGATCAGTTAGTAGTGCTAATAGAAATCTAAGCAGTAGCACAATAACATCATAGTGAATGGGAGACTCCAAGACCAAGCTGCTATATGCCATGCTGTAAACTTTTTCATACTGAATAATCAAAATGTACCATCTTGGAATTGTTGGTCAAGCATCATCAAAGTAACAAAGTAAATACCTAAGAAGCGTACATAGTATTATTAAGGAGTAGCTAATACTCAACACAAACAAAATCATCAGACTCAGATACCATGAGTAGGCTAACATTTTAACCCCTGCCTGTATAGGGCATGACCGAAAGGGATTGTCCAGGATAATAAAAAAACACACCTACCTCATATCCTACAGCCTTGATCTATCATAGCTGTGAATGCTGCAATGATCTCGCTTGGAAGCTATCAGTTTAGATGAAAAGATGAAAATACTCACCTGTCTGCATAAGTGCATCCACTGCAGATAGCATGTCAGCAGTGGACACTCACATACTTCCCCTCTGCTGCAAATCAACAATGGTGACTTCACCCTTGTGACTCGCAAAAGGGACGTTCGCCAGGGATGGTCAGGGTACACACTATTAGCACTGGAGCTGATAGCACTGAAATGGACTACTACAGTGTGATTGAGCCTACAGGCGGTGAGGTAAAAGTCTTTTTTTAATATGCCTGGGTGGGGATTATAAAGAGAATAAATATTTTAAATGATGTTTTAAAGCACATTGAAATTGTTCAATGTGCTTACCCATTCCTGGAATCAGTCCCTTTGCTCACCCAGGAAAATTAATGCATAGCAGGTAAAAAGAGTATTTTCTGAGGTGACAATACACCACTCTTTTGTCCAAAAAGTCCATAATGCCTAATATTCTATAACCACTGTACAATAACATTTTAGTTGGATAAAGGAACTTGATGAAATGATACCAAGGAATGGGTAAGCAATTCCTAAAAAGCAGAGCAAACTCAAACCTAGACCTGGCCTAACAGCACTTGTTCATTCCAATACAGATGCCAGTGGAAAGCTTAGTGGGTCATTACAGGGTTCTACTCCACTTCATTATCTTTCATTAGCCTGGGGACCAGCCCAGAGACCAAAAAAAAAGGAGATTTACCTTGTTTTTAATATATAAAAACACTACAAGAATCTATACAGTCAAAATGCAATATAGTGAATAATAAATACTATTGAAACCACCATGTGGGTGCAATGGGATTCACAATGAGAATCTGAAATTCTAGCCAATGCGCTTTACTCTACAGGCTAATAACCATAATGGTCTCATAACAATCTGCTGTGATAACTATGACAATCTATTCTGTTAAACTGCCACCATGTTACTGGAATAATGACTAGTGACCCTAAGAAGTTCTGCAACAGCTGCATATATATTGTCGCACAATGCCCCTTTTTCGCTGACGGTATCAAATCCTCCCATATAATTAAAATGACAAGAACCCCCCACTGCCACCCTTGCCAGGCCTACCTCCAATGTTTGCATTTCTCTTTGCTCTCATTCTCATTCTGGTACTGACACAGCAGGTGTATATAGCCTCTAGTAACACACCAGCTACGGCTGGGATTTTACATTCTTTTTGCTCACTTTGAGGTTGATTCATACAAATTCAAGCTATTTAAAGTCATGATCTGCTCATCTCATTACAACGGTTCAATATAAAGCAGTTATGGCTTTATCACTTTAATGCTCATCCTTAAAAGGAATGAAATATCCTTTCACGCAGTAGCGCTTTCTTTTATTTGAGAAAAGTTTTTTTTATATCCTCCATTTAGAAATGCAAACAGACATTACTATTAGTGGTATTGAGCTGTAATAGTAGAATTTCTTTCTTAAAACCTTCAGTGTCAGCAGCTTCTGTCTGCTATAAATGTAATATTACATTACATTATCTCATTTACTATATACTGCGTATTCTGTTTCTTTTTTATTCGTGTTCAATGTTTGTATATAGGTGTTTGGGCCTAATTTGAACACGTAATTAGCTGTAGATTTAAATTAGACGTATTTTATTCTTTATGTGCTTGGAGGTTTGAAGCAAGAAAGCTCTACAAGTAGAACTCTTTGTACAAAGGGTGTTTTCTTAAATACAGCCTTCTCACTTAGTTATTACCTAAAAATTGTTGCTTTCTCATCTCATGTGGTAGAGTTCAACCACTTATGTGAAGAGCTTGCTTTCCCATACAGAGAGTGCCTCATACATTTGTGGATCCAATGGATATATATATATATATGTGCTATTGTATAGTTTGTGGAAAATGTGTCCATTGGAAAAAGGCCTGCACCGCACCTTGAAAACTTTTCCAAAAATGTTCAAGTGGTTGTAAGAATATTTGCACTTTGTTGTATGATGAGGTGAAGGGCTCCTAATATTTTAGAAAATACTGGCCAACTGGTTGGGGGACTCTCATTTGAACATCTCTTGGAGAGTTTCTCAATTGTGAAATATAATATAAACATTTCTATGGCCAGACGGTGGCCTTAGGCCCTAGGAAGGTGGTGGTGACACTCTAAAGTCCAGGAGCATAATAGAGAAATGAACTTAAAACATGTCAGACTAGTCTTCACAAGTCCAAAGGCTGGTTCTAATCACGTAAATCAGAGCAGCAATAGTAATAGTATGTTTTGTGGGTGTACTGTGGAATGAGCAAACACATATTCATTCACTGGTCTAATAATGTGAGCTCCAACTGTACCAAGCAATGCTGTTGTAGGCCTATGTTTCAGTCAGTTGCATCATGTGTTTTAGTCTTGTGCCCTGGCATCATGCTGTCAAGCATCCAGTGTCAGGTCTATTTTTGAATGAAACGTCAAGCATGGCCGCTATGGTAGGTGTGAAAGGCATTCCTAGTCTATTTGGAGCTTGGAATCAGCCAGATGTGTTTGGGCTTGGCGTTACTCTCAAGTTCCAGTTTTGAGCTTAAGAATGTACTAGCTTTCCCAAGCACTCAGCCTCGGAAGGATGCCCAGGACTATAATAATATATAGTTCATAATAGTTTATATGCTTGGTGTGACCTTAAAATGCAGCAAGGATTCATCTATGTTAAACAGCTCAACAATTAAAATATATATCCTTAAACCCATAAGGATGACAGCCCTGCAGAAAATACATTTGAACTATCACAATTCACAGCTACAAAGATAACCATGTTCACTGTGGTTAGTAGAGCTTTAGAAAATGCTAATTTGGAAAAATAATAATAGCAAATGTAATCATAGTATTGGAACCCAAACATGCAAACATGCTCAGTGTGCAGAACAGGAGCCCTACACTTGTATTGAAAAGTCAAATGCAACCAGTGTTGCTATATTAATAATCACCAAAACAAGAAAGTTCCACAAGCCCGTCTGTTTATGACTTATCACTACAGATATACCATGACCTGGTTGAATGAGACGTATTGGTCAACAGAGCTGTATTTTTTTGCCTAAATAATACAACATGTAATCTAAGTGTACTTTTTCTTTTTTCTCTTCTAGGAAAAAGGCCACACCAGTGTCAAATTTGTAAAAAGGCTTTCAAGCATAAACACCACCTAATAGAACATTCACGACTGCACTCTGGCGAGAAGCCATACCAATGTGACAAATGTGGCAAACGCTTCTCACACTCGGGGTCTTACTCACAGCACATGAACCACAGATATTCCTACTGTAAGAGAGAAGCTGAGGAAAGGGAAGCAGCCGAGAGGGAAGCACGGGAAAAAGGTCACCTGGAGCCCACAGAGCTGCTGATGAATCGAGCTTACCTACAGAGTATTACTCCTCAGGGCTACTCTGACTCAGAGGAACGGGAAAGTATGCTTAGAGATGGGGAGAGTGAAAGAGATCATGATAAGGAAGTTGAGGACGTTTACGATAAACTTGGAAGGCCAGATGGAGATGAAGAGTTTGAGGAGGAAGAGGAAGAGAGTGAAAACAAAAGCATGGACACAGATCCGGACACAATCCGGGACGAGGAAGAAAACGGTGAACATTCAATGGATGATAGTTCAGAGGATGGCAAAATGGAAATTAAGTCAGATCATGAGGAGGAAATTATGGATGATGGCATGTAATAAACTACTGCATTTTAAGCTTCCGAATTTTTTTCTCCAGTAGTCTTGTTACTTGCTTGAAAACTCTGCTGTGTTCAAAAGCTGTTCATGCACGTGCCTGAAGCTTCCAGGAAGCCTGTACAGATGAACTGAAGGGGGTGGGAGGGGGCAGTTCTGCCAAAACGAATAAAAAACAAATAATTAAAAGGCAAATGAAGTTTGAGGAGGTCGTAGTTGAGAACTGCATTATGCAAAATTTTTGTACAGTATTAAAAGGCCTAGAAACTGTGTGGTTTCAGAGACTAAACCCTGTGTTTAATAGCATTTATTCTTTAAGCACAAAATAGTTAATTGTACGAATTGCACTCTACTTATATATCACTACAAACTTTAAAAAAAAGATATTTCTAATTTATATTAATACATTTAAAAATAAAAAGTGCCCGCAGTGCTGTACGTCAGTATTATTACTCCATTCTATTTTATTTAAGGTGCTTGCACGCAATACACCCGTATTAAAATTTCCTTCATAACTTTAATTTGCTACTCATCATTTCTCAGTTTCATGCTAGGTAACCACACAATTTTAGGCCTGTTTTATTTGTTATTTGTTTTTTTTATTTTATTTTAAATGTGAAGGAACCTGAAGTGATGCATGTGTAAAAAATAGGGATACTGAAGTCTTAAGAGTGACCTGGAAATGATGGGAAACAAAGAAGGATAATAATTAAAGAACGCCTTTGTAATGTGTTTTTCTTTTTTAAGGAAAAAAGCCTTATATGCAAACCTTTTAATCTGTGTGTTTCTGCAAGTGCCATCCTTGTACAGTGTTAAAAAAATGGTAACTTGTGTTACCGATGCACCAGCTTCAGTGTTAAGCTTACCCTGTTCTTTGAAGCACCCATGTCAGTATTAGAATAGGTGGCAGTTCCTTAGTTTACATATGTTTGTGCAATTTATTTCTGTAAATTTTTTTTGTTCATTAATTTTGTCAGTACTACACCAAAATTTTTTTTTTTTTGCAAGATTTTTTTCATTCATTTAATTTTAGGTCAAATAACATTTTATTTATGTGGCTCATTTTATATTTCCTAATTTTATTTATTTCATACTGTAGTGTACAGTATAATAGTTCTTCAATATAGATATATTTTAGTAAAAAAAAAAGGAACATGATGTTGATCACTTGGGCAAATTTTACGTAAAGAGAAGAGCATTTATTGTGTTTTGGAACATTAATTGTGAAATGCGCTTTTTTTTTCAATTTTATTATTTTATTTTTTTTATTTTTGTTTTTCTTTCCAATTACTGGAAATTCCAAAATTTGGGAACTTTTGATACGATCTTGTGAAAACACTGTATTTTCAACTGAAAAAATTCCACTTTCTTCATCTTGTTTTTTAGCTAAAAAAAAAGAGGGACTGTTAAATACAATGTATAATACCACGACAAAAATCTTTCCTGACTTGTCTTTGTAAAAGTATTATTGAATTTTCAATTTGTAATTTCTCTTGAAAATGACCATGCTCAAATAAAAATGTAGCCAAACTATGCAAATGTGTGACTGACTACTTAAAAAATATGATCACATTTTAAGTACTTATCTTGTTATATGTTTAGATTTTTTTAAACGCAGTATTATCTACGAATTATTGGTCAAGTATTTGCACATGTAAACCCTAGTTCTTAAGTGTGTTATTTAAAAAAATATCTATAGTTCTGTGGTTTTGTGATATAGTTCTCCTGTATTTACTTACCCAAAAGTCAAAATTTTAATCAACTTTATGATTACTGAACAAAAAAAAGCTCATGTTCTGACATGACTTGAAATATCTGTAATGTTATTTCTGTATACAATTTTACAAACAGAAACTTTTTGCTAAGTTTCTGTTGACTATTAAATAATGTATTTTTTAAAAGAAAAAACTATCCATAGACAAAGTACTGGAACTAAAATGAAGACCATTAGTTTGACTATATTTTTTTACATGATGGTATTAGACCAAGTTCATAAGACAAAGACCTTCAATTGTGGCAGTAAGACAAAGGCAAATTTGCTGATAATGACAGCGAATAACATTTCAAATATGTAAAATGTCCAACATGTGGTTTTGTACATAGCGTGTAGCATATGTTCTATATTTTATTGCTTTTAACAGGTTGATATGGATATTTCCAAACTATATCACTGTAAATGTACGACAGGTACCCAGGAGAGATGCTCAATGTAATTTACGAAAACGTATTTAGCAAGCAAAAAAACAAAACCAGACGTACACTGAGACTGTCTCTGAAAATGCAATTGTAATTTATTTTTCTAATGTACATTTTTTCTTTATTCTTTTGTTTTGTACTTTTTTCTGGTTTGATGTCCCATCATTTTGTACACTGACCAAGAGAAAAAAAATAAAAAACAATGTTAAAAACGTTGACGTATCACTCAACACTATGCTATTCTGTGGGGTTAGCTGATACTTTGAAATTCTAGAGGTCAACATGATAGATCTGGGCAATAGAATAACATAGCATTAAGTGATATATTCAAAGACAAAGCAAACAGCTTGTCGTGATTTTTTGGCACAGAGAAATTAGAAATTCCTATTTTTTGCTAGACCTACAGTCCTCTTAGAATGCTGGGTGGAAAAACAATTGTGCCACATGACAGGTCACAGCCCCCCACTCTTTCTTTTGATGAACTTAAGTGTTTGATATCAGTGATACAATACACCCTTAGTGAAAGCAATATGTTCAGATCTACATTGATTACTAATAATATGTCAAACTACATTAATAAGCACCAAGGCAGTTTCTAGGCAAAATAGCTCTCAGTGCAGGATAGAAAAAAAAAACTGCCACCTCCTTGCCCATCCTATAGTGCTGCTGCTGTCCCATACCGGTAAATGCCATGATGTGCATTAGCTTCAGGTTGGGGTGATGGGGGACCTGTCTTATGTCCTGCATCACTAACAGTGGCTCTTAATCATCTGCTGAGAAAAGGATGGGATAAAAGTGGACCTCCAGTCAAAAAATCAAAGCCTTATAACTCTATGCAATAATCTCTTATTTCTATCCAGAAGTAGTAAGCCTTCAGCTGTAATGACTCATGTTTGAATAAAATATATTGTTTACATTGTATCCCCACTGGGTGCTTTTGCAGCTGCTGTGGCCATAGAGATACATTGTAACCGCTCCCCTCAAACAGTTTTCTTATGCTACATTTAGCTATTTATCCAATGTTTTTCTGTGTGAAAAATGACAGGCAAGCTTCTCCTTGTTTATGAGGCATATGTATATCTCACAATTGCGTATTGTGAATTTCTGCTGGCACATCACCCCCTAATTCTCATGTGTAAGCAGGATTATCAGGTGTGTGGCAAGATGGCCACCACCATGTAATTCAATAGTGAATTATGCAGTTCCGCAACACCTGCATAAGGATAAGCCCTCTAAGAATTGCTTATGCCAACATACAAAACAAGCGAAGCAATTTACTAAACTTTCTTTTTTTGACTGGAGGCCTGCTTTCAGGTGCCCCAATGACCTTGGCATCCAGGATGATCGCCCTGCTCTCCCTTCTCTTGAATCAGCCCTGATAAGCCCTATGGTTCCACCTCTATAACCACTTTTCTGCAGAGTTCTGCTATTTTACGATAGATGGGGCAGTCAGTGTCCTTCATGGCTCCTAAAGCCCTCACATTCTGAACACCTGGAACTAACAGAGGGACCCATTTGGTCATAGTGTGGGGAAGACTGTTGACTGTGGCCCAGGGCTGAGATGTGGACAGAAGATATTACTGAAAAATGGAAAGTAAAGGACAAAGTTAGGTTCCTGCTTACACAGTTATCACAGGCACATTTTAACATACTCATTCATCCAAGGACCCGTAACAAGCCAGATACTCCCATGCCATTCCAGTCCAGAAGTAAAATAGTATAGGAATGTAATACAACTTAAAGAGGAACATAACCCACTGTGGCGAACCATGGCATCTAAAATATTCCAGTGTTGACTGCCCCCGCCGTGGCACCTTCAACAATGTAAACATCTGGTCGTCACATCTCCACATCTTTGGGCTGTGATTGGACGAGAGCCCATGCATGCGCCAAAGGACAGGGGAAAGGTGAGTTTGTATGGGAATTCTGGGGGGGATTCACACTTCGGGATGCCACGAGGCACAACAAAAATGGGATAGTCTATCCAGGGTTTTCTTGATCTCACAGTCAGGTGGTGATCAGCAAAACATATTCATGTGGTTGTTTTAATGCTATATATACAGGGAGACTACATGTCTGTATTGTAGTTTACAGAGAGTTGAAAGAACATTGCCTATATATATTGCATAATGTTGGGATTTGGAAACCAACTTGTCTGACCTAAAGCAACTTGATCCCACTCATCCAAACAACCTATATCATTGAAATTCTTCTGCTGTCAGCTCCAATGCTAACTGATACTATAATCAATCAAGATAGAGCAGACTCTTTAACTGGATGGTAGGCGGGACTGTCATACTGAGATGTTTATTACATTGGTCATGTACCCCATCATTTACCAATTTTTCTTCCTCTTTCTCCATCCTGCTTGCTAAATATGGCCTGGGGAGGGCTGACCACTCACACATTAACCTAAGCTTCTCATCTTCCCTCCACTAGTCCTCCTCCCCAGAGGAAAGTAAGGTTTGGACATAAGCTTATAAAATGTCATGGTCCTTAACCTCTATTTTTTGAGTCCCCTATCAACATAGTTCAGTACAGTACAGTACATAGTACAGATCCATGGAAACTGCTTCAAGGAAGCAGATGAGTTTGTTAGTGGCTCACTGCAATTCGGATGCTCTATGCACAGGGAGAATAAATAGAGTTGGTAGTAGTTTCAGTTAACCAATTCTGCGTCAACCATCCTGACCTTCTAATTGCTGCACTTGCGATGAAAGACCAACACCACACACACAGCCACCATATTTGTGGGCCTAAAAGTCTAAAAGACTACATGGCCGGCCGATCAAGTACGCCTAGGGAATCCCCGATTTGGGGACCTGCTGTGTGAACCCCCCACGTTTGCCCTGAAAACACTCTCTGGTTTTCCCATGTCACAATAGTGGCCTTCCTGCAGCCACACCCTTACGTTAGCCCAGGTAAGCCGCCTCTCCTGTTTCTCTATGCCAACAGGCAGAGATGATTGGACTGCGCCCCACACATATGCTATGGGACTGGCAAAATGGTATGTTTTTAGGGTGATCCAGGGGATTTTACACAGCAGGTCAGGGTGTCCCAGTGATAGTGAAAAGTTCCTAGTCTTTTGATAAGCACTTTTCACTATCCCTGGAACACCCTGACCTGCTGTTTAAAATCCCCTGAATGTAAAATCACTGAAAAGATCCTTTGTAATGGGTATTAAAATATTTAAAAAGTCTATGGGGTATAACACGACATCCTTACACTGGAGCCTGCAAGCTCGGATCTGCTCGCCTTAGACAAGCTATTAGCTTGTCAGGACGGAAAAGGATCCGAGCGTGCTGATTGAACAAGAGGGCTGTGCATGCGTTGTAGGACCGAGGAAGGGTGAGTGAGATCAGGCGACCTGGGGGGTTTCACACAGCGGTGCACCCCCGGTGCACCCCCCGGGTGCCTTGGGGGCAAGAACCAAAACCCAGGATAATCAAAATTGGTGCACTTTAAGACTCCAGGGCCGGACCCAGTGTTTTGCTCCTCTCCCAGTGTTTTGTTCCACTTCTGCCCCTTAGTCTAAAAGCTTGTCTAAGGCGAGCGGATCCGACCGCGCTGGCAGCCGCATCCCTCGCTACCCTCTAACAGGGAGAGTGCCTGCGCCGGCCATTCACAAATGCCTGGCACGAGCATGCACCCTGCTAAAGGGATAGCGGGGATGCGGCCATAGCTCATGCGCTGTTGGACCAGAAAAGAAGGTGAGTTTTCTGGTGAGCTAGTTGGGTTTCACACAGCGGAGCATCCCAATACTGGAGCCACTTTAAAGAGTACAGGGGTGTCTTATTCCGTGTCCCAGAGGCATCCCAATTGCGGTTTGCTGTGTATACTGAGCTTGCTGGCATATCCATTATGCATACGCAGGCCGCAACTCCGACTTTCCTCTACTGATTTGCATACCCACACCAAGTGCGCATCAGCCAGAGGAAGCACCAGAGGGAGCCGCTCGGCACCTATTGTTTTAGAATCGGTTGCCTGGTGACTCATTCTAATTCCCTGTCACTGGGGCATTCTGATTTGGGATGGCCCACTCTGTGAAACCCCCCTGATTTGCTGTGTATACTGAGCTTGCTGGTGTACCCATGGCGCATACACAGGCTGCAAATCCAACTTTCCTTTACTGATGTGCGTACCCACACCAGGGAGCACCAGGGGGAGGAACTCGGCACCTATTGTTTCAGAATTGGTTGCCTGGTGCCTGGAGACGCATTCTATTGTAATTGGATGGAAGCTTATGCATGTGCTGGACCAAAACCCAGGTGACTAACCTGGGTTTTGGTCTGCTTTAAGTCCAAAGGGGCAACTTTCAATCAAACCCCCACCCATTCTGGCACCACACTTACTCTCAGTAAGCCCAATTCTCATAATAATAAAAAAAAGAAAAAAAACAGCCACCATCTTGGTGCCAGGTTCCCCAATGGAAGCAGTGCTGTGCAGCAGTCTACATAGGACAGCTTTATTGGAAGCTGCCATTAGATCAAGGCAACTGAAGCTACAATTTTATTCTTGAGGACATTTCGCTAGTCATCTAGTGGAACTTCTTCAAGAACATTCCAGTTGTCCATTTGTGTGGATTTAACACTTCATATTTGACAGATTGCCTTCAAATAAAATGCATTTGTGCATTTTATAGCTCTTAGAGTCATACTGAGGGGGCTATTCACTAAAATATGCCAAGCTATCCACCCTTTGGAGCAACTTCAGTAACTTCCACCACCACACCTGGAGAAAGTAAGGTGGAGAGTTTGCCACATTATAGTGAATCATCCTCTTAGTTACCAGACATAGGTATTTAAGGCTAAAAAAAGTTCCCTTAAAGGGTTATTCCACTTTTGACGTTTTAAAAGTTTTCATTATTGGCCTCGATTCACTAAGAGTAGTATAAAATTCAATTCATGAGAAAAAAACATGAGAATTTGAGTTCTGGAATCACCAGATAGAAAGACAATGAAAGTCAAAGGAGTAAAAACCTCAATATTTTTCTCAGAAGTAAAAAAAAAGTGCCATTGACTTTCATCATCTTCGTATCTGGTGATTCACTAAAAGTGAAATTCTCAGGCTTTTTTCACATAAATTGAATTTTTTACTACCATGATCTTTTTTTTCAACTCTTAGTAAATCAAGGCCATTGTGTGCCAAAATATTGTCCTCAAGGTGATGAGCTCAGCTGTGCACCTGTGCGCTTACCTTAGCACTGTACACCAACTGGTGTGTTTGGTGTACAGAGCAGAGACTTCTTTACTCTGGCATGCTAATTATCTGATTGGCTGAGGCAGAGATGAGACTCCACATACCTCAGCTCACCGGATTAACCCCTCCTACTCTAATTCAACATCTTTAGATGGGCGGGATCACAGAGTTTGGTACATAGGTATGTAGGTTAAAAAAAGGAATGCCAACGAACCAGTTAAGGAACTGAGTGATGGGATCTCCTTGTGTGTGTTGGAACAAGTAGGGAAGTAGTTACACGTCCTGATGCAAAGTGGTGACAACACAGAGCCGAATTGATTGATACTTCAATAAGCGTGCGTCTTTAATGATGGCAAATTGTAATGCAATTTTGTTAAATTCTGAAACTCAGATTAATTTAAGTATTTAATGAATCTGTTCCCTCCTTAACAAAAAAAAACATTACAATAAAAAAACAGGCCAATCGTTGTAAAATGATAGACAATTAATATGTGGGGGCGGAGGGGCGAATCTCTTGATGGATTTGCCTCGGAAGCCATTTCAGTTACAGTTAGCAGGAGACTTATCATATTATGGCTAACTAGTTTGTCTAAGTACCAGCTTTTCAATTCTGTGATGTGGGGATTAATTAACTTTATTTCCTTTTTAAATTAAGTTTTATGCTGATGAACAATGCAATTCCTCTAAAATGACTTAACAATCCAAGCTCTATTTTTTTTTCATTCGTAATTTTACAATTAATAGTTTATCCTTATGTAATTTACGGCTGCATTATCTGTGTAAACATTAAAATCACTGAAGCTTACATCAGAATATTTACAGTTGATTATATAGAAAACTACAACTCCAAGGACATATTCTTCAGTGTCATGAGGAGGCACAGAGAGAATATGAAGAGGAATATACTGCAGATAGTGTCACATCAAAGCTCCATCCCTAGCTTTGAAAGCAGTAGGGCAGCGTGGTTACAAGAACATGGCTTCAGTATAGAACCCAGCCATTTCTCTGCTGTGAGGGGGACAAACAAGGCCCATAGACATCTGTGTACTGTATGTATCCTCACCTCCCATCAATTTCTCAGTATTCTGTGTTTACATTCACATTCTGGGGCCTACTCTCAGTTTGCTGCAATCCTGCCTTTTGTGATGCCAAAAAAAGGATTATGGGGGTTACATAATGGTATGGGTGGCCCACAATGTGGTATAGGTGCCACTGAAAGGTAAGAGCATCAGAAAGGGAATTATGGGGGCATTTCAGGGGAATTCGGGAACTTGAGTAAAAGGCCACAGAGTTGTTAAACAGGGCTCGTGTGGTATATTATACCCTAAAACGGTATTGACGGGTGGCAATATATCCAGGTAGACTGACAGAGAGGAAAGTAGTCTAGAGTTGTCGTTTTGCTTGGAAACTGTGGGAGGTAAATGAGAGTCTCTACGATACATGCGAGTAGTAGTAAAATGCTAAAGACACTTTTGTATTTTCTTGCTGTGAACTACAGTAATTGTGAAGATTATAGGGGTATTTTGTAGCAGGTAGAGTTTTAAGGTTATTGTTTGTGGTTTTACATGGACTAGAGGGGAATGGTGAGCCTAAGTTATTGAGGAGGACTTGTAGTGGACTATTAGGTTAACATACGGGCCATAGTGAAAGGCAGTTGGGAACAGAAATAGTTAGTGTATCAAAACCTAGGATTTTCACTATCTGGATTTTGGACCTTGCCCTTGGAGCATCCCGATTTTCCACAAGGCAGTTGGTGAGCATGGCACAAAAGCACAAGAAATGTGAGTGGATTCTTGGACAATCAAGAGTGTTTAACAGAGTGTTGTGTTCCAAATCAGGATGCACAAGGGAGACTGGAACAGCTAGCTCTGGAGACTCTAGGGCCAATATTTATGGTGGTTGGTTCAAAACTTAAGAGGTTGAGTTGTAGACATAAGCAGGGATGCAAGACAACACCTTCTAACATACAGGGAGCTCATTCACCAATTAGTGGGTCTTAACTGTAAACCCAACAGAAATAATTAGGCAGCAAGCAGCTCATCTGATGTAAAAGCCATAGCAGGGCTCCAAAGTGCACTTTTTACAAATACCATTGAGTTGACCTCTTGAAGTCCTGAATGTTTTAGGTCCTTTCACATCCTCACTAGGGGGCATCTCCAATTTGAAATGCGCACAAGTGAAAATGGAAGCCCTGTAAAGGTGAAGACCAGCCATGAGACCACAGGGGGAATGTGATGACCTGAAGTCCTTTGTAACATCATTGGGAGAAGCACTACTTGTTTTAATGAATATACCATATGCTATTATTTTTTTAAAAAAGAAAATATTTAAAAATAGGTAAAACCTCGGCACCTAAATTTGGGAGACTTTCAAATCTGTACTATATATGTACAGTATGTACCTATAGTCAGGGAAAATTGCAGGAAAGAAAAAAATTCTGATCTCTCCTCGGCCATTCTATGGCGCTGCTGCTATTGCAGCAGCGCCATGCTGTGCCTCTTCTTTAGCAACAGGCAGTGCCCCTAACCATGATGGAGGCTAATATGTGAGGATGAGGAGCCTGGCTAGCATCACTAACAGTGGGCATGACAAATCTGCAGAAAAGACCCCCCTGCACCCCCACATACACAATGGCCTTGTCAACCAAAGTGATCATACTGCTCTATAGTTATAATTTCACAGAAGCTCTCAAAAAATATGAAAATACACATTTAAATCAATTACCCCATATTTGCTTTTGACTTTTGGCAGCTTAGCTAACACTGTTTTTTAATTGTCCAACATGGGTTAGGGCACACCAGCCCTTTCTGACATTAAGTAACACTATTTCATGCCCTTACATTGACCTTAATGCAGTATTGTGATCTTTGGCTAATCTCCCTCATATTCTGCAATGGGTTTTGCAACTTGTACAATATAAACATTATTTCCTTAGCTACATTTAGGGTCGATTCAAAGAAACATGTAACAGCTTGGATTTTGGTGCCGATCATCCTATTTTTCACGTCCGCTCGTGCGTTCGTATGAACTTGCGAGTGATTCTATAAGCAAATACGTTTCTATCCTAAAATATACGTCCGTTCGTATGGCAGTTCGGGAATCAGACCTATGTCAGTTTCCATCCTGAATTTTCCGTTTCATTTCTCAGGTTGCAACATTGGTTTTGCCCTTTTTCCTTTTTTGTCTGGACGTAAATCCTTCTGATCTTGCAGCTGCGCACTACAAACTTACCTCATTAAAGTGCATTCTAAATATTTGGTCTTTTATTTTTCTTTATTTCATTCATTTTGTAGTAACCAACCACTAATGAATGCATTTGCATAAGTAAATCTTACTTTGTTTAATTTTTAGTTAACTTGCATTTTTTACTTGTGGATTTAATTTTAATATTTAGGCTTCAAATGGTACAACTTAAAATTTTGTGTGTGGTTACCCACACCCTCTACATACAGATTGCTCTCAAATATTAAAAAACATCCAGCAACTTCTGCATGTTATGAGCCTAGAAACAGCCAAGATGGCGGCTCAGGTATTATCGGGCAGCCTGCAAACAGAAAGGGCCTTGTGACTGTGTTGCTCTGGATTCTTTGATTTCTGACCTTTCCGTGCCCCCAGCTCTGCTGTGTCTGTGCAAAATACAGCAGTAACCCACATCCTGCACTTTATCCCGCTCTCCTCTCCTCAGTAAGTGTGATGCATCTGACCAAAGATGTGCTTAAATAATTAAACAAAGCAAAGGTAAACAACTACACCAATAAATGCAATCTAAAAATATTATTCTAGTACATCAATTTAAAAATAAATACCAAAGGACATAAGTTTCTTTAATTAACGCAAATATATTGCCAAATAAAGGTTTACATGCAAAGGACTAATTAAGGTCCACATTAAAATGCTTTTATAAGGCATACATGAATCAGGTATGCATTGCTATACAATTTATGGCCTCGGCCATGCTGATACATGCAGTTCATTGGAGCTCAAGACGCGCAGACTCCTCCACATAGCCAAAAAACCTGTTCAAGAACAGCAATACGACTGCTAAAAGGTGTCGGCAGTGGCTTTCTATTAAAACGTCTTTAGAGGTTTGAAAACTGTTCTCTGAATCACACCTAAACACATCCAATTATCCTAAGTTTTACGTTTTGATCCTAAGTTTTAGGATTTGATCCTAAGTTTTACGTTTTGATCCTAAAATTTACGAACGAACTTGCGATGATCGTAAGAGCATATACGCATTCGAACGTAGGCTCGTGCGAGTCGGAAATGGCCAAAAAAACAGGAAAAAATGACTAACACCCACCCAAACTTACGATTCTCGATCCGAAATCAATTAACTTTTGCTCTTTGAAACGAGGGGATTGTGTACATTTAAATGCATTCAATAACAAAATGATTTGAAATCGTATTTTCCTGGCATATAACCACGTAAAAATAAAGAACTTCAGTTGGTGAAAATAAATAGAATTCTATGTACTTGGTGCCAAATGAAAAGGGGTAACATAGGGGATTATGGTAATGCCCCAATAGAAGCACAGTATCCCCCTGTTCTGTTGGGCAGTTCAGTTTAGTTATATTTGTGACCCCCCAAGGGATGGGGATCATTTCTGGGGCCTCATGCAAAGTTGTGTCTGGGGGCCCTAATCAAAGACAAATTTTGTATAGCAAAATACAATATTATCTTGTCGGGGTGTCGCCACAGCCTGCCAGTTGCCAATGATCTAACCCCGTCTTTGGGGGGCCCCTGGCAGGTGGAGGTCCTATGCATTTGCATGGCATGTGTGGTGGTTAAGCACTGTTTAATTAGAGCTCCTATTAGTTTGAGTTGTAAATTGTACAAACCAGCTACTGTATAATGTTAATGAGCAACATTGGAAACTGTGATCATGTTTGAGATGCAGATCTTGCACATGTTGACATTTGGGCCAAATGTGAAAATCATTTGGCTGATCTCAATGGTGGCTGATGCATCCCTGGCTTCCCTGTAGTGTGGTGAGCGCTCCCGACCCCAGCCTATACAAATGGCAGTGCGCTACAGGGAAGCTGGGGATGCAGCCACTGGTGAAGACATTGTAGAGGAAGCCGGTGTTAAAAGTACATTTACCAGCGCCACCGGTGTTACAGAAAATGGTGCAGTGACAAGAGGGGCTTAGAGGATTGGGGCCAAAAATCAGCCTTGGCTTTTGAAGGCCACCATCAACCCACTAACAGCACACAAGTTTCTAACTTTCCTGATGTGCTTCTCAGCAGGTCAATGAGTATGTGCAATATTACTGAAGCATTTCAGTGAATAGAGGGGGACGTAGGACTGTTGTCAGGTCTGCTGTAAGTCTCAGGTGCCAATTTCTTACATGTTACAGAAAATGAGGCAGGTTGGGGCCAAAAATCAGCCTTGGATTTTGAAGGCCACCATCATCCCACTAACAGCCCACAAGCTTCTAACTTCCCGTTGTGCTTCCCAGCAGGTCAATGAGTATGAGGCCGATTCATTAATAGCGCCAGGTAGCGACAGATGAGCGACTGTAGCGTGATTTTTTCAGCGCCAGCCAGTATTCGCTGTGCTTGGCCGGCATTAGCTTGATGACAGTGACTCAGTCAGTGTGCGGTAATGTTGAATACGGGCTGGGAGGTCGCTGTTTCACAGGTCCAGCGTTGTATGTGAGCGCCTGACAACGAATGGCCAGAGCGAACGGCTAGCTTCATATTCATCAACAAATCACGCTCCGAATGTGCTGTCGCTGTCCATTCCTTGTTTAAACCCCAGAGCGCTGGCGGCGATGTGTATTAACTAGTTTTTAACCCCTAAACAACCATATTTTTTGAATGTAACATTATACATGTTTTTAGAATCATTTTGTAATATGAATACATTAATCTCAGACCTGTTAGATCAATTCTGCACAAATTTTTTTTTAATTTTTTTTTTACTTAAAAATAAATCCTAACATTGCAGAAGTGGTCTCCGATTTTTTGACATTAAAAAAAAAAAAAAAAAAAAATAATACCAATTTATTATGAATAATTATAGATTGCTCCATTGAAATGCATTGGACATCGCCAGGGAGCGACAGCTCATACCTGGCGCTGTGAGGGAATTTGCAGCGGCGCTGTTCGGTCCAGGCGGCTTCATGATGAATGCCGCGCTAGCCGTCGCTCTCGCCGGCGCTAGCCTCATTTTGTTTGATAAATGCGTCATTGTGACCGCCGCCGGGCGTACTTGAGTCGGTAGTCGCCGTTAGCTGCCGCTACCTGGCACTCGTCAGACACTACCTGGCGCTATCGCTTGATGAATAAGGGCATATGTGTAATATTATTAAAGCATTAGTATTGTAGGGGAATTGCCCCCACAGTCATGGTGCTGAGGTTATGGCATTGTAAGGCCAGAACATGTGCTGCTGTGTCTTGGCTTGTGGGATAAAGGGGGCCAGTTACAAGGGGGCTGAAAGTGGAGGTGGGTATTGGATGAATTCATGAATTTCAGCACAGCCTGAGTGAGGTGGGCTATGCGCTAAGGGCTATGACCAGCCCAGCAACAGCCCTCCAGGCATTCCCCCCATGCTCCCTATGGTCAGTCCTCCATGGAAGCACCTTGTCACAGAGGTGTATATGCTTTTTTTGCTTTAAACAGAGCAGAAGCTAAGCCCCCAGGCCAGGGCAATGAACTGATGTGAATATGAATATTATGCCCTTATTCATCAAGCGATAGCGCCAGGTAGTGTCTGACGAGCGCCAGGTAGCGGCAGCTAACGGCGACTACCGACTCAAGTACGCCCGCGGCGGTCACAATGACGCATTTATCAAGCAAAATGAGGCTAGCGCCGGCGAGAGCGACGGCTAGCGCGGCATTCATCATGAAGCCGCCTGGACCGAACAGCGCCGCTGCAAATTCCCTCACAGCGCCAGGTATGAGCTGTCGCTCCCTGGCGATGTCCAATGCATTTCAATGGAGCAATCTATAATAATTCATGATTAATTGGTAATAATTTTTTTTTTGATTTTTTTAATGTCAAAAAATCGGAGACCACTTCTGCAATGTTAGGATTTATTTTTAAGTCCAAAAAAAAAAAAAAAAAATATGCAGAATTGATCTAACAGGTCTGAGATTAATGTATTCATATAACGGGATGATTCTAAAAATATGTATAATGTTACATTCAAAAAATATGGTTGTTTAGGGGTTAAAAACTAGTTAATACAGATCGCCGCCAGCACTCTGGGGTTTAAACAAGGAATGGACAGCGACAGCACATTCGGAGCGTGATTTTTTGATGAATATGAAGCTAGCCGTTCGCTCTGGCCATTCGTTGTCAGGCGCTCACATACAACGCTGGACCTGTGAAACAGCGACTCCCCAGCCCGTATTCAACATTACCGCACACCGACTGAGTCGCTGTCATCAAGCTAATGCCGGACAAGCACAGCGAATACTGGCTGGCGCTGAAAAAATCACGCTACAGTCGCTCATCTGTCGCTACCTGGCGCTATTGATGAATCGGCCTCCCCGGCCTTGTATGACCAGTTTATGAATGGTATGATTTTGGAGAGTGAAATTTTACTACAGATAATGAAAGATCAAATGGGTGACATGAAACTGTACTTTTATGTATTTAAATTAAATCTAGTAGGCAGCATTTATTCCTAACCCCTTATTCTGTACCTTTCTTCTTGATCCTCTAAAATAAGAAAAGACAATATATCTCTTAAATCTCATTATATCTATATCATTAAGGTGTAAAAATCCAGACCAGCGGGCCAATCTATAATTCACATTTATTAATTAGACCTGGGTGTTCCAAGCATGAATTTAATTTTGCACAGCTAATGCCAGCCTGTATGAATGGAGGGATTAGCAGCCCCATTGAGGGCCATCAGCAAGGACAATTACAATCTGAGTACTTTAGTCAAACCTATAAATATAGCCGAGCTCTCAGCTTGCTCCAGTGCTTCCATTTCATTGCTACCGGTTAAGCAGCGTAATTAATAGATAAACATATAAGTCCCAGAATCTCTACAAACATGTGAGCAAGACTTTGGTCACATTCGTAGCTCTCAGCATACAGCTCACCCCACCCAAAGCCAAAACTCACTCCCGCTCTACTCCCTGCCTTCCAATTCAGCCTCCACCCTCTCCCCCAGGCCCACAATAACTGTACCCCAAAGGCACCTCAGCCCATGTTCTGCATCTGTAACGCTTTAGATTAGCATTGGGGCGGTGAGGACCATACACACCCCCGTCATTGAGTCTGGCCCTGCTTTTGGCCATATCTACCCCTATCCATGATCTGCCCCAGAAATGATATAGCCTCAGCTGATGAGTGCACTTGTTGATTGCCTTTTGGAGATCAGGCTCAGCATGTGGGCTGGCGATTGACAGATTCGGACTGGTAAAATCCAAGGGTGACTTCTGAGGCAGTAGGAAATCAACATCTGTCAGCTCTTGTTTTAAAGATTACAGACCATCTAATTTTCTGCAGATGGGTTAGGGCCCCTGTTAGTGGTGCCAGCCATATAGGCTCCCTCATACCCTTATAATGGGCTCAGTCATGTGGTGGGGGCACTGCCTGCTGCTAAAAGAGCGGCACACCATGGCACATACCTGTAAGGAGCACAATGTGTGAGGATGGAACAGAATTTATTTCTTCCCACACTGGGAGCTATTTTGCCTAGAAACTGTCCTGATGCACAACATGTAACCTTTGGAGGCATGAATCCTCAGGAACCTACCAAGCAAGTTTGAGCCTATTGTAAAATAGTTGAGTACCTGTAGCTGCCATGTACCATTCAGATTAAAAGCTGATGTCTACTGTACACCACTGTACCGCCCATAATATTAAGAAGTAGAAAGTGAGGGGTTCTACTATAAATAGCAGCAAGGGAAAGGGGTATATACATTTTTTAATATTATATTAAAAAAGTAAAGAAGGGGGTGACTTTTGCATTTATTAATAGCATGCAATGAAACATGTTGGGTGCTGAATGAATTCAGAAAGGAATTAGATATTGTAGATACATACAGTGATATGGGATGAATAATGGATGGTGGTTTGGGGATAAATATAATGTGTGGTCTTTTGGTGATAACAGGTGTTGTACTTTAGCAGAACTTGTCACAAGACAAGATGACCCCCCACCCTGGGACTGCATATGTGCATTTTACTTTTTAAAGTTATCTACTGTGGTATTATTCGTGCATCATCTTTTCAAGCAGACTTATAGTCATTGTTTACTAAATAGGTGTTGGCCACTGCTGTACTTAATGTGAGCGAACATTCTGCTTGTGACCCCAAGCCTAGTTTTACTTACCTCCATGGCATTTCCCTGATCAAAACTGACCCCTGGATTATCAATTATTGGTTACATGGCCCAAACTTTTTCGGCGTCCTAAAAAAGTTTAGACCATGTGACTGCCAATCGCGGGGTCAGATTTCAGAGGCGCAGGTAAAGAGAACCAGACTGGCAGCCGTGTAGGCATGGAGGGGCACCAGCAACTGGAATTCTGCTCCTCTACCCATAGACCACCAGCTATATGGTGTAAAAATGGGTTTTGGCCCCCTTTAACCTTGATAGCAAGGAAAAGCACGAAGGCCTGATTTATGAACGCAGCACTGATGTGTGGCAATGTGTACTGTGTGGCATAAAGCTACAAAGCTTTGCGCCTTATTTACAGCAACTGCCACAATTAGCATCAATTGGAGCCCCAAAGCATGGTGCACAGTGGCAAACTAACTAACTTCTAGGTGGTGCCAATGCATAAGCCGCCATAGAAATAATGTTATGAGGCAATATTAAAGCGGGCCATCAGCCTGAATAAGAGCATATCTAATATTTTTCCCACACCCTGTACATACAGATTGCCCACATTAAAAATCTTCCTACCTGCATCTACTGCATGTTATGAGCCTTTAAACATCCAAGGTGGCAGCTCACGGAGCATCAGGCAGCCTGCAAACAGAAAGTGACTAAAAACGTAAAATATATTAATTGTAGATGCTGGGGAATAGTTTGGGCCTTTCAATAAATCATGCTGAAGATCTGGTTTAAGTAAAAGTGTAACAAAACCACTGGCCTTCCCCCAGGGCATCGCGATTTGGGATGCCCCGTGATGTGAAACCCCCCAGATTGGCAGTAGCAGTTTACCTTTTCCCAATCCAACAGCGCATGAATGTGCAAGGTAAGCTTTTACTGGCGATCTAGGGGGCCTCACACAGTGAGAGCATAAAATGTAATCATGGTGCTGTGTAAAACGGCACAAACGTAATGGCGTGCTTTATAAACGCTTACAAAAGAAACAAAAGATCTATACTAACACATTTGCTGTTGTTCATAATAATAATGTTTATTTGCCTATTGTGTGCAATGTGTGGCATGAACTTAAGCCATTGATGCAGTGAGAACAAACACCATTGACCCACCACCAGTGAACGCATTGGGGGCAGCCGGAGGGACACCCGAAGAGCAGTTGGAAAGTTAGGTGACTTGCTCAAGAGCACTTCAATCCTGCCCCTCTCTGCTGAGCTGATTGGGGGACAAGATGAATAAGAGAATGTCATTGGCTGAACTTGTAAACCTCGATATCTCGTCCATTTCTGCTTCAATTTTAAAATGGAAAACAGTTTAGGACAGTGCCAAATGTAGCCTGACAGCGGTGTAACAATTACTTTTGTCTGCAGTATCACTTTATGTGTTTGTGTTACAATTACGCAAGTTCTAACGACAATTTGCAGGTAAAAAAGAAAAAAAAAAAGATATACTCACATTTTTCCTACGAAGACCATTGCTCCTACTCCAGGGCTGCAGCTCTTCTCTGATTGCCCGGCCCATGTCCTGCGTCAGCTGGCCCCATTGCTCGTCTCTTCCGTGGTCTCTGATGGGGAGATGCCCCCCACCATCAGTCACTGTTAGCTGACACAGAATAGATGTGCAATTGGGTCAGGTAGCGTGGGACATAGATCCAGGGATCAGGTAGGAGCTGCAGGCCAGAGTTAGGAGAGATGGTCTACATCACAAAAAAGTATAGCATTTTTTTTGCCTGGCAATTGTCTTTAAGCCTAAAGTGATTTAACAAAACATGACTGGGGGCCAAAACTTCAAGCCTGAGAGAGTATCTGTGCCAAAATCCAGGAGCCAAAATGCAAGGTACCCAGGGTAAAAGGTCAAACAAAAGCAGCTTTTGGTGGATTTATATGACAGGTGGCAAGCAGTTGGGTAAACATTTCCAACAGAAAGTTAACAAAACAATTCTGATTATCCATGACGTGTAGAACACACACATGAAGTATCCTTAAGTTTAACCAATTTGTACATATTGTATGTACAACAATAAAAGTTCTATGCTCTAAAAAACAAAAAGAATATGCACCACCAATCTAATATAATACTAACCAAGAATAATAATAAAGAAAAGGGACGAATGTGCCCAAAAAGTGCCGCAAATCTACACAACCACCCAACTGTGTGGCTCCAGTAACCACAAAAAGATAACGGCACAATGCATAGGCACCATACACCCCAAAAAATGATTGAATCACCTCAATTTATCCATCAAAGCAATTTTATTTTGTTAAAATCACACAATTTCAATTAAAAACAATTCCATAGCGGGGGCATACCACCTGAGCATAAATACAAACTGCACCAACAACCACAAAAGTGCATAAATATTTAAAAAAATCCACAAATAAATCTAATTCTAATTTCATTACCATGCTTAAGTGCTAACAGTGCCTAAAGTACTAACCAAAGTGCTAATAAATAAATAAATGCATAAATAAATTAAATAAATAATATTTAAAAATTCTTAGTAGAGGAGTTCACCTAAAGAGTGTTGCTCAGAGAAGGTGTCCCCGCTGCTGTCCAGTTGGAAACAAGTGACCCACTTGTTCCGTGGTCCCCTCACATAGACCACTTCCTTAGGGTGCCTAGAAAAAAGTTCTACGCCTCACAGAGCCTTTCCAAAAATGTCCCTTTGCTGACCCTGTCTTCTAGACAGCCTCAGCATTCTCCATTTACACTCTCTGATTTAACTTGCCATAACAGTGCTACAGCATAAATGATAATAATAATTAAAATAATATTGCTAATAAAATTGCCAAAATGAACTATTCACATAATCTCCATTGGGAATGTCTCTTGTCCACGAGTTGCAAACCCCTTATCTTTCTCAAGATTCAAAAACTTACTGAAATGTTTGCCATCATGATGTGCTATTGTGGCTTCATATAAATCTGATCTCTAAATAACAGTTTATTAGTACATAAAGGGGTGATGGCAGCACTCAGGAACTTAAAGACTTTGCTGAGAATGTCTTTGCACAGTAATGCTCCATGGAAGTTATCATGAATCTTAAGAGTTTTGTGTAGGGCTGGAAACGCAAGAATGAAGCATTTTATTCTCGAGCTCTGGCACTGATAATTGTCCTCGATAACGCTGCCAGCACATGCAGCCTTGTGGCTTCCCTCGCTCAGGGAGCGTGGAATTTGATGGCTGAATTTCAGGCCCAGCTATTTCATGTGGCCAGAACAGAGGGTAACGCCGCTTTCTTCTCTTACAGTCACGGAAGCCCAGGATTGTGTTATGACTCAATAGTGTAACCATAGAAATGAACAAATAGTGAATTTCAGCCAGCCTTGTGGAACATTGATGTGCTTAAACATTCACATTTCAAGCACAAAATGGTTACTTGCTTGGCAGAGTGGGGTTGGTGCACAATTGTCAATCAGACTAGTGTACAGCTTGCTCTATTAATGAGGTTCCTATTCTCCAGGATTACCATCAGGGCCGGATTATGAGGGGTCGCAAGGGGCTAGAGCCCTGGGGCCTCCACCACATGCCCTGCAAAGGGGGCTTCCATCAGTTAAGGTCTGGTCCAGGAGGCTTTTCAGTTTTGATCGGATGGACTGCAGGGCCAGCTACAAAGCTACCGGCAGCAGTGGGGCCCCCACGTGCCTGGGCAAACCTTGTTTTGTTTTTGTAAACGTGCAGCCAAAGTCACCACAGGGCAGGATGTAGAGTCTAGAGCAGCAAACCCGCCGTCAGCAATGCTACAGTGATGGGTGCGTGCAGAGCTGTCACTGCACATAAGCCACCAAGCACAGCCACTGGCAGCTCAATACAGGGAACTGTTTTCTTCTGGACCAGCTGGGCGACGACACTACTCCCCGCCCAGAATGGCAAAGCAGGAGTTCCTGAGCAGCACACACCCGCACAAAGGAGGCACAAGGGACTCGATCTAACGCTCCAGTAAGTAGGCGGGTGCCAGACAACCACCGATCAGTTACTTGGCTGGAATAATATTTTAAAGGAAAATAAATACTGTATCTGGGGCCTCCACCAGATTTTGTGCCCAGGGGCCTCCACCACACTTAATCCGGCGCTAATTACCATACTGGCATTTTCCTTCAATTTACTACTGAGAACCCAACTTTGTACCTGGTGTCAATGTCGGATTCTAAATGGTCCACTGCTCCCTTGCTTTTTTACAGCATTGTGGTGGCAGGTGGTGGCATTGCCTGGCAAACACAGTCTTTCATGGGAAGCGCTTTTTCCCCATCACCTTCAACCAGTTAGGGGTTTATTGATCAAGGGATAGCGGCAGGTAGCGACAGGTAGCGAGCGGTGAACGCTGGGTGCTGTACGCAATGCCAAATTTATCAAAGTGATTCCGGTGAGTGACTCTAACAGCGACTCTAACAGAGCCATGTAGCGTCCCATTCACCATCACAGACAGCTCATCATATACCGCTGGCACTCTAGCTTCCAGAGCACCTGGTATTACCTGTCGCTACCTGTCTCTCTCCCATACATTTCAATGGACGTTACTTTTCTTCTCTTTAAACAAGGTTTTCTTTTTATTTACAGGCTGATTCATTACTAGCGCCAGGTACTGGCAGATCAGCGTCTGTAACCAAGCGCTCAGAGTGACCGCTAGTAGTCGCTGTCATCGGCTATGGCTCGCTGTTAATGTCGCTGGCCGGCATTGATGAATTTGATGTGTGAGTCGCTATAACACCAGTACAGCGTTATATTGGAACAAACGGTAGCGACTGGTCAGTGTGAGCGACTCAAACCATATTCATCAGAAAAACAGCCTCACACAGCACCGGCGCTCAAAATTGTGTCGTTGTAGCCCAGAGCGCCAGAAGCTGTGTGATTAAAGTCCATTTTTGAACACATATCCACTACTAACAAAGCAAAAACTTATGGAATTACATTGTTATTACATTGTGACATTAACACTTTAATACCAGACCTGTAATGACAATTCTGGATAAAAATATAAAAAATCTGTACTGGTGTTATAGCGACTCACACATCAAATTCATTAATGCCGGCCTAACAGTGAACCATAGCCGATGACAGCAACTACTAGCGGTCTCTCTGAGCACCTCGCTACAGACCCTCATCTGCTGGTACCTGGCGCTAGTAATGAATCAGTCTGCCCATGCTGTTCTGCTTCCCTCTCTGACTCTCAAGTCACCCTGCTCCACATTCAATAGGATTACGGTTATTGACCTTTACCAAGTTTGACCCCATGCAGCGCTGCTGTTCATTGTTAAAGGGCCAGTCCACCCAGACTGCCCATTTTTTCAAATCCCCCTACCCTGCCACCTTACCTAGCAATGAAGAAGGGCCAGGGGTTTACACAAGTAAAAAACACTTACTTGTTGTGCTACCCAGTGGCGATCTTTGAGTGGTTGAATGGGCAGATGGGAGCAAACACAGGAGCGGGGACCACGATCTACAGGCTGCAGCAGGCGGCCGAAGAAAGATTCCAGCACTCCGTTCGTGCGATTGTTGGGGCTGGATTGTGGGACAGGTAAGAGTTTTTTTTAATGTAGCCCCCTGCCCTACTTCAGTTCTAGGAAGGGTGGCAAGGCCCTGTTCAGACACTCATAAATATCCTCCACTCTTATGCCCCACAGGGATAGAGTAAAAAAAAGCCATTTTAAAGCATCTCATCTCCCATTATATGTAAATACCCTATGCATTCTAAGCAAAGCCATTTTCTTTGCTTCAATTTCTGGGTCAAAGCTGAGCTGGGAAGGTCATGTCTTGGCTCAGCTTTATGAGTCTTGAGCATGCTCTGCTGTGGTGTGTGACCACCATGGCTTGCCGCGTTCGCTCACGTCCAGAGCTCCAAGGGACAGAGTGTTAGATCACTTTTTTGCATCATCCTGGAGGAATTAAATAGAAAGGTGAGACAAACATTGAAACCCTGCTACGGTTACTACCTTGCACTGCAGGAATTGGAGGAGAGGCACATGGGACAGGCATCAGGTGAGCTGCTTGCTGCCTTATTATTGCTGTTGGATTTACAGTCCCTTTAAGAGCACTCAGTGTGGCACGTCTGGATCTGGTGAGAGAGATGCTGGGGAAAGCAAACTGGCTAAAGCAGTTTATAACAGAATAAGGAGATCCGCTGGCCTAGGGGTACTGCGAGTGTGGAGGCTGATTCACTACTAACGCCAGGTATTGCCAGATAAGCGTCTGTATAGCGGTGTTTAGAGCGACCGCCAGTAGAGGCTGTAAGCGGGTATCGGACGCTGTAATAGAGCATCTCAGTCGCTCTAGTAACCTGGCCCGCATTGATGAATGTGATGTGTGTTGGGCGCTGTAACAACAGTATAACTCGAGAGTGAGAGGTAGCGCCAGCTTAGTGCGTCTGGCACTCAGCGCTCAACAGCATATTTAACAAAACACTAGACACACAGAGCATCAGCGCTCTAAAGCTGGGCACTGTAGCATAGAGCACAAGACGCTGTGTGATCAAAGTCTATTTTTGAACACATATACACCAGTAACAAAGCGAAAACACATGGAATGACATTGGTTTACACAATAATTGGTCACACAATAATTTGAGCAAAAAAATTTAAAAAAAAAGGCCAAAAAAAAGGCCAAACACGCTATTTATACACAACTAATGAAGCCCCATTGAAATGTATGGGAGAGCGACACTGAGAAACAGGTACTACATGGTGCTCCTGAGCCTAGAGCGCCAGCGCTATACGCTGAGCTGCCTGGATTAATACAAGTGACGCTACATGACACTTTTAGAGTCGCTCACCAGATTCACTTTCTTAAATGTGGTTTTGCTTACATCGTCCAGTGTTCACCAGACGCTGCCTGCCGCTATGAGGCACTACCTGACGCTATCCGTTCTTAAATAACCCCCATAGTCTTTTTTTGCCTACAGATAGGCTGGAGGTGTATGTCAGCATCCTTAGGGGAATCTTCCATAAAGGCTCTAGTGTTAATATAGATATCACAGGTTCATTGGCCATTCATTCAAATGTGCCTTTTCTCATATTTATTTTTTGCCTTGAAAACAAAACTGTCATATTTATTCAGCAGATTGTCTAATACACTTACACATTTTTGTTTCTCCAGCAAATATTAATTCACGACCATCCAGGCATTAGCCTGGGCATTTTTTTTTGTATTTTGAGATGCACTGAGCACTATTTTGTTTTGATGATCATATTAAGCATTTGTGCTGACTGCGACAAAATGCTAATTCTACCTTTTATATTCCCCGAAACAGTTGCAAGAATAATCTGTTTCAAATGCAAAATATTAAAATGTACAAAACAACTTTTGCTAAGACAAATTGATGCAGGGAATTATTGTGATTATCATCGGTGGCTCGGATCGCTAGCCGGAGAAGGGAAGAGCATGAGATGTTCCGATGATCTGACATCTATTCGCTTTGCTCTCTTCCAGAATAATGTACAAATTATATTAGCCAACCCTGTGCACAAGGCTTTTGTGTTACCTAACATAAATAGGTCATCAGGGACGAGTTTCATCTCTGTCTTGCTTTACAGTCTCCGTCCAGGCACACACTCATTTCCTGCCCCTCATCCCCCTTAGGAACAGTGTAACATACATGAGCCATCTCAAAATCTCTGTTTTTTAAAGTGGACCAAAATGAACAGCGATTGGTGGGCAGATCAATTCACTCCAAAATCAGGATGCCCCGCTGTGTGAAACCCCCCAGGTCGCCCCATACACTTACCTTCTTTTCTGGTCCAACGGCGCATGCACAAGCCGCATCCCCGCTATCCCTCTAGCAGGGCGCGTACCCACGCCAGGCATTTGTGAATGGCCGGCACAGGCAAGCTCCCTGTTAGAGGGTATCGGGGGATGTGGCGTCAGCGCTTTCTGAGCCACTCACCTTAGACGTGCTGACATGAGCAGATCCGAGCATGCTGATTGGACGAGCAACCGGGCATGTGCCGTAGGACCGGGAGAAGGTGAGTTTGTTTCGACGTCTTGGGAGGTTTCACACAGGGGGCACCCCCGATTGGGGTGCCCTGGGGACAAGGACCAAAACCCAGGATACTCCAAATCCTGGGTTTTGGTCCACTTTAACGATAAAAACAATTGAAACAGAAAAACAATTAAAAATCTCTGATTATATGTAAATATCTTATGTATTATAAGTGAATCCGCTTTCTTCACTTCAGTCTTCCGGCGATAGGTGGCAGCTGCATTCCCGCTATCCTCTTGCTGAGGCACATATCTGAATGTCTGGTGGAGGCCTGTGGAGGAGCAGGGGAGCAGCCAGCGGCGCACAAGCCATTCATCTTTACTAGCCAATCTGTTGTCAGAGGAATAAATGGAGCCTGAGTCACAGAAGGTGTGTTTACATTGGTGATCCTGGGGGTTTCCCACAGCGGGGAATTTTAAATTGAGATATATGGCACAAAGAGGGGCCCCAGTCCAAAGTTTGCTCTAGGGCCCACCGGATCACAGGGGCATCCCAATTCAGGATGCATTTGCCTGAATGGGTGTATGTGTGTGTTTGGCTGGCCCTGAGCTCTGCTGTGTGAAACCCCAAATATTTCACTCGGAATTCGATGCGATGCGTATGCCTGCTGCCAGCCATTCAGCGGAGGGAAGCCCCTGAAATCAGTTCCATTCAGAACTCATTGCCCAATTATGTCTGGTGATGAGTTTTAGTTGGACGGGAGCCCAGGCATGCACCAAGGAAGCATGGATCCAGGGGTGCACCTGCAATGAGGCCAGGTGAGACAGCCTTCTCAGACAGCACCATCTGGTGGGGGAGCACAGAGGAGATGGGGAGTGACCAGCCATCTTTACTAGTCAATCTGTTGTCAGATCTACTAAACAAAAAATAAATGGAGCCAGAGTCAGTGATTGGCCGGCGGCCCATGTATGTGCTGTGGGATCTCCAGAAGGTGTGATTATACTGATGATGCCGGGGGATTCCCACAGCAAGGGATTTATTTTTTTTTATATATTCTTTATTTGCCTCGTTTTCAAGTTAAACAAAAAACATTCCACATAGAAACAAAGAAAAGGCAATAAACAAACAATGCAGACAAGGATTTGTTTCATGCAATGCAGTCAGCTTTTGTCTGTTGACTCCAACGGGGTGGTTCCAAAACAATTTCCTTAAAGTGGACCAACACCCTGAGGTGATCGGCCCGGGAATCTATAAGATTCCCGGGCCGATCACCTCACACACCGTGGGACATCTGAGATCGGGATGTCCCGCGGGGTGTAAACCCCCCAAAACCCCCGAAAAACCTTACCTCTCCAGCCGCTGCTTCCGCCGCCGCCTCACTCGCGCTCCTCTAGACGTGCGCGCGCCCGCGCCGGCCGTCTCTGAATGGCCGTCGCGGGCGCGCACACGTCAAGAGTGACGCGCGGGAGGCGCCGACGGGCAAGCTGCTTGTCCGTCGCTGTCAATCAGCTTGTCCGTCGGCGCCGATTGGACGGCGCGGCCACGTGGGAGCGGGGAGAGGTGAGTTTTGGGGGCTTTCTGGGGGGTTTCACACAGGGGAAGTGGACCAATACCCAGGATAGTCAAAATCCTGGGTGTTGGTCCACTTTAAGCGAAGGAGGCAGCCCCTGTACACCCCCACCACCGCCCCTACCAATACCCGCCGGGATAACAAACCTCAAATGCCCGATAAGGCCTTTCCGTTCATGGGCTCCACTGGAGCGCCCAGAGATCGACCCCCCCATCGCTTCATAGTCACATACCAACCCCAAATCAGCTCATTGATACTGCAACTGAACCACATATAACCATACAACTCCATAAGAACAGAGAGAGTGACCAAAGAGAAAGAGGAAATGGAAAGCAAAGAAGGAAATTGTAAAACAGAAGAGCCACAAGTAGGGGGGAATAGGGGGGAGGGGACTGTGCTGACAACATTGTCTAGATATCTGCCTCCAGCAGGTCCCTATAGTCCTGTGAGGCCATGAATTCCACCCAACTAGACCACTTACGTAAAATGCTGGAGCGTTTACTTGTCCTGTTCCTATGGTTGTTCTTAGGAAAAAGGTAAGTAATAGGTGCGCTGTGGAATTAAAGGTGAGTAGGAAGAAAAGGTTAGCAAGTGAAGAAAATTTCTTGTCAGGCGAATTGGTTAGCGTTGCAGGTGATTCTTCTGAGTCTGCTTGTTGGGAGCTGGAAAAAAAGTTAGGGTTAGGGTTAGGAATGTTTGAGGTTGGTACTGCTACCAATTAATCAGACCAGCGACAACCAGTATCATTGCCTCTGGTCGATTAGGCCTCAAAAATCTCCAAAAGTTATTGGAGATTTTTACTCTATCTGGTCACCAATTTAATGGTTGCCAGGGTGGTAAGTGCCCAGTGCCGTAAGTGGCCCTATTGGGTACTTCCTTTTGCCAGCAAGAGAATATTTTAATAACCCTAACTTTTTTTCCAGCTCCCAACAAGCAGACTCAGAAGAATCACCTGCAACGCTAACCAATTCGCCTGACAAGAAATTTTCTTCACTTGCTAACCTTTTCTTCCTACTCACCTTTAATTCCACAGCGCACCTATTACTTACCTTTTTCCTAAGAACAACCATAGGAACAGGACAAGTAAACACTTACTCCAGCTATTTGTAAGGACAGGTTCACCTTACTATAGGTGCAGCTACACCACCCTTGGTACACCATTGCGCTGAGATAAACACAAATATCTTTACACTTACGGAAATGCACCTCTGCGGATTCATTACTGGCAGCGATAAGGCCTTCGTACCTTTCTATCTCCGCTACTTTACTCAGCCACTGTGAGACCGTTGGAGGTGTTGATTTCTTCCAATGTGAAGGAATACACGCTTTTGCGGCATTCACCATCTGACTCAGGACCCACTTCCGATATCTCTTGGTGGGCATCCCCGAGTGGTGGAGGAGGAATAAAAGCAGGGTCGTCTGACAGCTCCCCGTCTGTCATCCTCTGCATTGTGTTTCTTACCCCCGACCAAAACCTCCCAAGCTCTGGGCATGACCAGAATATGTGGAGCAGGTCCCCCCTCTCCCCGCCGCAGCGCCAGCATGATGGGGACACTGTAGGGCACCACTTGTTAATCAGGGCTGGCACTCTGTACCACCTTGTTAGCAGTTTATAGTTACTCTCCTTGTATCTGGTACAAGTAGAGGTCTTATGAGCAAAAGTCATTATCTTACCCCTTTCCCCCCACAGCAAGGATTTTAAAGTGAGATATATGGCACGAAGGGGGGCCCCAGTTCAGGATGCATTTCTTTCTCTTTGAGTCTGAATGGGTGTATGTGTGTGTTTGGCTGACCCTGAGCACCTTCTAGTTCATCACTGCAGCACCCAGTCTAAATGGGACATATTGGGGTATATATTTATTTTAATATTTATTTTAATTATATTTATTTTAATATTAATATTTTAATATTTTATATTTATATCAGTGTTCAATTAGTATTTTAGTCACAGAGGTGGCAAATAGAAATTGAAGAAGGAATGACCAACTGTCCAATCGACACAAGATTACTGCCCCTAACATGACTAACATCCTCTCTTGAATATGCCTATATATTATTTTTGACTGCGTGGACCTTTAAAGCTAATTCAAGGTAGCACATTCACTCATACGCCAAAGGTGATTTGCATTTTATATAGGATGCTCACTGTAGTGCAAATAAACACATAGAAAAGGTTAAAAAGACTTTCAAGCATGTGCCTGCAGACGAGTATGCAAATTAGCTACGCTGTTACAAGAGCAATGACTTCTGGGTAAGCCATTTAACCTGTTTAAGTACTGGTTCGTGTTAAGCTCTGAATACCCAGTGGGCAAATCAATAACTCCATGTAAGTGGCTTACCCAGAAGTCAGTGCTCTAAAAAGAGAATGGCTCATTTACATCGTAAATAGTCATTTACAAGGGAAAGTGTTGATGAGGAAGTCATTTATGTCCTGCCGCGTTTTTGGTAGAACAAATATTTCCAGGTACAGTATATTCCAATCACTGTAAGGTGCGTAACTCCAGTAGACGCATTCTAAAACTAGTAGATGGGGAGGCCTTCTGCTGTTTTAGACCATCAACTTCAAAGATGAATGGATGGATGTTGTGCACTCTGGTCTGCTTACCAAAGACTAGACTAGGTTATATGTATATACCAGAGCAGCCTAAAGTCAAAGCTGAACAAAACCCTGGTAAGCAGGCTCTAGAGTCTAAAAGGGCTGGGCATAGGGTACCCCCTGGGGCATCCTTATTTGGGATGCTCTGCTGTATGAAACCCCAGATATTTCACTCTGAATTCAATCCGATGCGTACACCTACTGCCAGCCATTCAGATATAAGCAGAGGCGAGCGCAAGTGGGAAGCCCCTGAAATCGGTTCCATTCAGAACTCATTGTACAATTATGTCTGGTGATGAGTTTTAGTTGGACGGGAGCCCAGGCATGCACCAAGAAGGCATGGATCCCGGGGTGCACCTGCAATGAGGTTAGGTGAGGCAGCCTTCTCAGACAGCACCATCTGGTGGGGCGGCAATCTCTGGACTTGTTTGTTACCAGTTATTTTGTGATTTTTATTATTATTTTATTATTTTTTTATATACTTTTAACCATTAGTGGCTCAGCAGCCATGGTGTGGACCAATCATATTTGACATACAGGAAGTTTACTATTCTAAAGCTGGAGGGTTTGTCTCAGGCAGCAGAGAGACTAGCTTCAACCCTACATGGATCGAAGTGAGTAAAGATCTGATCCCCGGGGTTTCACAAACAGGGGCATCCCATATTGGACCAATGTGATGTGGCTCCCTTTAAATGTCAGTCTGTGCAAGAATTCAGGATGGTGCCTCCAGATACACATACGCACATTCGTACTCAGACAATAAAGACTGATGAAGAGAAAGGGGTCCAGTAAAAATGGAGCTTAAATGAAAGAGAGATGGAGAAAAAGCAGGGAAAAAATGGAGGAAGTACCAAAAATAGTAAGAGGGATGCAACAGGGAAAAGAGAGAGACAATGCAAGATGAATGTAGGAAAAGGTAAAACAAAGGAAATAAGGAATGCTAAAAAGGGAGAATAACTAAGTTAAGGGCAAGGTAATAGAATGTGATAAAAGAGAAAGGAAGGGGAGGGTAAATGAAATCAAGATACAGAAAAGGTGAAATGAGGGAGAGAAGGAGGAAAGGTGATAAAAGTGGGGGATCAATGGAACATGCAAAAGAGAGATGGAGGACAGTATAAAAGAAGTAGATGGGAAAAAGAGAGTAGCAAATGCGGAAAATAAGAGAAAAGCGAGTTGGAGAAAAAATATGAATAAGAGAGGTATAAAGAAGTAAAAATCATGTAAAGAGAAGAAAGACAGACATATAAAAATGTAAAAAGACACTAAAAAGTAATAAAGTGTAAAAAGCAAAAAATACAAATACCCGAGATAGCAGATAGAGACTGTTAGGGCCCATGTGCAAGAGAGAAAGGAAATGTGGAAATGAGAGAACTGCTAAAGCATTATATCTAAAGGGGTGTTTGATTGGTGTCTCTTGGCACCCGCTTCCAGAGAGATTGTTTTGCACCCTTTTTAACCACCCAAAACTTACACCCCGAAGACCAACCATTGCTTTAGCATTCCTGTGCTCAAACTGGTCCAGCAAGCTCCTCCGATTCCATCAATAAACTTTTAAAGTTCTTTTAGTATATTTTGTTTTGCTTATTTGCCAGGACAAGTTGGCAGTTTAAACTCTTCTCCATCTGTAGATGATCTTCAACACAATACACGTATTGATGCCCAAAAGCTTTACTTCTGTTATTACACATATAACCTTCTATCTGAAAGCATCAAGTAGCTCTTTAGATCTAGGCCTTGATCTATCAAGAGTAACTCCTTCAAGATGTCTATGATAATTCACATTTTCCAGGCCTGTAGTAATAAATCAAGGTAAGTAGGTTTGCTGTGTGTTAAAGGAAAGATGGCTCAGTGATACAAATTCGTATAAATATTTGGGATGGTGAGAGGAGGGGTCACCTCTACACATGGCATCAAGAAATATCCAGCCAGGCTTGTTTTTTTAATTTTAATGGAATGAAAAGGAAATCAGGGGTGAAAGGTTCTGTCACCCCTGATAGACTAAACCTATCACTCCTGGATATTATTCCTACCAGGAGAGAATAAACCACAATTTGGCAGGAGTTTTATTCAGTCTGGGTGTAAAAGTGACCCCTCCTCTCATTAGACGACATGTTACTATAGATTTTTAATATTACACAATTTCACAATAGTGTTCCTTTAAGAAAACCAGTGAGATAGATGTTTGCACTTATTACTGCAGATATACCATGTAAAGCACTATAGATAATTGTGACAACCTATGATGGTCTTGGCCCTGGTGGAAGTTCTCAGTGGAATTTCACAGCATTCAATAACCACTGTGAGTGAAACCTCCATTCGCAGAGGAACTGCACAGGCCATATATATAATATCACCACCATCAGTGTCACCTTCCCTTCGCTGCCTTGGTCATAATAGACATGAAACAGGAACTGCTAAGACGTGTGAGTTGTGAGATCAAGCAGTGTTTATCTAGATATCTAAATTTATTAAAGGTGACATTTTACATGTTCCATTAAAATAAATATCTACCTACAGAAGTGATTTTCTATGTATTTTGAATATTTATGCGATAAAGCGACAAAATAGGTTGCCATTTCTTGGCCATTGTGAGCCCCCCTCCTCCCCATAGTCTAGTCATGAGTAACCACTTACACCTGCCATACACTCCATACTTTAATTTCTATTTTTGGTCCACTTTAAAGTGAACCCTTAGACTAACTCCCATTAGGGGCTGCTGCATCTTCCGTCCTCCAAGCATTCTGCACTGGAATGCCTACTAGTAGGATGGTCCACCAAAAACACGGCAAACGTATTGTGTCTATCGTATTCAGTTCACCAGTGGAGCATGCTCAGTGCCTTGCTTGGAATGCAGAAGAAGTACAGTGATTTGCTTGGAGTCAAGCTCCCAGGGGTTCACGACGAGGACAAGCATCCAAATTTCCAATTCCCGGGGGATGTAAATCAGCCCTTATAACTAAAAGTCTGCCTTACACTCACAGTTATTTAGTAAGAATATTTATGACCTGTGGTGTATGCAGGGGCATTGCTGGGGGGGGCAGGGGGGCACGTGCCCCGGGTGCAGAAGGTAAGGGGGGCGCCAAAGGGGGGCCTGAGCACGGGGGGGGGGGGGCATTTTGAGTCTTCGCCCCGGGTGCCAGAAAGCATAGCTACTGCTCTGGGTGTATGTATATTCAGATCAAAAATGCAAAGTCAAGCTTATTCAGCCAGATATGCCTTCAGGGCTGTTTCTAGGGAAGGGCGGTCAGGACGGTCTTTATTCAAGCCTTTTGCTTTTCAGTCAGGGCCAATATTGGTGGTGCCCAGGGCCGGATTATGAGGGGGGCCCAAGGGGCTAGAGCCACGGGGCTTCCACCACTTGCCCTGCAAAGGAGGCCTCCACCAACCTTTGGGTTATGGTCTGATCCAGGAGGCTATTCAGTCTTTGGTCTGACGGGCCGCAGGGCCAGCAACAAAGCTATCGGCGGCAGTGGGGGTGCGTCTGCGCAAGCCTTTTTTTTGTTTTTTCAATCCTTTAGCCAAAGCCGCCACAGGACAGGACTGAGAGTCTAGAGCAGCAAAGACGCTGCCAGCAACGCTACAGTGATGGGTGGGTGCACATAAGCCACCAAGTACAGCCGCTGGCAGCTCAATGCAGGGAACTGTTTTCTGCCGGACCAGCTGGGTGGTGCCCACAGCAAGACTGATCTTCCAACAGTGGAGCTACAGTAGGTTATTTCACATTGGCCCCATCCAACAGTGGATGAATATGAACTTGTTGTGTTTTACTTGAAGACATTTCTCCATTCAGTAGGCTGGCTTTCATATATCAATATGATGTATAGGGATCCAATGGCTTTGATGTACTTGTACAGGAAATCCAAGGTTATTGGCTAACTCAATAAGAGATGAAAATGCAGGCTTTCAAAGTGATTTAAGCTTCTTCTTCAGGCATAATGCAGATCTGTACAATAGACACACATTTATATAGAAAACTACCAAGGAGTCACAATTGTTTTTCTACTGGCTCACATGATAAATAGAAGTAAGTTGGAAATTCGTAAGCTGTGAGATAAGAATCAGGGGGATTATGACAATTAATGGTGGGCTGTTAAGAATGAGAGGTGAAGAGACAGTGTGTGGAATTTGTATTGCTCTCACACACAATTTAGTCACTTTCTTGGCGCTTGCTCTGTCTGCCCGATGTATATTGGTGTGGGACACTGCACACACATGATCAGGTATACTACATTAGGGGATTTGCATGTGAAACTACCTGTATTTTGTAATTGTGTTGCATATCTGGTGTCATTATTCTGTCGGTGGTGTAGATGTGTGTGCAGGTTTTACGCCTTTTATGCAGACAGGGCCATGGCCCATTTTGTGCTGGGTAACTTAGGGAGCTCCTCACAACCGGAGATTTTGAGGTTGTCTGGAAGCCAACAGAGGAGAATCTGGGAATATCTGAGAAAGTCTCTTATTCCTGTGTAAAAGGGCTTGGAGATCCTTCGCAATTTTCCTTAGAACCCACAGAAATGGATTGTATGTGATAATCAGGGAGACTCGGTTCTTCTAGGCATTCGTTAAATTGCAAGTGTCTGTCTCTGGGCATGTGGAGTTCTTTTTTTAACAGGGCCTCTGTTGATGGTTTATAGCCCTGCTTAATAAAGTGCTCATTTTAGATTCTCCACATGTGTGTTTCTTTCCATGGTGTCAGACCAGATTCTGTTGTGTCTGATCCCTTGGCTGAATATGATGGACCTCTTGATGTGGTTTTGGTGGAAGCTGTTATGGTAAGTAGGTCCGTCTGAGGGTTTCCGGTAGATGGATGTTAGTCCTTCCCCTTAACACATAGGGTGGTGTCAAGGAAAATGATTTCTGTTGGTGAATGGGTAAGTTTCAAATGTATTGTGGGATGGAAGATGTTAAAATTCTTGTGGAAATCAATAAGGTCTTCCTGGCTTGCAGACCAGATGAAGGAAGTCATCTATGTAGTGAAAATAGACCATTGGTCTAGTGGCACATTGTGATAGGAACTCCTCATTCAGTTTTGCTATAAATAAATTTGCGTATTGTGGTGTAAATCTTGAGCCGGTCACCACACCCATCTGCTACAGGTATAGGTCTTGGCCAAAACAGAAGTAGTTGTGGGTCAGGATGGAATGTATTATTTTGGTGATTTCATGTGCAGGTAGGTCATGTTCCTGCAGGTACCATGCACAAGCAGCAATACCGTCATCATGTGGGATGTTGGTATAAAGTGACATCCATAGTGGCCATAGTGGTTCCCACTAGTAAAAGTCCAATTAAAAATAGTTTATTAAGAAGGTGTGTTGTGTCCTGAATTAAACCTGGTCTCCCAAACCAGCCTGACAGGGGTTCTTCAATGTCCCAATACCAGAGATTATAGATCTTCCTGGAGTTCCTGGTTTGTGTACATACCGTATATACTATGCTTTGGGTGAATAAGAACCTTCACATAAATCACTGCGAACAACTCTACCACTTGGTCACAAATCTCTCAATAAAGAGGCCTGCTTGGACAAAGAGTGGCACCTAAGGCTAAAAAAGGGCATGCAAGACAATCAGAGGTGTTAGTTTAAAAATGCATTTTGGATGAATGAGGACCTTTGCAGACACCACTGCAAACAACTCTTCCTCTAGTTTAAATTGGTATCTTCAGACAATACAGAGACCTGCTTGGACAGAAAGTCCAAGGAGCCCTGCTGGTTGGACCATCTGTGGTGTTGTCCAAAAATGCAGAAAAGATATGTCTCTTACTTCAGAGGTTGCAGCATGCAATGCAATAAATCAAGTGGTTACTTCACCAACTCAATGAAAGTCCAGGGTTTGATACTCCAGCAAGCTGCAAGTCCGCTTTACAGGGCACACAAGCCACGCTGCTCATAATCCACACAAGTCCAAGGTTTGGGGTCGCAGAAGCCAAGTCCTTCAGCTTAAATCCAGTCCACTGAGCAGTACAGCCTGGGCTCCTTCCTCCAGGCTCGTCAACAGCAGACTGACAGGCTCAGCGGCTCCTTTTATTCAGGCTTCCCCTGCAATCAGCCTCATCACCTGTGCAAGGCCTGAGACCAGGGAACAAACCTGTAAAGGACTGGGAAATGTGAACTGGGTCCTGAAAACCCAGCATGGATCATGCCTGATATAGCATAGCAGGGGAAAAATACACACCATTTATCACTTTTCCATACACATTCCCACAATATACATATATTAAACTCTGGATGAATGAGGACCTTCACTGACCTCACTGCCAACAACTCTACCACTTTGTCAAATTAGCATCTCTGGCCAACAGAGAAGCATGCTGGGACAGAGGGTAAAGCCACAGGCTAACAAGTACCGAGTTCAGAAGTTCAGAAATATATTGGTACATATATACTCTGCCCTGGAGGACAAGTAGCTTCACAGATGCCGCTGCTTACACCGCTACCACTTAGTTAAACTGGCCTCTTTAGCAAACAGATAGCCCTGCTTGGACTGGGAAGGAAGCCAAGCAATAACAGGAGCCCCGGCTGGATGAACCATCAGTGGTTCTGGTTCAAGAAGGTTAGCACTGGGGAAGGAAAAACTGTCAGATAGCTAAGGGGGTCAGCACTAAGAAAACGCTTTTACAAGTAAAGGAGGTTCACATTTTATAACTATCAATAATATGATCAATCATTATGTAAGATTGATAGTTTTGCAGAACTTTTTGAGTTGTTTTAAAAAAAAGCCTTGCAACATGCATTTATCAACTTTTGTTTCATCGCATTTCCCCTTTTGTTTATGGCGATGTTGCAACCTCAATGATAAGAAGCTTCCTCTTTGTGCAGCAACATTCACTTCTGATGCTTAGCAGCCGGTGTCTGCATTTAGGGTGGAGGCTGACAGCAGGGTGCTGTCACTTCGAGCATTGATTAGTTGTGATTGAATTTAGGTTTAGCATATACAAACACCAATTGCCTATGCGTTGGTTATAAATATCATGTCAAGACCAAAGGTCCAGCCATTTAGCGTTCACATCTCTGGTAAAGCTTTTAGTGTATCAGTTCATACAAATTATATTGGACAAGGATTACAGTTAGTCAGTTACTTACTGTTACTATCAAAGCTTATCATTGTGGAGCATTGACATGATTTTGAATGAAACGTCTCTGTTAGACAGGTGACTACATGCTGTGCAAGTGAGATTTTTCTTCGGAATTTAAAGGGTCCATCACTTATAAATTAATTTACATTTTTAGCTGGCACTATGCACTCAAGCTGGTAGACATCCACCAAACCAATATTTCATTGGTAGATGACAATATTTTGTTGGCACATGTTTCATCACTCTCTTTTAAGCCCAATGGTTGTGTGCCTTGTGTGCAGGAGGGGTTACCTTTCTGTTTTGGAATAGAACGAATAGGATCCAGAGTGACAGGTTTTGAACATACTATTCTGTTTTTACAGTGGCCTTTCTCATGAGCCAGACTGTGCTTATTACTATTGCCATTCTGCTAATGAGGGAGATTATCCTACCCATCATGCAACGCTTTGGGCAAACATTTAATGGTGATGTTACTGCTGCTCCCCACAGGCTGGCTCAAGAGACTCTGTAAAAAAGGATGCTCTAAAACCTCCCACCCCTTATTATTATTTATTTTTTGTTTCTTTCTTTTAAAGGAAGAAAAATCCAAGGTGACAGGATTTGAAATCCAATTCTGCTTTTTCAGGGAAGATCTGATTAGCTATAATGGCCTGAGCCAGTCTGTGCTGGAATAACAGCTATTGTTATTGCAATTATTGCAGATGCTTATAGCCAGATTATAGGCAGGGCACAAGGGATTCGTGCCCCTTGGCTTCCACCATTTGCAGTGAAAGAGTGTCTCAACCAAACTTTGAGGCTATGGTTGGGGGTATGGAAACTTGCGGTGCTGCCACTTGGACCAGTCTGTCCTGGTGTAAATGCCCTTGTAGGGGTGTATAACTGAGGTTAGGCCCCCTAGGTACAGAGATCTGGCAGTACCACCCTCTGGTGCTGGTGAGCAATGGTATCGGGACTTTGCGGTACCACAGCTTGGGCTGGTCGGCCCCAATCCACATGCTCTTGCAGCATGAGGTTCTCCCCTTTCCAACGACACTTCTAGCCCCCCTAGGTCCAGAGATCCGGCACTCAGAAGTGTACCATCCTGGGCGAGGGGCATTGATTTCCAGGATGATTTGGAGCCTCGGTTCCCTGGATCTCGGGGGGCTAGCAGCTCACTGCAGGATTCTTTGAAAGAGGGGGACTATAAAGTCCCAGTTCTGTTGCTCGCCAGAGCTGGGGTCTAAAAATCAATGGATGGGGCTTGTTCTGCGGCTGAAGATCTCTGCTACATTCTCTGTAAGTTTCCTTGCCCCCATGGTCCTGAAGAACCAGACTCAGAAGTGGACCTCCTTTGGCGAGATGCATTGATTCTCAGGGTGACCCCCTTTGGAGTGCCGGTTCTTCAGACTTAGGGGGGCAAGCAACCAACTGGAGGTGCCAAAGACAGCACAGAGAGGTGGTGAGGACTGGAGCCAGCAGGGACAAGTGGTGGACAGTGCTGAGTTGTCCCCCCACCTACCTGCCTGCCCACTTGCCCTTCCACCAGTCTCATTCCCTGCACTCCCACCTACCTACCTACTCACTCACCTATCTACCTAACCACCCACCCTCCTACCTACTCACCTACTTACCCAACTATATACCTGCCTATTTACCCACCCACCTACCTACTGACCTATATATGTACATGTCTACCCACCCACCTGCCTCCCTATCCTGAAGTATGTGTCCACCTGACCATAAGACATACCTAGGGTTTAGAGGAGGGAAATAAGGGAAAATATTCTGAATCAAATATAACCCCCAGAGAATCTAATATTAACAGGAAGTGGGGAAAATCCCACCAATCCCTCATAGTAGGCAGTGTGGCAACCCCCCAATAACCCTATATAACCCCATAACAGGCCACTTGTAGATTCCTCCCTCAAATACCCCATAACAGGAAGCATGCGGAATACACCCCATTACAGGCATTGTGCCGAATCCCCTCCAATCACCCCATAACAAGCAGTGTCCCGAATTCCGCCCAATCAGACCATAACATTCCGTGTGCCAAATCCTCCCTAATCACCACATAACAGGCTGTGTGAAGAAGCCCCCATTACCCCATAACAGGCTGTGTGCTGAATACCCCCCAATTGCCCCATAACAGGCAGTGTGCAGAATCTCCCCACAATCACCCCATAACTGGCAGTGTGCATATTCCCCCCCCCCCAATCACCCCATAACCGGCAGTGTGCATATTCCACCCAATCATCCCATAACAGACAGTGTGCAGAATATCCCCACAATAACCCCATAACTCGCAGTGTGCATATTCCCCCCCCCCAATCATCCCATAACCAGCAGTGTGCATATTCCCCCCAATCACCCCATAACAGGCCACTTGCAGACCGCGCCAAAGACCCTATAACAAGCAGCGTGCAAAATCTTCCCCATTACAGGCAGTGTGCTGAATCCCCTGCAATCACCCCGTTGCAGGCAGTGTGCTGAATCCCCTCCAATCACCCCATAACAAGCAGTGTCCGAATTCCCCCCAATCAGACCATAACATGCCATGTGCCAAATGCTCCCTAATCACCACATAACAGGCTATGTGCAGAACCCCCCCCCCCCATTGCCCCATAACAGGCCGTGTGCTGAATCCCCCCCAATCGCCCCATAACAGGCAGTGTGCAGAATCAACCCACAATCACCCCATAACTGGCAGTGTGCATATTCCCCCCAATCACCCCATAACCAGCAGTGTGCTAATTCCCCCCCAAGCATCCCATAACAGGCAGTGTGCAGGATCTCCCCACAATCATCCCATAACAGGCAGTGTGCATATTCCCCCCAATCACCCCATAACCGGCAGTGTGCTAATCCCCCCCCCCCCCCAATCACCTCATAACCGGCAGTGTGCATATTCCTCCTAATCATCCTATAACAGGCAGTGTGCAGAATCTCCCCCCAATCACCCCATAACCGGCAGTGTGCATATTCCCCCCAATCGTCCCATAACAGGCAGTGTGCAGAATCTCCCCACAATCACCCCATAACTGGCAGTGTGCATATTCCCCCCCCAATCACCCCATAACCGGCAGCGTGCATATTCCCCCCAATCACCCCATAACATGCAGTGTGCAGAGTCTCTCCACAATCACCCCATAACTGGCAGTGTGCATATTCCCCCCAATCACCCCATAACCAGCAGTGTGCATATTCCCCCCAAGCATCCCATAACAGGCAGTGTGCAGAATCTCCCCACAATCATCCCATAACAGGCAGTGTGCATATTCCCCCCCAATCACCCCATAACAGACAGTGTGCAGAATATCCCCACAATCATCCCATAACAGGCAGTGTGCATATTCCCCCACCAATCACCCCATAACCGGCAGTGTGCATATTCTACCCAATCATCCCATAACAGGCAGTGTGCAGAATCTCCCCACAATCATCCCATAACAGGCAGTGTGCATATTCCCCCCAATCACCCCATAACCGGCAGTGTGCTAATTCCCCCCCCCCCCCCAATCATCCCATAACAGGCTGTGTGCAGAATCTCCCCCCAATCACCACATAACCGGCAGTGTGCATATTCCCCCCAATCACCCCATAACAGGCCGTGTGCTGAATCTCCCCAATCACCCCATAACAGGCAGCGTGAAGAATCCCCCTATGCCTCAAGTAAGCACCACTGGCATATAAATACTATGGCTGCTGCTGGCTGGGTATGACAGGCCTAGAACAGGTACTGTTTGCGCTCTAGAATAGATGTAATTACAAAATCAAAGAATAAAAAATATTATATAATAATTATATATCATTATCTAAAAAGGTTCATTCAAAGATGACTTAATGTGTGGTTTCCCCGCTTTGCACGTTTTTTTCCTCCTTGTGTTTCTGTCATCGCTGAACACCTCTTGTGACAGCAACAACAAAAAGAGAACCATGTCAGCAAGAATGAAGAAAGCCAGCAAACACTTTCAGATTTCATAGAGCTATTGACCAGGTGCATATGGTAAAGATTACTGCAGAACAAAGAGTAGGATGATCTCCACACTCCCTTTTAACATGAAAGACGTTTACAGATTTTGTGAACATTCCCTGTAGTGGTTTATAAACACACAAAAATGCTTTATGTGCACCAAAAGGATGCGCAATATAAATCGGTCAGCAGTCATGTGGCTATGATTAATATTGATAGTAGTAGTAGCAATATTCCCTGCTAAAAAAAAATATGTGTGTACTTGTAGATGAATATGAGCTTTAATTCATCTTATTGTTGTTTTTTTTGTCTTTTTTGAGTTTTGGGCACTTTAAAGGAAAATTCTACTTGATGGAATTTCTAGGAAGTGTATAATTTTTGGATATTCTGAAGGCGCTGAGTGGATCTAGTATTTCGTTTGTGTTTTCTTATGTTAGCGAATGTGTGTTTTAAAAAAGCCGTTTTCAATACCTGCAATCTGTTGCTATTGGCAACTGTACAGCAAGATCTAGAAGAAAAGAGGTGCAAGGCTTGTGGATACAGAACACTGCTTCTGGTCTTGTGTAAGGTTCAGCGATCTCTCACCAGCAGTCATAGCAGCAGGAATTCCGCACCCGACTTACTGAAGGGCCTACCACTGATCAGGATCTGTCCTATTTCCTAGTTAAACCAAACCAACAGCCTGGCACAGATGGAAAAGAAAACTCACCAAAACTCACTTGCTCTATTGCATGCATGATACTGAAGCATTGTCAGCACTTACATTTGCTCCTGCATCCACTCAAAGCTAAAACACCGCCTCACTAATTTTCTAGTGGTAGCGGCCATTTTGGAGCATCCTTACCCAGCATCTCAGCCATGCTGCTGCCTGGATTCAACTGACATAACTGACAATGCACAGTAACAGGAAACCCAGCAGCACTGCGTTTACAGGCGGCTTGCAGATCCATGAGCTGCCGTTTTGTTTTTAGAATTTGCCACAGCAGGAGTGCAGCAATCTGAATTGCCATGTGAAGGCATGAATATGAGCACTGTTTCTTCTGTTGATCCGGTTTAAGTCATTTTTGCATGTTGGTCCACTTTAAGGCATTTTGTCCTGGGCTATGGGAAGCCATTTCTTGCCGCCAAAGCCACTCCCAGCCAGCAGATTTGAGAGCGCTGATTGGCTGATCTCAAATGTGCTGGCTGGCATACACAAGCCTCCAACTTCTCTCTAGTTTGAGGTATGGTCTCCCCCCAGCCTATGAGAATGGCTGAGCGCTGGAGTGCCTCTCAGCAAAAGGGAAACCGGGGATGGGATGCAAGCCGCAAAAGTGCTGTGGGAACCCAAAAAAAGGTGAATTTGGGCGGTTGATCAGTGAGGTTTCACACAATGGGGCATCCCACATCGAAATGCCTCAGAGACAACCAAGTAACCACCCCTGGAGTCTTTTGTACCAAGAAGGGTTTAAATCCACTATAAAGTGGTTAATGCTGCTATTTCTCATAGGCTAGCTCCTCTATGCCCAAAAGTCTGTCACTTCTGTTACAAGATTTCCCACATAGCTCTCCTGAACCATTCACATGCTGGTGGCCAATGGAGTTTACTAGATGCACAGCCACTCAGAAAAATAGATCTGTAAGTAATATTGCCTGATTTAAAGTGGACCAAAACCCAGGATTTTGACTATATTGGGTTTTAGTCTTTTCCCCCAGGGCATCGCAATCAAGGTGGCCTGCTGTGTGAAACCCCCCAGATCACCGAGCGCAACTCACCTCTTCCTGGTCCTACGGCGCATGTGTGGCCGCTCATCCAGTCAGCATGCTCGGAGCGCATAAGCCAGCACCTAAGGCGAACGGCTCCAAGCATGATGGTGGCTGCATCCCCTGCTTCCCTCTAACAGGGAGCGTGGCAGCCACTCACAAGTGCCTGGCGTGGGCACGCGCCCTGCTAGAGGGATAGTGGGGATGCAGTCGAGGCTCGTGCATGCACCGTTGGACCAGGAAGCAAGGTAAGTGAACAGGGTGACCTGGGGGGTTTCACACATCGGGGCATCCCAATTTTGGATGCCCTGGGGGGGGAGGGAATTGATCGGCCCAGGAACCTTATAGATTCCCAGACCGTTCGCGCTGAGTTTTGGTCTTTCAACAGATTTTTACCTGGAGGTGCATGCCAAACCAGGATGCCCCATGGATGGGGTATAAAAGGAACCTAGGGTTCATTTTTACTTTAGGTCTGCTTCAAGATGTGTGCAAGAGGCCTTATTATGTAATCCTCAAAGCAACAGCAGACTTCTGAAAATCCACCCCCAGCACATATGTAACAGGCAAGCCCCATTATGAGCGAGAGACTTGGCAGATTGATATGAATATCCTTGCAACAATATATTTGGTGTTCTATAAATAAATTTCCAGTGGTAAATTGGAGGGCTCTGTATGTTTTTCTTGAGCTTTATGTCGTAGGGACTCTTCGCCGTTTGTTTAAATAGCGTTGTGTTTGCTCTCCGCTCTGGTTACAATATGCTGCATCAAAAATAAATGGGAGTTTAGTGGCTGAGTTTTGATGTGGTAATAATGGGGAGCCTGCTATAGACATAAGATGCAATGGGAATTCTCTGTGCTTTAATCACCGCCTGGCTATACCTACACTATTCTGCACAGGAAAAGAATATAGACCTCTCTGCCTTGTGTCAAAGGACAAAGTATTAGGTTGCAACACAACGTGTGTTTATTAGCTGCATATAGAGTCAATGCTGTCATAATTTATTTAGCTATTATGGGGCCTTCCAAAATAAATAGAATTTGGTTTTTATTGAAAAATATACCCATTTCCTCTGCTATAAATGCAATTATGGATAGTTTCCTAGGTATAGGATAAGTGGAATTGCAAGACACTACAACTCTACAACAATTGGGTGTAAGTAGCTGTCATGTCCCACGACGTTTGTTTCATTTTACCCAGGGTAAATGCTTGATATAGTGTTTATTTACATAGGCTGAGCAGTGTGTCTTTAAATGCTTTTGTCCCTTCCTGGCTCCCTTAGTGTAACTGTGATGCAGCTGCTGTATTGAACATGCATTTCAAGATTCCTGCTGTAAGAAGTGTTTATTGCAAGATTCTATACTGAAATAAAGCTATGTATCTCCATGACAAGCCGAGTAAGCTATCGGCCAAGCAGATAAGTAAGAACACATCCGTCACAGACACACACAGACAAGGTGAAGTTGTCTACAGGATTCACATTTCTGCCATCTGGTGAGTCAGAATAGCAGCTTTTTTAGTAGCAGAAATGTTTCCAGTTTCAATGTATTGGCTTTGATGCAAAAGAACTGTGGACAATTTTTGCCCTTTTGCTTATGTACACACTGTATAGTGCAATCACAATTGGTGATGCAGGTCACCACCGTTGCTAATCTGAATACCTGCTCAGGTCAATGTTTTGGCCCATTCACACCTCAGAAGCAGCACAACGACTCCTGAGGTGAGAAGGGCCATGACATTGATTCAAACTCACAATTGCTTTGCAAATGATCACACCATACAGTATCAACATACAGAGATGACAGACCTTGAAGTGCCATACATAGCATTTGGAGTTTTAAAAAATCGGTATACATAATCTGTTCCTCATGCTGTGACTATAACAAACAAAATGAGGTATTCTGAAAAGCCTGCTAGCTCCCTGGTGAGTGTTACATTGTTATAGCTAGGCTGCAGCTGATGTATTATAATTGTTTCTATAATTATAATTGTTTCTATTATAATCTGAAGTACATTGTAAATCAGTCAGGAGCCTGCTACTGAAATGTAAATAGCTCACAGATAGCTCACAGCTTTCAATGATATGTGCATCATGTCAGGTGGGCCGTGGCACCGCAAACAGCAACATCAAGAGCTGGGAGAAGTGAGGGAAGCAGGATCTTGTGCCCCAGACGCAGTGCAGTGAGGTGAAGTACAAGACAGCGCTGGAGCTGACATTGAGGCTCCAGACTCCTAGCGCTGCTGCTGCACTGCCTTTACTTGTTTGATGTGTCTCTGCCTCATCCTCTGCTAATCCTTCCTCTCTCCTCCCCTTATCCACCTCCTCTCCGCCCACCGGTTCCCAGCTCTGTGTGAGGAGAACTGGAGAGACTTGACTCCCTTCACTGTGCTCCAAACTGACTGTGGCAGTGACTGAAAGCAGCGGGATCCGCCGAAAATGAAAAGGGTAACAAGGTAAGCAGCACAGTGTGTCTGTGTCTGCATTAGCATTCAGTCTGTTTTAAAAGGGAACCAAATCCTGGATGGGTTTGACTAACCCGAATTTTGTTCCTTGCCCCCGAGCATCTCAATTTGGGATGCCCCACTGTGTGAAACCCCCCAGATCACCCTGTTAACCCACCTCTTCCCAGTCCTATGGCACATGCACGGGCTCTCGTGCAGTCAGAGCCATTTGATGAATGACATGGGCACGGCAAATGGCTCAGATAGGACATGAGCCCTCGCATGCGGCATAGGACTGGGAAGAGGTGAGGTAACAGGGCGATCTGGGGGATTTCACACAGTGGAGCATCCCAAATTGGGATGCCCCAAGGGAAGGCCCCATCCCCAATTTCTAGGTGCCTGTCGGAGCATCTCATAATTGCAGGGTAATGGGGTCTTTTGTGTGCTATGGACTAAGACCCCAGGGAGAATCTAAGTCCATAGCACACAGTACCAATGTTATCAGGTCTGCTTTAAATCTCTCTGGTGGAGGTCACAGAGAGTAAAAAAAATATTAAAGTGGATCTATTTCTTCCATGCTCATTCCTAAAAAAGGGTTGGCTGTATTTCAGGTTTAAGCTGTGCAGTAATGAAGTCAAGAGTTTTCTATAAATCAATAGTTTATTGTTTCATTAAGGATTTATGAATACAATATCCACCTATTTTATATTGATCATTGCTACAGAAAGCTTTCAGCTTCTCCTGAAATGGCCTCAGAGATAAACTCTGGCTTTTCCACCAAGACCTTGAGGGCGATTCATTAATAGCGCCAGGTAGCGACAAATGAGCGACTGTAGCGTGATTTTTTCAGCGCCAGCCAGTATTCGCTGTGCTTGCCCGGCGTTAGCTTGATGACAGCGACTCAGTCGGTGTGCGGTAATGTTGAATACTGGCTGGGGGGTCGCTGTTTCACAGGTCCAGCGTTGTATGTGAGCGCCGGACAACGAATGGCCAGAGCGAACGGCTAGCTTCATATTCATCAAAAAATCACGCTCCGAATGTGCTGTCGCTGTCCATTCCTTGTTTAAACCCCAGAGCGCTGGCGCCGATCTGTATTAACTAGTTTTTAACCCCTAAACAACCATATTTTTTGAATGTAACATTATACATGTTTTTAGAATCATTTTGTAATATGAATACATTAATCTCAGACCTGTTAGATCAATTCTGCACATATTTTTTTTTTTTTTTTTTTGACTTAAAAATAAATCCTAACATTGCAGAAGTGTTCTCCGATTTTTTGACATTAAAAAAATTTAAAAAAAAATTATTACCAGTTAATCATGAATTATTATAGATTGCTCCATTGAAATGCATTGGACATCGCCAGGGAGCGACAGCTCATACCTGGCGCTGTGAGGGAATTTGCAGCGGCGCTGTTCGGCCCAGCCGGCTTCATGATGAATGCCGCGCTAGCCGTCGCTCTCGCCGGCGCTAGCCTCATTTTGCTTGATAAATGCGTCATTGTGACCGCCGCGGGCGTACTTGAGTCGGTAGTCGCCGTTAGCTGCCGCTACCTGGCGCTCGTCAGACACTACCTGGCGCTATCGCTTGATGAATAAGGGCATTAGAGTTATGCAAACCATTTCAAGTGACTTTCCACTTTTTAAAAACAACTTTAAACCTTAAAGGGGTTGTTCAGTGAAAATAAAACATTACCTACCCAACTGTCAACAGGCTCAATTTCAGTCCTGTTTTGGAGCTATCAACTCCAAGTCCTAATAGGTATTTGAACATCCACTGCTGATAGCATACCAAGAGTGGGCTATGCCATGGTGGGCCCCCTGCTGCCAATGAACAAGGAGACTTGTTAACATTGGGGCCGATAGCACTGAAGCTAGACAGATCTGGAATCCAATCAGCCATCTGGAATCCAATCCCAACAGATCATGTTCTGTGTTTTCCATATAACTGACTTTATAGCTCTGTCTAAGCACTAATCAACCACCTGTGCATCTGTGTGGAGATCCACAAGACCTGGCCTGTTGGTGGCCTTAAGGAGAGGGTTGAGCATGTGTGGCTTACAGCAATGCCATAGAACGCACATGCTTAACCCTCTTCTCAAGTGCCACCAACTGGACACATTTTGTAAATTTCCACACAGATGTATAGGTCAAGTATAAGTAATGAAAGCTCAGACAGAGCAATAAAGTCAGCTACAGTATATGACAATCCACAAAACATGACCTGTTAGTGGCCCTTGAGGAGAGGGTTGGGCACTTATGTCCTAGAACAGTGATGCCAAACCTGATGGCACTGGTGCCAGGGGAACAAAACAAAATGTGTGTACTGCAAAGATGATGGGTGCCCACAGAGAGGAGTCTCTGGCACGGGTGTCATAGGTTCACCACCATTATCCTAGAATAACTATAGAAATAAAGTGAGGAGCATGATTTCCCCTCAGCCACATGTGTCAAACTCAAGGCACAGGGGCCGGATGTGGTCCTCCAAGCTTTTTTATGTGGCCCTCTGACAGGTACCAGACAGTTGTACCTGGGCGGTGCCCATTCTAGTCTGCCAGGTGGATGCAAGGCTTCTAGCACTGGAGGTATGTCTTGGCACCTGTGTGAGGTGCTACAGAGTGATGGACTGGTATGGTGCACTCCACTGTGGAGCACAGTACCAACTCGCCACAATGTTTTGTAGGGAGAATAGAGTAGTGTCTGCAGATGTTCTATGTCTTTGTGCAACCAGCTCTCACCACACAAGGGAGGAGGTGCCTAACCCACCCAACTAACTGCCACAGAAGTTGGTGCAACATCTGCTGTAGTGGTTCTTGCTGCCTATTGCAAGGTGGGGTGGGAAAAATTATTGTAGTTCTGTCCTGGGAAAAATAATTCTGCATCTGCATCTTTTCTGGACAAAATAATTTAGTGTTTGCATCTGTCCTGGGCAAAATAATTCTGCACCTGCATCAGTCTAGGGGGAAAAAAGTGCATATCCTGGACAAATTCATTCTACATATGTCCTTGGCAAAATTAATCTGTGGCTGCCCTGGGCAAAATATTTCAGTGCCTGTCTGCATCTGTCCTGGGCAAACTTATTCTGTGTCTGTAACCATACATTTGAATGTTCGTGTTTGCATTTTGTTAATCAGCCCTTTGAAGGCAATCAGAGTGCCTTCAAATGCACTCAATGACAGTGACTTTGAAAATGTTCACCTTACCCTAGCCTCTAGAAACTTTGGGTGCCTAGTTTCCCAAGGTGCATGGTCTACCACTTGGGAAGATACAACATTTAGATACATACAATGGTCTAGATTCACTAAAAGTTAAAAACTATTTCATGGTAGTAAAAATGTAATTAATGAGAAAAAAAACATTTCACTTTTAGTGAAGCACCAGATCGGAAGACAATGAAAGTCAATGGCACTTTTAATTACAAAGTAAAAAGTAGTAAAAAGTTCAATACTATGCACTTGGCAACCAAATCAAATAGCTGCCTGTAAAATTGGTAGTAAGGCAGCCTACCCCCTTATTTCCTAGGTCTTTACAATACCTAATAGGACAGTTCAGATATTATGAGGGTAGTGGGAAGGAGAACCCCAGCCACACTATTCCCCAATAACAGGCCATTTTGTCAGAAAGGCTTGGGGGGGGGGGGGATTGGAGGAGATTTAGGGTAAGCACTGGGCTATTTCTTGCTGCTAATTGTAACACATGGCGAACCTCTTGGTTGCAACAGTGACTGTCTAGTCTGCAAAGCCCTAACTGGAAGTAAGGGTTGATTTCTATAATGGTATCACAGAAAGCATAACAGGCATTACTTTAGTTTGAACTCTTCCCAGGTTACTCCAAAATGTATTAATCATTCAGATTCAACTTCATTTTGCCAGGTACATACTAGGAACCTGCTGTGGCACGGGGGCTACAGGGATACAACAGAGAAGTAAACTGCTACATCTTCAGTATGGAGTTGAATAAGGAATAGAGGAATATCAAAAGAAAAGCCTCTGCCCAGGCAGCAAAGTTTTAGGCACCACATGAAGGGGTTCCAGTTCAAGGTAGAAAAAGCAGTTAAAGCAGCACTCCTAATCCTACTCCACTGGAGTGCTGGTTTTACTGCTTTTTCTGGATTCTCGGTGTCACCGCTAACCGTGCACCCCCATTGCAACATACAGGTAGGAGTGCGGTGGCATACGAGATTTGCCAGTTCAAGGTAGGACCTGACCAGAAGAGCAGCTGGTAGAGGTACAGGGCCAATAGTAATAAGTGAGAGAAAGGGAGGGTTTCTCTCCAACCTATGACCCTCCTTCTCTGGCCATTTCAGTCCAATGTGCTATATGGAGAGTGTCCATATCCCAAAAAATACAGGGGTTATGGTCAACAGAACTTCTTGTACCAGGGGCCTCCTTCCCAGGCAGCCATTTCATTCTAAGTTACCACTTGGTAAGGTCCTAGTTCAAGAAGTGGTGAGGAAAACAGTGTGACAGAATGAGGAGTTTTATATAGAGTTGGGCTTCAAATGGGACTGCAGCAATATAAGGGTTGCAGGATAAGTAGTTACAAAAGAGTAATAACAAAAAATACATACAGTTACCAACAGGGCCACTCACCTGGGAGTTTGACGGATTTTGAGTAGACCAGAAACAGAGGAAGGAGCATGGAAAAGGCATTTAAGAATTAGGATAATGCTAATAACTATCTACTGACAGTAGCTTCTGAACTTTATTTGTTTTTCTCCAAATCTGAAACCATTGAAATACTTTCAGTTTTTCATACAGAGAGAAGTTGCATAAAAACATGACAAGGCTCCTAAATGATTTACATTTTTTTCCTTAGTATATTGTTGTAATTTCCCGCACACACTCCAGATGGGAGGGTCCTTTCTTATGGCCTGAGTGTATGAAACAGGATATCAAGTTTAACACTGAATCACAGACAAAACAATATTTTTTAGTTTTTGAGTAAGAAAGTGTTACTATTTGTTTAACATGTTTGTGGCTTGTGGGCCTGTAATAGATGTGTAGCCTCTGTACCTGGTTGCAGAAAATACATCAGGCATACAAAAATGTCAGGTGGTCACCAATACAAAATATAAAGCCCCAAGACTTGCGAAAACCTTCTGGTTCCAGTGGTGCCCCTGTCCAGACCCCTATTGGGAAGATCTAGTTTTGCTTTTTGTTTGATCATCAGAGAGAGGATGTTTCATGGACAGTGCCAGCAATACTTGGACAACAACAGCCAGGGCCTGCATCAGGCTTATTTTCTCTTGGCATATCCAAGTAAAGTAGCATGTATGATACTCCCAAACATGACACATACATGGTTCCCACCACTGTTTGGTTCCCACCCACTTTTTCCTAATACGCTGACAGCACTGAGAAAAAAGTAAAATGGGTCCCTCAAAGCACAGTGTGTCCTAGCATCTGCCCAAGATTGCCGGACACTGATGCTGGCCCCGGTGGCAGTACTTGGTTCTTAGTTTCTATCTTATCTTGTCTCTTAGCTGAAATCATAGCTAAGGGAGCAACCACAAGGGTAGGGGAGGAAATATCTATTATTATGTGAGATGGGGGTGAACACCGTATAATATTTTGTGCTGGGGTGGGTTCTGGAACTATAGCAAGTGTGTGGTGGCGGAGGGGGGGAGTATTTTGCACTCTCCCTATTATTTATGGAGGTGGAGCTATGCACTCTGGTTATTAAAGTACATATTTAGTCAAAAAAAAGACTATAGGCTGTTGCTAACAATACCCCCCTGACATCCATATTTTGGATACCCATGGCAGTAAAAATCTCCCAGAGGTCTGAAACACTTACCCGCACTGCACTTCTGCTGAGGAAGAGTCCCTCTGTGTACCAATAGCATTTTCCTGGTAAACTCCATTTATCGCTAGTGGTCCACAATTTTAGGCTTTAGAGACATTTTTACAGATTCCGATTTCGGATGCCCCATGGTATACTGTTTGCAGTGGCCTATAGTCCTTTCACACTATACAGTAGGTCTGCTTAAATTCTGAACTGGGCTCGGGGTGAGTTTCATACACTCTGCCTTACATGCACATCTTTTTATAGTTATATTTGCTGCGAAATGTTGCTGTTTATTTAGATAATAGTTTGCGTTATAGAGATAATAATCTCTGTGAATTTTTGAGGATATTAGATGTTACCTAAGTAATACTAAACCCTATAGTAAATGTAATATTCTTATAATTAGTGGGAAGGGGTACATTATTCCTTATCTAATCACCACAGTTACATTCCAGTGAATAAAATATCAAACTAGAATGAATACATTCTAGAAGCACAACATTTTAAAGCACTGACTTCCTCTGAAGCAAGTAATGTACAACTCCTGGAAATGTTCATTACAAAGAGGGCTTTGATTTACTGACAGCTCGGTGTTGGTGGCGACTGTTTAATCTCTACTTTTGAACATGTTCTTTCTTCCACAAACAGATAAAGAGTATCCACAAGTGGCTGCAGAAGGCGGCACATCGGCGTCCACGTAGGACAAACCTACTGTTGGACCTGTTGCGATTGACATACGTGCCCTCCAGCACAAACAATAATTAGTGGATCTTACTTCCAGGCATCCCTAGCCATGCGTTAATGTATATGAGACACAAAGATGGCTTCAGCACCCAGCTAGGAGCATCCCAGCTGGGGTTGCTTATGCTTACTCAATTTTTAATGTGCAGACGTTTTGATAAGGGCTTTGAGCCTACAGAGGTTTGCAAAAATTATCAAGGTCTGGATTATTAAGGGAAATATCAAGTTCCAAAACTCAGCCTCCTGCAGATAGAAATCGCAGAAAATAGAGGACAAAGACTGGGGGGAAAAGTAAGGTACAAGAATCATGCTTACCATTAACATATTATTTTGAAATGGATGACTGATCAGACTGCAGACCAAACTCAAGCTTCATGAACTGAGTTTTTATGACTGAGCAGATGTCCAACCATCTTAAACCACTCCTTATTAGATCCCCTCCAGTTTGGTTTCCATTCTCATCACTCGACCGAAACTGCCATTACTAAAGTCACTAATGATCTACTAAATCTTAAAAGCCATTACTCTCCCCAGAGAACACTTTGTTGGCAGGCCCTGGAGTCCTTTAGATTCCATGGCTCGCCAAGGATGTGATTGCTCCATTTTAGGGTGGGCCTACACCAATACCCGGCAGAATGGTAAAACTAGTCCTATGACATAAGATTCACTTCTGCAGCTCTCACCACACATCCGCCCACCTCACATGATCTTAAAGCTGCATCATCTGTTTATCAATGGCGTCTCCAGTTAAAGGTTCGACTACTGGCAGCAGAATGCAGCTAAACCCGAGATGCAAATTCAGGATCAGGTAAAGGTGCAAGAAGGCCTTCAAGAGTATGTGTGGGCTGAGGGAGGGGATGGCAGAACAGAGGTAAACAGGGGGTGATCATTTTCATGAAAACCTCCACTGCTTAGCAGAACAAAGAAGCGAACACTTGTAAATACAGACGTAACTGTGGTATGGGTTTTAGTGAACTTCCTGTAATAAATGTGGCCCAGACACCACCACTGTTATGTCATGCATAGTATGGGTGATGAAAGGGGCTCCTGGGATGATAGGGATGCATTACAGAGTTTGTAAAAAGAGGCGCTCAAACAGTATAGACAGGGCCCGCCTTAGGGTAAGTGTTGCCCTGTGCAAGATTTCAGGATGGCGCCCCCCAGACGCACACACAAAAAATGGAAAAGGAGCAACAGAGAAAACACCAAAAGAAGGGGGCTCAGAAATGAGGAAAGAACAGATGGAATAAATAAAAAGAAGACTAGAGAGAAATAGGAGAAAACGTGAAGATGGAGAGAAGGAAAGAGGAATGTAGCATGGAGAGAATGTGAAAAGAGGGGATGGAGAGAATGTGCAAAAGTGAAAGGAAGAATAAAGATAAAAAAGAGGATGACATAGAAAGTGATAGAGAGAGGAGGGAGATTAAACAAATGCACCAAGAGAAAATGGAGAGCATGTGTAAAATGAGAGAGAATGTGAGAAAGTTTAATAGGACTAAAAAAGAGAGGGAAAATTTGAAAATGCAGAGAAAAAAAGTGGAAAGAAAGATGAAACCGGAAGATGATATGAAGAAGCTGAAAAGAGAGGCAAGAGAGGTGGTGATAAGAGAAAGATGAAGGAAACATGTAAACGACGTGAAAAAGGGGGGGAGGGGAGGCTGCACAGAAAGAGAGCTCATGAAATAAAAGAGAAAGAAGAAGAAAGGGAAATTTAAGAATAAGGTAAAAGATAATTATAAAGAAATGCACAAAAATTTAAGGAGAGAGCTCCTGGTGCCCCTTGGGATGGCACCTTGTGCGATGGCACACCTTGCACGACCTAAAGGCTGGCCATGGGTATAGGCGGGCCACAGTGAAGTAGAGGGACATTTGGATATATGTAGTCTTGAATGATCTGGGAAACAGGATGGTATCATGAATGGATATGTGGGCCCTATAGATGCCAGACTGAAGTTTACCAAACCGACATCTGTTTAAAAAGGATACTACAACACTCACCAGGTGTCGTGGCTGCAGCTGAGGACATATGGGCTTTTTTACTAAACAGAATTGTCTGCAGGACAAGGGGGACGTAGAAGACTACTGACTATGCATTGACTTTAAATAGCTAATCCAAGCAATGCTAGAGGAAACAGAATATTGCTTACTGGGACTATAACTTACTGGACAGCCATCATTCCACTACAATGTTGCTTTAATGCCTTTAGTTCGGAAATGTGTAACAAGCACAATTAGTTTTAGTTCACGTGTCCACATACCACTGCCTACGTAGTGTATAATTTTCAGAATACTCAGCAGGAGAACAGTTATGTTGCTGCCCAATCCATTGCACAGCCTTTCAATATCAACTCCGCTTTGTTTCTCATGTATAGATGTTGATGATTCAGTCAAAACAAAGCACATCTAAATGACATGTTTTCAATTTTGTGTTATTTTTCGGCAAGGTATATGCCAATTACTGGAAATTAAGGTAAGTCAACCACAACGGATAATTACCTTTATTAAAACTTATATTCATAACATAAATATACTAAATGATATTCAGTCAAACCTGCACGCAATGTTACCAAAATGCTCATTTATTTCCTTAACCTTTATCTAGCGTAGGCTATAAATTTGTATGCAAATGATGTAAATGATCAGACACTATCTTCCAGCCTTGCGTGATGCAGATGACTACATCTTTTTTTTCCCCTGCTGAGTCCTATTAAGCTGTCCAGTACATCTAAAAGGTGTTGAATTTACCGGACTTGATGTTGTTCCATGCACAAAGGAACCAGTTTGGAAAATATGATCAAATGCCATGTTTAGTAGTTGTAAGGAAATTAAATTTGTTGTAATTTTTTTAAATACCGAAAAGCAAGTTGATCTTTAAATAAAAAAAAAAATATGATGAAGGAGGTGAGCAGTCTCTATTGCAAACTGCAGGCTAGCTCCTTTAATATGCAAATTTTAGGTATACAAAGATCGAGATCTTTTTTTTAAGAAATATGCCCTGGGGCTGTGATAGTAGGCATTCGGAGATTACTGGTTTGGTATTAAATAAATAGTTGTTAAAATATCACATGAAGATGTGACTCAGAAGATGAAAAGCCAGTTGGCTTAAATAATTTATTGTGATGCAATATTTTCTAGTTGAATTAAGAAGACACTGTAAAATATGTACGGTTTTGCTGTGCAAAAAAAATTTACAATGTGGTTATCTTGGATTATGTAGATGTTGTTGTTAAGGTTACACTATTAAATTAACCCTGTAAACCAGGGTAGTCTAACTCAACTACACAGTGGGACAAATTTAAAAACTTGGACAGAGTCGTGGGCCAACCCTGATATTTATTGAAAAATTATTATTATTATTATTGTTTATTTATATAGCGCCATCATCTTCCGTAGCGCTTTACAAAGTAGTAATTACAGACAGGGTAGAAACATACGGTACATATACTATTTCAAATGCAGTTTTACACAGTTGACAATGGATATTCTGAGTACAAGATACAATAGGGGAGAGAGCCCTGCCCTTGCGAGCTTACAGTCTAAAGGAAGAGGGGTGAAGACAAGGGGGAAGGTTCACAAACAGTCAGTATTGCGCTTTGTGGCATGTGCCCTTTAGAAGATTGGTTAGGCCAGATTATATGTTTGTCTGAATAAGTGAGTTTTAAGGGCGCCTTTGAAGGTTTTGAGGGTTGTGGAGTGGCGGATTGGGTGCGGGAGGGCATTCCAGAAGATTGAAGTTGCACGTGAGAAGTCCTGGAGGCGGGCGTGAGAGGAGGTGACCAGGGTGGAGGACAGGAGAAGAAAATGTCTACAATTGTTTTTTCTTCTCACCAGATATAACAATAAAACTTTTTTTCAACACCGTTGACAGTCCCAGCCCTGTCACTTATAGATAGCAGCGTGGGAAGGGGGGCAGGGTAGACTCTTGTGGGCAGGGCCAGATTAAGGGTGTGCAAGGTATGGAGTAATTTGTTTATACCCCCCACCAAAATCAAAATCACGCCCTCTACTACATGTTCACTTCCTCTGTCTCATAGCATACAGAAGCGCGCACACACACACACACACACACACACACACACAAGCACTGTAAATCAGGATATCCCTGCTAAGTGGACCAAGAGTCAAGAAGTCAAGAAACTGGGTTTTGGTTTTCTTTAAAGAGGAAAAATAAATGTTGGTTTTCTGAGACCTTCAGTAGGGGGGCATCCAATTGCTGGATGCCCCACACCACATACCAGCCTATTCCCTGGGGGTACCGAACTCTGGCCCCATTACCCACTCTGTGATTCATTGTCCCAGCCAATGGATCACAACCCTGCATGACATTGGGCAACCAAAGGGGTTTGCTAGGTGGGTGCATGCACAGCACACACAGGGCTGCAAAGTCCAGTGGAAATGAGGGACTAGGTGTATGTGGTATAAATAGGGTGGTATGTGCATGGGTGTCACTAAACTGGGTTTTGGTCTGCATTACAGGGACATCCCAATTTGGGATACCCCAAAATGTGAAACCCTTGGGTATTCTCAATATGCTTACCTGATCAGTGATCCTATGGAAAATGCCAAAAAGCAATTACACCAGTAGCCTTAGATATTTTTAAAAGGATACCCCTGTATGGCAGATAAGACAATGTTCAAATCCCATGAGGGAATGTGTTTGAACATGAGCCCAGCTTTAAATAAAGGTCTTGACCAGTGTATAATCCACAAGCAGCCTTTGGAAAAGAATCAACAAGACTGAAACCAGAATGTTTGATGTGGTTAAAGTCTGACCAGATTCCAAAGTATAAAGTCCAAGTTCCTACTCTCACACCAATAGAAACAAGCCTTCCAGATGCTATAGCAAATGAAAAGCAGATTTTCTCAATCTGATCACAGTGTGGCTCACTGGACAACACTCTCTCTAGGAGGAACCTGGCCATCAAAGCCTGTGGATGTGAATTAGGAGTATGGGGCCTTGAACAAAAAGGTCATGGAGGTTGCAAAATGAAAATGGTGGAGCGGCGATGAGACTGAGAGTTACTACTGCAGACTACAACATTAACGGCCAATTGAGCAAGACTAGAATAGTTTACTTGATACTTGATCTTTTTTGGAAAGTAGGGGAAATTGGCAGAAAGGTGTATACCAGATTTAAATTAGCCTACAAAGATGGCTAATGACTAAAGGCTAATGGCTAATCTGGGAGACCCCACCTGAAGCATATTTGGGCTAATTCTCCTGGCTTTTGTTCTTCTCCGCAGCTTGTATGTTCTCTATAACCAGGTTGTTAATTGCCAAGATGGATGGAGCAAGTTCTGCCCATTGCCCCTGGTGTCTCCTTGATGGTTGATGTATGCAATGGGAATTGTATTGCCCAACTGGATTCTAACTGGCAAGTTCAACAGATCAAACAACCAGTGTTGATGTTGATTGGGAGCTTGCACTCCTGGAAGTTGCAAAAACCCTAGATTGTCTTGCTTTCCAGGAGTCTGCATTACCCAGAGAGGGTGGCATCTGTCTTCATCACCTTTCAATAATTAAGAAGTATATTCCACAGTGGACCAGCAGGAGTATCCTGGGAATTGTCCCATATTGAGAGGATGGCCACCTGGAGGTGTCTGTTGTGCAATTAGAGGAAAGGAACTGTCTCCATTGAAAAGACCATCAGAACTAGCAATATCATGCATTTGCCAAAGGTTGAAGTAGGTAAGCCAATGATGGTCATGTCCATTTAGTGCAGAGGAGTCTGCTTGTCTCCTGGTAAGAATACACAATATATAATAATAATAATAATAATTATAATGTAAAGTGTTTGCCATACAAACATGGGATGTCTAAAGTCTACCAGGGTTCATGCCCCTCTACAGTGGGAGGCATTTGTCTATGGTAGCTAATACATCTATTACTGATCTTTTTCGAAAAAAAAATAGTGAAGGGTTTTCTCCAACAATCTAGAACATTAGAAAGACAGGTCTCCTTTAAAACAACCATTTAGCTGTGACAATATGTGCAGGCAGATATTGGGGAGTGTGAAAGCAAAGGGGAATGATCTGACAGCTGGGCAAGCCATTTATTTTTACCCTTCCGCAGCGCTCTGCACGAAGCAGAGCACAAATCAGTGGCTGGTTGCGCCCTGCAGAGCGGCAAGGTACACACGCTCTGCACACACTGGCGGCTGCAGTTTGAGGTGCGGGTAAACATCTGAGATGTCCAGCGGATCAATCAGCTCCACTATCTGCTATTAACGAGGCGAGGTGTCATGTAGTGTTACAGATTTTCTGTAATATATGCCATGTGTAGCGCAAATATGAAAATGTAATAACCCTTTTGCTGTCATGGCCTTGTTTTAGTTGTGGCCTTTTTTTTTTTTTACTTAACACTGTACACTTTTGAAAAATACAAGGATAGTAAGCACATTATTTTACTCTCAAGATACTACAATTATTTCCTGATTTTTTTTTGCTAGAAATATATTTAAATGGACCTACATCATTTATAGTGGACCTACACCTTCCCTGGCAACTCTGTGTCACAAGGGTTCCTGGACCAGAGGGACACTAGGTCCTGCATGAGATATTCATCATTTGCTACCTAAGAGTGACAAGAAACAGTTGCACACACATGCAGCACTCACATCTCTTCACTCCAGTGTGCATCTACATCCTGCTTTGTGCTTCCGAAAATATTTAACTGTTGAGACATCCCTCTGTGACACATGACACAGGCTTTCCATTGGCAGCACAAATCCAGGGTCAATGAGCCCTGTCCCTGGCAGTAGCATCAGTGAGCCCTGTCCCCTGCAGTAGCATCAGTGAGCCCTGTCCCTGGCAGTAGCATCAGTGAGCCCTGTCCCTGGCAGTAGCATCAGTGAACCCTGTCCCTGGCAGTAGCATCAGTGAGCCCTGTCCCTGGCAGTAGCGTCAGTGAGCCCTGTCCCCTGCAGTAGCATCAGTGAGCCCTGTCCCTGGCAGTAGCATCAGTGAGCCCTGTCCCTGGCAGTAGCATCAGTGAGCCCTGTCCCTGGCAGTAGCATCAGTGAGCCCTGTCCCTGGCAGTAGCATCAGTGAGCCCTGTCCCCTGCAGTAGCATCAGTGAGCCCTGTCCCTGGCAGTAGCATCAGTGAGCCCTGTCCCTGGCAGTAGCATCAGTGAGCCCTGTCCCTAGCAGTAGCATCAGTGAGCCCTGTCCCTGGCAGTAGCATCAGTGAGCCCTGTCCCTAGCAGTAGCATCAGTGAGCCCTGTCCCTGGCAGTAGCATCAGTGAGCCCTGTCCCTGGCAGTAGCGTCATTTGAGCCCTGTCCCTGGCAGTAGCATCAGTGAGCCCTGTCCTTGGCATAAGTGCCAGTGAGACCTGTCCCTAACTAGCTTGCGGCTATAAAAAGCCCCTCCCTGAAGCAGGAGAGAGTTGTCAGAAGCTGACGCGAGGGGCAGAGAATGGGTATTCTCTAACCTGCCAAATACCCTGGGGGGTCCCACGGGGGCAGTGATGACCCCCCTGCACTGGATCCCAGAGGGAGATGAGCTTTTTTTATTTTTTGCCCGCAAGCCTGGGGAAACGATAAGCAAGTAGAATCTAGAGCATTGGTCCCCAACCTGTGGCTTGGAGACACATGTGGCTCGCAGACACTTCTTATGTGGTTTGCCAATTGTTTTGTTGGATCAGAACACTGTTGAGGCTGGAGGATGCATGGAACCCAGGGTTTAGCACTGTCAGTGCCATGCATTGTTTTAATGCAGAGTTAGGTAGGCAGGGAACGCTACTGGTTGCTGGAGAAAAAAGCTGCAGTTGCAGACATGGGAATCCAACCTCTTGATGTTCAATGTGGCTCTCATGTTAAGACAGGTTGGGGACCCCTGTTCTACGGGCTTGGCGCTTAACGGTCGGAAAACTGAAAACATAGAGTCTATGTGCTTGCCATTAAAAGAGTTAAACCCCCCACTTGCAATCAGTGATGTAAGCCATTCCCTGAGGCCATAGACTGTTAAACTGTTACATTCGAGCACTAAATTTGGACCGGGGTTTAGACCTAGACCCTCCACGTCATTTGAGTCACATTGGGTAAGGGGACGATATCTGAGGTATATAGATATTATGTGAACCTGTAGGGACACCTCTCCCAGCCTACACCACTAGGTGGGCGGAGGACCTTGGAATAGACCTATCGGTTGAGGATTGGAGATCTGCGTGGAGGAACTCTTTTACTAGGTTCCTCCACACGGGTGCCCAAGAAGTTAACACCAAGGTTCTGCTCCGCTGGTATCTGGTCCCAGACAGAATTCATAAGTTCTGCCCTTCCTACTCGCCGGAATGTTTTAGAAACTGCTGAAGTCGAGGAACATATATCCATATTTGGTGGGAGTGTAGGTTGGTTAAGCAGGTTTGGGCCAAGGTCTTTTACATTATAAAGAAGGCAACAGGCTTGCGCCTGACCCCATCACCCCAGCTGGCCCTCCTCAATCTAAAACCCCCCCGGATGTTCCAGAACACAATTTGAGCTTATAAGGCATATCCTTACAGCGGCTAAACTGATTATAGCGCAGTCATGGAAGTGTGAATCCATTCTAAGTGGAAGCATGATACCTCACATCAACGAGGTAATGCTCTTTGAAAAGATGGCTGCCTCGATGCAAGGTGACCTTACCCCCTTCCTGGCCCCCTGGGAGGGCTGGATCGCCCACTTTCAGTCTAAAAACTTTGACCGTTGCCTTCTCACAGCCTAGTCTCCCATCATCCCTGTTTTTAGATGGATGGAGTTTGGACACCCACCCCCTAGTCCCCTTTTTCATTTTCTCTTCTTATCTTCTTACCTTTCCCCTTGCTCTTACTTACTAATTTTCTTTCTTTACTATGTTTCTCACCTTCCAACCTAATGTCTTTTTTCATGTACATTGAATGCTATGTGTAAGTAGCCATCAGCATTTAGTTGTGTACAAGTTCATACTTAATTGGATGTTTTTCCCTTTTTTTGTGACACAGGCTGCATTGTAACTCGCTATTTAATGTACCATCTTTAAAACTTTAATAAAAAATATTGATTTAAAAAAACTGTTACATTCGTCCCCTCCAGCAGCTGTTGATTCACTTTGCATGTATGAGATGCTATCCTGTGTGTCTGATGAAAATCTCTCTGTTTGTTGTGGGTTGTTTATAGCAAAACTCTTTTGACAGACTGCATTGTGTGGAGAATAATACCAAACAGGCATACTGCAGCCATGTGGATTTTTTTACATAATTGTAGCCATCTAGAGATGCATTTTATCCCCAAGTAAAAATAAAATCTCTCTCTGGCTGGGTTGATCATAAGGAAGTTCTCAGCTCAACTGCGGTATGCCTGTGCACTAGCAAAGGCTCCACCCATCCCCTGACACATGCTCATGTGTAAGCAGGACTCTCAGATACATATGAAGATGATCACTCCAGCGCAGTTCAGGAGCGCAGAATCTTCATGATATTCCACATCTTCATGGGGTTAAGCCCTCTCAAACAGAATACACCACTGACCATCAAGGGGGAGGGACTTTCCTGACTGGAGGTCTGCTTTAACGCACCACTTTACCTTGCAGAGATCTGTCCAGTGGGGGACCCAGAAACAGCTGCCATTCCTCCTACAGTGTGCCATTTTCAGGTTCCCCACAGTCAGAACTCTGCATAGAAAAGGTAATTATCTCTGTAATACAGTGCAGCAGAGTAGGTGGGTTAGGTTATTGCGGACCAGGGCCCTTACAGGAATCTGTGTTGAGGTCTGCTTTTAAAACAGCTATACTTTGTAAATAAATGTAAAAATGGAAATGTGATATTAGACATATTCTGGATTAGTTGCCAAGGGGAAGCTTTTTGTTGTGAGACAGGCTCCCCCTTATCCCCTATCGCCCCCATCTCCCATATTGCTCAGGTGGTCACATTTTCCCTGCACTGCTTTATCACACATAAGGCAGAAAGTGGCAGGGCACACTGCAGTAACCACACCCCCAGTGGCCTAACTAGACTCCTATGAGCCCTAGAACAAAGATTGGGCAGGGCCTTTGTCCCCTTCAGCTCTGCCCCAATCTAAAGAACAGCCCACATCTACTCTGCCTCTCAACCCTGCTTCAATTTGAGGAACACCCCACCTCACATCTCTTCTCCAATCTGAGGAACAACCCCCCTCACAGCTCTGCTCCAATCTGAGGAACAACCCCCCTCACAGCTCCGCTCCAATCTGAGGAGCAACCCTCCTCAGTTCTGCCCCAATTGGAGGACTCCCACTTTCTTAGTGTACACAGCATGACTTTAGTTTCAGAGTGACACATGCAGTGCTCACAGTACTCAGAAACTTGACACGCCATATTACTGTGACACACAACCTGCACACATCACACATGCACAGGAGACAGACCAGTACCAGCTGTCATCTCGCTGCTGTGAGCAAAGGGGGGTGTAAATACCCGGTCATGCCAATGGTGCCATCTGACTTAATGAAAGACCCAACCCTTACACTTCCCCTGTTTAGAGAACTCCCACTTAATAACTGAGATCACAGACCATGTAAGAGACTGGACGTCCTCATCCTTCTGGGTCCTATCAAGTTTGAATCTTCTGCAACAGCGATTGTTACACCCCTGTCACCTCCTATTAAGGGAAGTGTGGCCACCAATAATGTGCACATTCTATCCTGTGCCCCCATGTGATGGAGCAGAATAGGCAAAGGTTAATATCACCTTATGTAATTAGCTCACTGTTTCATATTTGAGGACCATTTATTGTTATATAATGAGTTTTTGAAAACATCTCTTAGAAAATCTTTTCCCCTCTTTTAAACTGGTGGCGTTTAAAAAAAAAAAATCAAAAACAGCATCTGCCCTCAAGGATCCGTTCAATCTGATGCAAATCTTTTCTTTATATTTGTTTGTTGAGGTGTAAAAAGTATACAAACTGAAACAAATCCTGGTCAGCTGAGGTCAGCTGGGGTGGAGAAGGTCTCCAGTGAAATGAAAAAAGTTTACACACTTAAAATAAATGGTCCTCAAATAAACCGGTAGCCTTCCAAACAACATGATATGTAAAATGCACTGGACTTGCTTATCAGCATATTGAAGGCAAGTATGCATAAAGGCAGTAATTATTTTCACTTATGCACCATGTTACTATCTAATGTGGTGTAAAACAGTTTAATTTTCTTAATTAATAGGACTAATGCCAGTCCACAGGAAATGTTTGTAAAGCAAGATTTCAACAGTACTGTTTTATTATTTTAAAGTGCTGCTATATGGCCTAAAAGAATCCCCAGACCTAGATGACACCTCCACTCCAGGAATGGGACAATCAAGCCCTCCATACCAGCCCACAGGCTGCTGGCCAAAGCTTCCCATCTTCTGTTCACAAGCCACCGCACAGGTGCCACTGTCAGCAGCATCATTTAAACTGGACCTTCACCCTAAATAAGAGCATATCTTATACTGTATGTTTCCCCTACCCAGTACATACAGATCGCCCACATTAAAAACATCCTACCTGCACTTACTGCCTTTTCTGAGCCATCTAAGATTGCGGCCCATGGAGTCTCAGGCTGTCTGCAGACAGGAAGTGTCTTCTGACTATACTGCTCTGCATTCTGGGATTGCTGTCCTTTTCCTGACCTCACTTTTTCTCTCTCTGTGTAGAGCACAGCTATAACCCCCCTGCACTTGCCCTCCATAGGGTCAATTCATGGTTGGTGCGCAAAAACGCTCAGGCGGATCGCAAACGGTTTTGCGTGTGCCTAGGTGCATGATTTATGCACCAAATGGCAAAGCACAGGAGACGCACAAAATTGCCTCTTCCTGCGCCAATTTGTGCCTTTGCGCTGTTTCGTAGTGCAAATGGCTCTGCCCCATGCGCATTTGCCCGGCTAAGCACTCCTGATGTTCCCCTGTGTTTTCTTCGAAGCTCTGTTCGCTATTTTTTGGGGGGGATATTCTGATTCCAGTTAATCCTTAACATTTTTTTGTCCCGGATGTTCTCTTTAACCCTCCCTCACGTTTGATTTGCATATTAAAACTTAATAATGTACCTAGAATTCTTTTTTTGTTTGTTTTTGCTAAACCCTTGAGGCCCAATAGCCACATTGTTGTTGTTTTGACCTTAAGTTTTATGATTTTGGACAACTTTATATATATATATATATATGTATATTTTATTTTAACAAAAAACAGGTCCCTAAAAAGAACTTGCGGCTGACACTTTCATTGTGTAACTAACTGTAGTGTACAAAATATACTCAATAATATTATTTGCAAAATTTTTACAGGTTAGCAGGACATTATTTAACAAATGGTTCCCTCTTTTAAGTGTCCTATTGCTTATCAATAACTGTAATTGTTTAGCCTCTGGGAAGAAGCTCTTTTAAACCTAGAGGTTCTACAGTACAACGTTCTAACTCAACGGCCAGATTTTAAAATCTCAAAACAGGCGTGGCCTGTGTGAGTAGGGTCCAAATGAATTTTTTCAGCACGGGATCAAGTTTACTTCTTGTATAGTTCCTGGATAGTTAGGAGGGGGTCCTAATTGTCCTCTCGGCTGCTGTGAATGTTTTTTGCTGTCTTTGCTTATCCTTTTTAGTTCCCCCCCCCCCCCATACCAAGAGAGAATGAGAAACACAGAACTGACCCGATTATTGCAGAAAAGAATGACTGCAGCAGTTTCTAAGCCAGCCCGGCCTTTTTGAGCTGTCTCAGGAAAAAAAGTCTCTGTTGACCCTTCTTCAGAGCCATGCGGATATTGTTCTCCATCCATAAGTTGTCAGTGATGTTTCCTTAACTGTTTTTATTTCCTATCCATAGATGTGTATTGGTGGAGTTACTGTGGTGGTCCCCCTAAAGTTAACCACCATCTCAAGGAATTTCGAACCTACTTTGCACCACTTTTGCAGTTTGCCTATCTCCCCCTTATGGTCACTCTCTTCATCAGCGAACTTTAGGGTCTTAATAGAGTTTGTAGGAACAACCATTTATGAACAGGGAATTCAGTAGGGAGGGGAGAAATGTCTGGCAATCTTCTGGTGCCCACCCATCATTTGAAAGTGGAAAAAGTGTACATTATGCATGTATGGGGGGGGCATGCCAGACGCAACCTCTTTTACATGCAGCAGATCTTTCAGAGGAAAATGGTTGGGGGCATCTCTAGTATCCTGTTATACAGCCTTGATGCAGCTTTCGAAAAGCAGGTTTAGATTGCTCTAGGCGTCTGTGAGGAAACAGGGAGTGGCTCATTTTCTTCATATCTGTGCGTTTAAAACTACTGAGCAGCAATATACTTCTAGCGTTAAAGAGGACTAATCTATTTGCTGTTAGTTAACTGGCGTATACAAAAGAAGAAGAGTGAAGACAGACAAATAGAACAAGGAGCAGCTCAATCTCCCTCCACATTCAGGCAAGAGTGTCACACAGAGCATGATGAAAGAGGGGTGGAGATAGATCCATCTCTCAGTGTTAAAAAAAGGTGGTCATAAATAATTAAAACCAATGCTAAAGAAGAGGGACTGGATCTCAGAAACAATAGCTTTATTCAGCAACACACCAGGGTGAATGCTCTGCATGGCAGGTAAGCGAACAATGATATGTTTTTACATGTAGTCTGGACAATCCATTTAAAGGGGATCAATCAAACGTTCATTGATGAGCTAAACTGGACCTTTTATATTTAGAAAATATTCCTCAGACGCTTGGTCTCTCTATGCAGTGTTGAGACTAGGGCACAACATTTTTCTGAACTACCTCCAAGCTGAAAAGAGGCATATTAAATCAGCACAACAAGTCGGGGTGGAAGTTTGGAGACTGCTCAGGAAATCAGCATGGAATATGTGCCATGGCCAAATTAAGCTGATTTTAGAAATGCAATTGATGTCACTTTTGGGATGGGGATTTTGCATTAATCTGGCCATGCCTTGTTCCATTGTATCATCCGCGCATGACTCCTAAATATAATTGAAATATCAAAACTAAGCAATATGCCTGCAGGTTCTAGTGCTATCAAACACTTCCCATTTCATTCTGGCCCAGGTTTTTCCTACCGTTAATCTGTGTAGGAATATACTAAAAATTAACAAAGTAATCACAGGGCTCCGAGTGCTATTTTAGGTAAAGTGTATTAGGTTTCTTATACAAATCATGCTGCTGTGCAGGGGATAATGTGGGATCAATTGCAGGGATGCTAAATACACTTCTGGCTGCCTGAGAATGTTTCCCAGATTGTTGAGGTGCTCTAGACAGTATATATAGAACTACCCCTATTAACTAACTCTACCGCCACTGTAATCGCACCGCTCTACACTCTCCGCCAGGCACGCTCCACTCTCTGCAGACCTCCTCTCGTCGATGGGCTGGTGTTCCGAGGGGGTGCGGCTGATAGGGGCCCATGATGGAGGCCCTGCTATGGGGCCCCATCCAGGCTATGTATGCCCCTGACTACCATCCTGAATAAAATACCATAATGACTGATGTTTAACCCTCAGTTATCACTATTATTTTATCTTTGATTAGGGCCCCCAGACACAACTTGCATAGGGCCCAGAAATGATAAGCTCATCCCCCAGTACGGTGACCTAGGGTGAAATCAAGGGCTGTTAGGGTGTAAACTGTGTCACCTTCAAATATATTGTCACTTGACATGTTTGTTTTGTGGACACACAAGTGAGAGATGGTTGATCTATTGGAGTAAGGGCCTCTGACTTTATGTGCACAGTTGCTACTTCGGCACTCCCTGTTGCTACACCTATGCAACTGCCCCATTTTTTTAAATTAGCCACCAAAGGTTTGACTAAGGCTGTCAAACAGGTCCTTATATGACCTCAGAGGGAAGCCCCGTTATTTTTTTGCATCAGGGTCCCCATCCTTCAGTGGTGTCTCTGACCTGAGGTCTGCTTTACCAGTGAAACCGTATTGCCCACAGCTACACCAAAATAAAAAGTACAACAAACACACCACCTCTATGTTCTGGAGAAAGAGATCTATAAATACTTTTCTCAGTCTGCGATATTTCCATCAGTTTTAACCATTCATTGTGAAAGTGCTGATACACCCAGCCTGAGTTCCGCTTTCTGTAAATCTGCCGATGCTGCATCACCCGGATGAGTCACAGGCTTGGGATTTGAGGGCCAGAACAAGCTGCTCAGCTGACAGCTTGTACCAACTTATTAGCAGCTAATTGCCCCATAAATCAACCTGTTTTACCCCAATGAGAGAGACCGGGCTTCAGGAAGTAGGGAGGAGAAACGCTTTTTTCCCTCTTTAACTATTTTTCTTAGTCTCGCATATTTCCAAAATGTGCATGGAAGAATGTCGTCTTGGAAAGGGTACAGACGGCTCTTCCAGAGCTTACAGGGGGGTGCACGTTCCTTTCAAAGTCATCCAAAATGGTACATGTGCATGCTAGCTGTGAACCGCTGGATCCAGGGTGAATGGTATGAAAAGTTTGAAAGCAGAACTGTGGTTTTATCCGCAGAGAGACATCAGAGCACACTGATATAAGAGCCCAGCGTTAACAGTAATAACAAACACACTATACTCTCTTTGCCCCTGCTCCTGCACTGACCTGACAGCAGAAGGGATTCCCCTCTTCTGCTGTCCACAGGCTTCAGTGTGCTCTCCTATAGGCTCTGTCGCCGACTGAGAACGGGGAAGCAAGCCGATACCAGGAAGGCTGAGCGCTCTTTTTTTTAGGATTTCTGATGTGGAAGAGCTGCCAGCTACGTTCCCATTGCCCAAGGGAGCCCTATTCGGCTGTCAGCTCAGGGCAATAGGGCTGTTCTTCACTTTTCACACTTGTATTGTGTGAAGTTAGTTAGACATAAATATATAGAAAGATAGACAGGCAGATATAATACAAATAGATAGAGGTAATCACAGGGGGAACTAAAGGATAAGTGCTATGTAGGGCTTGCTATTCACACATGCGGATGGATGGACTATACAATGGCCATTCTGTTCATCCAGCAAATGCAACACTAGAATGAGTCCAGAATGAGTCCAGGTTCTACTAACACCTCCATTTGGCCAGGTCTGGTCCCTAAAATAGGCACTTCTCCACCCCCACCGCAATCATCTTCCATCCCCAAAAGCAAAAATACCATTTTGTGAAATACTCACCTGTAAAATGGGTATTATAAGTATGTCACACACCCCGCTTCAAGATATCCAAAACATGTGGGTAATACCGACCTGAAGAGGGCGTTCCTGCAGAGATGATAGCAAAAAGAAAGCCCCTCCCTGATCCATAAATACCTGGGACCTCCCACTCATTACCTAGTATAAAGAAGCAGTAAGGTAAGGGACCAGGAAGAGGCAAATATAAGTCAAAACAACGCAAAGTTCACAACATAAAGGATCCAGAATACAAGAAGGGCGGGTGAAGCGGGGTGTGTGACATACTTATAATACCCATTTTACAGGTGAGTATTTCACAAAATGGTATTATTCTAAGTATGTCACACACCCCGCTTCAAGATATCCATAACATGTGGGACATCCAATAGCAGTGTCCATGAAAGGGCGGGGATCCAAAACAAGGCAACAAGGTACAACTTAAACCACAACAGCTTGCAGAACTTTGCGGCCAAAAACAGCATCCGCTGAGGCCCGAACATCAACCTTGTAAAACTTGGAAAAAGTGTGAACAGAGGACCAAGTAGCGGCCTTACAAACTTGCTCAACAGAGGCCTGGTGCTGAAAAGCCCAGGACGCTCCAACCGCACGAGTAGAATGAGCAGTAACACGAAAAGGGGGACTCCTCCCCTTGGCAGAATAGGCCCCAATGATGGCCTGACGAATCCATTTACTAATGGAAGATTTGGCAGGAGCCAAACCTTTCCTAGGCCCAAAGGGCACCACAAAAAAAGCATCAGTCTTACGAAAGGAAGACGTAACCACCAGATAATATTTCACAACACGAACTACATCCAAGGAATGCAGCGCCCTTTCCTTGTCGTTGCTGGGATTAGGACATAGAGAAGGCAGAACAATGTCCTGATTCAGATGAAAGGCAGAGACCACCTTAGGAAGAAAATCCGGCTTGAAACGAAAGACAACCTTGTCCTGATGCCTTTCGAAGTACGGAGCTTTAATGGATAAAGCTGCCAACTCAGAAACACGCCTAACCGAAGTGATAGCCACCAAAAAGGCCACCTTTTGAGTAAGTGAAGACAAGGCAACCTCATTCAAGGGCTCAAACGGAGGACCCTGAAGAGCAGAAAGAACCAGGTTCAAATCCCAAACTGGAACATAGGGCTTCCTAGGAGGCCGTACATGCGTAACTCCTTGGAAAAAGGTCTTGACTAAGGGATGAAGTGCAAAGGACCTTTGAAAGAACACCGCCAGGGCAGAAACCTGCCCCTTCAAGGTACTAAGTTGAAGCCCCAGATCCAGACCATGTTGAAGAAACTCCAGGATTCTGGAAATGGAGAACTCCCGACAAGAGAAAGACCTACTTAACACCAGTCAATATAGGACCTCCAAGTCCAATAGTAAATAGTAGAGGAAGAGCGCTTCCTGGCGCTAATAAGAGTCTGAACCACCGCGTCAGAAAGACCTTCCTCCTTCAAGATGGCGGTTTCAGCAGCCACGCCGTCAAAGCCAGCGAAGGTAAATTGGGATAGCGCAGCCGACCCTGGGTGAGCAGGTCCGGCAGTAGAGGCAGAACGAACTGATCCTCTGCCAGTCTTACCAGGTCTGTGAACCAAACCTGCCTTGGCCACCTTGGTGCCACCAGAATCGCCGACGCGCCCTCCAGGGCCAGCTTGCGCACCACTCTGGCTACCATTGGAAACGGAGGGAACAGGTAAAGAAACCCCAGATCCCTCCAGTTCAGAGACATGGCATCCACCGCCAGAGCCAGTGGATCCTGCGAGAGAGACACAAAGACCGGAAGCTTGTGATTGTGACGAGAGGCAAAGAGGTCCACCGCTGGGAACCCCCACCTGAGACAAATCGAACGAAACACCTTGGGACTGAGAGACCACTCCCCCTGACGAGAGGAGGCCCTGCTCAGAGAGTCCGCCTCCGTATTCTCCACTCCCGGAATGTAGACTGCTGAGATACACGGGACGTGGCTCTCCGCCCAGTCCAGAATCAAAGACACTTCCCTGAGGGCACTCCTGCTGCGAGTCCCCCCCTGGTGATTGATGTAAGCAACCGCCGTCCGGTTGTCTGACCGGACCTGAACTGGCAGGCCCCGCAACTGATGAGTCAAGCGAAACAGAACCAACCTGATGGCTCTCAACTCCAGAACATTGATGGGCTCGTGAGCCTCCTGCGGGCCCCACAGACCCTGAAACTGGAGGTCCTTCCAAACACCCCCCCAACCTGACAGACTGGCATCCGTGGTGACTGTTTCCCAACGCGGAGCCAGAAAAGATCTGCCCTTCAACAGATTGACTGACCCCAGCCACCATTGCAGGGATCGACGAACTCGGGGAGTCATCAGGAAGGACTGATCCAACGATAGAGGAGACTTGTCCCAAACCTTCAACAGATGAAGCTGAAGCGTCCTTGTATGAAACTGCGCAAAGGGAACCGCCTCGAATGAGGCCACCATTAACCCCACCAGCCTCATCCCTAGACGGATGGCCGGACGAGGGGCCGACAAGAGAAGCCGAACTAACTCCTGAATCAAAAGAATCTTGGCCTGGGGCAGAAACACCCTGGCCTGCGAAGTGTCCAGAGACATTCCCAGAAAGGTCACTATTCTGGACGGAGAAAGAGAAGACTTGGGGTGGTTGACCACCCAACCGAACCTCTCCAGAGTGGACACCACCACGCTGGTGTCCAACTCCGCTTGGTTGAAGGAAGAGGCCATGATCAGAAGATCGTCCAAATAGGGCACAATGCGGATACCCTGAACCCTGAGCAGAGCCATCACCCCCGCTAGCACCTTGGTGAACACCCGAGGAGCCGAGGTGAGACCGAAAGGGAGTGCCACAAACTGAAAATGCCGATCCTCCACCACGAACCTGAGAAACCTCTGGTGTGCTGGAAAAATCGGAACGTGTAGATAAGCATCCTTGATGTCTATGGACGTCAGAAAGTCTCCCTGACGAAGAGAGTGAATGGCCGAACGCAGCGTTTCCATGCGGAATTTCCGTGGCCGGATGAACCTGTTGAGAAACTTCAGATCCAAGATGGGTCGGACCGATCCGTCCTTCTTGGGTACCGTGAACAGATTGGAATAAAAACCCCTGCCCTGATCCGAGGGGGGCACTGGGCAAATGACAGCCATGTCCAGAAGATTCTCTACTGCCAACAGGAGCCCCTGCGCTGCCAGAGGTTCCGAAGGCATCCGAGACCTGAAAAATCTGGAAGGGGGGCGGAGCTCGAACTCCAGCTTGTAACCGGAAGACACCACTTCCCAGATCCATCTGTCCGAGACCTCTTGATCCCAGATCTGGGAGAAGTGTCGCAGCCGTCCCCCCACCCGCATGGGTGAGGGCGCCCCCTCATTGCTGAGCCGGCTTAGTAGCCGGCTTGGGCTTAGAGCCCCAACTGTATCCTGGACGGGCACGTCCTCTGCCCCTGCTCCCAGAATCTCCTCTGGAAGAGGGGAATGCAAATCCCCTGCCAGATCTGGCCCCACGAAAGGAGGGGGTAATAGAAGGCGCCCCCCAAAAGGGACGGCGTTGTTTCCTGCGTTGAGGTAACCTACCACCCTTGGTGACAGAGTCCAATGTCTCTCCAAAGAGCCGTAATCCAACAAAAGGTAGAGCCGTCAGTGACTTCTTGGACATAAAATCGGCCGCCCACTGGCGCAGCCACACCGACCGCCGAATAGTCACCAGCAGCGCCGATGTCCTACCACACATCATCAACGTGTCATCTAAGGCTGTTAACACAAAAGATAAAAACAACTCACACCGTTTAAGGCTAAGGAACTCGGCACTACCAGGACGAAGCCCGGAAGAAGTCAGCAGGTCCCTGACCACAGACCTGGCAGCCAACACCATTAGCGCCGAAGCGCAAACAGGCCGCATGGCTGACCCAACGCTAGCAAAACCATGACAAGCCATCTGGTCAATACGTTTATCCTCTCCATCCTTGAGGGTGGAACAATCAGGTCTATTTAAAACCGAGGAGTTGGACAACCCCAAAACCGGTGCATCCACCTCGGGGGGAGATACCCAGCGCTTAACCGCCTCTGAAGGGAAGGGATATTTCTTATCCCACCCCTGAGGGATGCCAGGGAGCTGAGCCGGCCTGTCCCATTCCTTAGCAATAATTTTGTCAAAATGCCTTTGTGTAGGAAATTCCAAGCGCGGCCTGGATTCCTCAAACAATTCATCCTTCTGCTGTGACACCTCCTCGGGAGGGGAAATATTCAGAACCTCCAACATCAGAGCCAGAGCGTGAGGAGTATCCGAGGATCTCCCCAAGTCACCAAGCTCGGCATCAGCGCCAAAAGACTGCTCATCGTCCGAAATGTCTGAATCCTCATAAACCTCCCCTTCCTCTAGCGGGGAATAATCAGACCAATCCAGATTATTAATGTCCTCACGGTCCTCCACCGGCGGAGCCGGCGACAAATGCTTTCTCTTAGTCGGAGCCTTACGGGCGACCGAGCTGGAGATAATTTTTTCAAGGTTAGCCAATCTGGTGCACATCTCAGATTGCAGCTCCCTGCCCATGACGACGTCACACGGGGTGCGTGTCAAGGCGGGAGGGGGAGATGAAGCGACCGGTGGTGCTGACCCAGACGCCTGGGGTTCGGACTGTTGCGTAATAGTTTGCTGTGCACATGGTATACACAGAAGTACATCGTCCCCAGTAATGGATACCCCACACAACATACACTTCCAGGGATGCCCCGAAGGGGCCCCGAGCCCAGTATCCGGGGATGCCTCCATAAGGTGAACTTTTAATAGTCGCTATGACCCAGGGAATTACGCCACTAGACAACCCGGGATGCCCCTTTAATGTCCAGAGTGGGAGGATTTATGAGTAATAAATGAACCCAGGGATCTAGGATCGGGAGAGACCCCCTAAATGCTATTGGAGATCCTCCTGAAAACCTCCGCCTGAAAGACACAGAAACAGCTTATAAGGCGATGGGAAACAAAAGACACATGCAAACACAGGATGGGGAAGAGGGGGGCCACAGGCCACTCACAGTACCGCGGGAGCTTGCAATGGCGACCAGACCGTGAGGAAGAGGCTTTGCTGACAAGAAGAGGAGAAGGGGGCGTGGTCAGCGCGGGACGCCAAGCTCCGCCCCCCCTTCCTATGCAAGGCAAGAGCTCCTCAGCGGCGCCAGGGATAGATGGGGCGGGCAGCGGTGACGCGCCGCAAAACCGGCCCCGCCCCCAGGACAATCGTGAGGAGAATGTCTCCTCAGAAAAGAGGCGCCAAAACCGGCCGGCGCCGCAGCGTTATGTGCGGCCGTGGCGCTCGGCCGGTGGAGTAAAAACATTAAAGTGTGAACCTGCACCTAAGCACCGCAGCAGACATAACAGGAGGGACGGACCCCGGCCCCGCGCCGACGGTCCGGCCCCGCCCCCCCCACTACATGGTCATCCATACAGTGCGTGAGGTAACTACCTCCGCCATTATGAGGAAAAGGAGACAGGCCCAGCACCGCACAGAGGCCTCCACAAGAACGGCCGCGGCGCTGAATGAAAGACAGTTAAAGTGACACACACACACTAACACTAGTAAAAGACAGAAAAGGTTAAAAATGTGCTAAGGAGAGTGGTAAAGAAGGGACCCACACCCCCCATCCCCACTGTGGAAAAGGGATCCTGGGAGGGCCATTCAAAGTTAAAACTAAGGGACAGGGCATCCCAAACCGGGGTCACCAACCCGGTGTAACCGCCTACCCTCTTGTATAGGGTCTCACGGTGGAGCGTTGCTCCTGAGCACCTGAGGTGCTGATATACCCTCGCCTGGACCCACAGCCAAAGCTGGGAGGCATATGGATTCTAGGAAAAAAGGGTCCAAACGGAAATAAATAAGTAGCGGGCCGGGAATCATCCCGGCTACCTTAAATCCCCCTGTGCAAGGAGGAGCCATCATCTTCTGACTTGCTCGCCGTCTGCAGAGATGGAAAACTGGGTAATGAGTGGGAGGTCCCAGGTATTTATGGATCAGGGAGGGGCTTTCTGTTTGCTATCATCTCTGCAGGAACGCCCTCTTCAGGTCGGTATTACCCACATGTTATGGATATCTTGAAGCGAGGTGTGTGACATACTTAGAATAAAGGTAGTGTTGCTTTCATTCCCCTACACATGTGTCAAACTCAAGGCCCGGGGGCTGGATGCGGCCCTCCAAGCCTTTTTTTAAGCTTCTCTCCTTGGAAAATCTATCCTGGACTAAATATTTCTGTGTCTGTAACCATACATTTGAATGGTCATGCTTCCATTTTGTTTTGTGTGTGTTGTTAACTGTCCCTTTTGTGGCAACCATAATGCTGATGTGGTCCTCGATGAAAATGAGTTTGACACACCATATAATGGTGAAGTGCTGCCAAGATGTCCTAGATGTCCTTGATGAGTCTGGGTAAGAGAAGCCACTCAGCGGAGAAGTTGCTCCTCTGTATTCTTCAGAAGTGGTGGAACATTTCTTAAAACTGTATAGTGTCTTGAAATAGTTGGTGCCCATGGCCTGTGTAGCTGATAGCACATTTAAGGCATTATTATGTGGCCAAGAACACCTTACTGTATTTGCTGAGACAGAACAATTTACTGTTACATCCCTTGATCTGTGATATCACTACCCCCCCCCCCCCCCCCCAATATTCCATCTGGAATATGATGAACTGTCTATACAAATAGCAGCAAGGGGGGCAATCATAGCATCATGATATTCTATACTGTACTTACAGGTTTGCCTCAGATTCAGAACTCATCTCAGCACTTTTTAGTAAATTACCCCCTCAGCACCAAGTAAAGTAGACTGACATGCGTTTTGGCCATTGTTGGCACTGTAATAGGTTTTTCTCCAGGATTTCTCTGTACATTACTGCATTCATTGCATCATATACTCCCATGCTACTGCTGTAAATCTTGCTGACAGCAAGATGGTGCTGCACCATCCCAATGTAGCAAAAAGATGTGCCTGACCAGCTTCTGTTGAACTTGTGTTATGGATTTTATAACACTAGAGAAGCTTCCTCCAGCTGAGTCTTTGATGCTTTCTAGCAAACTGTAGGTCATGTTACTTGGCACCTAACTGGCATCTAAATTGTATTATTTTGCGTCATATTTCACAGGGTTTATACTTCCATATCAAGGTCACGTAAAACTCTTCTGATGGGGCCGTGCGGAGGTCTATGAACAGACAGCTGCCTCCTCTGTGCTTCCCCTGAAGTAAGTAGGTGTAGAGTGAGTATAAGTTGTTTGCTGTACACATTTACTTTCCATGTGATAGTACATGGGAAACCCCTTGTCGTATTTGGTTTCCTACATCATAAAACCCAGCCCGATTTTTTTGGCCAAATGTTTGAATGTGGAGACAGTAAAGGTTACTCAGGAACATGTGTGGGTCTGGCAAAGCAGCAGATTAATCCAGACTGCTGACTGGTGTAAAGTTGATGCCTTAAGTAGGCTTACGTGCCATTGTATGTATGGCTGATGGAAGGAATGTCTCATACGTGTGGGCCGGGAGCCATGATGCACTCAGCACAATGACGGGCTGCACGGTTTTGTTGCTTAGCACTAATAATTGGGGTAATGCTAAGAAACATACTGTATAGGGGCTCCAGCAGATCAAGTGCCTATATACTGCATTACTGTACTCAGGAACTTCAGCTGTGGGGGTGGCTTCTAAACAGCATGAGACTTCATCTTTGTGAAAAGAGGCACTTCATGTTTTGCCATCACCTTTGCCCTGATGCTCCGATTCACTTGGGCACTGTGTCCCAGTCATCTCTCCCTCTGAATGGAGGGGGTTGGGCAAATTAGGGTTAATAGTAGGACAGTTCTTTGGCATCAAGAGAGCATTTTTATTCCTGATGATTTTGTAGAGGAGAATTTTAGACATTAGCAGGGTTTGGACCTGTCTTGAAAGACAGGTCCTTGGGCGTACCATGGGGGAGAGAGAGAGAGAAGTTGACGCCATACATCCACAAGATGGCGCTGGACTGCAGAAAACAACTTGTGGCTCCTCCCGGCCCCATATAAGTCAGGGAACTCCCACAAATTCCCCAGTATTGACAAGCAGTTACACAAGAAGCCGGGAGAACAATAATAACAAAAATCCAAAACGAACAACTGAACAATCACCATACAGAGGTAACTAGAAAAAGATAACAAGGGTGGGATGGAACAGGACGTGCTGTATACTTATAATACCAATTCTATAGGTGAGTAATCACAGAATTGTATTATTCCAAGTATACAGCACGTCCTGTTCCAGAAAATTCCTTACACATGGGACATCCAATAGCAGTGTCCGTAAGGTAGGGTGGGATCCCCAAATGTAACAGCGGGCAGATTAGACCACTGCCGCCTGCAGAACTTTGCGACCAAAAGCAGCATCAGCTGAGGCCCTAACATCAACCTTGTAAAACTTAGAAAAAGTATGAACAGAAGACCAAGTAGCGGCCTTGCAAACTTGTTCAACAGAAGCTTGGTGCTGAAAATCCCAAGAGGCACCAATAGCATGAGTAGAATGAGCAGTAAGGCGGAAGAGAGGTTCCTTCCCCTTAGCAGAAAAGGCTTGAACCACAGCCTGACGGATCCACTTGCTGATAGTGGACTTAGCCGGAGCCAAACCCTTCTTAGGCCCAGAAGGGAGAACAAAAAGAGCATCAGTCCTCCTGAAGGATTCAGTAGCAACCAAATAGAACTTCAAGGTCCTGACCACGTCCAGAAAATGTAAAACCCGCTCCTTAGGGTTACTAGGATTAGGGCACAGAGAAGGCAAAACAATGTCCTGATTGAGATGAAAAGCAGAAAATCAGGCTTAAAACGAAACACCACCTTGTCCTGGTGTCTCTCAAAATAAGGAGGTTTGATGGAAAGCGCCACCAACTCAGAAACACACCTAACAGAAGTGATGGCCACCAAAAAGGCTACCTTAAGCGTCAAAATGGACAAAGGGGCCTCACGTAAGAGCTCAAAGACCAAGTTCAAGTCCCAGACTGGTAACATAGGCTTACGTGGAGGACGCACGTGAGTAACCCCCTGAAAAAAGGTCTTAACCAGACGATGGTTGGCAAAGGATCTTTGGAAGAAAATGGCCAAAGCTGAAACATGACCTTTGAGGGTACTAGGTTGAAGACCCAAATACAAACCACGTTGCAGGAATTCCAGAATCCTGGGGAAAGAAAACACCCTACAGGGAAGTGACTCACACCAGTCAATGTAAGCATGCCATACCCTATAGTAGATAGATGACGAGGACTTCTTCCTAGCCCGAATCATGGTATTAACAACAGAAGCAGGCAGCCCCTTTTCCATCAAGATGGAGGTTTCAGCAGCCAGGCCGTTAAAGCCAGTGTTTGTAATGGGATGGCAAAGCTGCCCCTGAGTGGGCAGATCTGGAAACTTGGGCACGGCGTACTGATCTACTGTGATCTACAATGTCTGCGAACCACACTCTTCTTGGCCAACAGGGGGCCACCAGAATGGTTGGCACCCCTTCCTGGGATATCTTGCGCAGCACCCTGCCCAGCAGAGGAAACAGAGGGAACACATAAAGGAGCCGAAAGCTCTTCCAAGACATTGCTAGTGCATCCATGGCCAAGGCCAGAGGGTCCTGGGACAGAGAGACAAAGACTGGAAGCTTGTGATTGTGACAGGACGCAAACAGATCCACATCCGGCTGTCCACAGCAGTGGCACAGGAAGCGAAACACTCTGCTGCTGAGAGACCATTCTCCCAGATGAGAAGTTCCCCTGCTGAGGGAGTCTGCCTCCAGTTTTTTCACCCCCGGAATGTACACAGCTGAGATGCAGGGAACATTCTCCTCTGCCCAAGACAGTATCCGGGACACTTCCTTGAGGGCCCTCTTGCTTCATGTTCCTCCCTGATGATTGATGTAGGCAACTGCCGTCTGGTTCTCCGAGGGGATCTGAACCGCCCGACCCCGAAAGTGTGGAGTCAACTGGGTGAGAACCAGTCTTATCGCCCTCAGTTCCAGAATGTTGATAGGGGTATGGGCCTCCTGAGGGCCCCACTGACCCTGGAAATTCAAGGATTTCCAGAAGCCCCCCAACCTGTCAGACTGGCATCTGTGGTGACCGTCGCCCAGTAAGGGGCCAGAAAGGATCTGCCCATCAACAGGTTCCTTGAGTCCAGTCACCACGAAAAAGACCGCCTGGCCAGAGGGGACAGAACACCTGATCCAGGACACAGGATCCCGATCCCATACTGACAAGAGGTGAAGTTGGAGAGGTCTCATGTGAAACTGATCGTATGGAACTGCCTCGAAGCAAGACACCATCAGGCCCACCAGCTGCATCCCCTGCCGGATGGAGGGATGAGGGCAAGACAGAAGAAGCCTAGCTTGAGCTTGAAGACTTACCACCTTCTACTGAGGGAGAAGAATCTTGACCTGAGATGTATCCAGAGTCATGCCCAGAAAGGACCTCACCAGTGACTGGGAAAGGTAAGACTTGGGGTGATTGATCACCCAGCAGAAGGACTCCAGTGTGGACACCACCAGCTGGGTATCCAGCTCAGCCTGCTGGAAGGACTGAGACGTGATGAGAATGTCGTCCAAGTAAGGAAGGATGCGAATGCCCTGAGATCTCAGCAGAGCCATTACGCCCGCCAGCACCTTGGTGAATACCCTGGGAGCCGAGGTGATACCGAAAGGACAGGGTTACAAATTGGTAGTGCTGATCCTCCAGAGCGAACCTGAGGAATCTCTGATGACCTGGAACGATTGGTACATGAAGGTAAGCATCCTTGATGTCTACAGAGGTCAAGTCACCCGGGCGCAGAGAAATGACTGCAGAGCGCAGGGTTTCCATGCGAAAATGCTTGAATCTGACAAACTTGTTGACTTTTAATCCAGGATGGGTCTGAGGGACCCGTCCTTTTTGGGGACAGTGAAAAGATTGGAATAGAAGCCTCTGCCCCTTTCCCTGAAAGGCACCGGGCAGATGACCCCCCAACTCCAGAAGGTTTTGAACAGCAAGGCACAGACCCTGAGCTGACAGGGGGTTTTGAGCCATCCGGGATTTGATGAATCTTGCGGGTGGCCAGGCTGCAAACTCTATCTTGTAACCGGAGGACACTACCACCTGAATCCAACGGTCTGAGACATAAAGCCTCCAGACGTGAGCAAAAAAGCCAAAGCTGTTCCCCCACCCGGATCGGTGAGGGCACCCCTTCATGCCTGAGGGGGCTTGGGGGAGACTTTGGCTTGGGACCCCAGAAGGGGCCGGGGCGGCCACGTCCTCTGCCCCTGCAACAATGGTCTCCACGAGCCCCAGCAAAGGAGACTCCTCGACCAGTTCTGGAACCACGGAAGGAAGGGAGAAAGGCACCCGTCCCCCGAAAGGACCAGGATGGCCTCCTACGTTGGGGTAACCTACCGCCCCTGGCAAACAAGTCCAAGGGTTCCCCAAAGAGGCGCAGCCCCTTAAAGGGAAAACCAGTGAGAGCCTTCTTAGCAGCATTATCAGCTACCCACTGACGTAGACAGACAGAGCGGCATATAGCCACCAAAAGGGCAGATGTCCTCCCACACATTCTAATGGCATCATCCATGGCAGGCAGAACATATGCAACAAATTCATAGCAAAGCAGGAGAGATCTATACTCATCTCCTCCCGCGTCATCAGATGCCCCATCTAAGAGACTCTTAAGCAGGCCTTTAATAGCAATAGCTGTAATAGCAGAGGCACAAACCGGGAGCAGCGCGGTCCCCACACAGGCAAAAGCATGACAAGCCAGCTTGTGCATGCGCCGGTCCTCACCATCCCTCAGGGTAGTAGTATCAGGAGAATGCATGACAGATGTATTTGACAGCCCCAGAACGGGCGCGTCCACCTCGGGAGGACATGACCAACGCTTAATCACATCTGCAGGAAAGGGATACCTCTTGTCCCAACTCTTGGGCACCCCAGGGAGCTTGCTAGGCCATTCCCATTCTTTGAGCACCAGATTATTAAAGTGAGTCTGCTCCGGGAACTCCAAGCGTGGTTTAACCGTAAGAAAACGCTCACCCTGCTGCTGCGGAGCCACTGCAATAGGGGAAATACAAAGCACGCAAAAACGTGAGACAAAAGCCTCAGTGTCATCCGAGGACCATGAGTCTTCTCCAAAGGCAGACCCAGTACCACAATAAACCTTAGGTTGTTCCTCAGATGATTCTGAATCAGAGAATAATTCCCCCTCCTCAAGGGGGGAATAACCAGTAGTGTCAAAAAATTCCCCAGCCTCAACAGGCAAGAGGGAAACAGCGGGTGACAAATGCCGCTTCTTAGCAGAAGCCTTACGCGGGGCATACCCAGCAATATGTTTCTCAATGCTGGCCACCCAAGCAGCCAAATCAGGTTGAGACTCCCCGCTAGTATGCCCCTCGCTGGGGGTCAGATGTAAGCGTGGGGGGGTAGGCGAAGCCAGAGGGTGCGCACTCCCCGGCCCAGTAACAGACAACCCAGACTGCAGTGCAAGTACCTGCTGGGCAAGTACCTGCAGGGTACACTGACATCATTACTTATGGGGGATACCCCGCATGCAACACATAGCCGGGCTTGTCCCGAAGGAACCCCAAGCACATTATCCCCAGAAGCCTCCATATGGTGATTATCGCAGCACAACAGTCCAGTAAGGGTTAACGCTAAAGAGCTACCCGGGATGCCCCAAGGACCCGCTAGGGTGGGAGATAGCGAGGGGAGAGGACCGGGAGAAACCACAGTGCTGAAGTTTAAAGCCACCTGAAAGACATAAAAACACATCCCCATAAGCATGTACTCTAAGGCAAATAACCAGGAGACCACCCCGCAGGGGCTACTCACAAACCGCAGTGAACCAGCAAGGCACGCAGCACAGGAGAGGTAAAATGGCGCCTGCAGAGACCTCGAGGGCCTTGTGGATGACGTTTTTCGTTTTTTGCATCACGGCCCGCCCCCCTGAAGAGCGCGGACCCACGTGATACGGCCGGCCAATAGCGGCGGCGCCACTTTAGAATCAATGTCGCCGCTGTCCGCGGAGCGAGGTACAAACGCGCTGCGGCGGCGTACCAGAGAAAACACACACACAAGGCAGAATACAGACCATCCGCCACCCCCCCCCCCCCGGAAATCACCCACAGGAAGAGCGAGGCAGGAATAAGGATAGTCGGGAAACACTGTGGCCCGGGAGAATGAAGGAGGAGGGTAGGGCGAACGGGGACACCAGTGGGGAAAGGTTAAAGCACAGGGAGCCTAGTAACAACCCATAAAGCAGGGAGGGGCATCCCAAAAAGGCTCACCATAAGCCTGAACTGCCTACCCTGTTAGAGCAGGGACTGCAGTAGGAGCAGCGCTCTGCAGCACCTACCCTGGCGCTTACTGACCTACCTTCACCCGAACCTTGTCAGCCGAAGCTGGGAGGCAGTGGTATGGATAGCAACAGGTGGGAATAGTCCTGCAGGGCCGCAGGCTGATAAGCCCCGCTCACCTGCGCAACATAAAGAGACATCTTCTATCTTTGCAGCCCAGACTGCAGATAAGAACTGGGGAATTTGTGGGAGGTCCCTGACTTATATGGGGTCGGGAGGAGCCACAAGTTGTTTTCTGCAGTCCAGCGCCATCTTGTGGATATATTACCCAAGTGTAAGGAATATTCTGGAACAGGACATGCTGTATACTTGGAATAGTGTAGTTGGCACTTCAGTAAACAACACTGAAGCCAGATCACAGAAACTGGTAGGTGCTATTATTTTTTGAAAGCAGGAAATCTGGTTGGTCACCACTGATGCCGGGCATTTAGCATTATCAGAAGCTTGACAGTGTTTACAGCACATTATTTTTACTTCACTTAGCCCTCCCCCCTGCACATAAATCACTTTATCATGTATTTAATTGTTTTACTTTAACTCTAAAGAAAAAATACAATTCTGTGATTACTCACCTGTAGAATTGGTATTATGAGTATACAGTACGTCCTGCTCCAAATCTAATACTTACACTTGGGATATACTCCGCCAGATGGCGCTGGACTGCACAGACATCGAAAATAGGCTCCTCCCGGCCCCTCAAATACCCAGGGACCTCCCACAAATCCCCAGCATTGAAAAGCAGTTAATGAGAAGCCGGGAGAATTAAACAATCCAAACTATCAACTATAACAATGATAACGATCACCATACAGGGGATCCAAGATTAATGCAAACCAAGGGTGGGTTGTAGCAGGACGTACTGTATACTCATAATACCAATTCTACAGGTGAGTAATCACAGAATTGTATTATTCTTAGCATACAGTACGTCCTGCTCCAAATCTAATACTTACACTTGGGACATCCAATAGCAGTGTCTATAAAGTAGGGTGGGATCCCCAAGAAAAATCAGCAGCAGACAGTTTAAACCACTGCCTCCTGCAGAACCTTTTGGCCAAAAGCAGCATCAGCTGAGGCCCTAACATCAACCTTGTAAAATTTTGAAAAGGTATGAACAGAAGACCAAGTAGCGGCCTTGCAAACTTGTTCAACAGAAGCCTGGTGCTGAAAAGCCCAAGAGGCCCCAATAGCACGAGTGGAATGAGCAGTAAGGCGGAAGGAAGGATTCTTCCCCTTAGCAGAGTAGGCCTGAATCACAGCCTGATGAATGCACTTGCTGATAGTAGACTTGGCAGGAGCCAAACCGTTCCTAAAACCAGAAAAGAGCATCAGTCTTCCTGAAAGGTGCAGTAGCCACCAGATAGTTCTTCAGACACCTAACCACATCCAAAGAGTGCAAAACCCTCTCCTTAGCATTGCTAGGATTAGGGCACAAAGAAGGAAGAACAATATCCTGATTAAAATGAAAGGCAGACACTACCTTAGGCAGAAAGTCAGGTTTGAAACGAAACACCACCTTGTCCTGGTGTCTCTCATAGTAGGGGGGCTGAATGGAAAGCGCCGCCAACTCAGACATATGCCTGACAGAAGTGATAGCCACCAGAAATACAACCTTGAGCGTAAGAATGGCCAAGGCAGAATCCTGCACAGGTTCAAAAGGAGCACCCTGCAAGGCTGACAGAACCAAGTTCAGATCCCAAGCAGGCACCATAGGCTTACGTGGGGGGCGCACGAGTGACCCCCTGGAAAAAAGTCCTGATCAGAGGGTGCTGAGCAAAGGACTTCTGGAAGAAAATAGCCAGGGCAGAAACCTGACCCTTCAGAGTACTGAGCTGGAGTCCCATCTCCAACCCATGCTGCAGGAACTCCAGAATCCTGGGAATAGAGAACACACGACAGGGAAGATTCACACCAGTCAATGTAGGCACGCCAAACCCTGTAATAAATGGAAGAGGAAGACTTCTTCCTAGCTTTAATCAAGGTATCCACAACCGAGGAAGACAGCCCCTTCTCCATCAAGATGGAGGTTTCAGCAGCCAAGCCAAAGCCAGAGTTTGTAAATTGGGATGGCGTAGTGAGCCCTGAGTAAGCAGATCTGGCACCAAGGGCAGAGCGTACTGATCTACTGCCAGCTGCACCACATCTTCGAACCACACTCTTCTTGCCCACCTGGGGGCCACCAGTATTGCTGGCACCCCTTCCAGATCAATCTTGCGCAGAACCCTGCCCAGCAGGGGGATTGGAGGGAAGACATACAGGAAATGAAAGTCCTGCCATGACATTGCTAGCGCATCCGAGGTCAAGGGCAGAGGATCCTGGGACAGGGAGACAAAAGCTGGGAGCTTGTGATCCACATCTGGTTGGCCCCAATGGTGACACAGAGATTGAAACACCCTGCTGCATAGGGACCATTCTCCCTGGCAAGAGGTTCCCCTGCTCAGAGAGTCTGCCAGGCGATTTTCCACCCCCGGGATGTACACAGCTGATATGCAGGGGACATTGACCTCCACCCAAGTCAGGATCAGAGACGCTTCCTGGAGGGCCCCCTTGCTCCGGGTCCCTCCCTGATGATTCATGTAGGCAACTGCCGTCTGGTTGTCCGAGCGCACCTGAACAGGCAAGCCCCGAAAGGTGAGTAGTCAAGTGAGCCAGAACTAGCCTGATCGCCCACAGTTCCAAGACATTGATAGGTGTGTGGGCTTCCTGAGGGCCCCACCTCCCCTGGATTCGCAGGGACTTCCAGAAACCCCCCCAACCTGACAGACTGGCATCCATGGTGACAGTCTCCCAGGAAGGGGCAAGAAAGGATCTGCCCCCCAACAGGTTCCTTGAGTCCATCCACCACGAGAGGGACCTCCTGACCAGGGGGGAGAGCACACAGACCCTGTCCAGGGACGCTGGGTCCTTGTCCCATATTGACAATAGGTGAAGTTGCAGAGGCCTCAAGTGGGCATAAGGGACCGCTTTGAAGCATGCCACCATCAGGCCCACCAGCTGCATCCCCTGCCTGATGGAGGGATGGGGACAAGCTAGGAGGGACTGAGCCTGTGCAATCAGACTGTCCACCTTCTGTTGAGGAAGGAAGATCCTTGCCTGAACTGTATCCAGATTCATTCCTAGGAATGGAGTTACCAAAGAAGGGGACACTGAGGACTTGGGGTGGTTGATCACCCATCCAAATGACTCCAGAGTGGACATCACCAGCTGAGTATCCAACTCTGCCTGATGTAGAGACTGGGAAGTGATGAGAATGTCATCCAGATAGGGAAGCACGCGGACACCCTGACATCTGAGCAGAGACATCACGCCAGCCAGCACCTTGGTGAACACCCTGGGAGCTGAAGTGAGGCCAAAGGGCAAGGCCACAAACTGGTAGTGTTGATCCATCAGAGCGAACCTGAGGAACCTTTGATGACCTGGGAACACAGGAATATGAAGATAAGCATCTTTGATGTCCACAGAAGTCATGAAATCCCCTTGGCGCAGGGAACTGATGGCAGAGCGCAGAGTTTCCATGCGCAAGCGCCTGCCCCTGACAAACTTATTGAGGATCTTCAAGTCCAGGATGGGCCTGACTGAACCATCTTTTTTGGGTACTGGGAATAGGTTTGAATAAAAGCCCTTGCCTTTTTTCTCTTAAAGGGACCTGGCAGATGACCCCCAGCTCCAGGAGGCCTTGCACTGCTTGCACTAGCTCCTGAGCTGACACAGGGTCCTGAGGAATCCGGGATCTGATGAATCTTGGAGGGGGACAGGCAGCAAACTCCAACTTGTAACCGGAGGACACTACCTCCTGAATCCACCGGTCTGAGACATGAAGCCTCCAGACGTGAGCGAAGTGCTGCAGCCGTCCCCCCACCCGGATGGGTGAGGGCGCCCCATCATGCCTGAGGGGGCTTGGGAGAGGATTTTCCTTTGGGACCCCAGGAGGAGCCAGGACGTCCACAACCTCTGCCCCTACCCCAGAAATCTCCCCGGGCCCCAGGAAAGGAAACCCCCCTTCCCTGTCTGGCACCACGGTAAGGGGAGGAGAAGGAACCCTGACCCCGAAAGGGCCGAGATTGCCGCCTGCGCTGGGGTAACCTGCCTCCCTTAGCAAAAGGGTCCAGGCGGTCCCCAAACAGGCCTTCTTGGCAGCGTTGTCAGCAGCCCACTGGCGCAGCCAAACCGAGCGGCGTATTGCCACCACGAGGGCAGAAGTTCTGGCACACATTCTGATGGTGTAATCCAATGCTGAGAGGACAAAATTTACAAAATCATCACAACTGGAGAGTGCATTAAACAACTCACAAGGCGAATCATCAGGGGCACTATAAAGCATATTTCTGATAAGGGTTCTAGTGGCCACAGCAGTGATGGCAGAGGCACAGACCGGGCGCAGCGCCGTCCCCGCACATGCAAAGGCATGGGATGCCAGCTGGTCAATGCGCTGGTCCTCAGCATCCCGCAGGGTAGTGGAGTCAGGGAAATGCATGACAGAGGTGTTAGATAGCCCTAGGATCGGGGCATCCACCTCGGGGGGGGGGGGGGATGACCAACATTTAACCACCTCAGCAGGAAAGGGATACTTCCTATCCCAACTTTTTTTACTGAAGTTTTCTGGAGTGCTCCCATTCCTTGAGCACAAGGCTATGGAAATGTGCCTGCTCGGGAAATTCCAAACGTGATTTTGCGGTATGGAAAAGCTCCCCTCTTTGCCTGGGAGCCGCAACAGGGAGAGAGATGGACAGAACCTCAAAAATCTGGGTCAATAATCTGTCAGTGTCATCTGGGGACCAGGGGTCAGAGCCAGAATCGCCATGACCCCTTGGTCTCTCATCAGATGAGCCTGAATCAGAAAAGAGCTCCCCTTCATCAGACGGGGTATAGCCACAAAAACAGTGACATTTGGCGTCAAGTGCCGCTTCTTAGCAGGGGCCTTACACGCTAAGGACTTAGCAATCAACTGCTCAACAGTAGCCAGTCTAGAAGACACATCAGGCTGAGAATCCCCACTAGTATGCAACTCAGTAGGAATGAGGTTTAAGCTTGGGGGAGTAGGCGAAGTGAAACGAGGTGCAGCCACTGGCAGGCCAGATTGCAATGCAAGCAGCTGCTCAGCACAGGGTACACAGACCCGTGCCTTGTCAGTGTCAGCATGAGGCTGCCCACACTCTACACACAGCCGGTCTTGTCCCGAAGGGACCCCGGTCACATTATCCTGGGATGCCTCCATATAGTGATTATAGTGGCGCTATACACCGATAGGGAATAACGCTATATAGCAACCCCGGATGCCCCAATAACCCGATAGGGAATTGGGAGTATTATTTCTACAAGTTATATACTAATACAGGGCCAGGAGAAGCCAAAAGGGTTCGCCCCGCCTGAAAGACATAAGCAGACAAGACCTGTAAGCACACAGTCACAAAAGTGAAAAATATAAATCCGCCCACGAGGGCACTTACGGGCCGCGGTAGGTAGGGGTCCGTTGTGCATGGGCCAACCAAGCAGGTTAAAGATGGCGTCAGTATACCTCAAGGGGCGGGCCGGTATCAGCGATGACGCGGAGTGCGCCATAGACGGGCCCCACCCCCCCCGAAGAGCGCGAAGCCAGAACGCGCAAGCAGCCGCAGGTAATGCCGCTGCCAAGCGCGGAACCAGGTCAGCGCGCAGCGGCAATTTTAAAAGATGGTAAAGGCAAGTCAGCGCCGCGGCTGACACAAGACTAAACAGAATGGAAAAATACCGTTTTGTGAGTACTCACCTGTAAAACGGGTATTATGAGTGTGCCATACACTCCACTTCGATCTTCATGACATGTGGGTAATCTCCAGTAGAGGGCGAACTTGTGCAGAGATGAATATGCAAAAAAAAAAGAAAGCCCCTCTCGGTCCATATATACCTGGGACCTCCCACCAATTTCCCAGTGTAAAAAAGCAGTAAGGGGACCAGGAAGAACCAATTATAACCTTAACAATCAAAACCAATGGTTCACCATATAAAAGCTCCAGAATACCTGAAAAAAAGGGGTGGGGCAAAGTGGAGTGTATGGCACACTCATAATACCCGTTTTACAGGTGAGTAATCACAAAACGGTATTATTCTAAGTGTGCCATACACTCCACTTCGATCTTCATGACATGTGGGACATCCAATAGCAGTGTCCGCCATGGGTGGGAACCAGAAACAGTAAAGAATGCACCAACTCAAACCACTGCAGCTTGCAGAACCTTGTTGCCAAAAACAGCATCCGCTGAAGCCCGCACATCAACCTTGTAAAACTTGGAAAAAGTATGAACGGAAGATCAAGTAGCAGCCTTACAAATTTGTTCAACAGAAGCCTGGTGCTGAAAAGCCCAGGATGCACCAACAGCACGAGTAGAGTGCGCAGTGACCCTAAAAGGGGGAGTCCTCCCCTTAGCAGAATAGGCCCCAACTAGAGATGAGCGAACCGGTTCGGACGAACCGGAATTCGCTCCGAATTTCAGGAAATATTCGATTCGGCACGAACCCGAATATTTTGTGGTTCGTGCCGATCAAATTTTTCCTGAAATAAAAAAAAAAAAAATGCCGGCCCGCCGGTTCCGCTGTCAGCGCCCTCTGATGACGCGCCCTCAGATGACAGCTGAGAGCGGCGCCGGCCTCCACGCTCCGGACCTGCAGGTAAGTGTTTGCTTTTTTTTAAATGCCGGCATGGTGGGAGCGGGCCGGCCGGTTCCGCTGACAGCGGAGCGGGCCGTCCGGTTCCGCTGTCAGCGCGGAACCGGCCGGCCCGCTCCCACCATGCCGGCATTTTTTATGGGGAACTTCGTAAAAGTTCGATTCGGCCGAACCCGAATTTCTTTGTGAAATTCGGCGAATCGGCCGAATCGAACTTTTCAAAAGTTCGCTCATCTCTAGCCCCAACAATGGCCTGACGAATCCATTTGCTAATCGTAGACTTAGCAGGCGCCAAACCTTTCCTGGGCCCGCAGGGCACCACGAAAATAAGTGTCTGTCTTGCGGAAGGAAGAAGTAGTCACCAAATAGTACTTCACACAGCGAACAACATCCAAATTGTGCAGAACCCTCTCCTTGTCATTGATAGGCTTAGGGCACAAGGAAGGGAGAACAATATCCTGATGGAGGTGGAAAGCAGACACCACCTTAGGAAGGAAATCTGGCTTAAAACGAAAAAACACCTTATCCTTGTGTCTCTCAAAGTAAGGGGCCTGAATCGACAGAGCCGCCAACTCAGAGACACGCCGAACAGAGGTAATAGCCACCAAGAAAGCAACCTTCTGAGTGAGAACCGAAAGAGCAATATCCTGTAGCGGCTCAAAAGGAGGACCCTGGAGAGCCGAAAGAACCAAATTCAAATCCCAAACAGGAACCACAGCCTTCCTAGGGGGCTGCACATGCGCGATCCCTTGGAAAAAGGTCTTAACCAGCGGGTGTAAGGCAAAAGACCTCTGGAAGAAAACCGAGCAGAAACCTGTCCTTTCAAAGTACTAAGCTGGAACCCAAGATCCAGATTATGCTGAAGAAACTCCAAAATCCTAGACCCTAGGTAAGGCCTTAGCCTCACACCAATCAATATAGGACCTCCAAGTCCTATAGAAAATGCCAGATGAGGACCGCTTCCTAGCTCTAATCAAGGTCTGAACAACGGCCGCAGACAAACCTTCCTCCTTCAGAATTAAGGTTTCAGCAGCCAAGCCGTCAAAGCCAGCGTTTGTAAACTGGGGTAAAGTAGTAGACCCTGAGATAACAGATCGGGCAACATGGGAAGCCGGTACTGATCTACGGCCAGCCTTACAACGTCTGCGTACCAAACCCTTCTTGGCCACCTTGGAGCCACAAGGATTGCTGGCACCCCTTCTAGAACCAGTTTGCGAACTCCCTTGCCCAGCATGGAGACGGGTGGAAACAGGTAAAGAAAACCCAAATCCTTCCAAGCAAGGGACAAGGCATCCACTGCCAGAGATGCAAGGAACATTGCTCTCCGCCCAGTGCAGGATCAGAGAGACTTCCCTGAGGGCACTCCTGCTGCGAGTCCCTCCTTGGTGATTGATGTAAGCTATCGCCGTTCAGTTGTCTGAACGAACCTGAACCGGTAGACCCTGTAAATGTGAGGTCAGCTGTGCCAGAACCAGTCGGATGGCTCTGAGCTCCAAGACATTGATGGGGGTGTGAGCCTCCTGAGGACCCCACACCCCGCTGAATTGATGACTTTTCCAATAACCTCCCCAGCCCGACAGGCTGGCATCCGTGGTAACCCATCTCCCAACAAGGGACCAGAAAGGATCTGCCCTTCAACAGGTTGCTCGACTCCAGCCACCACCAAAGGGACTGCCGAACCCTGGGAGACATCCTGAAAGGTTGATCCAATGACTGCGGACACCTATCCCAATGCGTCAATAGGTGAAGTTGAAGAAATCTCATGTGAAACCTTGCAAACGGTACCGCCTCGAAGGAGGACACCATCAAGCCCACCAGTTTCATCCCCTGTCGGATAGAGGGACAAGGACTGGCCCAAAGAAGGCTGATCAGATCCTGAATCCCCTGCACCTTGGTCTGGGGCAAAAACACTCTGGCCTGAATGGTATCCAGATTCATGCCCAGAAATGAAATCACTTGTGACGGAGAGAGAGAAGACTTGGGGCGGTTTATCACCCACCCGAACCTCTCCAGAGTCGACACCACCTGGTGGGTGTCCAGCTCCGCCTGACGGAGGGAAGAAGCTGAGATCAACAGGTCGTCCAGATAAGGCACAATGCGAGTGCCCTGAGCTCTGAGCAGAGCCATTATTCCCGCCAAGACCTTGGTGAAGACCCTCGGCGCTGAGGTCAGTTCGAAGGGAAGGGCTACAAACTGAAAATGTTGATCCTCCACTGCAAACCGGAGGAATCTCTCATGCGCCGGAAAAATCGGAACATGCAAATATGCATCCTTGATGTCTATGGATGTCATAAAATCCCCTTGGCGAAGGGAATTGATAGCCGAGCGCAGAGTCTCCATGCGGAACTTTTTGGCTCTGATAAACCTGTTGAGAACCTTGAGATCTAGAATGTCTCACCGAACCCTCCTTTTTGGGAACCGTGAAAAGGTTGGAGTAGTAACCCCTGCCTCTCTCCAACTGAGGCACTGGGCAAATAACTCCCATGTCCAGAAGGTTTTTAACTGCTAACAGGAGCCCCTGTGCAGCCTGAGGGTCCGCGGGCACCCGAGACCTTAAGAATCTTGGCCCCAAAATCCGCCGTCCACTGTCGGAGCCAGACCAATCTGCGCATAGCCACCAATAGGGCTGAAAACCTGCTACACATGACAATAGAATCTTCCATAGCAGCCAAGACAAAACCCATGAACAATTCACATCTCTTAAGGGTAGTGAACTCACCGCTAGCCGGATCAAACTTAGCGTCATTCTGCCAGTCCCTGATAAGAGACCTGGTAGCAAGCGACACTAGGGCAAATGCACAAAGAGGCCGCAGGGCCGAGCCCACGCTGGCAAATGCGTGACACGCCATCTGATCAAGGCGCTTGTCCTCGCCATCCTTAAGGGAAGTGGCGTCAGGGGTGTTCAGCACAGAAGAGTTAGTCAAACCCAAAACTGACGCATCGACCTCGGGAGGAGAAGACCATCATTTAACCGCCTCCACTGGGAAAGGATACTTCTTATCCCATCCCTGAGGAGCACCAGGAAGCCGACTGGGCCTTTCCCATTCTTTCAGGATCCGCGCATTAAAATGACCCTGGGTAGGGAATTCCAGACGGGGCTTGCGGGCCCCTAAAAATTCCCCCTTCTTGAGAGGAGGCGCCTCAGGCGGGTCAATATCCAACACCTCCAATAGATGTGACAAAACAGTGGCCGTATCAACGGCATCCCCCAGCGCCTGCCCGACATCAGCATCACCAGACTGTACATAGTCAGTCTCCATTTCCTCATACAATTCCCCCTCCTGTAAAGGGGAATAATCCGACAAATCAATGGAATCATCGTCAACATCCCACAAGGGCTGGGCCGACGACAAATGTCTCTTTTTAGCCTGGGCCTTCTTGCCCACCGTGCTAACAATACATTTCTTGATGCTGACCAACCTAGCACAAACATCAGAGTGCGACTCCCCGCTGGCACCAATGACACTTGGGGTACGGATAAGGCGGGGAGGGGAAGGCGATGAAGCAGGGGGCGCCGACCCAGAAGGCTGGGTACCGGACTGCCGCGTTATGGCCTTTTGTGCACATGGTATACAAATCAGCACATTTTCCCCCGTAAGGGATACCCCACACCGCACACATGGCCCGGATTGTCCCAGAGGGAGCCCGAGCCCAGTATCCTGCGGAGCCTCCATAAGGTGATTTTTGTGGTCAGTCACAAGACCGCAGGGTATTATACCTAAGCAACCCGGGATGCCCCTTAAAAGTCCCAGTGGGAGGATTTAAGGTGATCAATTTAACACTAGGGACCCCAACACAGCCTGAGGGAGAGAAGCTCCCCAGGCTGACAGGAGAAACCACAGCAGACTAGGCCAAGCAACAGCACCAGTTCATCAAGGAATAACTTCCAGGTGATCCACACCAACTCACACACACACACAACTTACAGTGGTAACACCAACACACATACACATATATACATATATATAAAGTAAAAGGGAGAGGCCGAGGATGACGGCCCATCAGCCCCCCCCCCCCCAAAGAGAAGTAAGGGACCCGGAAGGGGGGGGGGGACCCGGCCCCAATAGGGCCACAGGCATGTAGGGACGGGGCAGCCCACACCAGGATCACCAAAACCTGGGTAACCGCCTACCCCATAATGAGGTCTCACAGTGGAGCAATGCTCCTTCCGCACCCATAGGGTGCTCCTACCCTCACCAGGACCCGCAGCCTAAGCTGGGAGCTCAGATAGGGACAATTTAGAAAGGGTCCTGGCCCTCTACTGGAGATTACCCACATGTCATGAAGATCGAAGTGGAGTGTATGGCACACTTAGAATAAAGTGTAAAACACAGAATGCATAGCATACACATTTACACCCCCCCCCCCTCTTTTCCCCTGAAGGCTACAAGGAGGATGAGGGAGGACAGCGGCCACTTAAAAAGGGCCCACTGATGGGCAGGGACAAGGGGGCACTAGTGCGGGAGGGGCATCCCATGGAGGCTCACCATAAGCCTGAACCGCCTACCCTTTGGTGGGGGATTGGTGAGAAATTCTGTGGATTTGTGGGAGGTCCCTGGGTATTTGAGGGGCCGGGAGGAGCCTATTTTCGATGTCTCTGCAGTCCAGCGCCATCTGGCGGAGTATATCCCAAGTGTAAGTATTAGATTTGGAGCAGGATGTACTGTATACTAAGAATACTCCAGCTAGCAGAATGTGTGCAGCATTTTAATTTGAACCTTCAAAAGGTTTTGGCATTGTAAAATTTTCAGACAATTAATTGAATCAAGAGGAGGGGTTCTTTCCTATTGTCTCCTGTGCTCACAACACTGGGTTTGAACCTCGTGGCATCAAGTTTTGTATTGTTTCCTGTACAATATGTTTTCCCGTGTCTGTAATCATACCTGGTAAAGCGCTACAGATGATGATGGTGCTATATAAACATTAATAATAATAATAATAATAGAGTGCATAAACAATCATTCAATAGCTCACCTCCTCATAGTCATGTCACTTCCTGTCAGCACACAGCTGTTCCTGTAACTAGAATCAAGGCAAAAAGTAGTGGCACACTCCTGCATTCCTTTGCTGTAGACCACCAATCATATATCTTGCCTGGTGGTCTATAGCTCCTCCCCCATTTGTAGCTCAGCTATCAGCCTGTCCCCCCCCCCCCCCATGCCTTTCACCTTCAGTGCCGGCCGCTACTGTCCTAATTAGCATATGGATAGCCATCTCATTAGCGTTTCACAGTTGCACCTAGTTAGCACTTGAATCGCCAGTGGATGCCTGTGGTTGTACAGTAGGTCTGTTTGCCTTATGTTAAAATATAAAAATGTGCTTATAGTGTACAGTACATATCAAGTTCAATATGTATAGTAACACAACAGCACATTATCGGCCTCTTACAGACCCCATCTATTATGTTGATGATTATCCAGCATCACAGAGACAAGGGCCACACCCACTTGCTTCAGAGGAGAAATCAGAATGTGAAACTGTAAACACCCAATATCTCGGCCATTTCTCCTTCAATTTAAGAGTTTAAGACTGTGCGAAATGTAGCTGGACACAATGGTCTAACAATTGCCTTGGTCTACAGAGGTCCTTTAATTTGTGCTCATCCCATCAAGTGAATATTTTCTGAGCTCACACTTCAATAGATCACATTAATGCCGCAACACATTTAAGGTCACATGTGTTGTCTGGTTTCTCACAACGCATAAGCATTAAACCACGAAGCCTCTTCTCACCTCTAGTTATGCCTAAAATGGCCATAACATGTTTTCATGGCTCTGAGAGCTCTGCTGCTTGATGCAGCTAATACAGGTGATAGTAATGCCGAGCGACACCCTGTCCCCCAACACTAAAAGCTTCTCCAGTCACTTTACTGGATTGACAAACTTACATTGACAGAGTCCAGATCACTACAGGGGGAAGGGGAGGGGGGGTGAGAGTTTTCTTTTCACACCTTAAACAAGTAGAAAAGATAATAGAACAGCGTCAAAATAACAGAATATAAGGATTTGGAATTAAGAATATATACCTGATAGATAAGCTACACGAGCTGGGCATTCTCACACCTCTGTGCCGAGGAATCTCCATCGTTCACCAATGTGTTAAATACAGATTGTTAATGCCAGCATTCTGTTTTCCCAGCCTCCTGTGCAGAAAAGTGAACTACAGAGTCCAGACACAGATGTTGTCCTGACCTATGTTATCAGTATTTTGTAGGGGGGGGGGGAATTGGCTGATTTGAAAACACCAAAGAGACTCCAGGGCCGGCCATTAGTCTGCCACTGGGGTATCCTAAATAACGATAACTCGCTGTGTGAAACCCCTGGGGTTGCCAGTGAACTTACCTTTACCGGCACCACCCACAATGCTGTCTTTGGCGGTGGCCCACATCCCCTGCCGAGTGCACTTCGCAGTGCGCTAACCTTCTAGCCGTGCATGGCTAGAGGTGAACGGGGATGCAGCCGCAACACAGAGATGTGGCGAGGGCTCCAGGAGAAGGTGAGTAAAACTAGCGATTGGGGGCAGAGGAGGTAGCGGTAAGTGAAAAGAGTGTTAGTGTAAGAGTTTGTCATCAGAGAGTGGGAATGAAGAGAGACTGGATACAGAGCAGAGGTGAGGATTAGGTCAAGCGTGTGTCTGTCTTTGTGGGTGTAGCTAGCAGACCATTGTTTGAGGCCAAAAGAGGGGGTAAGCAATAGTAATTTGGTGACAGTAGGGTTGTTGGTGTCAACTGGTATGTTACCCATGATTATAGCTGGGATGTAAGTGGACAGGAAGTGGAGGAGCCAGGTGGAAAAATAGTCCAATATAAAAGGTAATCACCATAACAGGCAAACAAGAGATAATGAACCCAAGGGCGGGGTGGGACGACCTGGATTGGATTTATTCAAAAACAATTCTACAGGTGAGTTTCACAGTATTGTATTTTTCACTATATCCAGTCCAGGTGGTCCCAGAAGTGATGACATGTGGGACATCCAAAAGCAGTGTCCATTAGGGCGGGATCCCCAGTGCAGAACAGCATGTAGTTCATTTCACTACGGCCTGAAGCACCTTTCGGCAAAAGACAGCATCAGCTGAGGCCCTAACATCAACCTTGTAAAACTTAGTAAAGGTATGAACAGAAGACCAAGTAGCGGCCTTACAAACTACTTCATCAGAGGCCTGGTGCTGAAACGCCCAGGAAGCACCAATAGCTCTAGAGAATGAGCTGTAACACGAAAAGGGGATTCCTTCCACTTGGCAGAATATGCTTGCACCACCGCCTGTCTGATCCACTTACTGAGAGTGGACTTGGCCGGAGGCAAGCCCTTTCTGGAACCTTCAGTGAGAACAAAGTGCGAATCCGATTTCCTGAAGGATTCAGTCGCAACCAGGTAGTACTTAATGGCTCTGACCACATCCAAGGCATGGAGGGTCCTTTCCTTAGAATGCCCAAGTCAGGATCTGGGTCACCTCCTGGAGGGCTTGTTTGCTCCGAGTCCCACCCTGGTGATTGATGTAAGCGACAGCCGTCTGATTGTCCGAGCGGACCTAGATCGCACGACCCCTTAGATGGGGAGTCAAATGAAGAAGCACCACCGGATGCAAGAAAGGGGTGTTAGATGGCCCTATGACCGGGACATCCACCTCAGGGGGGAAAGACCAACATTTAACCACGTCAGGGGGAAAAGGGTACTTACTATCCCAGTCTCCTGGAATCCCTGGGAGTTTACTGGGGCACTCCCATTCCTTGAGCACAAGGGTATGGAAATGTGCCTGCTCTAGAAATTCCCAGTTTGGTGATGCTGTATGGAAACACTCCCCTCTTTGTCTGGGAGCCTCACCAGGGGGAGAGATAGACAGAACCTCAAAGATCTTGATCAATAATTTGTCAGTGTCATCCTGAATCCAGGGGTCAGGATCAGAGTCTTCATGAGCCTCAGGTCTCTCATCAGATGAGCCTGAGTCCGAAAAGAGCTCTCCTTCATCAGAAGGGGTATAGCCACACAGAGCCATAAACTCCTCAGTTCCCCTAGGGAAAAACAGTAACATTAGGCGTCAAGAGCCGCTTCTTACCCGGGCCCTTACGCGCTAAAGACCTCGCAAAAATCTGTTCAGCCTTAGGCAGTCTAGACGCCAATTCAGGCTGGGAGTCCCCGCTTGTGTGCGACTCAGCAGGAGTGAGATTGTCAGCATCAGCATGGGGTTGACCACATGCCATACACCGCCGGACATGTCCCAGAAGGACCCCGGTCACATTATCCTTAGATGCCTCCATATGGTGATTATTAGGCACAATATGCCAGTAGGGATTGACGCTATAAAGCAACCCTGGATGCCCCAATGACCTGCTAGGGAGTGGGAGTAAATTTACAAGGCCCGCTACTCAATCACACCGGGCCGGGAGAAGCCAATGGATTCACCCTCTGAAAGACACAATGAGAAGAAGGGTGTCAACACCGAAACACACTACAGTGAATTATAAAGCCGTCCGCGAGGGCACTTACGGACCACGGTAAGTCAGAGCGGCACACCTACACACGCGTGACCAGACAATATGGCGCCGAGAACCTCGAAGGGCGGGCCAGCGCGAGCCGTGACACGAGGCGCGCCCTGCCAGGCCAGGCGCAAAGTCCACAGACAAGCAGCCAATGAGGACGCAGAAGCGTCTGAGGTGACGCCGCCGCCCGCAACATCCAATGAAGGAAAAGGCGCGCGCGGCGGTGGCCTTAACAGTGTAAAAGTCAGCACGGCGGTTGACGCTACATATACCAGTCCAAGCAGACATAACAAAGAGGGCCATAAGCGTGTAATCACAGTACCTGGACATCCACACGCAAACACCCCCCCCTTCTCTTCCTCCCGAGGTCTACTGGGGGAATGAGGGAGGATGGCGGCCCTTTGCACAGGGCCCACCGCTACCGGGGCATGGGACAATAATGCGGGAGGGGCATCCCATAAGGCTCACCATCAGCCTATACCGCCTACTCTTTGGTGGGGGACTGCGGTGGAGCAACGCTCCTTAAGCACACATGGTGCTGCCTACCTTCACCCGACCAGCGCAGCCCAGGCTGGGAGGCACATCACATCAAGGACGGGTGGGAATAGTCCAACAGGACCGCAGGCTTTAATAGCCCCGCTCACCTGCGACAGAGTGATAATTTCATGTCTTCGCAGTCAGCACTGCAGAGAAATCTGGGGATTTGTGGGAGGTCCCCGGGTATTTGAGGGGCCGGGAGGAGCCTGTTTTGCATGTCTCTGCAGTGCAGCGCCATCTGGCGGAGGATAACCCAAGTGTAAGTAATCTATCTGGAGCAGGACGTACTATATACTAAGAATATAAAGTTTCGTTTATTTGCTTCCGTAAAACCCCCATTTAATGATAAGTGTTATTTGCTGCTTGAGAGGGATTAACCAAATGTAGATGTTGTTGAATAGCTGTGCTCCTAGAATTACATGGGAGCCACCATTTTGGATCACAACTGAGAGCCCTGATTACACATGAGTGAGGGGACAGGGGAGAGCCTTTGCTAGCACACAGACACACTGCAGTTGAGCTGGGACCTTCCTTATGATCTGCCCAAATAGCCAGAGAGAGATCCTATCTGTTTCCACACAACGGCCTTGATGCATCAATTCTCGTGGTAGTAAAAAATTCATTTCATGAGAAAAAAAACCTGAGAGTCTCGATGTTGATGAATCACCAGATAGCAGGACAATGAAAAGTCAATGGTACTTTTTACTACAGGTAAAAAGGGGCAAAAAGTTACTTTACTTTTAAAAGTAAAAGTGCCATTGAAGATCATTGTTTTCCTATCTGGTGATTCAGCAACAGGCTTTTTTCCCATGAAATGAATTTTTTTACTACCATGTTTTTTTTTTAACTTAGTGAATCAAGGTGAATGTTAGAAAGAGATAATGCTGGCTGCAGTATGTGTGCGAGATATTTTCTTTTCACATGGTTGGCTGGAGCTTGGGATTTTGCTATAAGCAGCCCACAGCAAACTGAGAGATTTACTTCACAAAGGGATCATCATTAGAGATGGGCGAACCCAATATGCAAAGTTTGGGTTTGTACCAAACCCAAACTTCAGTCAGAAGTCCATGTTCGAGTTCGGCCCAGACACAGAAATGCTGGTTGGTAGCTGAGCAGTCGGTGCTACAAAAAGATGGCCACTGGCTCCCATGAGTCAGGACAGTTTAAAGTGGACCAACACCCAGGATTTTGACTATCCTGGGTATTGGTCCACTTCCCCGGGGCACCCCGATCGGGGGTGCCCCGCTGCCTGAAACCCCCCCAAACACCCCGAAAACTCACCTCTCCACGCTCCCACGTGACTGCGTTGTCCAATGCCCGCCGACTGACAAGTGACATCCGTCGACGGACAAGGGATCGCGCCCGCCGCCGCCTCCCGCGCGTCACTTTTGACGTGTGCGCACCCGCGCCGGCCATTCAGAGACGGCCGGCGCGGGCACGTCTAGAGGAGTGCGAGTGAGGCGGCGGCGGCGGAAGCAGCGGCTGGAGAGGTAAGGTTTTTTGGGGGTTTTGGGGGGGTTACACCCCGCGGGACATCCCGATCTCGGATGTCCCGCAGTGTGTGAGGTGATCGGCCCAGGAATCTTATAGATTCCCGGGCCGATCACCCCTGGGTGTTGGCCCACTTTAAGTGCCAGCTGGCACTAGAAGCGTCCTCACTCGTGGGTGCCAGCAGCCAACTTTCTGTAGCACCGGCTGGGGCCAAATTCAAACCCCACTGAGAGGAAGAGGATTCCCGAACATTTATTCAAAATTTGGGGGCTTTGTTCACCTCTAATAATAATTTCTTATATTATACACACCCTGAATCACCAGCTGCTGGAGGGGATGAATGCAACTATGTATCAATCTGCTACTGCAGAGTTGTTGAAACAAGGTTTTAAAAGCTGTCTAAGCAGAATTGTTACAGCTGATGGTGATGGCTTTACACTTGGGGCTAGAAATAAAGCATTACGTCAAAGAGATTTAGGATAACTGACTGTAGTGCTAGGTTTTCACAGGCAGGCCTGTCATGCAGTTCAATAGCATAAAATTCCCCTGCAAGCCCACAACATCTGAACAGAGTTTAGCACTCTTAAATATATTGCATCAGTGATTGCGAGAGAGAGGGTTTAGGAAAGCTATTTACTAAACTTTGAATTTTACTGGAGATCCACTTTAAGATGCCCCACTGTCTGAAATCCAGCTAGTCCCCTGTTATACATACCTCAGCGGTAAGCCTAAGGCACATCATCTCCCGCATAGAGAAATGCAGGGGCTGCCACCACCATCGGCTTAGCACCCATTTAACATGTCTACATACCTGCCAACTTTTCAGGGTGGGAAAGAGGGACATTTCTGGCTTGCTTGGCCCCCATGCCCCTCCAGTTTAACAATTTTAAACTTACCTGTCCGTTCGCATCATGCTCCGGCATCCCTCAGTCCCACGCTGTCTCTGTCGGGCAGCGCCATCTTGCCATGCTCTACTTCACCCCTTAGATCTTGCGCAGTGTCACTGCATACGCTGCAAATCCCGAAGAGCAGTGCAGGACATTTGAAGAGGGACAGTGAAGGGTAAGTACGGCTAAGGCTTGCAGCCCTCACTCAGTGACTGCTAAGGAGGAGGGGGGGGTGCAAAGGGACCAGGAATGCTGCCGGATTTAGATAACGCCGACATTCAAAAGGCTGTGATAAAAGGTCTGGCGTCAGAGGAACATCAGAAAAGGTCTGACGTTCCTCTTTAAATTAGGCCACACCCCTTCATTTAGGGATGGATGAGGGATGGGTTATACCAATTAAAACAATATAAAAACCTTAAATAGGCAATAATTTATTGATGCAGGTACGCATCTTATAGCTCAATGAGAGACAAATGAGGAGAACCAGGGGCAGCCCAACTCTAAAGGACAGTCCCTCCAAATCAGGGACATTTCGGAGGTATCGACTCATTAAATCGGACCTTCAGCATCATTTAATGAAAAGCCCAAACCCTTAAAAAACTATTCCCCAGCATATAAAAATAATATATTTTAAGTTTTTAGTCATTTACTTATTCTTTCCCCCACTGGGCTGGAACTCTGTTCATGTCTCTAGAATACGGGCGCCGCCATCTTGACTCAGAAGCATCACATATTGAGGAGAGTGTGATAAAGTACAGGGGGTGGGGTTATAGCTGTGCTTTGCACAGACAGAGCAGAGCTGGGGTCAAGGAAAGGACAGCAATCCCAGAATGCAGAGTGACACAGTCAGAAGACACTTCCTGTTTGCAGGCTGCCTGATGCTCCATGAGCCACCATCTTGGATGTTCAAAGGCTCATAACAATCAGTAGATGCAGATAAGGATGATTTTTAATGTGAGCAATCAGGGTGTGGGAAACATATTCATAATTCAGGGTAAAGGTCCGCTTTAATACGCACCGCAGAAAGAAGCGGATTGGAGCAAAACCATGTTTGTGCCGTGAGATAACCAGCTGGGTATGTGGAACAGATGGTCGGCAGAGTTCACACAATTGGGATGCCCAAAACCTCCTCATACCCCAGCTCCAAATGGCTTCCTGTGAAGTCCCTAGGTTTTTCTAAGTGCAGGTGAGCAGCCAGCTGGAGGCATGAAGTACCCACCGGTGACTTCTGATTGGACGAGAGCCCGCACATGTGACATGGAAGAGTGGATCAAAGTGAGTTAATGGGCGCACCTAAATACCCCAGCAAAGCAGAATAATGGCCAGAAGGGGGAGCGCCTGGGTATTGCCCCGCTTTATACCCACTGGAGAAATGGCGATACAATGATACATATTGGTAAGGCAGTACACGGGCTCGCCATTATCCCTCCGCCGCACTACACCAGCGAAGCCTCCACACCAGCTGCACGGCCGCTCTCTGGCCCCACATAACCTCTCCTCACACATCTGCCGCCTAAAACAACGCCCCGCCCCTCTTTAACGCGTACAACATGGAACGCCCACTTCGTCCAGCAACCCTCCTGTGTGGTGACGTGAATTGTAGCGTAGAAGGCGGGAATGGTGAGGAGAAGGAACGCGCATGCGCGGTAAGCTTATTAGGTTTCCGCCGGTCCCTGTCATATACCGTGTAACTAAGCCCAGGTACCTGAGAGTTGCCGCCATGTGTCGTGTTACCTGAGCGCCCAGCGTGCCCTAGCCTGTGCGGCGGTCGCCACATTTCCCCTTGCCAGCCACCCTGGGAGCCCTAGAAGGAAGGGCATATCTATAGAATATATAGCGGACGTGAACGCATTCATGTATGCGTCTTTCAATGGAGGTGCGGAAAGCCCAATTTCAGGCCGCATGGTTTTGGTTAGGGAGGGGTTAGAACTCGAAAGAAAGAGGAACTAAACCCAGGGATGGCCAAAAACTAGCCTGTCATCCTGCAGCTTCGATTCAGTCAGGTTGAGGTATCCCATATAGAGGTAAACCAATGGCGCTAGAGTTATAAACTCTTAAAGTGGACCAACACCCAGGGGGGATCGGCCCGGAAATCTATAAGATTCCCGGACCGATCAGATCCCTCCCGAAATCGGGATGTCCCGCGGGGAGGAACCCCCCAGGAGGCCCACAAACCTTACCTCAGCCCCGTCCCATCGGCGTATGCGCTTCCCTCTAGCAGGGCGTGCACCTGCGCCGGCCGTTTGTGAATGGCCGGCGCAGGTGCGCTCCCTGTTAGAGGGAAGCGCGAGACGCGGCCTCCAGCGCTCAGAGCCAGCTGAGCTGGTATGTGCGTCCAAGCGGCCTTGGACGCGCATACCACAGCGGCTCTGAGCGCTGTGATTGGCTGGCGCGGTCACGTGGGAGCGTGGTGAGGTGAGTATTTCTGGGCTTTCCGGGGGGTTACAGACAGTGGGGCACCCCCGATCGGGGTGCCCCACTGAAGTGGACCAAAACCCAGGATAGTCAAAATCCTGGGTGTTGGTCCACTTTAATAATGCATAGATGGAGATGGCCATTGTATGCTTGTGCACACATAGGAATTCATCCTATGCATTTAACCCATCCGTGCAGTGAGTGTACACATGCCTGGAGGTAGGCTGCCCTAATTATGGCGCCTGAGGAGCAGTTGTGGGGGTTAGGTGCACTTCAGTCATGTCCCAGGACCGGGATTCAAACCTGCGGTCACAAGTACGCTCCCCTTACCTCTAGGCCACAACTGTCCCTTCAGACTCTCGGCATGTGCTTGTTACTCTTATGTTTCTGTTATAATCATGAATGTAAAGCGGAACAAAAACTCTTGGTGGCTGTCCCTGAAATCTAAAACATTGATGCGTGAAACCCCCACAGATAACCCATAACTTCCTTACCCCGGTCCAACACGTGGGCCCTCGTCCAATCAGAGCTGTTTGCTGTGCCCATGTAATTCGTCAAACTGCTCTGTTTAGAATGCGGAGCAAGAGCAGCCACGTCCCCTGCATCTTCGGCCAGTGCTGCGCTGCTGGGGATGTGGTTGCTCTCGCTACGTCTTTTCAGAGCCGTTTTCTAAATGACATAGTCATGGCAAATGACTGATTTAGACTGGGAAGAAGTCAGTTGTACTGGGCGATCTGGGGGAGGGTTTACATAGCGGGGCATCCCAAAAATGCACAAATTCAAGCCTGGAATAGTCAAAATACCGGGTTTTGTTCTGCTTTAAAGTGGACCAACATCCAGGATTTTGACTATCCCCGGTTTTGGTCCACTTCCCTGGGGCACCTCGACCGCTATGTGAAACCCCCCAGATCGCAGGATTCAACTCACCTCACCCCGCTCCTACGGCGCATGCGTGGCCGCTCGTCCAATCAGCGCGTTCGGAGCTGCTGAGCTATGCGTGTCAAAGCGGCATCAAACCTCTAACAGGGAGCGCGTCCGCGCCGGCCATTTGCACGCGCCCTGCTAGCGAGAAGCACAAGATGTGGCCCGCGCATGCGCCGTTGGACCGGGAATCGGGTAAGGTTTGCGGCCATCCTGGGGGGGTTTCACACAGCAGGGCATCCCGATTTTGGATTCCCCATGGGGAGGGATTGGATCAGCCCGGGAATCTTATTGATCCCCAGGCCGATCTGGCTGGGTCTTGGTCCACTTTAAGACAGGACAAAACCCAACGGGGTTGGCCCTGGAATCTAAATAGTTGTGACACTTCTGGGGTGCCACAAAACTCACCTTCCTGTCTCCCTCGGCAATGTAAACAAAGGTGGCCTCATCTCCAGCATCTTTGGGTCATGCGTACCTGCTGGGGATGCGGCCACTCATGCTCCAGATTGCCGAACATTACATATGCAGGGAATACGGCTCTGACTGTACAAGAGGCCACGCATGCACCGTACCAGCCGCATCTTGCGGGTGTTTTAAAGTGGACCAACACCCAGGGGTGATCAGCCCGGGAATCTATAAGATTCCCAGGCCGATCAGATCCCTCCCCGCTGTGTGAAACCCCGCAGGACGCCCAGAAACCTTACCTTATCCCCGTTCCAACGGCGCATGCGCGAGCTGCGGCCGCATCTCGCGCTTCTTTCTAGCAGGGCGTGCACCCGCGCCGGCTGTTTGTGAATGGCGGGCGCGCTCCCTGTTAGAGGGAAGCGCGAGATGCGGCCTCCAGCGTGCTCAGAGCCGCTGTGGTTGTCCGTCGCTTGTCCGTGCATACCACAGCGGCTCTGAGCACTCTGATTGGATGAGCGCTCGTGTAGTAGCGGGGTGAGGTGAGTTTTTTAGGGCTCTGGGGGGTTTTACGCAGCGGGGCACCCCCGATCGGTAGTGGACCAAAAACCAGGATAGTGAAAATCCTGGGTGTTGGTCCACTTTAATATAGACTGACATGTGAGCATGCATGTCAGCCGGAAGAAGACCAGTGATGGTGTGGCTCCCCTTTTTCTATGCTGGGCTTTGTTGACAAACAGTGCTTTATGCCAAGCCCTTAAAGAGGAACATCGGGGGGGGTTAAAACCTTCCCCAAGCCTCACCAATCTGCTGCCCCCCTTCCGATTTTACCTTAGGGCATTATTTACTCACCCCGCCAAGGGATCCATCTTCCATGTCCTTCGGTTTCCAGGCGACCTTCTGCAATTGGGCTGCCTGCTATCCCGCAAGATTTCGCAGAGCTGTGAGATTGCCAAGGGGCATTAATGAGCATGGCTAAGGCCATGCTTGCCATTAACAGATGGCTAAGCAGCCAGATGTCGCCGCAGCAGCAACATCAAAATGGGGGCTGAAGGGGGGGCATCAGCCCCTTTTTATTTTTGGTCAGATGTTCCTCTTTAAATGATATAGCAGCTAAAATATATATATACTTACCTTTTGTGCTGCGGGGAGTTGCTTTCCTGGCCTTAAAGTGGACCAAAACCCATGATAATCAATACTTTTGACTATCCTGGGTTTTGGTCCTTTCCCCGGGGGTGCCCCGCTGTGTGAAACCCCCCAGATCGCCCGATCTGACTCACCTCTGATGGCTGCATCCTCCCCTCTAGCAGGGAGCGTGCATGCTCATTTGTAAATGGCCGGCGCGGGCACGCTCCCTGCTAGAGGGAAGCGGAGGATGCAGCCATCAGAGCCGCTGCTCTTAGACGCGCCGTGGGACTGGGAAGAGGTGAGTGAGATCAGGCAATCTGAAGGGTTTCGCACAGCGGGGTGTCCCCGGGGAAAGGACCAAAACCCAGGAATTTTGGTCCACTTTAAAGCAGAACTATGTTAAAAAAACAAGAAGTTGGGGCGCCTGGATAGTCACCACTTTTGGGCCTCTTCTGCGCCCGCCACGATGCAGTCTATTAGCCTCCAGGGATGCGGATAGGCTGCTTGTGGTCACATAGGAGCATCCTTGAGGCTGAGTTTGCGGTGCCCGAAGAAGAGGCCCGGAAGTGGTGAGTATCCGGGTACCCAAGTTTCTTGTTTTAATGGCAGCAATGTGCAGCAGGACAGCCCGGGGCGTGCCGCCCCGCTGCTATATAGTACAACAGGACTGGTTATTTTTTAACATAGTTCCACTTTGCTAATGTAAACACATTGTTGCTACAGAAACACGTTTTTTTTATAGCAGTTGTAAACAAATAAACAAAATAAGATAAGCTCAGTACCTTGGTACCTTTGGCATATAATAATGGATTGTAGGGAGTGTGTTGCGGTCTGGCATGCCCCCCTATTCTAGAAAATGGAGGAGGGTATTGCTACACCTTGTGACTGATGGCAGGTGGCGTGGCACTGAAGCGCCAGTCAATGAAGTTTTAGGCCCGTTTTTTAATTTGACTTTTCCATGACTTTAATATGTATGCGGTTCTGATTGGGTGAGAGCTCCTGTATGTTTTATGGGATCGCCAGAAAGGTGAGTATACAGGCAATTCCTGGGTGTTTTACATAGCAGGGCATCCCGGATGGATATAGCTGACAAACCCAGAATGGTCAAAATTCCGGGATTTGCTACACTCTATTAGTACTCTGTTCGGCTATACATAAAGAATATTTAGGGTACGCCCCCCCCCCCCCCAACCAACACAGCAGGGCCTTGTTTACCCAATTTGTTTGCAAATGTTGGACCTGACCTTGAAAATGGGGAAATATTACATTGCTGAACCACAAGGAATGAGCTTTGGTGCAGATGAGATAATTATTTCAGGGGTTCTCAACCTTTTGACGAGCGCGGACCACTTAAACCGGACCTTCAGCTTCATTTAAAGAAAAGCCCAAACCCTTAAAAAACTATTCCCCAGTATCTAAAATTAATATATTTGAAGTTTTTAATCGCTTACTTATTATTCTTCCCCCCAATGGGCTGCAACTCTGTTCAGGACTCTAGGATACGGGCGCCACCATCTTGCCTCAGAAGCATCACACACACTGAGCAGAGGAGAGCGGGGTAAAGTGCAGAGGGGCTGGTTATACCTGTGCTTTGCACAGGTGGAGCAGATCTGGGGTCAGGAAGGGGACAGCAATCCCAGAATGCAGAGCGGCATAGTCTAAAGACACTTCCTGTCTGCAGGCTGCCTGGTGCTCCATGAGTTTCCATCTTGGATGTTTAAAGGCTCAGAATATGCACTATGTGCAGGTAGGATGATTTTTAGTGTGGGCAATTTGTATGTATAGGGTGGGGGAAACATATAAGGCTCCTATTCAGGGTGAAGGCCTGCTTTAAATGATTTGCATGTGAATGTATAGGTTCACGTGTTCCCAATATTCACCCCATCTAAGTTCCCATCAGTGCTAAGCTTACCATTGTAGAAAAACTTTTATTCTGCCAAGATTGTACCCAGGGGTGTTGTCGTACAACCAATGTCATCGCTTTCCCCCAATCCACCGCTGTCACCTCAAATTTCCAATGCACTCTCCATGCAATCACCTATCTTTAACTTTAACCTAACTTTCCCCAAAGCAGGCCAATGTCCACATCAGATGACGGATATGTGGCTGCAGGTTGAGCACAGGTCAGTTATTTGTGTTAATTTTTGCCTTTGCCTTGGATCAGTACCGGACAGTGCTTTGCCTTTCCCCAGGGCAAATTTAGAATGACCTTCTGTGTGGAAGGCCACAGGATTGCTGTAAACCATTTATGTCCAGTGACTCCATGGCACATGCACCTGGATGGTTTGTGCTGGCACGTACAGCCAGAGAGTGAAACATAATATAGATTTGGAATAACCATTATTTCCCTGTTGTTACTTTGCTGAGGCCTGGGCCACCATCTGATATCATTCTCTTTTTGTGGCAGATCACCTGACAGACGTCCGAGAGCCAGACATGAGCATCCTGCTGATAGAAGCCTTCTATGGGGGATCCCACAGGCAGCTGATGGACATCTTGAAGGATGAGATTGAAGGCTGTATTCTTTATAGCCTACCAGCTAAGAAGTGGCATTGGAGGGCCCGCACCTCCGCTCTGTATTTCATGCAGGTGGTTCCGCCCAGCGACATCTACAGGTGCGTTATACATTACACTTGTGGCTCTTAGCATGAGTGAACATGAGAAGTCACAGTGGTCCCACAGCTGTCTCTTACCACAACGGTCCATGCTCATGACTCACAAAGCTGTGCCATGACACCCTTCCCAGCTCGCCATGACACAGAAATTGAAGACAAGAAAGCAGCTTAGCTTAGAATACATAAATTATTAACATATAATCTGAGATTTTGAGATCCTTTGAATTGGTGGAAGGTAGTTTGTGCCTGGACAAGGGACTTTTAAAGCCCATTTGAGTCTGTGTCGGCTGCTGTGGGGATATCTGATGAAATATAAGTATTTTAAATCCTGGAGCATGATTTTTAAATCAGAACAAAACCCAGCAGTGGCCGGCTTGGATCTAAAAGATTCCAGGACCAGCCACTTTCTTTACCCTGAGGCGTCCCGAATCGGTATGCCCCACTATGTGAAACTCCCCAGTTTGCCCATAAAAACGCACCTTCCCACACTCCCAATGCCACATGTATGGGCTCCCGTCCAATGAGAGTCGCCTGTTGTAACTATGTTATTTGGCAGATAGCTCTCATTGTTTTTAATATGGATTGGTGCTGTCACATCCACCGACATTGTGAATGGGATTCCACCCCAGCCATTCAGATAGGCTGAGACGGGAGCGCGCATCGGGGATGTGGCAGTGCACGGTCCCCATTCAGGTAAATGAGAGCAGTCTGCCGAATGACTGACGGGAGCATGTGCCATGGACAGGTGAGTTTTCATGGGCAAACTGGGGGGTTTTACAAAGACAAAATTCACAGGCCCTGTAATACGGGAGCCCTGGGGGGTTTTCGGGATGCCCCAGGGAAAAGCCAGCGGCCAGCTCTGGAATCTTTGAGATTCCAGGCTGGCCGCTGCTGGATTTTGTTTCAATCAGGAGCACTTGGCGTTTTGGTACATTGCACCTGTGTGTGTGGACATGGAACAGATGTTGAGAATCCGGTCAGTATGCACAACCCATTCTCATATAAAGTTAGCGGCAGTCCTGTCTTGTCTGTCTGAATGTTCTGGCATGTAGTATAACGTGTGGCGTGTCCTCCTGCACATCACAAGGTTATCGGCGTCCTCAAGGTCGGCATCACAAGACATCCTGTGCTGCCTGTAATAAGCTAGCTAATCAGACATTACTCACAGACACACACCCCATTAGTTAAACTTAAATTACATTGACCTAACATAATTTAATTGCCATTCATTGAATTACCTACATTTTACTAAGAAAAGGGATCCTGCACAGCACCACAATCTCTCGCACTCCCCAAACTGCCCTGCGATAAAAATGTATCCTAATGGCCGTTCTCTGATTCTGATCTAATCTCTGAATATCAATCTATTATGATTTGCCTGCCTCAAAGCAGGGCTCTCATGATCACTAGAAATGATCAGATGCATCGCGCTGTCCTGGCTGCAGGCTCTGATACCGTTTTGTTCCCATCAGGCTTTTTCTGGTGCCCTGAGCGTAAACGTTGTCCTGTGTGTGGGCACATTGTAAAGCTTGATTCTGACGATTGATTGTGGACAATTTATCTCAAAGTTGGCGCATGTGCAAGCTCTCGTCCAATCAGCACTTTATGCTGTGTATATTAATGGATTTTAATTGGAGAGAGGCCGGCATAGGTCAAGGAGGGTGGCCACATCCTTTGTCCCCATTCTTTGTCCCCCCACGGCTGCGGCGTCTCCTATCTTAATGGCTGGGCAAGGGAGTGCGCCTCAGCCACACAGAAGCAGCCGAGGCCTGACAACTTTTCTCCTGTGTGCTGTAAAGTTAAGTGAGGGGTGCACACAGTGGGGCATCCCGAATCGATTAATAAGCCAGCCCAGTAGTCTTTTAGACTCCAGGACCAATATACTAGCCGGTCTAGTATAATGGATGACCAATGTGTCATATGGCAGCCCCTCTTCAGTCACAGCAACTAGCCTTGTCCACACCATTGCAGTAAATGGAGCATGTGTGTCCAGTAACTAATAGAGCAGGGGTGGCTATTCATCATCAAAATGGTACCGGGAGGCATCCTGGTATTGCTATGGCTCTACTGGAGACTGCAGTTGGTGGCCAATGGCCACGTAGGTCCATAGCAGAAGAGGTGAGTTCTGGGGTGTGGATTTTTGGAGTTGTGGAGGGCTATGTGAGGAGGGGGCATCACCAACAGAGATGGAAGACAGGAGCAGCGATGCATTTGCCTTTGCTTTGAAACTGCATGGGATCAATTTCATGTTTCCTTGTTTAGCCACTTTAAAGTGGTCCAAAACCCACAGAGTTCGGCCCTGGAATCTCTCGGGCTGATTGCTTCCCTCCCCCCTCGGGCATCCAGAATCGGGATGCCCTGCTGTGTAAAACCCCCCAGGTCGCCCATAAACTCACCTTCTTTCCTGGTCCAATGGCACATACGCGAGCAGATCCGAGAGGCCGCGCGTGGGTCGTAAAACCAGGAAGAGGTGAGTTTGTTCGGGCGACCCGGGGGGTTTCACACGGATTGGGGGTGCCCTGGGTTTTAGTCCACTTTAACCTACCAAGCTCTCTCCAGCCAAGTCGCTTCCAACATTTCATTGCTTATAAAAAAATACAAACCCTTATGCAGCCTGTATCTTGCCCACAACCTTTTGCTATCCCCAAGTCTGATTCACTCTTGCCTTCAGGACTTTGCATGTGCTGCATCACTTCTCTGGAATGCCCTTCCCCCAACATAATTTGCTTCTCCCCAACTCTTCAAGCTTTTAAAACCAGCTTATAAAACCCGGAATTTTGACTATCCTGTATTGGTCTTTGCCATCCCTGATTCGGGATGCCCCCTTGTATGAAATTCCCCAGGTCGCCCAGTAAAACTCCCAGTCCCCAGGTCCTATAGCGTATGAGCAGCCTCTCATCCAATCAGCACCGAAAGGAGTCAGTGGCTGCATCCCCGCTACCCTTTAACAGGGGTGCGTGCCTGCGCCTGCCATTCACAAATGCCTGGCGTGGGCCCATCACCTGCTTAAGGCATAGCTGCCATTGGACCGCATGTGCCATGGGTCTTTTTTTGTTTTTTTTTTTGTTAGGGGACTCATTGTTTCCTTGGAGGAGGTAATCGGTCGGCCATGGAATCTATAAGATTCTGTGGATTTTGGTTGACTTTAAAGTGGACTAAAACCCAGCTCGTCCGGGCCGTGAATCTGTGATTTCCACCCCCAGGTCGCCCTGTTCACTCACCTTTGTTCCCGCTGCATCTCCGCTATCCCCACTATTCCTCTAGCAGGGTGCGTGCCTGGCCGGCCATTCACAAATGCTCCCTATTAGAGGGAGGCGGGGGATGTGGCCGCCGGCACGTGCTGATTGGAAGAGTGGCCGCACATGCACCGTAGGACCAGTTTCTTTGGGTGATCAGGGTGGTTTCCTCCTTAAAGTGGACCAACACCCAGGATTTTCACTATCCTGGGTTTTGGTCCACTTCGGTGGGGCACCCCGATCGGGGGTGCCCCGCTGTGTGAAAACCCCCAGAACGCCCGGAAACACTCACCTCACCACGCACCTACGCGGGCGCTCGTCCAGTCAGAGCGATTAGAGCCGCTCAGAGCCGCTGTGGTATGCACGTACAAGCGGCGTCCAACCACAGCGTCTCTGAGCGCTGGAGGCCGCCTCATGCGCCGTTGGAACGGGGTTAAGGTAAGGTTTCTGGGCTTCCTGGGGGGTTTCACCCCGCGGGACATCCCGATTTCGGATGCTCTGCGGGGAGGGATCTGATCGGCCTGGGAATCTTATAGATTCCCGGGCCGATCCGCCCTAGGTGTTGGTCCATTTTAAAGTGGCACCCCCGCTTTGAGGAGCAACCAGCCACGGGACATGAATAAACTCTCAATTAAAGTGGACCAACACCCACGGGTGATCGGCCCGGGAATCTATAAGATTCCCGGGCCGATCACCCCCCACCCCGCGGGACATCCGAGATCGGGATGTCCCGCGGGGTGTAACCCCCCCAAAACCCCCGAAAAACCTTACCTGATCTTCGGCGGCGGCCGGCCGCCGCCGCCTCCCTCGCGCCCCTGTAGCCGTGCGCGCGCCCGCGCCGGCCGTCTGCGAATTTTGTTCTTCTTTAAAACACACCCACACCCCTCTGTGGAGGTTGGTGTGAGATTAGAATATGGGAAGTGGTACTTCATGAATAAAGGTTTGGAAACTTTGACTTTGACCAAAGTCTTCTGGCCAAAGATTCCAATTACCGAGCCTGATGTTCCTTCTCGTCACATGAGCGTTTCGAATGAGCACCACTGGCTTCCAGAGAGTGTCTCCCAGACTGCAGCCATCTGTCCTTGATGACCCGGCCCCAGACAGGAAGCCGAAATTGACTTAAACGGTGTTAATTTTGATTGATGCCGCGGCCCTTTTGGAACAGGTGTGTTTAACATGCCAGTGCATATCGCCTTACAGCTTCCCAGGTACGCAGCTCCAGGCCCCCAAACCGCTAATTTGGCTCTTTCATCACCACATACTGAACTTGTTCTAAACATCTATGATTTCACCTCATTATCTGGCCTATCGGGGAGAGGTTTAACCTTCAATGTGCCGTACAGACAAAGCTTTCAAGCCCGCCTGGCAGATAGCATCAAGGCCATGCCAATGTGTAGGTCTACATGAGGTTAATGAACTTGTTTCCTCCAGCTTAAGGCCCGGCCATTTTATTTTCAACACAAGAACACGCACCACCTGTTCGATCAGTTGCTAATGACATCCAGACACATTTCCATTTGAGACAGATTTTTTTTCTTTTCCTTTATGTAAGTAACAGAAGGTAATGCGGACCAGACGACCTCATCTATGAAAGGCGCTAAAGAAAACTGCGCTGCTGTCATCAGCCATTCACAATGATTAGAAGTTACTGCGTGCTTCACTCGTTATGCAAGAGGGCCAGAACCTGACTGGTAATAGCGAATGGACTGCAATAAGCAACCTAAAGTGGGCCACCATTCATAAATAACTCCATGCACGTTTTAAGGTGGACCAAATTCCAGCACGATCTTCACGGGCCGATCTACTCCCTCGCCCCAAGGCATCCAAAATTGGGAAACCCTCCAGGTCGCCCCCTTCACTTACCCTGCTTCCCGGTCCAACGGCGCATGTGCGAGCTGCATCCCCAGGCATTTGTGGATGGTCTGCGCAGGCACACTCCCTGTTAGAGGGAAGCAGGGGATGCAGCCGCCAGCTTGCTTGGAACCGCTGGCTTAGACGATGTCATGTCATCGGCTCCGAACGTGCTGATTGGATGAGCGGCCGCACATGAGCTGTAGGACCAGGAAGAGGTGAGTTGCGCTTGGCGATCTGGGGGGTTTCATACAGCGGGGCACCCCCGATCGGGGGAGAGGACCAAAACTTAGGATAGTCAAAATCCTGGGTTTTTGGTCCACTTTAAAGTGGGTGAAAACCCAATCAGCACAACCCTGGATCTAAAAGACTCCAGAGCCGGCCGCTAGCTTGCCCTCAACGCATCCTATAATGGGATGCCCCGCTGTGTGACATTTCCCCGGGTTGCCGGTAACCTCACCTATTACAGTAGGTTCCGCGCCACTGTGATTGGTCGGCCGCTGCATCCCGGTTTCCCTGCGGCGTGCATGCTCCTTCGCCCAGCCTTTCTGAATGGCTGGGTGCGGGAGCATTCGTGCCCGAGCCGAGAGCCCGGGATGCGGCCAACGAGCATGTAATGCTGCGCCACCTTTGAGCCAATCGGTGATCTCAAAAGTGCGGCTGGCCGTGGCTTAGGCAGTGGAAAAACCCAGTTTTCTTTGAAAACCGCGCCACCGCCAAGTCAACAGCAGTGCCTGGCTGCTCGAGCGGTGAGGGGGCGGGGCTCAGGGGATGAAGCCCAAATAGGTTTCCATTCGCTTTAACCTGACGCCCTTTACCTAATGGCCTGTTTCAAGCCGCTGCTTCAAGCAATGAATGAGAATTGGTTAATCATTCGGTATATGTGAGTATTAATGCTAGGCAGTCGTGGCCTAAAGGTAAGGAAGCTGCCTTGTGACCGGAGGGTTGCTGGTTCGATTACCGGCCATGTGACAAAACTGAAGTGCTCTTGAGCAAGGCATCTATCCCCAACTGCTCCCTGGGTGCCGTACTTAGGGCAGCCCTCTGCTCCAGGGCTTTAGCTGTGTTTTGCACAGACAGAGCAAAGCTGGAGTCAGGGAAAGGACGGCAATCCCAGAATGCAGAGCAACACAGTCAGAAGACACTTCCTGTTTGCAGGCTGCCTGAGACTCCATGAGCCGCCATCTTGGATGTTTAAAGGCTCAGAAAATGCAGTATATGCAAGAAGGATGATTTTTAATGTGGGCAACCTGTATGTACAGGGTGTGGAAAAAATATAAGATATGCTTTTATTCAGGGTGAAGGTCCGCTTTAAGTGATTCCTCTGTTGCTCGCTTTCCATTTTTACGTGTGTGTCGGGGGCCATCCTGAAAACTTGTAGAGGCTGATACTCTAAGGCTTGCCCTGACCAAGGGTATAGGTCCCCTTTAAGGAACCACCCCTCTCTGTCTGTAGCCAGCTTTCTGTAAAATGAGACATCACCTCTGATTTATACTTCTAAATTATACTTCTATATTGTTTGGATCAGGTCCGCGTCCTATAAAATCCTGCAATAAAAAGCTATTTAACATAGAACATATATGGCTAAAGCTTTATCTTCTGACAAAGTCCAGCTTAAAAGATGAATAACCTGTCCAATCAGCTATTTTCCTGATGATTGTGTATGATTTCATCGGAGAATTATGTGCGCGCTAGTCTCTTGTACACTCCCAGCATCTACCTTTGAATGCGCCTTTCCGAAAGCATTTAGTCACGGCAAGATGTCCCCCTGTTTGTTCCAGAAGCTGCATCTGCGAGGCTGATGGCACTGGCGGCCTATTCATTGCAACGTAGCTTCGAGTTTATACTCCTAATAGCTGTGATAGCTTATCTCGTAGAAATAAAAATACTGCGTTACACTGAATCCTGCCCCCCAGGTGACTTCATATGGAGAAAAGATATTATTTGTAACAAACCTCCATCCTTTCAAATATCCCCCAGGGGAAGTGTTCTGATGCATTTACTCCCTGAAGCCTGAAAAGTTTATTTTTGAAGACAAACTGCAACCGTGTTAAACCACACAGGCGAAGCGGGGGAAGCCAGCGAGCGTGCTCGTGTTCGGGGAGGGGGCTGCAGAGAGAGAGAAAGAGCAGTTAAAGGTAATCTTTAGTGAAATGTGAACACTTTGCTGTAATTTGCTGATGGTGTTTTTATTTTCTAAACCCTTCGGAACTTGTTGAAATTAAGATCCGCCTCTGTTTTTGGTAGGAGGAAGAGACTAGCGAGTGTAGAATTCTGCCTAGAAGTGCGTATTCAGGGAGAGACAGATAACTATACACTTATATGTATTAGAAAACATTAAAGTGGACCTTTTCCATGCATATCCCAAAACAACTCAAAGCAGCAAAAAATCCCCCTGCCCCCCCCATGCAAACCCCTCGGGCAATGATGGCGGCTGTGGCTTGCTTAAAAAAGAAAAAAAAGTTTCCTCCACCAAAGCCTCGCCCCATGCCATTTTTGAGATCGCTGATTGGCCGATCTCAGATGCAGCTACCTAGCTGGGATGTGGTCGCTAGTGAACACAGGGACACGAGAGTTAGTCACCGGCGACACAGTGGGTTTCACCAGGGCTGTGAAGTTGGAAAACCTAGCCGCGCTCCTTCATATATGACCAATAGTTAATCACACTAGGACTTATCTTTGGGAAAACACAGTAGTACATTTACTGTACTGTACTGTTCTGTAGTAAAATGGTAACATTTGGCTTTTGCTCGCCATTATATAATCAGGCAACTTAGATAGAACATAAAACATATTTTTTGGAATCCAATTTCTGAACAAAAAACTTAAGGGGACATTCCAGGCAAATAAACTGATGAGGGATAAAAGCTGTCTTCGCTGTCTGGTTATGGACGTTGTAGAGAAATGCTGATTACAATAGTGATAACTATTTACATTTCAAGTATTGAGCAAAGGTGTGTACAAAATTGTAATATTATCATTCAGTATTATGAGAACAACTCATTAAATTGTACAGAAGAAAAATATGAATAACTTAGTAGCACTCTCAAGGTAAGTCCAGTGTTGGGTTCCTCAGATGCTTCACTAAGGGCTTTACCGGGGCTATGTTTATTCCCTGTTATGAAGCACGCGGTTGCTCTCACTGACCTGAAATGTTTCGCCAGTGGGTGCCATCAGAGGGCTGGAGGGTTCATTCTGCTGGGCTGAATGTTTGTCTGGTGTGCTGGTTAAAGTCCGCCTTAAAGTGGACCAATCACCAGGATTTTCCTATTGCATGGCACGGCCTGCTTCAAGAAGACCTTACGTATGGGATATTCCGCCACAAGGTGGCGCAGTGTACTGCAAAAGAGTTGTGGCTCCTCCCGGTACCATATAAAAACAGGATCACCAATAGACCTCTCCAGTGTTTCCTCTGCAGCGTATACTGCGAAGATAGAAGATGGCTCTTTATATTGCGCAGGTGAGCAGGGCAACCAAGCCTGCGGCCCTGCATGGCTATTTCCACCTGTTTCCGGACCCTGTGTGCCCTTTTTCCTCTTGTTCTGGGGAACCCCCCCCCATTCCTGGCCTGACTCTCGCCGCTGCCTGCTCGCTCCCCCCCCCCCCTCTCCCCGACGTGCGCACTGTTTTTATATGTTACCGGGAGGAGCCACAACTCTTCTGCAGTACACTGCGCCACCTTGTGGCGGAATATCCCATGCGTAAGGACTTCTTGAAGCAGGCCATGCCATGCATAGTAAAAGCAATTCGACAGGAGAGTACTCACAGAATTATCTTTTTGGCTATACTGGTGATTGGTCCCTGCCCTGGGGAATCCCGATGTAGGATGCCCCCCTGTGTGAACCCCACCTAGATCACCACTTTCACTCACATTTCCCCGTTCTCATGGCACATCCAATCAGCACATCCCCAGCGGGTGATTGGTCCAATTTATGTGTCCATGTTGTAGTTAGGTAAGCATCTGATTGGTATCACCCCCCCCCCCTTACACTGGACTTGTCTTGAGAGTAATACTAACCCTTGTCATTATTATTTATTTTCTTCTGTACAATGTAATAAGTGGTTCTCATTATTCTGAATGATAATATATAAAATGCTGTACAAACCTTTTGCTCTTACTAGAAATGTGAATAACATTTCTGTTTAATGATCACTATTGTAATCAACATTTCTCTACAACACCTATAATCAGAAAGCAAGGCAGCGTTTATCCCACACTAGTTCCAAGTGCCTCTCTTCATGGTGTGCTGCCTGGCTTTTAGACTTACCCATCCAAACATTTGACTTTCCTGTCTAAAAGTAAAGGGTTACATTAGCTGCTGTCTGCTTGAAAGGCATCTTTCATTCATCTTTCACCAGCTCTTTCCATTCCCCAGTGAACCCTGCTGAACTTGCTCCTTTCTGCTGACTCTTTCTCAGTCCCCAAAATGAATTCACGTCATGCTTTGCTGCAGAGAAGGTCCAACAGAAAGAAGGGAGTACACTAGGGCTTAATAATAAAAGACACAGCTCCTGACATTCAGAATAGAGAGAGCAGAAAACAAGCTAACATAACCCTTTGCCTGGAATTTCTCTTTATTAAGCTCCTGTACAGGCAATAACATAAATCATTATACACTCACCTTTTATCCCTGTGCGGCGCCGGCATCTTCATACTTACCAATGATGGAGAACAAGTGATTCCATCCTCCATTCCTGGGCAGACATGGTGGCTTCAATCAGTATGGCTACATGTCCTCCAACACTGTCGCTCCATTTATTGGAATGGGCTTGTGGGGCTGTAAACCAGGCTCCATGAGCGCCTCAATGATGGGCCGCCAGCAATGAAAGACGTAATCTCTGGCTCTCCAAAAATTGGTATGAAGATGCCGGCTTACGTGGAGCTGCAGGTGAGTATAGGCATTTTATGTTTCTGCCTGGACAATATCTTTACATTCCTGTAAGTTTTAGGCATTGAAATTTAAAGGCCTTGGGGCAACATAAAGACACCAAAAATAAGGGGGAGGGGAAACCTGATCAACATAGCAAGCCATACTTGGAGGTAGAAAGTTTTCTCCCAATTGCAGTGCTCGATTTTGTCCGAGGGAGAGCAATTTGAAAAGTAAGACTTCTTGTTTTTGTGGCTGTTGGATGGTGTTGCACTTTAAAGTGGACCAACAGTCACAAATGACTTAACCCTTTCACTGCCAGCCTATCTGGAGATTTTGTCACCCTTGTTGCCAGACCATTTTGCACTATTTTGCGCTCCATATGTTCAACTGTGGTCTAATGGACCCCTTACCAGTTCACAAATAGTTAAAAGTAAAAAAGACACCGGACAAAAAATATATTATTATTCTTTTTTTCACTTATACTTACCTCCCATCCAGTGTCCTGTGCCGCTGCAGATGACAGTTGTCGGTAGTGATTGGAGCAGGACTGGTGGGAGACAGGGGATCAGAGCCTCCCTCCCTCCCTGCTCCGATCGCTACCGACAACTGACAGATCGAAGCCGGGTGGCGGTAAACGAGGAGCGGGATGACGTCATCCCGCTCCTCTGACAAGTGGGCGGGGCTAGGAGCGGGGCCAGCGCCACCCGAAGAGGATGGTGAGGGCCCGTTGCTGGGTCCTCACCCGAAGCGTGGCAAGTCCAGGGTGGGGATCGGAGCCTCCCCTGGTGAAGAGAAGTCATCGGAGGAGCGATCGGGCTGTCAGGTGAGTTTGTGTCATTTTTAATTTTTTTTTTTCTGTTTCAGATGTCGGCGCGGGGGGGAGGGGGCTATTCCGGGCCCCCTCCTGAAGATCAGAGGCCCGGGGGCGGAAATCGAAGGTCAGGTAAGTCTGTATCTTTTTTACTTTTATTTAGTATTCAGTACGTCCTGCTCCAGATAAGATTCATTACACATGGGATTACCTCCGCCAAATGGCGCTGGACTGCAGACACAGCGAAATTGGCTCCTCCCGGCCCCTCAAATACCCGGGACCTCCCACAATCCCCAGATCTTCTCTGCAGTCTGGACTGCGAAGGACAAGAAGATGGCTCTCTCTTCTCGCAGGTGAGCGGGGCTATTAGCCTGTGGCCCTGTAGGACTATTCCCACCCGTTCCATTATTAATGTGCCTCCCAGCCTTGGCTGCGTTGGTTGGGTGATGGTAGGCAGCACAGCTGTCAGGTGCTTAGGAGCGCTGCTCCACCGCAACCCCCCACCAAAGGGTAGGCGGTATAGACATATGGTGAGTCTCTATGGGATGCCCCTCCCCCTGTCTATCGGTGGGTCCTATGTCCCTCGCTCTCCCCTGTAGCTCTCGGGGTGGGGGGGGGGTGTATGTGATTTGCCTTGGTGCTTCACTGTATTATGTACTTATGGTTGGCGTCAGTCGCCGCGCTGACTTGGTTGCACTGGTTGCCTTTTTAAATTTGCCACCGCGCGCGCTTCCAGTGTGTTCCGTGCTTGGCGGCGGCGTTACCTCAGGCGCTGGTGCGCCGTTATTGGCTGCTTGTCACGTGTACGGCTTTGCGCTCTTCGGGGGGGGGCGGGGCGGGGCCCGCGGTTGGCGCGTTCCGCATCACTGTTCCCGCGGCCCGCCCTTCGAGGTATACCCGGCGCCATTTTCTTTGGTTCCGACTGCTGCGTGACTGGCATCTACCGACCGCGGTCCGTGAGTGCCCTCGTGGGCGGCTTTATTTACCATTTGTCTTTTTATATGTCACTTACGGTTCCCCTTTTGTTTATGTCTTTCAGACGGGCCGACCTCTATTGGTTTCTCCTGGCCATACTCCCTCTATTTAGTTATTTACCTTTGAGGCCTAGTGTGTAATTACTCTCACTTCACTAGCAGGCTATTGGGGCATCCCGGGTTGCTTTACAGCGTGAATCCCTATCGGCCTATCGTGCCGCTATAATCACCATATGGAGGCGTCTCAGGATAATGTGCTCGGGGTTCCTTCGGGACAAGCCCGGCTGTGTATAGCTTGTGGGGTGTCCCCTACTAGTGCTGACAATGTGCGGGTCTGTGTACCTTGTGCCCAGCAGGTGCTTGCTCTGCAGCCTGGTTTACCAGTAGCTGGGCTTGCGCCTCGTATGGCTTCGCCTACTCCCCCAAGCTTAAATTTGACTCCCATTGAGTTGTATGCTAGTGGGGATTCTCAGCCTGATGTGTCTTCTAGACTGGCTAGTTTTGAGAAGTTGCTTGCTAATACCTTGGCGCGTAAGGCCTCTGCCAAAAAGCGGCACTTAACGCCTGATGTCACTCTTTTCCCTATGGAAGCTGATGAGTTTTTGAAAACGTCTGGCTATACCCCTTTGGAAGAAGGAGGCCCGGGGATCATGATGATTCTGGCTCTGACCCTTGGGCCCCAGATGATACTGATAGGCTGTTGGCTCAGATTTTTGAGGTACTGTCTATCTCTCCCCCGGTTACGGCCCCCAGGCAACGTGGAGTTATTTCATACTGCTAAGCCACGTTTGGAATTTCCTGAGCAAGCCCATTTTAATAACCTTGTGCTCAGGGAATGGGAGTGCCCCAGCAGGCTTCCCGGTGTACCTAAGAGTTGGGATAAGAGGTATCCCTTCCCTGCTGATGTGGTGAAGTGTTGGTCATCCCCTCCAGAAGTGGATGCCCCGGTCCTAGGGTTATCTAATACCTCTGTCAAGCACTCCCCTGACTCTACTACGCTGCGGGATGCTGAGGACCGGGGCATTGATCAGCTGGTGTCCCATGCCTTTGCATGTGTGGGGACGGCACTGCGCCTCTGCCATTACGTCTGTGGCTATCAGGACCCGGCTCAGAAGTATTCTTGATGGTGCCCCCGATGATGTTTCTAGTGAGGAGTTTTTGTGTCCTCTCTGCCTTGGATGATACCATTAGAATATGTGGCAGAACCTCTGCCCTTGTGGTGGCTATACGCCACTCGGTTTGGCTGTGCCAGTGGGCTGCTGACAAAGCTGCCAAGAAGGCCCTCACTGGTTTTCCCTTCAAAGGACTACGCCTGTTTGGGGACCGCCTGGACTTGTTTGCTAAGGGAGGCAGGTTACCCCAGCGCAGGCGGCAGTCTCTGCCCATTCGGGGTCAGGGCTCCTTTTCCTCCCCCTACCGTGGTGCCAGACAGGGGAGGGGGATTTCCCTTCCTGGGGCCCGAGGAGACTTCTGGGGTAGGGGCAGAGGACGTGGACGCCCTGGCTCCTCCTGGGGCTCCAAGCTTAAGTCTTCTCCCAAGCCCCCTCGGGCATGTAGTGGCGCCCTCACCCATGAGGGTGGAGGGACGGCTTCAGCACTTTGCTCACGTCTGGAGGCTTCATGTCTCATACCGGTGGATTCAGGAGGCAGTGTCCTCCGGTTACAAGATAGAGGTTGCTGCCTGGCCGCCCCCAAGATTCATCAGATCCTGGATTTCTCAGGACCCTGTGTCAGCTCAGGCGGTGCAAAGCCTTCTGGAGCTGGGGGTCACCTGCCAGGTCCCTTTACGAGAAAGGGGCAAGGGCTTCTATTCCAACCTTATTCTAAGTATGTCACACACCCCACTTCAGACTTAATAATTACACTAGGGTTAACGCACCTCTAGGTGGCAGCATTGCAGAGGACTTCTCCAAAAAACTTCAACAGGCCCCTCCCGGTCTATACATACCTGGTACCTCCCAAGAACCTCCCAGTGTTGTTCTCTGCAAGGTGGCGACAAGACAGAAGAAAGAAGTCTCCTGCTTGCAGGTAGCCGGGGTATCCCCCCGGCCCCCCCCCCATGGTCTATTTCTGCCCGGTTCTTGTTTGAATTGTGTTTTATGTAATGGCAGCCTCCCAGCTTCGGCTGTAGGCCGGGCAATATAGGTAGCCGGCACCATTGGTGCCTAGGAGATTAGCTCCTCCGCTCGACCCTTCATTGCGAGGCATAGCGGGATTCCCGGAGTGGTGATCCGGATGTGGGATGCCCCCTTTTTACTATAGGAGTTAGTGGTCAAGTTGCCCTTGCCCTGGGGTGTTGTGCCTCTTCCGGGGTGTGGGACGCGCTGGGGACAGTGTCATGCTTTACTATGCACATGTTGTGTGAGTGTGCTGCTGCGCTTTTCCATTTGTGATTTTACTTTGTGTTTTTTACTTGTGATTTTACTTGTGCCTTCACTCTCTGTTCTCGGCTGTGTGTGTGTTGTCTCCCCTCAGGAGCCGGGGGGGGCGGGGCCTAGCGGCGTGCTGCGCCGCGGTCCCGCGGGTGGCTGGGCGCCGTATTCGGCGCCTGCAGCTTGCCTGCCCGGCTGCTCAGGGGAGACATTCATCAGTGTGCGGGTCTGTGTCTCCGTCGCTGTTCTCCGGGAGCCGGGGGGTGGCGCCGCCGGCCCCGTGATCGAGGTCTGATGGCGTTCCCCGCAGGCAGACGCTGATGCTGCCTGGGGGCGGGGTCGCGCGCGCGTGGGCCGCGCACGGATTGGACGGCCTGAGGGGCGGGGCCTTCTCGGCTCCCAGAGCGTCGCTCTCTCTTCCTCCGTCCTCGGTGTGCTGGCCGCCATCTTCTGCTGGCTGCGCGGTTCTTCCTCTCTCCAGGTAGGCGGTTCTTGGGCCATGTCAGTTACCCCTCGGATCCTTCCTTCTCCCTTGCTTCTCTCCTCGCTCCGGCGCAGCTTGATGGTGCTGGCTGGCATTAACCACTTCCGTTGCTCTGGTTAATGGGGGGGGGGTGGTAAAGGGGGGTTTTTGTACATTATGAGGTGTTTTTTGGCATGGTGCTGATTGACGCCTGTCTCTCTCTCCTTTTGTGTTTTTCAGATCCTGGGATCCCGTCTGGCAGGGCTCTCCCGGTCATATATACCTGGCTCGTGGGGGGGCGTTTGTGGTCCTTGCAATATATATATATATATATATATATATATATATATATATATATATATATATATACATTTTTTGTAATTTTATTAGGGCCTTTTGCTAATTCCCCTGGGTCAGGATTTTGTCTGTCCTTAGACTAGTGTTAGGTTATTTTGGGGCATCCCGGGTCGCGTACCGCATAAATCCCTGGGTTCTGCTAATACCATAATTTCACCACATGGAGGTTGCCACAGATACCGGGAATGGTTCTTCGGGACAATCCAAGGTGTGCGGGGGTTGTGGGGCTCCGCTCCGGGGAGATGATGTCATTTTGTGTATCCCTTGTGCACAGCAGAACATTGCACGGCAGTCCAGTACTCCGGTGCCTAGCACTTCGTCAGCCGCGCCATCTCCCCCTCGCTTATTCCGGACCCCGTGTGACGTTGTCCTGGGCGGGGATTCGCAGTCTGAGGTATGTGCCCGCTTGACCAGCCTTGAGAAGCGGTTTTCTGCTATAGCCGCTCAGAAGGTTTCAGCTAAACGGAAGCATCTGTCTCCGCCTCCGCCGGATTCAGATGAGGAAGTTGTGGGAGATCTGGATTGGTCGGATCGTCCCCGTGAAGAAGGTGAGCTCATTGAGGATGAAGATTCTGATGTTCAGCAGTTGTTGGGTTCTGAGGGAGATCCGGATGATGGCCTCCCTCTCGATTCCTCTACCATTTTGAGCCAGATGTTTGAGGTGTTGGATTTGGAGCCACCGGTGGTTGCTCCCAGGCCCAAGGGTCAGCTTTTTGGGGTTTCCAAGCAGCGTCTGGAATTTCCCAGCCAACAGCACTTTGAAGAAATTGTCTTCAAGCAATGGGAGCAACCTACACGTCTTGTTGGTGTGCCGTCTAGCTGGGATAGGAAGTATCCCTTTCCGGTGGAATTGATGAAGCGTTGGTCTGTTCCCCCTGAGGTAGATACTCCGGTCTTGGGACTGTCCAACACGGCGGTCGTGCTTCGGCTCTTTTGACTTTTGCTGTCAGGTCTATTGTCAGGGACTTGGGGGTGGATCTCGAGCCCACCAGTGATGAGTCCCTTGGGCTTAAGCGCTGTGATGCTTTTTTGTCCTTTATCCTGGCCGCTCAGGAGGATGCCATGCTGATGTGTGGCAGGGCTACTGCCTTGCTGGTAGCTATCCGGCGCTGTGTGTGGTTGAGACAGTGGACGGCTGATTTTAATTCTAAAAGATCGCTCACGGCTCTGCCCTTTATGGGTTTGAGGCTTTTTGGTGAGAGGTTGGACTCTGTTGCCAAGGGAGGTAAGTTACCTCAGCGCAAGAAATTTCGCCGTTCCTTTCGGGGGATGGTCTCGTTCAATCCGTCCTTTCGGGGAGTTGGCGCCGGTAGAGGTGCGGGCTCCTCGGCCCCCAGGGGCGGCAGTTGGAATAGGGGCAGAGGCCGTGGCCATCCCACCCGCGTCTGGGGTGCCAAGCCCAAGCCGGCTGCCAAGCCCATCCAGCAATGAGGGGGCGCCCTCACCCGTTCGGGTGGGGGGACGGTTGCAACTTTTATCCCGGGTGTGGGACCAGGAGGTCCGGGACAGATGGATCCGGGAAGTGGTTTCGGCCGGTTACAAGTTGGAATTCGAGTCCCTTCCTCCTCCAAGGTTCTTCAGGTCTCGGGTGTCTTTGGATCCTTTGGCCGCGCAGGGGCTCCTGGCGGCAGTAAGGAATCTTCTGGATTTGGCCGTCATTTGCCCGGTTCCTCCTTCAGAGGTGGGACGCGGGTTCTATTCCAATCTCTTCACGGTCCCCAAAAAGGACGGGTCCTTCCGTCCTATTCTGGATTTGAAGTTTCTCAACAGGTTTATCCGTCCTCGGAAGTTTCGCATGGAGACCCTGCGGTCGGCGATCGGTTCGCTTCGGCAGGGGGACTTTATGACGTCCATAGACATCAAGGATGCGTACCTGCACGTGCCGATTTTTCCTGCTCATCAGCGGTTCCTCCGTTTCGTGGTGGGGGATCGGCATTTTCAGTTTGTGGCTCTTCCATTCGGGCTCACCTCTGCTCCGAGAGTGTTCACCAAGGTGTTGGCGGGGGTGAGGGCCCTGCTCAGAGCTCAGGGGATTCGCATTGTGCCTTACCTGGACGATCTTCTTATCATGGCTCCTTCCTTCAGTCAAGCGGAAGGGGACACCAGCACGGTGGTGTCCATGCTGGAGAGGTTCGGCTGGGTGATCAATTACCCCAAGTCCTCGCTGGTTCCGGCCAGGGTGGTGACCTTTCTGGGGATGTCGCTGGACTCCTGCCAGCACAGAGTGTTTCTTCCTCAGGCCAAGGTTCTGATGATTCAGGAATTGGCCCGGCTGCTTCTCTCCCATCCTCATCCGTCCATTCGTCTGGGGATGAGACTGGTGGGGTTGATGGTGGCCTCGTTCGAGGCAGTTCCCTTTGCTCAGTTTCATACAAGGACTCTTCAACTTCATCTTTTGGCGTCTTGGAACCGGTGTCCGGGGTCGTTGGATCGGTCCTTCCGGTTGTCCCCTCGGGTTCGGCAGTCCCTTCTGTGGTGGTTGGTCTCGGACAATCTTCTGAAGGGCAGGTCGTTTCTGACTCCACTTTGGGAAACCGTCACCACGGATGCCAGTCTGTCAGGCTGGGGAGGTTATTGGAAGGATCTTCGGTTTCAGGGGCAGTGGGACCCTCAGGAGGCTCACTTGCCCATCAATGTTCTGGAATTGCGGGCCATCAGGTTGGTTCTGTCTCACTTGACGCATCATTTACAAGGTCTGCCGGTTCAGGTTCGCTCAGACAATCAGACGGCGGTTGCTTACATCAATCACCAAGGGGGGACTCGCAGTCTGGGTGCCCACAGGGAAGTGTCTCTGATTTTGGTGTGGGCGGAGACTCATGTCCCTTGCATCTCGGCAGTTTACATTCCGGGTGTGGAAAACACGGAGGCGGATTTTCTGAGCCGGTGTGCGTCCCGTCGGGGGGAGTGGTCTCTCCATCCCCAGGTGTTTCGGTCACTTTGTCTCCGGTGGGGGACGCCGGAGGTGGATCTGTTTGCTTCTCGTCACAATCACAAGCTTCCGTCCTTTGTGTCCCTGTCCCGGGACCCTCTGGCTCTGGCGGTGGATGCCATGTCCCTGAGCTGGAGGGACCTGGGGTTTCTTTACTTGTTTCCTCCGATTCCCATGCTAGGCAGGGTTCTGCGAAAGTTGGTTCTGGAAGGAGTTCCCGCCATTCTCGTGGCTCCAAGGTAGCCAAGGCGGGTGTGGTTCGCGGACATCGTCCGTCTGGCCGTAGATCGGTTCGATCTGCCTCTTCGGCCAGATCTTCTCACTCAGGGTCATCTCTGTTACCCCAGTTTACAAACGCTGGCTTTGACGGCTTGGCTGCTGAAACCTCCATCTTAAAGGAGGAGGGTCTTTCGGATGCGGTCATTCAGACTCTTATTAGTGCTAGGAAGAGATCTTCTTCTTCCATATATTACAGGTATTGGAGATCTTATATTGATTGGTGTGAGGCTAGGTCCTTGCCCTGCCGGGTCTTTTCTGTGTCTAGGATTTTGGAGTTCCTTCAGGCGGGTCTGGACTCTGGTCTTCAGTTGAGTACCTTGAAGGGGCAGGTTTCTGCTTTGTCAATTTTTTTTTCCAGAAATCTTTTGCTAGTCATTCCTTGGTCAAGACTTTTTTCCAGGGGGTCTCGCATGTGCGGCCTCCTAGGAAGCCTTTGCTCCCAGTTTGGGACCTGAATTTGGTTCTTTCTGCTCTTATGGCTCCTCCTTTTGAGCCCTTGCGGGATGTTGCTTTGTCCATTCTTACTCAGAAGGTTGCCTTTCTGGTGGCCATTACTTCGGTTAGGCGTGTTTCAGAGCTGGCTGCTTTGTCTATTCAGGCTCCTTATTTTGAGGATCATCAGGACAAAGTGGTTTTTCGTTACAAGTCAGATTTTCTCCCTAAAGTGGTTTCTGCTTTTCATCTTAACCAGGACATTGTTCTTCCTTCTTTGTGTCCTAAGCCTAAGAATGTCAAGGAGAGTGCTTTGCACTGCTTGGATGTGGTACGATGTGTCAGGTACTATCTACGTGCGACGTCTTCTTTTCGGAAGACTGATGCCTTTTTCGTTGTGCCATGTGGGCCTAGGAAGGGTTTGGCTCCGGCCAAGTCCTCCATTAGTAAATGGATTCGTCAGGCCATTGTTGGTGCTTATTCGGCCAAGGGGAAGGATCCCCCTTTCCGTGTTACTGCTCACTCTACTCGTGCGGTTGGTGCGTCCTGGGCTTTTCAGCACCAGGCTTCTGTTGAACAAGTGTGTAAGGCTGCAACTTGGTCTTCTGTTCATACCTTTTCTAAGTTCTATAAGGTTGATGTGCGGGCTTCAGCGGATGCTGTTTTTGGCCGCAAGGTTTTGCAGGCTGCGGTGGTTTGAATTTTTCTGCGTTATTGCCTGTTAGGATACCCACCCTTTTCTGGACACTGCTGTTGGATGTCCCTAGTGTAATTATTAAGTCTGAAGTGGGGTGTGTAACATACTTAGAATAATACCATTTTGTGAATACTCACCTGTAAAATGGGTATTATAAGTATGTCACACACCCCACTTCACCCGCCCTTTTTGGTATCCTGGCTCTCTATTTGGTGAAGTTTGGTTCTTTACGTTGAGGGTTAAATTGTTTTGGTTCTGGTACCTTGTCTTACTGCTGTTCTAACACTGGGAGGTTCTTGGGAGGTACCAGGTATGTATAGACCGGGAGGGGCCTGTTGAAGTTTTTTGGAGAAGTCCTCTGCAATGCTGCCACCTAGAGGTGCGTTAACCCTAGTGTAATTATTAAGTCTGAAGTGGGGTGTGTGACATACTTATAATACCCATTTTACAGGTGAGTATTCACAAAATGGTATTTTCACCGTGCCCAAAAGAGATGGGTCAGTCAGGCCCATCCTGGATTTGAAGATCCTCAACAAATTTGTCAGGTGCAGGCGCTTTCGCATGGAAACTCTGCGCTCTGCCATCAGTTCCCTGCGTCCAGGGGACTTCATGGCGTCTGTGGACATCAAAGATGCTTATCTTCATATTCCTGTGTGTCCAGGTCATCAAAGGTTCCTCAGGTTCGCTCTGGAGGATCAGCACTACCAATTTGTGGCATTGCCCTTTGGTCTCACTTCAGCTCCCAGGGTGTTCACCAAGGTGCTGGCAGGAGTGATGTCTCTGCTCAGGTCCCAGGGCATCCGCGTGCTGCCCTACCTGGACGACATTCTCATCACTTCCCAGTCCCTACATCAGACAGGGTTGGATACTCAGCTGGTAGTGTCCACTCTGGAGTCATTTGGCTGGGTGATCAACCATCCCAAGTCTTCTCTGTCTCCCTCCTTGGTGACTCCCTTCCTGGGAATGAATCTGGATACAGTTCAGGGAAGGATTTTACTTCCTCAGCAGAAGGTGGACAGTCTGATTGCGCAGGTTCAGTTCCTGCTATCTTGTCTTCATCCCTCCATCAGGCAGGGAATGCAGCTGGTGGGCCTGATGGTGGCATGCTTCGAAGCGGTCCCTTATGCTCAGTTCCACTTGAGGCCTCTGCAACTCCACCTCTATTCTAAGCATACAGCACGTCCTGCTCCCGAATAGTCATAACATGTGGGTAGTTCTCCGCCTCCGGCGCCGTGCACTGCAGACATGTAGAAAACAAGCTCCTCCTGGCCCTACATATATCGCGGGACCTCCCACAAATCCCCAGATTTCTCTGCAGTGCTGGAACTGCGAAGACATGAAGTATCACGCTCTCGCAGGCGAGCGGGCCTTGCGGCCCAAGGCCCTGTGGGACTATTTCCACCCGTCCTCTTCAGAAGAAATATGCCTCCCAGCCTAGGCTGCGCGGGTCGAGTGAAGGTAGGTAGCACCTGGTGTGCTGAATGGAGCCATGCTCCACCGCAATCCCCCTCCATAGGGTAGGCGGTCAGGCCGTTGGTGAGCCTCTAGAGGATGCCCCTCCCGCAGTTTTGCCCGTGCCCCTCTTAGACTCAGTCCATGGACACCGTCAGCTTCTCCCCTCGCTCCCTCCCGTAACTCGGGGGAAAGAAAAGGGGGGGGGTGTGTGTGTGTGTGTGTGTGTGTGTGTGTGTGGCGGCCCTAGCGCCCATCCGCCATTAGACCTTGTTCCTTTAATCAGGGGGCTCAGTGTCGCGCATCAGTGTACTGTGCAAGCTGTCTTTTCTCGCTATCAGTCTGCCTCGGCAGATTCATTCCAGCGTGTCAGCTTTAGATGTTACTTATTCTCCGCTGCTGCATTGCTGTCGGTTAGAGCTTCACGCTATTTGGGGGAGGCGGAGACTCGGCATGACGCGTCTTGCGTCACAGCCTGGCCTGGCCCTCCCCTCGAGGTTCGCTGGCGCCATTTTCTCTATTTTCGCGCGTGGTGTGGCTCGTCTCCTCCCTCGGTCATGTAAGTGCCCTCCGGGGCGGTATGGTTTCTAGGTTTTTTCAAACAGAGCATGGCACTGACTCCTCTCCCCTTGTCCCATTGTGTCTTTCAGAAGCCAAGACTTCGTTACTGGCCCCGGCCTAACATATATTACACGGGTCCTCTTTACAAATTCTCCCACATTACTAGCGGGTTGGGGCTTCCAGGGTTGCTTATTGCATAATTCCCTGCGTTATACTGCATAAAAATCACCATATGGAGGCATTTCACAATTATGGAACCGGGGTCCCTCCGGGACGTGACCGGCTGTGTGCAGTGTGTGGACAGCCCCTGGCTGAGGCCGACAGGGCACAGGTCTGCGGACAGTGTGCAGCACAGGCATTGCTAACAGAGGATCCTCCCTTCCTCACCCCCGTCTCCCCGCTCCCAAACATCGCTCATGATGAGTCCCACTCCAGCGGGGATGACCTGCAAGAGGTGCCGCGAGCGTTGCCCATGGCGGAGCAGGTGCTCTCTGGATTGGAGGAGCGTATGGGCCCTGGTAAAAAGCGGTCCCTGACGCCCCCAGGCTCTCCGGTTCTTAACGATACCGATGATTCTGCTGATATGCAGGACCCTGACCCTTCTGAGGAAAGTGAGCTATTCTCAGACTCGGGCTCCTCCCATGGGATGCCCGTGGGCCGTGAGGAATCCGAGCCTGGCTCCTGGGGTCTGTGTGACACGGATGAAATCCTGATCAAGATTTTTGAGGTCTTGTCAATCTCTCCCCCGGGGGAGATCCCCAAGCCTAAAAGGGAGAGTTTCCATACAGCGCCGCCACGCTTAGAGTTCCTAGAACAGGAACATTTCCAGAACATTATATCCCAGGAATGGGAATCGCCTGGTAAGCTCAAAGGGATTCCAGGGTTCTGGGAATGGAAGTACCCCTTTCCCCCTGATGTGGTCAATTTATGGTCAGCTCCCCTGGTGGTGGACGCGCCGGTTATAGGGGTCACAAACCCCCCTTTTATGACTGCCCCCTTTTATTGTACCCTTCGGGATGCTGAGGACTTGCGCATTGACAGACTGGCCTCACACGCCTTCTCGTGTGCTGGGATGGCCCTGCGCCCGGTCTGTGCCGCGGCCATCACTGCGGTGGCCGCCAGGACTCTTGTCAGAAAGATACTGGATCACCGCCCTGAGGATCTTCCTTGGGGGGTGTTTAGTGCGCTATCAGACTGTGAAGCCTTTGTGAAGTTTATTCTATCGGCACTGGATGACACCATTAAGATGTGTGCTAGGAGCTCAGCACTTGCGGTAGCCATTCGCCGCCTGGTCTGGCTGCGACAGTGGGGCGCCGATGGAGCTACAAAAAAGGCTCTCACTTGCCTTCCATTCAGAGGACGGAGGTTATTCGGGACCCGCTTGGACCTTTTTGGCAAAAAGGCTATAGCACCCTTCCGCAGAAGGCCGCTCCGGCCTCCACGAGGCAGGGTCACCCCTCCACCTCCCTACGTTAGTGTTAAACGTGAATCTGAGGTGTGTTTCCAGTTGTTCGGCGTGGATTTCCAACATGGCGCGGGCAGACAGCGCCTTGGGCCTTCTGGCAGGACCAAGTCCAAATCTGCCAAAACCTTGCAAGCTTGAAGGGGCGCCCTCGCTCGTTTGGGCGAGGGGGCGACTGCACAGCTGTCTCACATCCAGGAATATGCCTTCTCCTTCTGGTGGTTCCGGGATGTAACCCACCTGGGCTCAGGATGGGTTCTCGCTGACGGTCCCCCTTCAGTTTTCTGTCAGGGTGTTTTTAGCCCCTGCTCTCCCTTCTGAACCTGGCGCAGGCTGGACTGGGCCTGCAGTGTTGGGCGCGCCTTGTCAATTGCCTTAACGGTATGGGGCCATGGCCTCTATACATTTTTTCCATCCTCCCCCCTCATCAGTACAAGGTAGTCTGGACCCCATGGGCCTATGGCAGGCCTAGCAATTCTACCTTCGCAAGTAATCCATATATGACATCTCTGTCTTAGGTCACGGGCCCCTGCGCGGGGAGGGTTTCGGCCTCTTGCGAAGCTCTAGCCCTTCTCAGCTTCTCTGGGGTCTGCTGCACGCCAAAGACTATTCTAGTCAGTGTCACAGGATCAACCCTGCAGCTTGAGGCGCTATTGGGGCCTCTCTTTCGTGCCCAGGCTACTAGCCTGGCGTGTCTGGGGACACGCCTGAGGTGGGGCTTCTGCGTTGGGACCTACCGGGTCGTCTTCCTTACTCCCCAGCCTCTGCATCAGACGAAGTGGGTTGGTTGGCTGACAGTGTCCCCTGGAAGCTACTGGATGGTTGCTTAAACACCTCATCCCCTCACGGTCACTTATCCACTATTCCCCGTCCCGGGAAATCGGTTCAGGCTTGCTGCCTTCTTCTCGGGCATTAGGGGACCCCTGGTTACGGGGGCTCTGCCCCCCTTTACTTGCGCCTTGCCTTCACTAAGCGGGATGGCAGCTGGTGGGCCTGTCGGTGGTACATTAAGATGATGTCCTTTATATACCGAGCCCTCGGGCTCTTCGGCGCAGTAGGTTACTAAACCTTCATATGTCCCAGCACCCCGGTGCTTGGTCTGTGCTCATGCCTTCTTGGTAAGGTGGTTCCTCTGGAACTTCCCATATGCAAGGGCCCCGTCAGGGGGGCACCTCCCTTCCTTACCAGCATCTCCTAGAGTATGGTCACCCTGGGTACCAAGTCTCGCAGGTTTGAAAAGGGAAAGGTAAATCTCTCCCACGACCCACGGGGTTCTAGGTTGGGCCCCTTAGAGGGTCCATCTTATCTGCTGGGCTTGCTGAAACGGTGGCCCCCTTTGAATCTATATGGCGGGCCTCCCCCTCCTTCAGGACCGGTCGGTTCACGGGGGATTCCTGGCCTGTTGAAAGACGATGGCATGTTTTTAATGCTGGTTTAAAGAATGTGACAGGTTGCTACCTCTGGAGGGTCCCTGTTCCTGGCCTGGGTGGGGTTCTTCCCCCCTCTGCTTCTCAGCGGTATTCGCTTCTATGGATGCCCTTAGCGGCAGGTTATGCCATCCCGGGTTGCCCAGGGAGCCTAGCGTGGCTCTGACGGGTCTCCCTTCTGACACAGGGCCTCTGCCCTTGTCCCTACTGTCCCAGGATATTCTGACTCCGGTCAGTGGGCCTGAGTATTTAGGCTTAGCTTTGTTATTCCTATGCCTTCCTTTCATCAACCTACCTTTGGGTTCTGCGCACGGCTGGCCGGATAGTGAGTCCCATGGGATCTATGGCCTAGGCGGCCTTGGGAGTAATGGCTCGCAGACGCCCTGCTGAGGGCTGTGGAATTGTGATATCCCTGTTGGGGTGCAGTTCTGCCCTTATCAGGTCTCTTCCTGTTTCCAATCAAAGGCCTCCTGTCTGGGGATTGATTGCTAATCGCCCCTTGGGGGCGGGCCTCATCTTCTGGGTGACTTAGTATGAGTGGAGGTTTGGGAGCTAGCTCCCCAGCTTCCCTTTACTCCGCCTATAATTGCTTGGTGGTATCCCATATTGACTGGCATGGGCCTTAGTCTCTTCCCTGTGAGACGTTATCGGTTCCCTTAATGGGCCTTAAAGCCATTACAGCATAAATTGGGGTTGGCTCCCCATCTGGGGACTCTGATGGTGTAGGCTTATCTTGGCCTTCCTGCAGGAGTCTGGTTCTGTCACCCTTGTAGAGTATTCTCTTTGGGTTTGCTTAACTGCACCTCCCCAGTAGTTCCATAAGTCCCTGTGGGGATCAACTTTTTCATTCTGTTACCCTGCGGACTTCCTGGGGACCCTGCCTGGATACGGTATCAGCTGCCCTGTAGGCCAGACCGCTCTTCTGGGGCCTCCTGACTCCGTCAGACTTGTGCCTGAGACGATGGTTCTGGCTAATTATTCCCTGACGCTATGTATACACATATATACATGTACAGCTTTATACGGCTACAGGTACCCCATGCCTGGGGGTGTTCCCTTTACGCTGGGCTTCTGGTCCAGGTGGTCTGTTGGACCCTTGGTTCAGCCCCTTAGTATAGCCATGGGCTGATTACTAATAATACTAAATATGAGGGCCTACATCCCTCTACAGGTTTTGCACTTCTCCCCATGCCGGCCTTCTTGGCCTTTAGGGGGACTGCTGTCTTGGAGTCTACGGGCGCCTCCTTATGTATGCGCCTGATATCTATTCCAGTGCCATTGCGCCTTGGATCGATCCTTCTGCATGCTCTCTGATCCTGGGGAAGCTTTGGCTTCCTGATAATTAAGAGTCTGTATTCCCGCCTTGGTCGGGTGCCCTGTTTTTGTTCCCCTTGGGGGTGTTAAAGAGTTGCCACAAGGCTTCCTTGCCTGTGAGCTGGTTGGGTCACTACACTGACCTATGTTCCTTCAGGGGAGCGTTTCTTCCCCGTTACTGTTTACTCTTGTTATCATGGGTGCTTGGGTATCACTGACCCTTCAGCACCGGGGTTTTTTTCTCCGTTAGTTTTAATTACTTGACTTATGGCCTGTCTCTGTTCTTACCTTCTTGGTTCTGTTATGAGACTGACATTGGAGCCTCTGCTCTTGTCATGCCTGTTGCAAGTTTTGCAGGTGACAGCGCCTTTACTGTCCGCTGTGCCTTGCTTTTTCTGGGGATCCCACCCTGCTTATGGACACTGCTATTGGATGTCCCACATGTTATGACTATTCGGGAGCAGGACGTGCTGTATGCTTAGAATAATACAACTCTGTGAAGTACTCACCTGTAGAGTTGATATTATATGCATACAGCACGTCCTGCTCCACCCCACCCTGTTTTCACTAATTCTGGATCCCCTGTATGGTGATTATTATCATTAAGATATTGCTACCAGTTATTCTGGGTGGTTGGTTCCTCCTGGCTCCTCTTCTCACTGCTTTTCAATGCTGGGGATTTGTGGGAGGTCCCGCGGTATATGTAGGGCCGGGAGGAGCTTGTTTTCTACATGTCTGCAGTGCACGGAGGCGGAGGACTACCCACATGTTATGACTATTCGGGAGCAGGACGTGCTGTATGCGTATAATATCAACTCTACAGGTGAGTACTTAACAGAGTTGTATTTTTCAGTATGGGACAAGGATCCTGCGTCCCTGGACCAGGTCTTTGTGCTTTCCTCCCTAGTCAGGCGGTCCCTCTTGTGGTGGCTGGACTCCAGGAACCTGTTGGGGGGCAGATCCATTCTGGCCCCCTCCTTGGATACGGTCACCACGGATGCCAGTCTGACAGGTTTGGGGGGGGGGGGGGGTTCTGGAAGTCCCTGCAGGGGACGGTGGGGGGGGGGGCGGTGGGGCCCTCAGGAGGCCCACACACCTATCAACATTCTGGAACTGCGGGCGGTCAGGTTAGTTCTGACTCAGTTGACTCATAACCTTCGGGGCCTGCCTGTTCAGGTACGCTCGGACAACCAGACGGCAGTTGCCTACATCAATAATCAGGGAGGGACCCGGAGCAAGAGGTTCCTCCAGGAAGTGTCTCTGATCCTGGCCTGGGCGGAGACCAATGTTCCCTGCATATCAGCTGTGTACATCCCGGGGGTGGAGAATCTGAAGGCAGACTCTCTAAGCAGGGGGACCTCTCGCCTGGGAGAATGTTCCCTCTGCAACAGGGTATTTCAGTCTCTGTGTCACCGTTGGGGCCAACCAGATGTTCTGCGCAAGATAGCTCTGGAGGGGGTGCCAGCAATTCTGGTGGCCCCTAGGTGGCCAAGAAGAGTGTGGTTCGCAGACATGGTGCAGCTGGCAGTAGATCAGTACGCTCTGCCCAGGGTGCCAGACCTGCTCACTCAGGGTCACTTACGCCATCCCAATTTACAAACTCTGGCTTTGACGGCCTGGCTGCTGAAACCTCCATCTTGATGAAGAAGGGGCTGTCTGCCTCTGTTGTTGATACCATGATAAAGGCTAGAAAGAAGTCTTCTTCTTCCATTTATTATAGGGTTTGGCGTGCCTACATTGACTGGTGTGAGTCTAAGTCTCTTCCCTGTCGTGTGTTCTCTATTCCCAGGATCCTGGAGTTCCTGCAGCATGGGTTGGAGATGGGGCTCCAACTCAGTACTCTGAAGGGTCATGTCTCTGCCCTGGCTGTTTTCTTCCAGAAGTACTTTGCCCAGCATTCTTCTGATCAGGACTTTTTTCCAGGGGGTTACTCATGTGCGTCCCCCATGTAAGCCCATGTTGCCTGTTTGGGATTTGACTTTGGTCTTGTCTGCCTTGCAGGGTGCTCCCTTTCAACCTGTGCAGGAGGCTGCCCTGGCCATTCTTACTCTCAAGGTTGTCTTTTGGTGGCTATCACCTCTGTTAGGCGTGTTTCTGAGATGGCGGCGCTTTCCATCCAGCCCCCCTACTTTGAGAGACACGAGGACAAGGTGGTGTTTTGCTTCAAGCCAGATTTTCTGCCTAAGGTAGTGTCTGCCTTTCATTTGAATTAGGACATTGTTCTTCCTTTCTTGTGCCCTAATCCTAGTAATGCTAAGGAGAGGGTCTTGCATTCTCTGGATGTTGTTAGGTGTCTGAAGTACTATCTGGTAGCTACTGCACCTTTCAGAAAAACTGATGCTCTTTTTGTGGTCCCTTCTGGTCCTAGGAAGGGTTTGGCACCTGCAAAGTCTACTATCAGCAAATGGATCCATCAGGTTGTGATTCAGGCCTATTCTGCTAGGGGAAGAATCCTCCCTTCCGCCTTACTGCTCATTCTACTCGTGCTATTGGGGCCTCTTGGGCTTTTCAGCATCAGGCTTCTGTTGAACAAGTTTGCAAGGCCGCTACTTGGTCAACTGTTCATACCTTTTCAAATTTTTACAAGGTTGATGTTAGGGTCTCAGCTGATGCTGCTTTTGGCCGCAAGGTTCTGCAGGCGGCAGTGGTCTGACCTGTCTGTTGTTTCCTTTGGGGATCCCACCCTACTTTATGTACACTGCTATTGGATGTCCCAGGTGTAATGAATCTTATCTGGAGCAGGACGTACTGTATACTAAGAATAATACAATTCTGTGATTACTCACCTGTAGAATTGGTATTATGAGTATACAGTACGTTCTGCTCCACCCCACCCTTGGTTTTGCATTATCCTGGAGCCCCTGTATGGTGATTGTTATCATTGTTGTAGTTACCAGTTTGGTTCTGTTTTAATTCTCCCGGCTTCTCGTTAACTGCTTTTCAATGCTGGGGATTGTGGGAGGTCCTGGGTATTTGAGGGGCCGGGAGGAGCCAATTTCGCTGTCTCTGCAGTCCAGCGCCATCCGGCGGAGGTAATCCCATGTGTAATGAATCTTATCTGGAGCAGGACATACTGTATACTCATAATACCAATTCTACAGGTGAGTAATCACAGAATTGTATTTTTTTTATGGGGCTCTAAAGTCAGGTACGTGAGTCTCACGAAGCTGGCACTTAACGGTTGGAGAGGCAGCTACGTGAGACTCACGTAGCTGGCACTAGAAGGGTTAACAGGAATTGTCTTGTTTGTCATTTTTTAGGTGTATTTCCAATATTTTGGGGTAAAATATGTGCAAAAAAATAAAAAAAAAACATTTTTTTACAATTTGAAGTGTTTTGTTGTAATAAAAAATGTAAGTTTGTCAATAAAATCTTATTGCATGTAAAAGCCCCATTTCTTCCAGTTATAGCAGTACCACATATGTATTGGTAGACACCCTTTCCTGCCCAGTAGACTCCCCCAAACTGAAACAGCGCTTTAGGGGATTTTCAGATAAAAAACACCTGTGCTATGCGCACATTGCAGTTTTTCAAGAAAAACAACCCTTTACATTTGAAATACCCCCACAAACTATAGATTTTCTGGAAGTACACACCTCAAGCTTTCTAGGCGTACCAGGCTTGTTAACATGGGTGCAGTTTTCTGGAAGTAATCCCTCAATTAATTATTTGGTAGCACAGGGTTTCTCTAAAAAAAAAATAAAAAAACAGAATCAAAGGCACTTTTTCCTAAAAAAAAACTATATGCAAACAAGAAAAAACAAGTTAAATCTGAAAAAGCAACACCCCCAACAGAACAATACCCAACATGCATAGCTTATATTCCCTGAAAGTACACCTGTTAAGCTTTCTAAGTGTACACAGCTTGTTGTAGTGGGATCATCTTTCTGGAAGTAATCCCTCAAAGAATTCTTTGGCTGCACAGGGTTTCCCTAAAAAATGTATACAAAAGCAGAATAAAAAACACCTTTTCCTAAAATATCAATGTACAAACAAGAAAGAACAAGGTAAATCTGAAAGCGCAAGGTCCCCCGAGCAGAACATTACCCAACATGCATAGGTACTTTCAATCCTTTTATTTCCCAGCTTACTTGAAATTTTGTCACCCTCTGTTGACAGGTCATTTTTCACCATTTTTTCCCATGTTTAACCGGGATTTTTTCAGGAATTTCCAGGAAAATTCTATATATTTTTTTTTTTTGCGGCAGAGTTTAGGCTTTAACATGAAATGTCTTGTTTGTAATTTTTTAACTGTTTTTTTTTAAATATTTTTAAGTAAAAAAACTAAAAAAATCAAAAATTATTATTTCTTTTAAATTGTCTCATTTATTTTAAATAAACAATTTATTTTACTAAACACTATATTCTTAGTATACAGTACGTCCTGCTCCAAATCTAATACTTACACTTGGGATATACTCGGCCAGATGGTGCTGGACTGCAGAGACATCGAAAATGGGCTTCTCCCGGCCCCCTCAAATACCCAGGGACCTCCCACAAATCCCCAGAATTTCTCTGCAGTCTGGCTGTGAAGGACGAGAAATGGCTCTCTACTCGCAGGTGAGCGGGGCTATTAGCCCGCGGCCCTGTAGGACTATTCCCACCCATTCCACTAGTAATATGCCTCCCAGCCTTGGCTACGCTGGTCGATTGAAGGTAGGCAGCACCGCTGTTAGGTGCTTAGGAGCGCTGCTCCACCGCAATCGCCCACCAAAGGGTAGGCGGTTTGGGCTTATGGTGAGCCTCTATGGGATGCCCCTCCCGCACTAGTGCCCCCTTGCCCCTGCCCATCGGTGGGCCCTGTTTAAGTGGCCGATGTCCTCCCTCATCCTCCTTGTAGCCTTCGGGGGAAAAGAGGGGTTGTGTAAATATGTATGCTATGCATTCTGTGTTTTACACTTTTTTTCCATTCTGTTTAGTCTTGTGTCAGCCGCCGCGCTGGCTTGGGGGGGGGCGTCTATGGCGCGCTCCTGGTTGGTTGGCCCATGCGCGACTGACCCCCTACTTACCGCGGTCCGCAAGTGCCCTCGCGGGCGGCTTTATATCTTTCACTTTTGTTACTGTGTGCGTACAGGTCTTGTCTGCTTATGTCTTTCAGGCAGGGCGAACCCTTTTGGCTTCTCCCGGCCCTGTATTAGTATATAACTTGTAGGCTTTGTAAAAATAATACTCCCACTTCCCTAGCGGGTTATTGGGGCATCCAGGGTTGCTATATAGCGTTATTCCCTATCGGCGTATAGCGCCACTATAATCACCATATGGAGGCATCCCAGGATAATGTGACCGGGGTCCCTTCGGGACAAGACCGGCTGTGTGTAGCGTGTGGGCAGCCTCATGCTGATGCTGACAAGGCGCGGGTCTGTGTACCCTGTGCTGAGCAGGTACTTGCATTGCAATATGGCCTGCCAGTGGCTGCACCTCGTTTCACTTCACCTACTCCCCCAAGCTTAAACCTCACTCCTGCTGAGTTGCATACTAGTGGGGATTCTCAGCCTGATGTGTCTTCTTGACTGGCTACTGTTGAGCAGTTGATTGCTAAGTCCTTAGCGCGTAAGGCCCCTGCTAAGAAGCGGCACTTGACACCTAATGTCACTGTTTTCCCTATGGGAACTGAGGAGTTTTGGAATCTTTGTGGCTATACCCCGTCTGATGAAGGGGAGCTCTTTTCCGGCTCATCTGATGAGAGACCAAGGGGTCATGACGATTCTGGCTCTGACCCCTGGGCCCCGGATGACACTGACAGATTAATGACCCAGATTTTTGAGGTTCTGTCTATCTCTCTCCCTGTTGCGGCTCCCAGGCAAAGATGGGAGCTTTTCCATACAGCAAAATCACGTTTGGAATTTCCCGAGCAGGCACATTTCCATAACCTTGTGCTCAAGGAATGGGAGCGCCCCAGTAAACTTACCGGGGTTCCAAATAGTTGGGAAAGGAAGTATCCCTTTCCGGCTGAGTTGGTTAAATGTTGGTCATCCCCCCCCCCCCCCCGAGGTTGATGCCCCGATCCTAGGGCTATCTAACACCTCTGTCATGCATTCCCCTGACTCTACTACCCTGCGGGATGCTGAGGACCGGCGCATTGACCAGCTGGCATCCCACGCCTTTGCATGTGCAGGGACGGCGCTGCGCCCAGTCTATGCCTCTGCCATTACTGCTGTGGCCACTAGAACCCTTATTGATAGTGCCCCTGATGATTTGCCTTGTGAGGTGTTTAATGCACTCTCCAGTTGTGATGTTTTTGTAAATTTTGTCCTGTCAGCATTGGATGACACCATCAGAATGTGTGCCAGAACTTCTGCCCTTGTGGTGGCTATACGCCTCTCGGTTTGGCTGCGCCAGTGGGCTGCTGACAACACTGCCAAGAAGGCCCTCACTGGGTTTCCCTTTAACCCTTTCGCTGCCAGCCTACCTGCAGCATTTGCCACTCCCTGTTGCCAGACGATGTTTCACTATTTTGCGCTGCACATATTCAACTGTCATTTTTGAAAGGATTTCCAGGGATTTCCCAGGAAAATTATATATTGTTTTTTTCAACAGAGTCTGGGCTTTAACATGAAATGTCTTGTTTGTATTTTTTAGGTGTATTCTCAATTTTTTTGGGTGAAATGTGTGAAAAAAAATAAAAAAAAAATATTTTTTTACAATTTGTAGAGTTTTTTTGTAATAAAAAATGTAAGTTTGTCAATAAAATCTTATTGCGTGAGAAACCCCAATTTCTCCCGGTTACAGCGATACCACATATGTATAGGTAGACACCCTTTCCTGCCCAGAAGCCTTTTATAGCTGCTGGATGACAAATGGTTAATTAAAAAAAAAAAATGACATAGGGTCCCCCTTCCCGGGGAGGGGGACCCCATTTTTTTTTGGATTTTGAAGGGTTAAAAACCCTTCAAAATCCCCCCAAAAAAATGACGTGGGGTCCCCCTTACCCAAAGTAACCAGCCCGGGACCAGCTATGGGGGCTTGTAGGCACAGAGTGGGGGGGCCAGCTTTGGTGGCCCCCCCACCCTGCAGCCTACGAGCCCACATAGCCTATGTGGGCCCGGGCTCTTCTGCCCCCCCCTGGCCTTTGGGGAGGCAGGTAATGGGGGTGCGGGGGTTAATGGCAAGCCACCCGCTAGGGCAGGTGACTTGCCACCCCCCCAGCCTTGTGAACTGGTATAAGGGGTCTCATGGACCCCTTACCAGCTCACAAAGGGTTAACTGTTAAAAAAAAAAACACGACACAATAATAAAAAGTATTTTATTAGAAAAAAAAAAATTTTTTTTTACTGTACTTACCTTCGATTGCAAGCTCTTGTCCCTCGATGCTGTGCTGACAGATGCCGGTGATCGGTACAGGAGAAGGAGGAGGCAGGAGATCAGAGGATCTCCTGTCACCTCCTTCCCCTGTGCCGATCACCGGCATCTGAGAAGCTGAGAAGGCTGAAGCCTGAGATCGGGGCCGGGATGACTTCATAAGCCCCGCCCCCAAGGGGGCGGGGCTTAGAGGCATGATGGCGGCCGCCATCAAGAAGAAGAGAGGAGAGAGCCTCCTGGGCTCTCTCCTGAAGATCGGTAAGTCCTGGGGGGGGATCGGAGGCCCCCCAGGTGAAGAGGAGGGACAGCGGGAGCCAGCGCACACACAGGTAAGTGAATGTCATTTTTATTTTTTTTTTTTTTTTACAGTTAGAAGCTGCTGCTGCAGAAGCGGGGGGGGGGGCGGCCTATTCCGGGGGCTCTCCTGGAGCCATCCGACCCCCCACGGGGGATCGGATGGCACCAAATTAAAGAGGAGACCCGGCCGGATCCAACAAGGGGTCAGGTGAGTATTTTTTATTTTTACTTTTTAAACTACAAGCGAGGAAAGTCAAGCCCATAACACCTACGGGCTTGGCACTTAAGGCCCAGCCAAGCCAGCACGTAGGTGTTACGTGCTTGGCAACAAAAGGGTTAAAGGACTGCGCCTGTTTGGGGACCGCCTGGACCTTTTTGCTAAAGGAGGCAGGTTACCCCAGCACAGGCGGCAATCTCGGCCCTTTCGGGGTCAGTCCTGGACGTCCTGGCTCCTCCTGGGGTCCCAAAGCAAAATCCTCTCCCAAGCCCCCTCAGGCATGATGGGGCGCCCTCACCCATCCGGGTGGGGGGGACGGCTGCAGCACTTCGCTCACCTCTGGAGGCTTCATGTCTCAGACCGGTGGATTCAGGAGGTAGTGTCCTCCGGTTACAAATTGGAGTTTGCTGCCGATCCCCCTCCAAGATTCATCAGATCCCGGATTCCTCAGGACCCTGTGTCAGCTCAGGAGCTAGTGCAAGCAGTGCAAGGCCTCCTGGAGCTGGGGGTCATCTGCCAGGTCCCCTTAAGAGAAAAAGGCAAGGGCTTTTATTCCAACCTATTCACAGTACCCAAAAAAGATGGTTCAGTCAGGCCCATCCTGGACTTGAAGATCTCAACAAGTTTGTCAGGGGGTAGGCGCTTTCGCATGGAAACTCTGCGCTCTGCCATCAGTTCCCTGCGCCAAGGGGATTTCATGACTTCTGTGGACATCAAAGATGCTTATCTTCATATTCCTGTGTTCCCAGGTCATCAAAGGTTCCTCAGGTTCGCTCTGATGGATCAACACTACCAGTTTGTGGCCTTGCCCTTCGTCCTCACTTCAGCTCCCAGGGTGTTCACCAAGGTGCTGGCTGGCGTGATGTCTCTGCTCAGATGTCAGATGTCAGGGCGTCCGCGTGCTTCCCTATCTGGACGACATTCTCATCACTTCCCAGTCTCTACATCAGGCAGAGCTGGATACTCAGCTGGTGGTGTCCACACTTCAGATCGACCACCCCAAGTCCTCACTGTCCCCTTCCTTTGTGACTCCATTCCTAGGAATGAATCTGGATACAGTTCAGGCAAGGATCTTCCTTCCTCAACAAAAGGTGGACAGTCTGATTGCACAGGCTCAGTCCCTCCTAGCTTGTCCCCATCCCTCCATCAGGCAGGGGATGCAGCTGGTGGGCCTGATGGTGGCATGCTTAGAAGCGGTCACTTATGCTCACTTGAGGCCCCTGCAACTTCACCTATTGTCAGTATGGGACAAGGACCCAGCGTCCCTGGACAGGGTCTGTGTGCTCTCCCTCCTGGTCAGGAGGTCCCTCTCGTGGTGGATGGACTCAAGGAACCTGTTGGGGGGCAGATCCTTTCTTGCCCCTTCCTGGGAGACGGTCACCACGGATGCCAGTCTGTCAGGTTGGGGGGGGGGGGTTTCTGGAAGTCCCTGCGAATCCAGGGGAGGTGGGGCCCTCAGGAGGCCCACACACCTATCAATGTCTTGGAACTGCGGGCGATCAGGTTAGTTCTGGCTCACTTGACTACTCACCTTCGGGGCTTGCCTGTTCAGGTGCGCTCAGACAACCAGACGGCAGTTGCCTACATCAATCATCAGGGAGGGACCCGGAGCAAGGGGGCCCTCCAGGAAGCGTCTCTGATCCTGACTTGGGCGGAGGCCAATGTCCCCTGCATATCGGCTGTGTACATCCCGGGGGTGGAAAATCGCCTGGCGGACTCTCTGAGCAGGGAGGCCTCTCGCCAGGGAGAATGGTCCCTATGCAGCAGGGTGTTTCAATCTCTGTGTCACCGTTGGGGCCAACCAGATGTGGATCTGTTTGCGTCCCGCCACAATCACAAGCTCCCAGCTTTTGTCTCTCTGTCCCAGGATCCTCTGCCCTTGACCTTGGATGCTCTAGCAATGTCATGGCAGGACTTTCAGTTCCTGTATGTCTTCCCTCCAATCCTCCTGCTGGACAGGGTTCTGTGCAAGATTGCTCTGGAAGGGGTGCCAGCAATTCTGGTGGCCCCCAGGTGGCCAAGAAGAGTGTGGTTCGCAGACGTGGTACAGCTGGCAGTAGATCAGTACGTTTTGCCCTTGGTGCCAGATCTGCTCACTCAGGGCTCACTACGCCATCCCAATTCAACTCTGGTTTTGACGGCTTGGCTGCTGAAACCTCCATCTCGATGGAGAATGGGCTGTCTTCCTCGGTTGTGGATACTTTGATTAAAGCTAGGAAGAAGTCTTCCTCTTCCATTTATTACAGGGTTTGGCGTGCCTACATTGACTGGTGTGAGTCTAAGTCTCTTCCCTGTCGTGTGTTCTCTATTCCCAGGATTCTGGAGTTCCTGCAGCATGGGTTGGAGATGGGGCTCCAACTCAGTACTCTGAAGGATCAGGTTTCTGCCCTGGCTATTTTCTTTCAGAAGTCCTTTGCTCAGCACCCTCTGATCAGGACTTTTTTTCCAGGGGGTCACTCATGTGCGACCCCCATGTAAGCCTATGGTGCCTGTTTGGGATCTGAACTTGGTTCTGTCTGCCTTGCAGGGTGCTCCCTTTGAACCTGTGCAGGATGCTGCCTTGGCCATTCTTACGCTCAAGGTTGTATTTCTGGTGGCTATCACTTCTGTCAGGCGTGTGTCTGAGTTGGCGGCGTTTTCCATTCAGCCCCCCTACTATGAGAGACACCAGGACAAGGTGGTTTTTCGTTTCAAACCTGACTTTCTGCCTAAGGTAGTGTCTGTCTTTCATTTGAATCAGGATATTGTTCTTCCTTCTTTGTGCCCTAATCCTAGCAATGCTAAGGAGAGCGTTTTGCACTCTTTGGATGTGGTTAGGTGTCTGAAGTACTATCTGGTGGCTACTGCACCTTTCAGGAAAACTGATGCTCTTTTTGTGGTCCCTTCTGGTCCTAGGAAGGGTTTGGCTCCTGCCAAGTCTACTATCAGCAAATGGATTCGTCATGCTGTGATTCAGGCCTACTCTGCTAAGGGGAAGAATCCTCCTTTCCGCCTTACTGCTCATTCTACTTGTGCTATTGGGGCCTCTTGGGCTTTTCAGCCCCAGGCTTCTGTTGAACAAGTTTGCAAGGCCGCTACTTGGTCATACCTTTTCAAAGTTTTACAAGGTTGATGTTAGGGCCTCAGCTGTTGCTGCTTTTGGCCGAAAGGTTCTGCAGGCGGCAGTGGTTTAAACTGTCTGCTGTTACTTTTTCTTGGGGATCCCACCCTACTTTATGGACACTGCTATTGGATGTACCACGTATAAGTAATCTATTTGGAGCAGGACGTACTGTATACTAAGAATAATACAATTCTGTGATTACTCACCTGTAGAATTGGTATTATGAGTATACAGTACGTCCTGCTCCAATCCACCCTTGGCTTTATTATCTTGTATCCCCTGTATGGTGATTGTTATCATTGTTATAGTTGATAGTTTGGGTTGTTTAATTCTCCCAGCTTCTCGTTAACTGCTTTTCAATGCTGGGGATTTGTGGGAGGTCCCCGGGTATTTGAGGGGCCGGGAGGAGCCTATTTTTTGATGTCTCTGCAGTCCAGGGCCATCTGGCGGAGTAATACCCACGTGTAAGTAATCTATTTGGAGCAGGACGTACTGTATACTCATAATACCAATTCTACAGGTGAGTAATCACAGAATTGTATGTTTAGATTCTGGAGAATAGTTTTTTAAGGGTTTGGGCTTTTTATTAAATGATGCTGAATGTCCAGTTTAAACCAGACCAACATAACAAGCAGAGCTCATATGCGTCCCTCCCCAGAGCAATTTAGATTGCTGCACATAAAAATGTATTTACCTTTTTCTAGTTCCTGCTCTGTAAATTTTAAAAACAAAATGATAGCTCATGGATCTACAGGCCACCTCCAAACAGGAAGTGCTGGGTTTCCTGTTACTGTGCATTGTCAGTTGAATCCAGGCTGGGGAAGGAAGCTCCAAAATGGCTGCTACCACTTGAAAATTGGTGAGGAGGCATACCAGCTCAGTGGATGCAGAAGCAAATGTAAGTGTTGACAATGCTTCAGTATCATGCATGCAGATGAGGCAAGGGAGTTTTATTTTCTAACTGCGCCAGGGTGTTGGTCTGGTTTAAAGGATGTTTGTTTCTGCCTGCTGTCACTAACAGGTACTGACTAACTGCTACTAACGGTCACTAACCCACAGTACTACCAGGCTGTTCCATATAGCAGAGAATGGGGTCGAGGCACAGATAAGTCTTCAGCTTCAATGCATAGCACTGCCTGATATGTGTACCACTGGCTGGGAAACTGTACTATTGTGAATAGGTGATGGCCCATTTCTAGTCCACTTTCAACTCAGAAAGATGAATATGTTTCTCTAACTTGGTTGGAATACTTGTAAAAAGATTTCTTAAGTTCGGTATCTGTCTTATATTCTTAGTATACAGTACGTCCTGCTCCAGATAGATTACTTACACTTGGGTTATCCTCCGCCAGATGGCGCTGCACTGCAGAGACATGTAAAACAGGCTCCTCCCGGCCCTCAAATACCCGGTGACCTCCCAGAAATCCCCAGATTTCTCTGCAGTGCTTACTGCGAAGACATGAAATTATCACTCTCTCGCAGGTGAGCGGGGCTATTAGCCTGCGCCCTGTTGGACTATTCCCACCCGTCCTTCGTGTGATGTACCTCCCAGCCTGGGCTGCGCTGGTCGGGTGAAGGTAGGCGGTACCATGCGTGCTTATGGAGCGCTGCTCCACCGCAGTCCCCCACCAAAGGGTAGGCGGTATAGGCTGATGGTGAGCCTTTATGGGATGCCCCTCCCGCCTTATTGCCACATGCCCCGTGTAGCGGTGGGTCCTGTACAAAGGGCCGCCATCCTCCCTTATTCTCTCCGTAGCCTTCGGGGGGGAAAGAAGGGGGGGGGGGGGTCAGTGCGTATAGTGATTACGTGTATGACTAGATATGTGGTGTCAGCCGCCGCGCTGACTTGTCTGTTTTACTATTACATGGCCGCCGCCGCGCGCGTCTTTTCCTTCATTTGGATGTCCGCGCCGGCTGGCGGCATTACCTCAGATGCTTCTGCGTTATCATTGGCTGCTGTCTGTGGGCTTCGCGCTCTTCGGGGGGGGGGGGGGCGGGGGCCTGGCCTGGCGCACTCCACGTTACGGCCCGCCCTTCGAGGTTCGTTCGGCGACATTTTTTGTACAGGCGCGCGTGTGTAGCGGTCCCCCTTTCCGCGGTCTGTAAGTGCCTTCGCGGGCGACTTTTATGCTCATTACTTACTGTGCATGGTTCTGATGCCCCTTCTTCTCATTGTGTCTTTCAGACGGGTGAATCCAGTGGCTTCTCCCGGCCCGGTGTAATTGTTAGTTGGGCCTAGTATAGTTACTCCCACTTCCCTAGCGGGTCATTGGGGCATCCAGGGTAGCTTACAGCGTCAATCCCTACTGGCCTATTGTGCCTATTAATCACCATATGGAGGCATACCAGGATAATGTGACCGGGGTTCCTTCAGGACAAGCCCGGCTGTGTGTAGCTTGTGGGGTCTCACCTATCAGCGGTGACAGCGCACGGGTCTGTGTTCCTTGCACACAGCAGGCGCTAACGTTGCAACCCGCCCCTCCGGTGGCTGGGCCTGCACCTCGTCTCACTTCACCTACTCCCCCAAGCTTGAGTCTCACCCCCATTGAATTGCATACAAGCGGGGATTCTCAACCTGATGTGTCTGCTAGACTGGCCAGTGTTGAAAAATTGATTGCTAATACCTTAGCGCGTAAGGCCACCTCTAAAAAGCGTCACTTAACCCCTGTTGCCACTCTTTTCCTTACGGAGTCTGATGAGTTGTTGCATCTATATGGCTACACCCCATCGGACGAAGGGGAGCTGTTCTCTGACTCAGGGTCATCTGACGAGAGACCCAGGGGTCATGACGATTCTGGCTCTGACCCCTGGACCCTGGATGATACTGACCAGGGTGGATAAAAATCAATGTTTTTTTTTTAAAAATCAAAAAAATCGGATTTTTTTGATTTAAATCGGATTTTTTTGATTTAAATCGGATTTTTTTGATTTAAATCGGATTTTTTTGATTTAAATCGGATTTTTTTGATTTAAATCGGATTTTTTTTTCAATAAACTGCTTTTTGAGGAAAATATTTTACCATCCAAAGGTTCTTCCATCATGAGATAAAGCTGAGTTGTTTAACTCAGTAGAATAAAGGCTGTATATGTGTAACATTCACAATGCCATGCTCTTCCAGAGGTTTCTGTAGGATTAGTGGGCAGTTTCTCTCCTATATTATCACAGACACTCGCTTTACTTACGCAGTTCTCAAAACTGAATTTGACTCCGCAGAGGTCCCAGCCTCTCCTTCACAGCAAAAATGTTACAACATGAACAGAGTTGAGAAAAAGACCTTAATCCTATTGTTCTACAAACCTATGACTAGTGAGCTACAGAGGACAGCAGGGACAGTAGTATTTAAGTTTTTCATGTGTCGGCTGGGCTGACAGTCTAAGTTTCTTAAAATATATATATTTTGTTTAGCCAAATTAGTTAACAAAACATGGATGTTTGTTTAAGCAAATAACTTATGCTGTAATGTTGTTATTGTTTCAGTTGAATAAATCTATTTAAATTGTTATTAAGGTCAGGATTATTTTTCTCCTTCCTAAGTACAACAGAACAGTGGTGTCCAAATATGAATGATTAGCCCATTAAACTGGGGAGAAAAAAGTAATATAAAAAGTGATTCTAAAAATCTTCATCTACTTGCATGTTAAAATAGCAAGAACTAGTTTAGGTAGAAACTTTGATTTAGATCACTGATTTAAATCAAGCCTTACTGACTAGTGATTTAAATCGTGATTTAAATCAGTTAGATTTAAATCAAATCCACCCTGATACTGACAGACTGCTGGTTCAGATTTTTGAGGTTTTGTCCATCTCTCCCCCTGTTGCGGCTCCCAGGCAAAGGGGTGAGCTTTTCCATACTGCTAAGGCTCGTTTGGAATTTCCGGAGCAAACCCATTCAATAACCTCGTGCTTAAGGAGTGGGAACGTCCCAGTAGACTTCCCGGTATACCTAAGAGTTGGGACAGAAAGTATCCCTTTCCTGCTGATATCGTCAAGTGCTGGTCATCGCCCCTCGAGGTAGATGCTCCTATTCTAGGGCTTTCTAACACCTCTATTATGCACTCCCCTGACACTACTACGCTGTGGGATGCTGAGGACCGACGCATTGACTAATTGGCGTGCCATGCCGGACCGCCTAGACCTTTTTGCTAAAGGAGGTAAGTTACCCCAGCGTAGGCGGCAGTCTCGGCCCTTTTGGGGCCAGGGCCCCCTTTCACTCCCCTACCGCGGTGCTAAGCAGGGAAAAGGGGTGCCCTTCGCGGGGGCTCGTGTGGATTCCTGGCACAGGAGCAGAGGACGACGTCCTGGCTCTTCCTGGGGGTCTAAGCCCAAATCCTGTCCAAAGCCCCCTCAGGCATGATGGGGCGCCCTCGCCCGTTAAGGTGGGGGGACGGCTACAGCACTTTGCGCACGTCTGGAGGCACTACGTCTCAGACCAGGACCCTGTCTCAGCTCAGGTCTTGATGCAGGCCGTGCAAGGCCTTCTGGATCTGGGGGTCATTTGCAGGGTCCCCTTAAGAGAAAGAGGCAAGGGGTTCTATTCCAACCTTTTCACAGTTCCCAAAAAAGATGGGTCAGTCAGGCCTATTCTGGATTTAAAGATCCTCAACAAATTTGTCAAGAACAGGCGCTTTCGCATGGAGACTCTGCGCTCGGCCATCGGCTCCCTGCGCCCAGGTGATTTCATGACGTCTGTGGACATCAAAGATGCTTACCTTCACATCCCTGTGTTCCCGGGACACCAAAGGTTTTCAGATTCGCGTTAGAAGATCAATATTACCAATTTGCGGCCTTGCCATTCGGCCTCACCTCAGATCCCAGAGTGTTCACCAAGGTGCTGGCGGGGGCGATGTCTCTGGTAAGGTCAAGGGACATACTCATCACCTCTCGGTCTCTACAGCAGGCAGAGTTGGACACTCAGCTGGTGGTGTCCACCCTGGAGTCCTTCGGCTGGGTGATCAATCACCCCAAGTCCTCTCTGTCCCCTTCCTCGGTGACCCCATTCCTGGGAATGATTCTGGATACGGTTCAGTCAAGGATATTCCTTCCTCAACAGAAGGTGGAAGCTCTAACTGCGCAGGTGAGGTTCCTGCTATCGTGTCCCCAGCCCTCCCTCAGGCAGGGAATGCAGTTGGTGGGCCTGATGGTGGCGTGCTTTGAGGCGGTGCCTTTTGCTCAGTTCCATTTGATGCCTCTACAACTTCACCTTCTGTCAGTATGGGACAAGGACCCAACATCCTTGGACGGGGTCTGTGTGCTCCCCCCCTTGGTCAGACGGTCCCTTTCGTGGTGGCTGGACCACAGGAACTTTCTGGGGGGCAGGTCCTTTCTGGCCCCCTCCTGGTAGACGGTCACCACGGATGCCAGTCTGTCAGGATGGGGGGGGATTCTGGAAGTCCCTGCGGGTCCAGGGGAGGTGGGGCCCTCAGGAGGCCCACTTAACCATCAACATTCTGGAACTACGGGCAATCAGGTTGGTACTGGAGCAGTTGACCATTCACCTGAGGGGTCTGTCTGTGCAGGTGCGCTCAGACAACAGGACGGCGGTTGCCTACATCAACCATCAGGGAGGGACCCGGAGCAGGGGGGCCCTCCAGGAGGTGTCGCAGATTCTGACGTGGGCGGAGGCCAAAGTTCAATGCATTTCGGCTGTGTACATCCCGGGGGCAGAGAATCTACTGGCAGACTCTCTGAGCAGGGGGACCTCTCGTCAGGGAGAGTGGTCCCTCTGCAACAGGGTATTCCAGTCCCTGTGTCACCGTTGGGGTCTACCGGATGTGGATCTGTTTGCATCCCGTCACAATCACAAGCTCCAGGCTTTTGTGTCCCTGTCTCAGGATCCTCTGGCCTTGACCACAGATGCTCTGTCCATGTCATGGCAGGAATTTCGGCTCCTGTATGTCTTTCCTCTATTCCCCCTGCTGGGCAGGGTCCTGCGCAAGATTGCTCTGGAAGGGGTGCCAGTGATTCAGGTGGCCAAGAAGAGTGTGGTTCGCAGACGTGGTGCAGATGGCAGTAGATCAGTACGTTCTGCCAGGAGTGCCAGATCTGCTCACTCAGGGCCCCTTACGCCATCCCAATTTACAAACTCTGGCTTTGACGGCCTGGCTGCTGAAACCTACATCTTGATGGAGAAAGGCTTGTCTGCCTTGGTGGTTGAGACCATGGTGAAGGCTAGGAAGAAAACTTCTTCTTCCATCTATTATAGGGTATGGCGTACCTACATTGACTGGTGTGAGTCTAGGTCTCTTCCCTGTCGGGTGTTCTCAGTTCCCAGGGTTCTGGAGTTTTTACAGCATGGGTTGGAGTTGGGTCAGGTTTCTGCCCTGTCTGTTTTCTTTCAGAAGTCTTTTGCTCAGCATTCTTTGGTTAAGACTTTCTTTCAGGGGGTTACTCATGTGCGTCCCCCACGAAAACCTATGGTCCCTGTTTGGGATTTGAACTTGGTCTTGTCTGCCTTGCAGGGTGCTCTCTTTGAACCTATTCAGGATGCTGCTCTGGCTGTACTTACCCTCAAGGTTGTCTTTCTGGTGGCTATTACTTCGGTCAGGCGTGTGTCTGAGCTGGCGGCTCTGTCTATCCAGCCCCCATGCTTTGAGAGACACCAGGATAAGGCGGTGTTCCGCTTTAAGTCGGATTTTCTGCCTAAGGTGGTGTCTGCTTTTCATTTGAATCAAGATATTGTTCTTCCTTCATTGTGCCCTAATCCTAGCAATGCTAAGGAAAAGGTTTTGCACTCCTTGGATGTGGTCAGGTGTCTGAAGTATTACCTAGTAGTAACTGCGTCCTTCAGGAAAACTGATGCTCTTTTTGTGGTCCCTTCTGGTCCTAGGAAGGGTTTGGCTCCTGCCAAGTCTACTATCAGCAAATGGATCCGTCAGGCTGTGATTCAGGCCTATTCTGCTAAGAGGAAGAATCCTCCCTTCCGCCTTACTGCTCATTCTACTCGTGCTATTGGGGCCTCTTGGGCCTTCCAGCACCAGGCTTCTGTTGAACAAGTTTGCAAGGCCGCTACTTGGTCTTCTGTTCATACCTTTTCAAAGTTTTGCAAGGTTGATGTTAGGGCCTCAGCTGATGCTGTTTTTGGCCGCAAGGTTTTGCAGGCGGCAGTGGTTTAAACTGTCTGCTGTTACCTTTTTTGTTGGGGATCCCACCCTACTTTATGGACACTGCTATTGGATGTTCCAAGTGTAAGTAATCTATCTGGAGCAGGACGTACTGTATACTAAGAATAATACAATTCTGTGAAATACTCACCTGTAGAATTGGTATTATAAGTATACAGTACATCCTGCTCCACCCCACCCTGGTTTTTGCGTTATTCTGGATCCCCTGTATGGTGATTGTTATCATTGTTATAAGTTACCAGTTTTTGGGTGGTTAAATTCTCCCGGCTTCTTGTTCACTGCTTTTCAATGCTGGGGATTTGTGGGAGGTCCCCGGGTATTTGAGGGCCCGGGAGGAGCCTGTTTTACATGTCTCTGCAGTGCAGCGCCATCTGGCGGAGGATAACCCAAGTGTAAGTAATCTATCTGGAGCAGGACGTACTGTATACTTATAATACCAATTCTACAGGTGAGTATTTCACAGAATTGTATTTTTGAGGGCTTGGGCCCAGGTGCCCATGTGTGTGCTGCAGAGAATGCCGATCCATAATTTCTGTGCACGGATTATCCTGTTTGAACTTGTGTTCTACTTTTAGCAAATCGTTTACATAACAGCTGAATTCGGGCCTTGTCTTGTTACAGTAAATGAAGGATATTTAAAGCTTCACATATCTGGGCATGTAATCGGCTAATGCCGCCATGCTCAGTGTGTTTGCATGCTATCTGCGCGCGTTTTGCAGTAGTCCTGTAAAATGAGACATTTCTGACCTATTTAGTGACATATCCAAATTGCAAGGAAACAAAATAATACAGAGCTGTGGCCACAGTGGCGAGCCTGACTCGGGATACACCGTGACCGTATGGTGACATCAATCTGCCACATTGTATTCATGGAACTGATTTTGATCACCATTTGGGCTTAGTCCTGCATGGTGAGCATTTTCTAAACACAGGGCAATGATCAAACATGTGCTGGGAAAATGTTTTAATTTTTAAGGTGAACCTATCTATGAGAGAGAGCCTGGCCTTGTGACCCTTACCCCCCTTACTTGTAGATGACCTAATATAGCAAGGGGGGCTGGCTTCATCACCTGCTCCTTTTACAACGCATTGCTGCATTGGTGATAGCTGATCTGTAAGCTATCCACACCTAGTCTAGATCTTTAATACAGGGGAACAGAAGGTGCAACATAGTCATAGTCTGCTGCAGCCTCCTTTCCCCCGTTTCACAGTACCAGATGAGTCTAACTAACTGGAGGGCCTGTGTTTTGGTGGCAAGGGGGGGCTATTGAGTGGAGTTCTGCATTAAAGGGTGAAACAGAATCCAGCCCCTGCCCCCTGGTTTTTGACCTGCTTAACATAGGCATCCTGATTTGGGATGCACCGTTGTGTGAAACCCTACAGAATGCCAGTTGCTGACCTCAATCCACGGGGCATGCACAGTAGGGGTGTGAACTGGCAAGAATCTGGCGATACGATACGTATCACGATACACGTATGACGATACAATATATCTCGATTCTGTCTCATTTATTGCAATTTTTTTTTTATTTAAAACAAAAATGACATAGGGTAACCCCCTCACGGGGGGTGGGGCCCATTTTTTGGCATTTTAAGGGTTAAAAACCCTTAAAATTCCCCCCCAAAAAATGGCGTGAGGTCCTCCTTACCCAGCATAACCAGCCCATACCAGCTGTGGGGGCTTGTAGAACGGGGCGCAGGGGCCAGCTTTGCTACAAGCCGGAATAGCCTATGGCCACGGGCTCTTCTGCCCCCCCCCCCCCGGGCTTTGGGGAGGCAGGTAATGGGGGGGGGGCTCGGGGTTGATTGCAAGTCAGCCGCTAGCCGCAGGTGACTTGCCAGACCCAGAGCCTTGTGAACTGGCAAGGGATCTATGTGCCCCTATACCAGTCCACAAGGCCCTGGGTTAAGGGTTAACAGTAAAAAAAAAAAAAAAACACCACACACAGAGAAAATGTCTTTATTTAAAAAAACAAAAAACTATTTTTTCTTTACTCACCTCCGATTGTCATCTCCTGTGTCCCTCGCCGATGCGATGACAGATGCGGTGATTGCCGGCCAGAGATGGGGGGGGAGGAAGGAGATCAGAGGATCGCCTGCCTCTCTCCTGCTCTGCCCAGTGTTCACCGCATCTGACAGCTGAGCCGGCGCGAGCTGGGATAACGCCCGTGGGGTGATGTCATCCGCTCCACCCCCAAAGGGAATCGATTTTTTCTGACACCCCTAATGCACAGGCATTCATCCAGGCAGAATTTTTTCACATTGTATATTAATGCCCATCAGTATATTCTGATTGAACAGATTGCGGTGGTGCCTTATGCTGGCCACTACCAGCCATTCAGATAGGTTGGCGGGTGCACAAAACTGAATGAGGGAGGGCTGGGGATGCTGCCAGAGGCCCGCTCTTGCACCGCTTGATTGACTCCTGAGATGAGTATATGGTGAAACCAGGGGGTTTCACACAGTGAGGCATTCCAAATCAGAGCACTTTCACCTGGCCCTGGATTCTTTTAGACTTGAGCGCTGGGAGTAGAGGGGTTTTCTGGGTATTCTAGCACGGGTCGCTTCATCTTCAATTCTTCACTATTGGGTTATCCGCCACCAGGTGGCGCAGTCGACTGCAAGAAGACTTGTGGCTCCTCCCGGCCCATAAAAGGCAGCAAATCACCCACAATACCCAGTGTTTTCTTGTAGTCCAGGCTGCGAAGACAGAAGATTATCTCTCTCTGGATGACTCTATGGAGGAGAGTGAGTTATTCCATGATTCCGACTCCTCTGGGGACCGTCCGGGTGACTTGGCAGTGACCCTGGGTCTTCCTCGGACGAGGACATGTGGCTCCCCGATGATACGGATAGACTGTTGTCTGCGGTGTCCGAGACTTTGCATATTGCCCCCCCTAAGGCGGCCAGAAAGAAGCAGTGGGAGCTTTTCCATCCTGATAGACAACGCCTGGTGTTTCCAGAGCAGGGTCATTTCTCCAAGATGGTTCTTAAGGAATGGGAGAGGCCCAATAAGCTACCCTTGGTGCCTAAGGGGCTGGACAGACGGTATCCCTTTTCGGAGGAGTTGGTCCGTCTTTGGTCTTGTCCCCCGGAGGTGGATGCTCCCGTACTGGGGCTCTCTAATACGTCTGTTATGCCTTCTCCGGACACTACTATCTTGCGTGATAATGCTGATCGGCGCATGGATCAGCTCGCTTGTCATGCCTTTACCTTTGTGGGGGCTGGTCTACGCCCGGTCTGTGCCATGGCTAATGTCGCCATTGCCATTAAAAAGAAGGTTAAGCGTCTTGTGGAGGCCGCCCGATCCCGCAAGCAAGCGGACGAGTGTAAGGAACTTTTGGTTTGCACTGACTTTATTGCATTTATGCTCTCAGCCATGGACGATGCTGTCCGGCTTGGCGGTAGGGCTTCGGCTCTACTGGTTGCTCTCCGTCAGTACATTTGACTGCGGCAGTGGGCGGCTGCCGCTGCCGCCAATAAGTCTCTCACTGGTCTTCCTTTAACGGGACTACGTCTCTTTGGGGAGCGTCTTGATCTCTTGACCAAGGATGGCCGGCTCCCTCAGCGCCGGAAACAATCACAGCCCTTTCGGGGGTCTTCTTCCTTCGCCCCTTCCGAGGGGGACGCGGGTCTTCCTCCTCTGGAGGAGCTCCTGGGGACGAGGTAGGCCCCGCGGGCGCCCCGGTCTCTCCTGGGGGTCCAAGTCCAAGCCCCCCACTAAGGCCTCTCAGGCATGAGGAGGCGTCCTCATTCATCCGGGTGGGGGGACGGCTTCTGCTCTTTGCTCACGTCTCGAGACATCACGTCTTGGACCGGTGGATTCAGGAGGTGGTGTCCTCCGGCTACAAGATAGAGCTGGCAGTTTGGCCGCCACCAAGATTTCTTCGGTCCCGGATTTCCCAAAACCCTGTGACGGCTCAGGGCCTGAGGTTGGCTGTCCAGCGACTACTAATGTCCGGAGTGATTTGTCCTGTGCCTCTTCAGGAGCAGGGTCGGGGGTTCTATTCCAATCTGTTCACGGTGCCCAGGACGGTTCCCTGAGACTCATCCTGGACCTGAAGGGCCTCAACAGATTTGTCAGGTTCCAACACTTGGAATGGAACGCATGGAGACGTTACGGGTGGCCGTGAGCTCCCTTCGGCCCGGCGACTTCATGACCACGGTGGACATCCAGGATGCCTATCTGCACGTTCCTATCTTCCGGGGACATCAGAAGTTCCTGAGGTTTGCCTTGGAGGATCAACACTACCAGTTTGTGGCCTTGCCGTTCGGTATCTCTTCGTCCCCGCGGGTGTTTACCAAGGTGTTGGCGGGTGTCATGGCCCTCCTGAGGGGCCAGGGCATTCACATTCTTCCTTACCTAGACGACTTGCTGATTGCTGCTCAATCTTTTCAACAGGCCGAGAGCAACACTCAGAAGGTATTGTCCACTCTCGAAGCTTTTGGTTGGGTGATCAATTTTCCCAAGTCTTCAATCACTCCGTCATTGGTGAGATCCTTCCTGGGCATGACGTTGGATACTTCTCAGGTCAAGGTGTTCCTTCCTCAGCAGAAGGTGGAGGGTCTTCAGACGCAGGCATGGGCCTTGTTGTCGTGTCCACTTCCCTCCATATGTCTGAGGATGCAGTTGGTGGGCCTCATGGTGTCTTGCTTCGAGGCTGTACTCTTCGCTCAGTTCCACATGAGACCTCCTTCAGTTGAATGTTTTGGCTGTTTGGGATCGGACACAGGTGTCACTGGAGCAGGAATTCTCTCTGTCCCCTCTGGCCAGACAGTCCCTCTCATGGTGGTTGGATTCGAGGAACCTTCTTGTGGCCAGGTCTTATCTCCCTCCGTACTGGGAGATTGTCACCACGGACGCCAGTCTGACCGGTTGGGGAGGGTTCTGGCAATCTCTTAAGTTCCAGGGTCAGTGGGGCCCGCGGGAGGCTCATGTACCTATCAATCTTCTGGAGCTGAGAGTGATCAGGTTGGTCCTCTCTTTGTTGACTCCCCACCTACAGGGTCGTGCGGTCCAGGTCCGCTCGGACAATCAGACGGCGGTCGCCTACATTAATCATCAGGGCGAGACTCGGAGCAAACGAGCCCTCAAGGAAGTGTCCCTGATCCTGTCTTGGGCAGAGGAGAATGTTCCCTGCATCTCGGTGGTTTACATCCCGGGGGTGGTGAACCAGGAGGCGGACTCCCTGAGCAGGGGGTCGTCTCGTCTGGGGGAATGGTCTCTCAGCAACAAAATCTTTCACGCCCTGTGTAGCCGCTGGGGGCAGCCGGACGTGTCCCGTCACAATCTCAAGCTTCCAAAATTCGTCTCCCTGTCAAGAGACCCTCTGGCTTTCGCCACTGACGCGCTAGCAATTCCTTGGACGGAGTTCGACTCCTCTATGCTCCTCACTCAGGGACAGCTATGCCATCCCAATTTACAAAAGCTGGCTTTGACGGCTTGGCTGCTGAAACCTCTATCCTGATCGATGGGGCCTCGGTCGTCGGTACCATGATTCAGGCTCAGAAGAAATCCTCTTCTATGAATTGACTACAGGGTCTGTCACACTTACATTGCCTGGTGTGAGTCTAAGTCTCTTCCTTGTCGCGCTTTTTCCATCTCCAGGATTTTGGAGTTTCTACAACATGGTCTAGAGTCGGGGTTACAACTGAGTACCCTGAAAGGTCAGGTTTCGGCCTTGGCAATTTTTTTCCAAAGATCTTTCGCCAATCATAGGCTTATCAAGACCTTTTTCCAGGGTGTTACCCATGTGCGTCCGCCGCGTAAGCCTTTGTTACCGGTGTGGGATTTGATTTTGGTGCTTTCTGCTTCCAGGGACCTCCCTTTGAGCCCTTGTGCGATGCCATTCTATCCATTCTGACTCTAAAGGTGGTCTTTTTGGTAGCTATCACCTTAGTGTTTCGCGTCTCTGAGCTGGCGGCACTTTCTATGGAGCCTCCTTATTTTGAGCGGACATCAGGATAAGGTGGTGTTCCGTCTCAAGCCGGAATTCTTGCCCAAGGTTGTCTCTGCCCTTCATCTCAATGAGGACATTGTTTTGCCTTCCTTGTGTCCTGCCCCTTCTAATTCTAAGGAACGGATTCTTCATTCTCTGGATGTGGTCAGGGGGCTTAAGTACTATTTGGTTGCCACAGAGTAATTTCGGAAGTCGGACTCTGTTCTCCCTGAAGGACCGAGGAAGGGCTTGCCTCCAGCCAAATCCACTATCAGCAAGTGGATCAGACAGGTGGTGGTGCAAGCGTACTCTGCCAAGGGGAAGGAACCCCCTTTCTGTGTTACAGCTCACTCCACTAGAGCTATTGGTGCCTCCTGGGCTTCTCAGCACCAGGCTTCAGTTGAACAGGTTTGTAAGGCCGCTACTTGGTCTTCAGTTCCTACTTTTTCTAACAAGGTTGACGTTAGGGCCTCAGCTGATGCTGTTTTTTGTCGCAAAGTGCTCCAGGCGGTAGTGTCATGAACTACATGCTGTTGCTCACTGGGGATCCCATCCTTCTTCTTGGACACTGCTTTTGGATGTCCCAATAGTGAAGAATTGAAGATGAAGCGAACAGTGCTGGAATACCCAGAAAAATACAATTCTGTGATTACTCACCTGTAGAATTGATTTTATGGGTATCCAGCATGGGTCGCTTCATTCCACCCTTGTTCTGTTATCCTCTTTTGCCTTGTTATGGTGCTTACTTTGAGAGAGTTCACAGTGGGGCTGTGTTTAAAGCGGACCTTCACTCTGAATAAGAGTCTATCTTATATGTTTCCCACACCCTGTACATACAGATTGCTCACATTAAAAATCATCCTACCTGCATCTACTGCATGTTATGAGCCTTTAAACATCCAAGATGGCGGCTTATGGAAGCCGCCATTTTATCAGGCAGCCTGCAAACAGGAAGTGCCTGCAAACAGGAAGTGACTGTGCTGCTCTGCATTCTGGGGCTGCTGACCTTTCCCTGACCCCAGCTCTGCTCTGTCTGAGCAAAGCACAGCTATAACCTGCCCCCCTGTACCTTATCCCACTCTCCTCTCCTCAGTAAGTGTGATGCTTCTGAGTCAAGATGGCGGCGCCCGTATCCTAAATTCCTGAACAGAGTTGCAGCCCAGTGGGGGAAAGAATTATAAGTTAGTGACTAAAAATGTAAAATATATTCATTTTAGATGCTGGGGAATCGTTTTTTAAGAGTTTGGGCTTTTCATTAAATCATGGTGAAGGTCCGGTTTAAGTTACATGGTCTTTGCCTTCCGGCTTCTTGTATTGCTGCTTTTCAACTCTGGATATTGTGGGTGATTTTCTGCCTTTTATGAGCCACAAGTCTTCTTGCAGTCGACTGCGCCACCTGGTGGCAGATAACCCAATAGTGAAGAATTGACGATGAAGCGACCCGTCCTGGATACCCATAAAATCAATTCTACAGGTGAGTAATCACAGAATTGTATTTTTCCACTTTAAAAGCAGTTAAAAAAAACCTTACTTACCTTACCACTCAGGTTCTTATTCACTCATTTGTTCTTTTTTTTTTTGTCAACTCCAGTGCTACTGATAGCATGCTCCCCTGGTGGCTTCTGTGAGTGATTCTGGGGGCTAGGCAGAGGAAACCTGGGCATCGCCCAAGAGAACAGTACAATCCGCCGATTCAGAAAAACATAGCCAATTATACCAGGTCTTTGTAAAGGATTCAAATCTGTTGTCTCGCGATAAGATTACACTTTCATATCTCATGATTTCGTTAACTTTCAAAATCCACATCGCCACCGTAGGTGGATCTGGAGATTTCCACTTAAGGGGGATGCACATCTTGACAGCGTTGAGTAGGTGGCATAACAGAGATTTTTTATAAATTTTTAAAGGAACCTTGGTAAGGTGTAGGAGGCAGGAGGCGGGGTCAGCAGGCACATCCTCCTCCGTCACCCTGCTCGCAATATCCCTAACCGAGCCCCAGAAACCCCCCAGCACCGGGCATGACCAGAAAACATGAAGCATATCACCTCTGTCTCCGTTACAGCGCCAGCAGGTGTCCGGGACCTCTGGCGACCATTTACTGATAATTGCCGGGACCCTGTACCATCTAGAGAGAATCTTAAAATTGCATTCTTGGATACGGGTACATATAGAGGTTTTATGCGGCATGCTCAAGAGTTTCCGACACTGATCAGGAGCCAAGGAGATCCCCAAGTCTGCTTCCCACTTGCCAACATACGAGGGTCTCTCTCCCTCCCGGGGGGAAGTGAGTAATTTGTATGTGTAGGATAGGGTGTGCTGGACCGCGCCTGGGCTGGAACAGAGAGACTCGAACGGGGATGGAGCCCGCAGGCCCCCAGCAGGGATCCTCAGGGACCGAAGGAAGCTGGCCATCTGGACCGACTGCCAGTCTGTCCAAACCGGAAGGCCCCCAGTCCGGGCCAGTGAGCGCAAATCCAACCAGTCAGCTCCTTCCCTGAAGTGGCATGCCCTGAAAATACCCACTTTGAGCCAAGCCTTCGGGGTAGGTCCCTCTCCACCCGGGGGAAATTTAGGATTGCCCAGGACAGGAATCATTGGGGAGGGGCCCGGGGATATATCAGGGTGATCAAAGTGTCTCTGGGTGACTTTAATGGTGGCGCCAACTGTAGGGTGCCTCATGGCGCCCGGTATGTCCTGGGGATCAACCCATGCTAGTCCCGCCATGTGGTAGCCAGTGGAGCCCTGCTCTAACTCCACCCACTGTTTGTGCCCCCTATGAAGACACCAGTCGACAATCCGGCTGAGGTGGACCGCAGCATGATATAAAAGAGGGTCGGGGAATCCCAGGCCGCCCCGTTCCTTGGGAAAGCACTTCCGTTTCTAACTTGCACCCCTCCGTCATCAGCCACTGGGGCGCTGCCAGGCCCTCTCTATTTACTAGAATGAAGCTCGTATGTTAGTCCTCGGCAGACCCCCCTCTATTGCTATGAATAGAGAGGACGTTGCAAGCTCCTGTTACTGATGGAGGAGGGGCGTGAGTACAACCTGGAAATGTCAGTGACTGGAGTTTGGGCCCAGGAAGTGATCCAGTTATCAGGTGAGTTGCTGATCGCTGGAGTAGAACTCGATGGTCAATCCCTTCAGAAATCATTGTTGGTCCACTTTAATCTATTGTTTGCTGTCTGTGGATAGACTTCTTGTGTTCTGCTGTTTAAAGCACTTTAATGTGGATTGAAGTTAACAAAGACTTAGGGTCCCTTTTAACCAGCATCCTAGGGGCATACCTATTGGGGGAGGTGAAGCTGCCGCACATGTATGCAGCTCTTCCTGTAGGAGTGGGTGAGTACCTCTTTAATGCAGGGCTAACTGTGTAAGGGGGTGGGTAAGCTTGGCTTAGTGTCACTGTAAAAAGGACCCTCCTGGCAGAAAGTTAACTCTAAACCCAAATAACCCTAAATTAAAGCAGACCTTCACCCTGAATAAGAGCCTATCTTGTATGTTTCCCCCACCCCCTACATACAGATTGCCCACATTAAAAATCATCCTGCCTGCGCCTATTGCATTTTTTAAAAGCCTTTTAACATCCAAGATGGGGGTCCATGGAGTCTCAGGTTGCCTGCAGACAGGAAGTGTCTTCTGAATAAGCTGCTCTGCATTCTGGGATTGCTGTCCTTTTCCTGACCCCAGCCCTGCACTGTCTGTGCAAAGCACAGCTATAACCCCTGTGACGCTTCTGAGGCAGGATGGCGGTGCCCGTGTTCTAGAGTTCTGAACAGAGTTGCAGCCCAGTGGGGGAAGGAATATTAAGTAAGCGACTAAAAACATTAAAATATATACATTTTAGATGCTGTGGAATAGTTTTTTAAGGGTTTGGGCTTTTCATTAAATGATGCTGAAGGTCCGGTTTAAAGGACAATTGGAAGACATGATCTGGCTGGGAGCTACTGTGGGGGAGAATTTCTTTTTTCATTTTGGTCTCAGACCCTTACAGTCTACTTTCAAGCTTGTTAATTACACCCTGGCTGACAAACAATGCAGCGGGCAAGTGACTTCCACAGGGTGATACTCCATAAAAATGTTATGCTATCTGTCTATAACTGAGCCGATGTCCATCTTACATTTCTGGCCATTTGTAAGAAAGGTGATCTGATCTTTTAAGGTTCCCTCCTGATATTCTTTTTGCAGGAATAGGTTAAGACCTTGAGAAGACTCCCACTCCCCCCATGCTTCTGATATGGGTACCATCTGTCTGGTTGAAATTAGCATGAAATTAATGGAATTAGTCGTAGGTTAGAGTAAAGGGCAGAGGTGGGGTGGGTTGTGCTCAGCATCCTATTATCTCTCCCATCCCCAGATCCTAAAGGAGGAAACCTGCGCTCATGTTTTATCACGATTTTATTTACACATCAATAGCAAACACCCCCAAATGCAAGGAATTGGAAGGAGTCTTTGGCCTGGCAGGTTTCCATCTCTGCTCTTTGAAAGGGGAAATTGGTGGCTTTAATGTTTTAATTAGATATCAGCACTACAGCGGGGTCTTTGATAATGTTAGTTGCAGCTAAACTGTGGTGTCAATAGCGTGTCAATGTGAAAATTGAAGGTATGCCGGCATATGGATGTCTATTCCCAATGAGCAAAGGGTCCAAACAGCCAGAGCCGGGAGCCTGCTAATGAATCACATAGTTCAGTCAAGGTGTGATGCTGTTAGCATTGGGGTAGAGTGGAAGGTATTGAACTCTGATGAAAAAGGTGCAAAGATCAACGTGTCGGGAAGAGGTGATGAGGTGAAAATGACACACTACTAGTGAGTTGTTACAACACAGAATGATGTGCAGATCACTTTGTGTGCCTTCTCGCTAATGGAGATTTACAATCGGAGTGGGGGGGGGGGGGGGTTGCAATGTTTCCTGAAAATCTAAAGTTATCAAGATGATTAGAAGTCATGTGCGGGGTGGACCTCTTGCTCTTTCCTGTGAATAGGAAGCCTGTTGATGGATTCAGGCCAAGAAGTGTCAGAATTCTTTTATTCTTAGTATACAGTACATCCTGCTCCAAATCTCTTACAGTTGGGATATACTCCGCCAGATGGCGCTGGACTGCAGATACATCAAAAATAGGCTCCTCCTGGCCCCTCAAATACCCAGGGACCTCCCACAAATCCCCAGAATTTCTCTGCTGTCTGGCTGCGAAGGATGAGAAATGGCTCTCTACTCGCAGGTGAGTGGGGCTATTAGCCCGCGGCCCTGTAGGACTATTCCCACCCGTTCCACTAGTAATATGCCTCCCAGCCTGGGCTGCGCTGGTTGGGTGAAGGTAGGCAGCACCGCTGTTAGGTGCTTAGGAGCGCTGCTCCACCACAATCCCCCACCAAAGGGTAGGCGGTTCAGGCTTATGGTGAGCCTCTATGGGATGCCCCTCCCGCACTATTGCCCCTGCCTATCGGTGGGCCCTATTTAAGTGGCCGCCGTCCTCCTTCATCCTCCTTGTAGTCTTTCGGGGGAAAAGAAGGGGGGGGTGTAAATATGTATGCTATACATTCTGTGTTTTACACTTTTTTTCCATTCTGTTTAGTCTTGTGTCAGCCGCCGCGCTGGCTTGTCTTTACTGTCTTTTTAAAATTACCGCCGCCGCCGCGCGCTGACTTGGTTCCACGCTTGGCGGCGCCATTACCTCAGGCGCTGGTGCGCCATCATTGGCTGCTTGCACGTTCTGGCTATGCGCTCTTCGGGGGGGGGGCCCGTCTATGGCGCGCTCCGCGTCATCGCTGATACCGGCCTGCCCCTTGAGGTATACCGACGCCATCTTTATCCTGCTTGGTTGACCCATGCGCGACGGACCCCTACCTACCACGGTCCGTAAGTGCCCTCGCGGGCGGCTTTATATCTTTCACTTTTGTTACTGTGTGCTTACAGGTCTTGTCTGCTTATGCCTTTCAGGCGGGGTGAACCCTTTTGGCTTCTCCCGGCCCTGTATTAGTATATAACTTGTAGGCTTTGTAAAAATAATACTCCCACTTCCCTAGCGGGTTTTTGGGGCATCCAGGGTTGCTATATAGTGTTATTCCCTATCGGCGTATAGCGCCGCTATAATCTCCATATGGAGGCATCCCAGGATAATGTGACCGGGGTCCCTTCGGGACAAGACCGGCTGTGTGTAGCGTGTGGGCAGCCTCATGCTGACGCTGACAAGGCGCGGGTCTGTGTACCCTGTGCTGAGCAGGTGCTTGCATTGCAATCTGGCCTGCCAGTGGCTGTACCTCGTTTCACTTCACCTACTCCCTCAAGCTTAAACCTCACTCCTGCTGAGTTGCATACTAGTGGGGATTCTCAGCCTGATGTGTCTTCTAGACTGGCTACTGTTGAGCAGTTGATTGCTAAGTCCTTAGCGCGTAAGGCCCCTGCTAAGAAGCGGCACTTGACGCCTAATGTCACTGTTTTCCCTATGGGAACTGAGGAGTTTTGGAATCTTTGTGGCTATACCCCGTCTGATGAAGGGGAGCTCTTTTCTGATTCAGGCTCATCTGATGAGAGACCAAGGGGTCATGACGATTCTGGCTCTGACCCCTGGGCCCCGGATGACACTGACAGATTAATGACCCAGATTTTTGAGATTCTGTCCATCTCTCTCCCTGTTGCGGCTCCCAGGCAAAGAGGGGAGCTTTTCCATACAGCAATATCACGTTTGGAATTTCCCGAGCAGGCACATTTCCATAACCTTGTGCTCAAGGAATGGGAGAGCCCCAGTAAACTTCCCGGGGTTCCTAAAAGTTGGGATAGGAAGTATCCCTTTCTGGCTGAGGTGGTGGTGGTGGCTGAGGTGGATGCCCCAAACCTAGGGCTATCTAACACCTCTGTCATGCATTCCCCTACCCTGTGGGATGCTGAGGACCGGCGCATTGACCAGCTGGCATCCCATGCCTTTGCATGTGCAGGGACGGCGCTGTACCCGGTCTGTGCCTCTGCCATTACTGCTGTGGCCACTAGAACCCTTATCAGAAATATGCTTGATAGTGCCCCTGATGATTTGCCTTGTGAGGTGTTTAATGCATTCTCCAGTTGTGATGTTATTCTAAGTGTGCCATACACTCCACTTCGGTCTTCATGACATCTGGGTAATCTCCAGTAGAGGGCGAACTTCTGCAGAGATGAATATGCAAAAAAAGAAAGCCCCTCCCGGTCCATATATACCTGGGACTTCCCACCAATTCCCCTAGTTCCTTCTCTGCAGGGAAGGCGACAAGACAGAAGATGAAGACTTCTTTACTTACAGGTAAGCCGGGCTCGCGCCCGGCCTTCTGTTATCCCTATTACTGCCAGGACCCTTCTAAATTGCCCTATATTGAGCCTCCCAGCTTAGGCTGCGGGTCCTGGTGAAGGTAGGAGCACCCTATGGGTGCAGCAGGAGCACTGCTCCACCGTGAGACCTCACTATGGGGTAGGCGGTTATCCAGGTTTCTTGGTGATCCTGGTGTGCGATGCCCCGTCCCTTTAGGCTTATGGCCGGCTTCTGGCAGGATTCCCCCCCTTCCGGGTCACTTATTCTCCTCCGGGGGGGGGGGGGGGTTGCCTGGCCGATATTTTGTTTTCCCCAGTTTGTGTCCTTGTGTGCTGAGTGTTTTTTACTGTGTGTGTGTGTGTGTGAGTGTCTTACTGGCTTACCAGGGACTAATGGCAGCCTGGGGGAGCTTCTCCCCCTCAGGCTGCGTTCGGGAAGGGGGCGGGGCCAGGCTCTCGGTGCGGCCGCGGTAGCCCCGCCCTCTTATTTGGCGCGATTGCGGTGCTCGTTTTCTAGGGGTCCGCGTTGCTGCTCTCCCTCCTCAGGCAGGCTGCGTGGGGGCCATCTTCTCGAGCAGCCCGCATAGCAATCGGTGTGGTAAGGGCCCGATGTCCACTTCCTTAGCTTGTGTGTGTGGGGGCTCCTTTTTAGCGGGGGCCCCCACTGGTCTGGAACGTGTGTGTGTGTGTGTGTGTGTGGCTGCAAGATCAAATGCTGTGGTTTTTTACATGTAAGGTCATGGCCATTTTAACAAAGCTCTGCACTTATGTTGCTTGTTTTGTGTGTTACAGGTTGCCTTGTATATGTGCATATTAAGGGTTCCCTAGTGTAAAATTGTCCACCTAAAATCCTCCCACCGGGACTTTTAAGGGGCATCCCGGGTTGCTTATGCGTAATTCCCTGCGGTCTTGCGACTGACCACAAAAATTCACCATATGGAGGCTCCGCAGTATACTAGGCTCGGGATCCCTCTGGGACAATCCGGGCCATGTGTGGGGTGCGGGGTATCCCTTATGGGGGAGAATGTGCTGATCTGTATACCATGCGCACAAAATGCCATAATGCGGCAGTCTGGTACCCAGCCTTCTGGGTCGGCTCCTCCCGCTTCATCGCCTTCCCCTCCCCACCTTATCCGTACCCCAAGTGACATTGGTACCAGTGGGGAGTCGCTTTCTGATGTTTGGGCTAGGTTGGCCAGCATCGAGAAAATTATTGCTAGCACGGTGGGCAAGAAGGCCCAGGCTAAAAAGAGACATTTGTCGTCGGCCCAGCCATTGTGGGATATTGACGACGAGTCCGCTGATTTGTCAGATTATTCCCCGTTAGAGGAGGGGGAATTGTATCAGGAATCAGAGGCTGACTATGTTCAGTCTGGGAATTCCAATGTCGGGCAGGCGCTGAGGGATGCCGTAGATACGGCCACTGTTTTGTCACATTTATTGAAGGTGTTGGATATTGAACCACCTGAGGCGCCCGCTCTTAAAAAGGGGGAATTTTTGGGGGCCTGCAAGCCCCGTCTGGAATTCCCTACCCAAGGTCATTTTGATGCGCTGATCCTTAGAGAATGGGAGAGGCCCAGTCTGCTTCCTGGTGTACCTCAGGGATGGGATAAGAAATATCCTTTTCCGGGGGAGGCGGTTAAGCGCTGGTCTTCTCCTCCCGAGGTCAACGCGCCTGTTTTAGGTTTGACCAACTCTTCTGTGCTGAACACCCCTGACGCCACTTCCCTTAAGGATGGCGAGGATAAGCGCCTTGATCAGATGGCGTGCCACCCATTTGCCAACGTGGGCTCGGCCCTGCGGCCTGTTAGTCCATCTGCCCTGGTGTCGCTTGCTACCAGGTCTCTTATCAGGGACTGGCTGAATAACGCTCAGTTTGATCCGGCTGACGCTGAGTTCGCTATCCTTAAGAAGTGCGAATTGTTCATGGATTTTGTCATGGCTGCGATGGAAGACTCTATTGTCGTGTGTAGTAGGACGTCAGCCTTACTGGTGGCTATGCGCAGGTTGGTCTGGCTCTGCCAGTGGACAGCGGTCGTTGGAGCCAAGAAGTCGCTCACAGCTCTTCCCTTCTTGGGTTCGCGGCTGTTTGGAGATAAATTGGATGCTGTTGCCAAAGGAGGTAAGTTACCTCAGCGGAGGAGACAGCTCCGCCCCTTTCGGGGGGCGGGTTCGTTCACGCCTTCCTTTCGAGGGGCCAGAGCGACTAGGGGTTTGGCCTTCTCAGTTGTCAGGTGCTCGTCCTGGCACAGAGGCAGAGGTCGGGCACATCCCGAGCCTGCCTGGGCTTCCAAGCCCAAGCCTGCTGTTTAAACAGGCTCAGCAATGAAGGGGCGCCCTCACCCGCAAGGGTTGGGGGACGGCTGCGGCTCTTCTTCCAGGTCTGGGCCCGGGAGGTCACAGACAATTGTATCTTGGAAGTGGTCTCCTCCGGGTACAAACTGGAGTTCGAGTTCTGGCCGCCCCCAAGATTCTTAAGGTCTCGGATGCCCTCGGACCCTCAGGCTGCACAGGGGCTCCTGTTAGCAGTAAAAAACCTTCTGGACATGGGGGTTATATGCCCGGTGCCTCTGTCGGAGAGAGGCAGGGGTTTCTACTCCAACCTTTTCACGGTTCCCAAAAAGGAGGGTTCGGTGAGACCCATTCTAGATCTCAAGGTTCTCAACAGATTTCTCAGAGCCAAAAAGTTCCGCATGGAGACTCTGTGCTCGGCTATCAATTCCCTTCGTCATGGGGATTTTATAACATCCATAGACATCAAGGATGCATATCTGCATGTTCCGATTTTTCAGGCACATCAGAGATTCCTCCGATTTGCGGTGGAGGATCAACATTATCAGTTTGTAGCTCTTCCCTTCGGTCTGACCTCGGCACCGAGGGTCTTCACCAAGGTTTTGGCGGGCATAATGGCTCTGCTCACATCGCAGGGCATTCACATTGTGCCTTATCTGGACGATCTGTTGATATCAGCTTCTTCCCTCCATCAGGCGGAGCTGGACACCCACCAGGTGGTGTCAACCCTGGAGAGGTTCGGGTGGGTGATCAACCGCACCAAGTCTTCTCTCTCCCCGTCTCGTGTGAGTTCATTTCTGGGCATGAATCTGGATACCATTCGGGCCAGAGTTTCTGCCCCAGACCAAGGTGCAGGGGATTCATGGCCTGATCCGCCTTCTTCTGGCCAGTCCTTGTCCCTCTATCCGACAGGGGATGAAACTGGTGGGTTTGATGGTATCCTCCTTCGAGGCGGCTCCGTTTGCACAGTTTCACATGAGATCTCTTCAACTTCACCTATTGACGTATTGGGACAGGTGCCCACAGTCATTGGATCAACCTTTCAGGATGTCTCCCAGGGTTCGGCAGTCCTTTCGGTGGTGGCTGGACTCAAGCAATCTGGTGAAGGGCAGATCCTTTCTGGTCCATTGTTGGGAAACGGTTACCACGGACGCCAGCCTGCCGGGCTGGGGAGGTTATTGGAAGAGTCATCAGTTCCACGGGGTGTGGGGTCCCCAGGAGGCTCACACCCCCATCAATGTCTTGGAGCTCAGAGCCATTCGACTGGTTCTGGCTCGGCTGACCCCACATTTATGGTTCAGGTTCGTTCGGACAATCGAACGGCAGTAGCTTACATAAATCACCAAGGAGGGACTCGCAGCAGGAGTGCCCTCAGGGAAGTCTCTCTGATCCTGCACTGGGCGGAGAGCAATGTTCCTTGCCTTTCGGCAGTCTACATTCCGGGAGTGGAGAACACGGAGGCGGATTCCCTGAGCAGGGGATCCTCTCGCCACGGAGAGTGATCTCTCAACCCCGCGTTTTTTCTGGATCTTTGCCGCAAGTGGGGGACTCCGGAGGTGGATCTCTTTGCCTCGAAGCACAATCACAAACTTCCGGCCTTTGTGTCTCTTTCTCAGGATCCTCTGTCTCTGGCAGTGGATGCCTTGTCACTGGCTTGGAAGGACCTGGGTTTTCTGTACCTGTTTCCACCTGTCTCCATGCTGGGCAAGGTAGTTCACAAACTAGAAGGGGCACCAGCGATTCTGGTGGCTCCAAGGTGGCCAAGAAGGGTTTGGTACGCAGACGTCGTAAGGATGGCCGTAGACTTGTACCGGCTTCCCTTGTTGCCGGACCTGCTATCTCAGGGTCATCTACTTTACCCCAATTTACAAACGCTGGCTTTGACGGCTTGGCTGCTGAAACCTTGATCTTGAAAGAGGAAGGTTTGTCTGAGGCTGTTGTTCAGACCCTGATTAGGGCTAGGAAGCGATCCTCTTCTGGCATTTACTATAGGACTTGGAGGTCCTATATTGATTGGTGTGAGACTAGGGCCTTGCCTTGTAGGGTTTTTTCGATACCCAGGATTTGGGAGTTTCTTCAGCATAATCTGGATCTTGGGTTCCAGCTTAGTACTTTGAAAGGACAGGTTTCTACTCTGTCGGTTTTCTTCCAGAGGTCTTTTGCTTTACACCCGCTGGTTAAGACCTTTTTCCAAGGGGTGGCGCATGTGCGGCTCCCTTGGAAGGCTGTAGTTCCTGTTTGGGATTTGAATTTGGTTCTTTCGGCTCTGCAGGGTCCTCCTTTTGAGCCGCTACAGGATATTGCTCTTTCGGTTCTCACTCAGAAGGTTGCTTTCTTGGTGGCTATTACCTCTGTTCGGCGGCCCTGTCGATTCAGGCCCCTTACTTTGAGAGACACCAGGATAAAGTGGTTTTCCGTTTTAAGCCGGATTTCCTTCCTAAGGTGGTGTCTGCTTTCCACCTCAATCAGGATATTGTTCTCCCTTCCTTGTGTCCTAGGCCTAACAATGACAAGGAGAGGGTTCTGCACAATTTGGATGTTGTTCGCTGTGTGAAGTACTATTTGGTGACTACTTCTTCCTTCCGCAAGACGGATGCATTTTTCGTGATGCCCTGTGGGCGCAGGAAAGGTTTGGCGCCCGCCAAGTCTACCATTAGCAAATGGATTCGTCAGGCCATTGTTGGGGCCTATTCTGCTAAGGGGAGAACTCCCCCTTTTAGGGTCACTGCACATTCTACTCGTGCTGTTGGTGCGTCCTGGGCTTTTCAGCACCAGGCTTCTGTTGAACAAGTTTGTAAGGCTGCTACTTGGTCTTCCGTTCATACTTTATTCTAAGTATACAGTACGTCCTGCTCCAGATATAATACTTACACTTGGGTTATCCTCCACCAGAGGGCGCTGTGCACTGCAGACATGCAAAAAGCAGGCTCCTCCCGACCCTTTATATACCCAGGGACCTCCCACAAATCCCCACATTTCTCTGCAGTGCTGACTGCGAAGACATGAAGTATCACTCTCTCGCAGGTGAGCGGGGCTATTACAGCCTGCGGCCCTGTTGGACTACTCCCACCCGTCCTATTTGTGATATGCCTCCCAGCCTGGGCTGCGCTGGTCGGGTGAAGGTAGGCAGCACCATGCGTGCTTAACGGAGCCATGCTCCACCGCAGTCCCCCACCAAAGGGTAGGCGGTTTAGGCTGATGGTGAGCCTCTAGGGGATGCCCCTCCCACATCATTGTCCCACGCCCCCGTGCAGCGCCATCCTCGCTCGTTCCCCTCCTAGCCCGGGGGGAAAGAAAGGGGGGGGAGGGGTTTGTGAGTATGGCGGCCTCAGTGTACCCTATTACACGCTTATGGCCTTAGTTTCGCGTTTGCCTGGAATGGGTGTCAGAGCCGCGCTGCGTACTTTTTACTTTTTACTTGTATTGGTCGCCACCACGCCCTTCCTCTATGGTTGTACTGCACGGGCGGTGGTGGCTTTGCTGATGCTGCGGCGTCTCCTCCTTAGTCTGTAGTGGCCTAAACAGGGAAAAGGGGTGTCCTTCGCTGGGTCCCGCGCAGATTCCTGGCACAGGAATAGAAGACGCCGTCCCGGTTCCTCCTGGGGGCCCAAGTCCAAAGCCCCTCCCAAGACCCCTCAGGCATGACACCCTCGCCCCCGTCAGGGTGGGGGGACGTCTGCAGCACTTCGAGCATGTCTGGAGGCGCCACGTCTCGGACCGGTGGATTCAGGAGGTAGTGTCCTCCTGCTACAAGATAGAATTTGCTGTACGGCCCCCCACCAGATTCATTGGGTCCCGGATTCCTCAAGACCCTGCCTCAGCTCAGGTCTTGTTGATGGCCGTGCAGGGTCTCCTGGATCTAGGGGTCATTTGCAAGGTCCCCTTAGAAGACAGGGGCATGGGGTTCTACTCCAACCTTTTCACAGTACCCAAGAAGGATGGGTCAGTCAGGCCCATTCTGGATTTAAAAATCCTTAACAAATTTGTCAAGAACAAGCACTTTCGCATGGAAACTCTGCGCTCGCCCATTGGCTTCCTGCGCCCAGGGGACTTTATGACGTCCGTAGACATCAAGGATACTTACCTTCATGTCCCGGTGTTTCCAGGACACCAAAGGTTTCTCAGATTTGCACTGAAAGATCAATATTACCAATTTGTGGCCTTGCCATTCGGCCTCACGTCAGCTCCCAGGGTATTCACCAAGGTGCTGGCAGGGGTGATGTCTCTGATAAGGGCTAAGGGGCATACGCGTGCTGCCCTACCTGGACGACATACTCATCACCTCTCGGTCTCTGCGGCAGGCAGAGTTGGACACTCAGCTGGTAGTGTCCACCCTGGAGTCTTTCGGCTGGGTGATCAATTACCCCAAGTCCTCTCTGTCCCCATCCTCGGTGAATCATTCCCGTTCCTGGGAATGATTCTGGATACGGTTCAGTCACGGATATTCCTTCCTCAACAGAAGGTGGAAGCTCTGACTGCGCAGGCCAGGTTCCTGCTCTCGTGCCCACAGCCCTCCATCAGGCAGGGAATGCAGCTGGTGGGCCTGGTTGTGGCGAGCTTCGAGGCGGTGCCCTTTGCTCAGTTCCATTTGAGACCTCTGCAGCTTCACCTTCTGTCAGTATGGGACAAGAACCCAGCGTCCTTGGACGGGGTCTGTGTGCTTCCCCCCTCGGTCAGACAGTCCCTTGCGTGGTGGCTGGACCTCGGGAACTTGATATGGGGCAGGTCTTTTCTGGCCTCTTCCTGGGAGACGGTCACAATGGATGCCAGTCTGTCAGGTTGGGGGGGATTCTGGAAGTCCCTACGCTTCCAGGGGACGTGAGGTCCTCAGGAGGCCCATTTACCCATCAACATTCTGAAATTGCGGGCAGTCCGGTTGATACTGGAGCGGTTGATCCAACACCTGAGGGGTCTATCGGTCCAGGTACGCTCAGACAACAGGACGGCGGTTGCCTACATCAACCATCAGGGAGGGACCCGGAGCAAGGGTGCCCTCCGGGAGGTGTCTCGGATTCTGACATGGGCGGAGGCCAATGTACAATGCATTTCGGCTGTTTACATTCCGGGGGCGGAGAATCTGCTTGCAGATGCTCTGAGCAGGGGGACGTCCCGTCAGGGAGAGTGGTCCCTCTGCAACAGGGTATTCCAGTCCCTGTGTCACCGTTGGGGTCTACCAGATGTGGACCTGTTTGCGTCCCGTCACAACCACAAGCTCCCGGCCTTTGTGTCTCTGTCTCAGGGATCCTCTTGGCCATGGATGCCCTGTCCATGTCATGGAAGGAGTTTCGGCACCTGTATGTATTTCCACCATTCCCCCTTCTGAGCAGGGTTCTGCGCAAGATTGCTCTGGATGGGGTGCCTGTGATTCTAGTGGCCCCCAGGTGGCCAAGAAGAGTGTGGTTCGCAGACGTGGTTCAAATGGCAGTAGACCAGTACGATCTGCCAGGGGTGCCAGATCTGCTAACTCAGGGCTCCCTACGCCATCCCAATTTACAAACGCTGGCTTTGACAGCTTGGCTGCTGAAACCTCCATCTTGATGGAGAAGGGTTTGTCTGCCTCTGTGGTAGGTACTATGGTGCAGGCTAGGAAGAAGACTTCTGCTGCTATCTATTATAGAGTATGGCGTACCTACATTGACTGGTGTGAGTCTAGGTCTCTTCCCTGTAGGGAGTTCTGGAGTTCTTACAGCATGGTTTGGAGTTAGGTCTAAAACTCAGTACTCTGAAGGGTCAGGTTTCTGCCCTGTCCGTCTTCTTTCTGAAGTCCTTTGCTCAACATCATTTGGTTAAGACCTTCTTTCAGGGGGTCACTCATGCGCGTCCCCCTCGTAAACCGGTGGTCCCCGTTTGGGATTTGAACTTGGTTTTATCTGCCTTGCAGGGTGCTCCCTTTGAGCCTGTTCACGATGCTGCCCTGGCTGTTCTCACCCTCAAGGTTGTCTTTTTGGTGGCCATAACTTCGGTTAGGCGTGTGTCTGAGCTGGCTGCTCTATCCATTCAGCCTCCATACTATGAGAGGCACCAGGACAAGGTGGTGTTCCGCTTCAAGCCGGATTTTCTGCCTAAGGTTGTGTCTGCCTTTCATTTGAATCAGGACATTGTTCTTCCTTCATTGTGTCCCAATCCTAGCAACGACAAGGAAAGGGTTCTGCATTCCTTGGACGTGGTCAGGTGTTTGAAGTATTACCTGGTTGTCACTGCGGCCTTGAGGAAAACTGATGCTCTTTTTGTGGTCCCTTCTGGTCCTAGGAAGGGTTTGGCTCCTGCCAAGTCTACTATCAGCAAATGGATCCGTCAGGCTGTGATTCAGGCCTATTCTGCTAAGGGGAAGAGTCCTCCTTTCCGTCTTACTGCTCATTCTACTCATGCTATTGGGGCCTCCTGGGCCTTCCAGCACCAGGCTTCTGTTGAACAAGTTTGCAAGGCGCTACTTGGTCTTCTGTTCATACCTTTTCGAACTTACAAGGTTGATGTTAGGGCCTCAGCTGATGCTGTGTTTGGCCGCAAGGTTTTGCAGGCGGCAGTAGTTTAAACTGCATGCTGTTGCCTTTTTGTTGGGGATCCCACCCTACTTTTATGGACACTGCTATTGGATGTCCCAAGTGTATTATATCTGGAGCAGGACGTACTGTATACTTAGAATAATACAATTCTGTGAAATATTCACCTGTAGAATTGGTATTATACGTATACAGTACGTCCTGCTCCACCCCACCCTGGTTTTTGCATTATTCTGGATCCCCTGTATGGTGATTCTTGTTGTTGTTATCATTACCAGTTGTTTTTGGTGGTTGAATTCTCCCGGCTTCTGGTTCACTGCTTTTCAATTCTGGGGATTTGTGGGAGGTCCCTGGGTATATGAAGGGCCGGGAGGAGCCTGTTTTTTGCATGTCTGCAGTGCACAGCGCCCTCTGGCGGAGGATAACCCAAGTGTAAGTATTATATCTGGAGCAGGACGTACTGTATACGTATAATACCAATTCACAGAATTGTATTTTTTTTTCTTTTACTAGCACTAGTCATGTGCAGTTTTGTGCAGCACTTATTCAGAAAAGATTGTTGCCTATAAGTAACAACTCTTCCTCTCTTTCTTACCTAAAGAGGAACCTCCTAGGTCCTGGACTGCAGGGCTGTTTAAATCCCACTCTCTAGGGCAGGGGTACTCAACCACCTCTTGTGAAGGTCCATATACAGGCATCCAGTCAGAGGTGAAGGTCTGGCTGGGGGCTGTCATGGAGGGTGGATCGTTAGAAATCCGTGCACGGGGGGGGGGGGGGGCTATAGATTCCACAGTCAAAATTAATAAAGGCTGGGGTGGATGGGGCTGAGCTGGGGGGGGGGGGGGCAGGAATGGATGGGGCGGAACTGGGGGGATGGAGATGGATGGGGCAGAGATGGTGAGACAGGGATGGATGGGGCAGAGATGGTGAGACAGGGATGGATGGGGCAAGGCTGGAGGACGAGATAGTGGGACAGAGATGGATGGGGCTGAGCTGGGGGGAGGAGATGGCGGGATAGGGGGTAGATGGCGCTGAGCTGGGGCAGCGGGATAGGATTGGATGGGGCCAAGAGACAGAGAAACAAAGTTTGTGTGTACCTGGCAATGCCACTTCCTGTCCATGCAGTACTTCATATTGCAATGCTAGGTGCCAGGGAGCCATGACACTGGCAGGGAGACTAAGCGCTACATCGTCGATCAACTAAAGGGGGCAGCGTTGAGCACGGCAACACAGAAGCAACTGAGAGCCATGCCAGGGGTCCAGAAATTTGGCATGAAGTCCGCATTCGGACCCTGGTCCGCCAGTTGAGTTCCGCTGCTCTAGGTCATTTTGAATTGAGAAGGCATGCTGTATAAACCCCTTTAGATTATCCATTTCACTCACCTTTCCCCAGGGCCCTCGCCGCCTCCCCACTCACCTCAAGCTGTAGCGTGCAGGCATGGGTCGCACTAAATTTTTCCCAATTAGTAGAAATACTCCTCCCATCATCTTGGAAGAGTATTTTCAGTCCTTAAAGCAGACCTTCACCCTGAATAAGATCTTATGTTTCCCACACCCTGTACTTGCCCACATTAAAAATCATCCTACCTGTATCTACTGCATTTTCTGAGCCTTCAAACATCCAAGATGGCAGCCCATGGAGTCTCTGGCTGCCTGCAAACAGGAAGTGCCTCCTGACTATGCATTCTGGGATTGCTGTCCTTTTCTTGACACCCGCTCTGCTCTGTCTGTGCAAAGCACAGCTATAACCCCCCAACCCTCATGCATTTTGCCCCCTCTCCTCTCCTCAGTATGTGATGCTTCTGAGGCAAGATGGCGATGCCCGTATGCTAGAGTCCTGAACAGAGTGGCAGCCCAGTGGGTAAAAGAATTTTAAGTAAGTGACTAAAAATGTAATTTTTGATGCTGGGGAATAGTTTTTAAGGGTTTGGGCTTTTCATTAAATGATGCTGAAGGTCCAGTTTAAGGAATACGCAATTTGCAGGAATTGCATTAAACAATATAGAGGTAAAGGTGGTTTTAAAGGGACATTCCAGGCAAATTTAGCTGCTTCCTGCTCTCCCCATGGTGGCTGTCAGGGGCAGCTTCTTTCCTTCAGGCTGCTTTATGTTTTATAACAAGCCAAGGCTACTCCCTTCCTTGTGCTGGACCTCTCATGATAGGATCAGTCATCAGCTCTGCATTAATCTTTATGGCTGACTGTAAATTCAAACACAGGACCCTGAAAATGAATTCAGCAGAAGAGAGCAAGTTTGTTTATCAGGGAATGCAAAGTGCTGGTGAATAAAAGATGTCCCCTCTGACAACCAGCATGGGGCAAGCTGTAAGCAGCTGTGTCGACAACTTGTATCTGCAGAAGAGGGGGGTAACTGGAAAGCTCTTGTCTAAGTCTGACTATATAGAGATATACCGTATACAGACGGTAGGCATAGATACAGAGCCTTTATTTTATAGGCTGTACAAGTCATATATATAATAATAATAGTGCAATAGTGGCCATTACGTGCCAACACACACGTGGAATTCCTTCTCCCCATTTACCCAACTCTGTGTACACACCAGTGAATGAACACCATATGAGTGACTATACACAAGTGAATTAAAACTAAAGGGCAGTGAAGTGCAAATGTGCCGGAGCGGTGGGCTGCCCTAAGCAGCAATTTGGGGTTAGGTGCCTTTCTCAATGGCACTTCATTCACGTCCCATGGTTGGGAATTGAACCTGCCACTCTCTGGTCACAGGCCTGTTTCCCTAACTTTAGGCCATAACTGGCCAGACTGAAACCCACCCTGGAGCCTGAGACTCCAGAATAGGCATACACGCCCCCCCCCCCCCCGGGGCATCCAGATGCCCTACTGTGTAAAACCCCCAGGTTGCATAGTAAACTCACCTCCTTCCAGACTCTTTAACAGGGTGAACGCTTCCTGTAAGAGGATGGTGGGGATGTGGCCACCGGTACGCTCGAGCCCGCTTGTCAGGACTCAGCTGGAACCAAGTCTTAGATGATCCTTAGACAAGTGGGCGGGAACGGATCCGATTGGGCAGGAGGCAGCCCATGCGCCATAGTACCGGTAGGAAGAGGTGAGTTAGTGGGGGCGACCTGAGGGGTTTCACACAGCCGGGCTTCCCTGATCTGGATGCCCAGGGACAAGGACTAAAACCCAGAATTGTCAAAATCCTGGGTTTTGGTCCTCTTTAATGCATGACTATATCTTGGTGGCCTTGGAAGCAGCTGCTTGGCATTGCATACTGTTTTTTAGCCTTTGATCTACCAGAACCCCCAGATCCTCAACAAGTGACTCTCCCAGTTTTACTCCTCCGAAGATATATATGGCCTTCAGGTTATTAGACCCCAAGTGCATCACTTTACACTTATCCACATTGAACTTCATTTTCACATTCATTTTCAAGTGGATGCCCAGACACTTAAGTGTCCAAGTCAGCCTGAAGCTTGTGAACATCTCTACTAGACTGCACTGTGCTACATATCTTTGTGTCATCTGCAAAAATACAGACCGTTCTCTTAAACCGGACCTTCACCATGATTTATTGAAAAGCCCAAACCCTTCTAAAACGATTCCCCAGCATCTAAAATTAATATATTTTAAGTTTTTAGTCACTTACTTAATATTCTTTCTCCCACTGGGCTGCAATTCTGTTCATGACTTTAGGATATGGTCGCCGTCAGCACAATCAGAAGGCACTTCCTGTTTAAAGGGTGCCTGATGTTCCATGAGCTGCCATCTTGAATGTTTAAAGGCTCATAACATGCAGTAGATGCAGGTAGGATGATTTTTAATGTGGGCAATCTGTATATACAGGGTGTGGGAAACATATAAGATAGGCTCTTATTCAGAGTGAAGGACCGCTTTAATGCCATCTTCTATATAATTTATAAACAAGTTAAATAATAGTGGGCCTGGCACTGAACTTTAGGGTACACTGCTTACAACCGGAGACCTTTCAGAGTAGGTTTCATTAACCGCACACGATCCTTCAGCCATTTTCAATCCTCTCACAAACTGTGGACAAAAGAAATGCGCTGGGGGCTCTAAATCAATAAAATTGTGCAAAGCCTGGAGGGGGAATACAAGCACCAAAACCCAAAAGCAGCCTCCCCGGGACACATGGCCCAAAGAGCCACAAAAGCCCCACACACACACATTCAGCTGCACAAAGGCTATTACATTTTTTTATTAAATGAAAATGGAACACAAACAAACACAGAATAAAAACAGGGGATTAACACCCCCCATGCTATATCAATGCACTTATGACCATGAATTATATTAATATTGCCACACATCCATAATAGAAACAAATACACACCAAAGATACCTTAGCAGATCATCTCAAAAATGCATACAAAAAACCTTAAAGTGACTCAATAAAGTGCAAGTGCTTATCACAATGTGACTACAAATAATTAAATGTGTATGCAAACCAGACAAAGAGGGGAAATGTGACAGGATAGCAACAATATTTAGGCCAAACAAGTATGCACCATGGGGGCTCCCAAAACTCAACTCCACGTGCTCCATGGGGTGACCACTTGCAGAGTCACTCACACACTGTAATTTCTAACCCTGAAGACCTCAATTTCCCCAATAAGCTTCTATGAGGGACAGAGTCAAATGCTTTAGCAAAATCCTGAAAAACTATACCAACAGCTGCCCCCTCTGTCCAGGCTTCTACTCACCTCCTCATAGAAACCAAGAAGCCATAGAAGCCATCACATTGCTGTTGCCACACCTATGTATTCTAAGTATACAGCACGCCCTGTTCCAGAAGATATATTCCTTACACTTGGGATATACTCCAGTAGATGGCGCTGCAGAGACAGAAAAGTGGCTCCTCCCAGCCCCATATATACCCGGGACCTCCCACAAAATCCCCAGTTCTTCTCTGCAGTTCTGGCTGTGATGACTAGAAGATGGCTCTCTCTACTCGCAGGTGAGCTGGGCTATTAGCCTGCGGCCCTGTAGGACTATTCCCACCCGTTTCCTTCTACTGCCTCCCAGCTCAGGCTGCTCTGGTTCGTGTGAAGGTAGGCAGCACCGCTGTCAGGTGCTAAGGAGCGCTGCTCCAACCGCAGTCCCCCACCAAAGGGTAGGCAGTATAGGCACATGGTGAGCCTTATAGGATGCCCCTCCCGCATTTTATGCCCCTCGTCCCCTGTCCCCACAGTTGGCTCCCTTTAGACTGGCTGTTGCTTCCCCTTCGCTCTCCCTTGTAGCTCTGGGGGGGGTTGGGGGGTGCATATCTTGCTATATATTGTGTGTTGTGTTTGATCCCTTTTTCAATTGATTGCACTGGTTTATTTTGCCGACGCACGTTCTTACTGCGCTCCGTGGTCTGTGACATCGCCTCAGGCGCTGCTGCGCCATCATTGGCTCGTTTTCACGCTCTTCGGGGTGGGGGGCGGGCCTTGCGGATGACGCGTTTTGCATCACCGTCTCCGCGGCCCGCCCCTCGAGGTATATGCGGGTGCCATTTTAGTTCTCTGCTGCGTGTGCCTGGTGTCTCGCTATCACGCTTGGTGAATACCATGATCAGGGCTAGGAAGAGGTCCTCTTCTTCCATCTATTACAGGGTCTGGCGTACTTACATTGACTGGTGCTAGTCCCACTCGCTTTCCTGTCATGTGTTTTCTGGAGTTTCTCCAACATGGTTTGGATCTGGGTCTTCAGCTCAGTACTCTGAAGGGTCATGTGTCTGCTTTGGCTATTTTCTTCCAAAGATCCTTTGCTCAGCATCCCCTGGTCAAGACCTTTTTCCAGGAGGTTACTCGCTTGCATCCCCCATGTAAGCCTATGTTACCAGTCTGGGACTTGAACTTGGTCTTGTCTGCCCTGCAGGGGTCTCCTTTTGAGCCCTTGCAAGGGGCTCCTTTGTCCATTCTTACTCTTAAGGTGGTCTTTTTGGTGGCTATCACTGCGTGTTTCTGAGTTGTCGGCGCTTTCCATCAAGCCTTTCTTATTTTGAGAGACACCGGGCAAGGTGGTGTTTCGTTTTAAGCCAGATTTTCTGCCTAAGGTTGTTTCTGCCTTTCATCTCAATCAGGACATTGTTTTGCCTTTTCTGTGTCCTAATCCTAGTAACCCTAAGGAAAGGGTTTTGCATTCTTTGGACGTAGTCAGAACTCTGAAGTTCTATTTGGTGGCTACTGAATCCTTCAGGAAGACTGATGCTCTTTTTGTGCTTCCGTCTGGACCTAAGAAAGGCCTGGCTCCGGCTAAGTCCACTATCAGCAAGTGGATACATCAGGCTCTGATACAGGCCTACTCTGCTAAGGGGAAGGAACCTCCCTTCCGCCTTACTGCTCATTCTACTTGTGCTATTGGTGCCTCTTGGGCTTTTCAGCACCAAGCTTCTGTTGAACAAGTTTGGAAGGCTGCTACTTGGTCTTCTGTTCATACTTTTCCAAAGCTTTACAACGTTGATGTTAGGGCCTCAGCTGATGCTGCTTTTGGCCACAAGATTCTGCAGGCGCCAGTGGTTTAAACTGTCTGCTGTTACTTTTGGGGATCCCACCCTACCTTAAGGACACTGCTATTGGATGTCCCGAGTGTAAGGAATATCTTCTGGAACAGGACGTGCTGTATACTTAGAATAATACAATTCTGTGATTACTCACCTGTAGAATTGGTATATGTATACAGCACGTCCTGTTCCACCCCACTATTGTTATCATTATTTTTAGTTACCTCTTTATGGTGATTGTTCTTATGTTCAATATTTGATAATGGTTATAGTTCTCCCGGCTTCATTTTAACTGCTTTTCAATACTGGGGAATTTGTGGGAGGTCCCTGGTATCTATGGGGCCGGGAGGAGCCACTTTTCTGTCTCTGCAGTCCAGCGCCATCTTGTGGATGTATAACCCATGTGTAAGGAATCTTCTGGAGCAGGACGTGCTGTATACATATAATACCAATTCTACAGGTGAGTAATCACAGAATTGTATTTTTATCTGCCATGGATGATCCCATTAGAATGTGTGGGAGGACATCTGCCCTGTTAGTGGCTATACGCCACTCTGTTTGGCTGCGTCAGTGGGTAGCTGATAATGCTGCTAAGAAGGCTCTCACTGGCTTTCCCTTTAAGGGGCTGCACCTCTTTGGTGAACGCTTGGACTTGTTTGCCAGGGGCGGCAAGTTACCATAACGTAGAAGGCCGCCCCAGTCTTTTCGGGGGACAGGTTCCTTTCTCCCTTCCTTTCGTGGTTCCAGAATTGGTCGTGGCCCTTGCTCGGGCTCGCGGAGACTATTGGGGTAGGGGCAGAGGACGTGTCCGCCCCGGCCCCTCCTGGGGTCCCAAGCCAAAGTCCTCCCCCAAGCTCCCTCAGGCATGAAGGGGTGCCCTCACCCATCCGGGTGGGGGGACGGCTTCAGCTCTATGCTCACGTCTGGAGGCTTCATGTTTCAGACCGGTGGATTCAGGCGGTAGTATTCTCCGGTTACAAGATAGTTTGCAGCCTGGCCACCCCAAGATTTGTCGAATCCCGGATGGCTCAAAACCCCTTGTCAGCACAGGGTCTGTGCATTGCTGTCCAAAACCTTCTGGAGTTGGGAGTCATCTGCCCGGTGCCTTTAAGGGAAAGGCGCAGAGGCTTCTATTCCAATCTTTTCACTGTCCCCAAAAAGGACGGGTCCCTCAGGCCCATCCTGGATTTCAAGTGTCTCAAGTTTGTCAGATTCAAGCATTTTCGCATGGAAACTCTGCGGTCAATTCTCTGCGTCCGGGTGACTTCATGACCTCTGTAGACATCAAGGATGCTTACCTTTACGTACCAATCTTTCCAGGTCATCAGAGATTCCTCAGGTTTGCTCTGGAAGATCATCACTACCAGTTTGTGGCCTTGCCCTTCGGTCTCACCTCGGCTCCCAGGGTATTCACCAAGGTGCTGGCGGGAGTAATGGCTCTGCTGAGATCTCGGGGCATTCGCATCCTTCCTTACTTGGACGACATTCTCATCACGTCTCAGTCCTTCCAGCAGGCAGGGCTGGATACCCATATGGTGGTGTCCACACTGGAGTCCTTCGGCTGGGGGATCAACCACCCCAAGTCTGCCCTGTCCCCGTCTTTGGTGAGGTCCTTCCTGGGCATGACTCTGGATACATCTCAGGTCAAGATTCTTCTCCCTCAGCAGAAGGTGGAGAGTCTTCAAGCTCAAGCAAGGTTACTTCTGTCCTGCCCCCATCCCTCCATCCGGCAGGGGATGCAGCTGGTGGGTCTGATGGTGTCTTGCTTCGAGTCGGTCCCATTTGCTCAGTTTCACATGAGACCTCTTCAACTTCACCTCTTGTCAGTATGGGATCGGGATCCTGTGTCCCTGGATCAGGTGTTTGTTTTGTCCCCTCTGGCCAGGCGGTCTCTTTCGTGGTGGCTGGACTCAAGGAACCTGTTAATGGGCAGATCCATTCTGGGCCCTTGCTGGAAGACAGTCACCACAAATGCCAGTCTGACAGGTTGGGGGGGCCTCTGGAAGTCCCTGAAGTTCCAGGGTCAGTGGGGCCCTCAGGAGGCCCATACCCCCTATTAACATTCTGGAACTGAGGGCGATACGGTTGGTTCTCGCCCAACTGACTCCACACCTTCGGGGTCGGGCTGTTCAGGTCCGCTCGGACAACCAGACGGCGGTTGCCTACATCAATCATTAGGGAGGGACCCGGAGCAAGAGGGCCCTCAAGGAAGTGTCTCTGATACTGTCCTGGGCGGAGGGGAATGTCCCCTGCATCTCGGCAGTGTACATCCCGGGAGTGGAGAATCTGGTGGCAGACTTCCTCAGCAGGGGGACTTCTCGCCTGGGAGAATGGTCCCTCAGCAGCAGGGTGTTTCACTCCCTGTGCCACCGTTGGGGTCAGCCAGATGTGGATCTGTTTGCGTCTCGCCACAATCACAAGCTTCCAGCCTTTGTCTCTCTGTCCCAGAACCCTCTGGCCTTGGCCATGGATGCAATAGCAATGTCTTGGCAGAGCTTTCATCTCCTTTATGTGTTCCCTCCGTTTCCCCTGCTGGGCAGGGTGCTGCACAAGATATCCCAGGAAGGGGTGCCAACCATCCTGGTGGCCCCCTGTTGGCCAAGAAGAGTGTGGTTTGCAGACATCGTGCAGTTGGCAGTAGATCAATACGTCCTGCCCAAGGTTCCAGACCTTGGAGCAAAGGTCATGTTTCAGCCTTGGCTATATTCTTCCAAAGATCCTTTGCCAACCATCGTCTGGTTAAGACCTTTTTTCAGGGGGTTACTCACATGCGCCTTCCACGTAAGCCTATGTTACCAGTCTGGGATTTGAACTTGGTCTTATCTGCCCTGCAGGGGTCTCCTTTTGAGCCCTTGCGTGCGGCCCCTTTGTCCATTTTGACGCTTAACGTAGCCTTTTTGGTGGCTATCACTTCTGTTAGGCATGTTTCTGAGTTGGCGGCGCTTTCCATCAAACCTCCTTACTTTGAGAGACACCAGGACAAGGTGGTGTTTCGTTTTAAGCCAGATTTTCTGCCTAAGGTTGTGTCTGCCTTTCATCTCAATCAGGACATTGTTTTGCCTTCTCTGTGCCCTAATCCTAGTAACCCTAAGGAGAGTGTCTTACATTCTCTGGATGTGGTCGGGAACTTTAAGTTCTATTTGGTGGCTACTGAATCCTCCAGGAAGACTGATGCTCTTTTTGTTCTCCCTTCTGGGCCTAAGAAAGGCTTAGCTCCAGCTAAGTCCCCTATCAGCAAGTGGATCCGTCAGGCGGTGATACAAGCCTATTCTGCTAAGGGGAAGGAACCTCCCTTCCGCCTTACTGCTCATTCTACTCGTGCTATTGGTGCCTCTTGGGCTATTCTAAGCATACAGCACGTCCTGCTCCAGAGATAGTAATAACATGTGGGTAATCCTCCACCTCCGGCGCCGTGCACTGCAGACATGTAGAAAGCAAGCTCCTCCCGGCCCTATATATACCGAGGGACCTCCCACAAATCCCCAGATTTCTCTGCAGTGCTGGAACTGCGAAGACATGAAGTATCACGCTCTCGCAGGCGAGCGGGGCTTGACAGCCCGAGGCCCTGCGGGACTATTTCCACCCGTCCTCATTGTGAATGAATGCCTCCCAGCCTGGGCTGCGTTGGTCGGGTGAAGGTAGGCAGCACCTAGTGTGCTTACGGAGCTAGTCTCCACCGCAATCCCCCACCATAGGGTAGGCGGTTAAGGCGAATGGTGAGTCTTCAGTTGGATGCCCCTCCCGCACCAGTGCCCCCACCCTGCATATTGGGTCACCTTCCTCCCTAGATTCCCCCGTTAGTGGGGGAAAAAAGAGGGGGGGTTGTGTGTACGATGGCCTAACCTTGCCCTAATTACACTAGAGTCCTATAGCTTTTATCCATTACCGGGTGTCAGAGCGCGTTTCACATTTAAGTTTTAGTTAACCGCAGCGCTTTTATTGTATTCTATGGCGCGTACGGCAGCTCTGTTCGGGGTCGCTACGGCGTTTTAATCCCTGTATTCACTCTGTCAGATGTTTTCTCTGAGGTGATTCTGGCATAACTACTGTTTTCTTCTGATTGGCTGCGCGCCTTCGAGCTTCAATATGCCAGCAGGGATTGACGCTCTCGGGGGGTGGGCGTGGTTCGTTCTGCCGCGTTCCACGTCATTGCCCGCTCTGGCCCGCCCTTCGAGGTTCGCTGGGCGCCATTTTTTTCTCACATGCGCGTGGTGAAGACGGTCCTCCCCTCGCAGATCTGCAAGTGCCCTCATGGGCGACTTTTTCCCTAGCTTTGCTTCTTCGCGCTCGGTTCTGACATCCCTGTTCCCCTTGTGTCTTTCAGACCGCGGACTTCGGTGGCTTCTCCCGGCCCGGCGTAGCGCCCGGTCCAGACCATTTTAAGAAATTACTCCCACTTCCCAGCGGGTTATTGGGGCTTCCAGGGTTGCCTTATAGCGTCAATCCCTGCTGGCATATTGAACTTAATAATCACCATATGGAGGCATCTCAGGATATTGTGAACGGGGTTCCTTTGGGACAAGCCCGTCTGTGTGTAGCTTGTGGGGTCTTACCTAGCAGCGGTGACAATGCACGGGTCTGCGTCCCTTGTGCCCAGCAGGCGCTAGCCGGTCTCCCCACCTCTTCCGAGGCTGGGCCCGCACCTCGCCTTACTTCCCCTACTCCCCCAAGCTTGAGCCTAACCCCCAATACTGGTGGGGACTCTCATGCTGAATTGGCCTCTAGACTGGCTAGTGTGGAAAACTTAATTGCTGGCTCCTTGGCGCGCAAGGCTACTGCCAAGAGGCGTCGTTTGAATCCTGAATCTACTATTCTTCCTGTAGAATCTGATGATTTACTGCTTTCCTATGCACATTCCCCATCAGAGGAAGGGGAACTGTTCTCTGACTCAGGGTCCTACGATGATGAGTCCAGGAGTCAGGAGGAGTCTGGTTCTGATCATTGGTCCCAGGACGACATTGATAGACTGCTGACCCAGATCTTTGATGTGTTATCCCTCTCTCCCTCTCCCGCGGCTCCTCGGCAAAGGGGTGATCTGTTTCATACCGCTAGGGTGCGGTTGGAGTTTCCCGAACAAACTCATTTTAATAGTCTAGTGCTGAAAGAATGGGAACACCCCAGCAAACTCCAGGGGATCCCTAAAGCTGTGGATAAGAAGTATCCATTTCCTGCCGATCTGGTTAAGTGTTGTACATCGCCGCCCGAGGTCGATGCCCCGATTCTGAGTCTGTACAACACCTCTATTATGCACTCCCCTGACACTACTACGCTGCGGGATTTAGAGGATCGGCGAGTTGATCAATTGGCATGTCATGCCTTTGCATTTGGGAGAGCGTCGCTCCGCCCGGTTTGCGCCTTAGCCATCACGGCGCTGGCGCTCAGGACTGTGGTTAAGACTGCTCTGGAAGGGGCAGATGACTTGCCCTCTGATGCCGCCAACGCTCTGGCCACCTGTGAGACCTTTGTGAATTATATCCTATCTGCATCGGACGATGCTATTAAGCTGAGAGCTAGATCCTCTGCTCTGGTGGTAGCCATACGCCGTGCGGTCTGGTTACGCCAGTGGGCTGCTGACAATGTCGCCAAGAAGGCCCTTACGGGGCTTCCATTTAAAGGGCTGCTCCTGTTTGGAGAAAGGTTAGATATCTTTGCCAAGGGTGGCAAGTTGCCCCAGTGCAAGCGTCAGATTCGGCCCTTTCGTGGCCCAAGCTCCCATTCGACCCCCTACCGTGGGGCCAAGCAGGGTAGAGGGGTGTCCTTCGCTGGGTCTCGCGCAGAGTCCTGGAACAAGAACAGAGGACGCCGTCCTGGTTCCTCCTGGGGGCCCAAGCCCAAAGCCCCCCCCCCCCCCCCAAGACCCCCCAAGCATGAAGGGGCGCCCTCGCCCGTCAGGGTGGGGGGACGTCTGCAGCACTTCGAGCATGTCTGGAGACGCCTCGTCCCAGACCGGTGGATTCAGGAGGTAGTGCCCTCCGGTTACAAGATAGAATTTGCTGTACTGCCCCCTACCAGGCTTGTTGGGTCCCGGATCCCACAGGACCCTGCCTCAGCTCGAGTCTTGATGCTGGCTGTGCGGAAGGGGTACCCGCGATTCTGGTGGCCAAGAAACGTGTGGTTCGTGGACGTGGTTCAAATGGCAGTAGATCAGTACGATCTGCCAAGGTTGCCAGATCTTCTAACCCAGGGGTCTCTACGCCATCCCAATTTACTAACTCTGGCTTTGACGGCTTGGCTATTGAAACCTCCATCTTAATGGAAAAGGGTTTGGCAGCTTCCGTTGTGGCTACTATGGTGCAAGCCAGGAAGAAGACTTCTGCTGCTATCTATTATAGAGTATGGCGTGCTTACATTGACTTGTGTGAATCCAGGTCTCTTCCCTGCCGGGAATTCTTAGTCTCCAGGGTGCTGGAGTTTTTACAACATGGTCTAGACTTGGGTCTTAAGCTTAGTACCTTGAAGGGCCAGGTTTCAGCCCTGCCTATCTTCTTTCAGAAGACCTTTGCCCAGCACCCTCTTATCAAGACCTTCTTTCAGGGGGTCACTCATGTGCGTCCTCCTCAGAAACCTATGGTTCCTGTTTGGGATCTGAACTTGGTTTTGTCGGCCCTGCAGGGGGCTCCTTTTGAGCCTATTCATGAGGCTGCTCTCGCTGTGCTCATGCTCAAGGTTGTCTTCCTGGTTACCTCTTGCATCTCGGCGGTTTACATTCCGGGGGTGGAGAACCAGGAGGCAGACTACCTGAGCAGGGGGAAGTCTTGGCTGGGGGAATGGTCCCTCAGCAACAAGATTTTTCACCGCTGGGGTCAGCCGGATGTGGACCTGTTTGCGTCCCGCCACAATAACAAGCTTCCCAGGTTTGTATCCCTGTCACAGGACCCTCTGGCCTTCGCCACGGATGCGCTAGCAATGCCTTGGACGGAGTTTCGGCTCCTCTATGTGTTCCCTCCCTTCCCTCTGCTGGGCAGGGTGCTGCGCAAGATAGCCCAGGAAGGGGTTCCAGCCATTCTGGTGGCCCCCTGTTGGCCAAGGAGGGTGTAGTTCGCAGACGTCGTGCAGTTGGCAGTAGTTCAGCATGCCCTGCCCAAGGATCCAGATCTGCTCACTCAGGGACAACTGTGCCATCCCAATTTACAAACGCTGACATTAATGGCTTGGCTGCTGAAACCTCCATCTTGATGGATAAGGGTTTGCCGGCTTCTGTTATTGATACCATGATTAGTGCTAGGAAGAAGTCCTCGTCCTTTATCTACTACAGGATCTGGCATACTTACATTGCCTGGTGTGAGTCCAAGTCTCTTCCTTGTCGGGTGTTTTCTATCCCCAGGATTCTGGAATTTTTGCAACATGGTTTGGATTCGAGCCTTCAACTTAGTACCCTTAAGGGACAGGTGTCAGCTCTGGCAATTTTTTTCCAAAGATCCTTTGCCAATCACCGGTTGGTTAAGACTTTTTTCCAGGGAGTTACTCATGTGCGTCCGCCACGTACGCCTATGCTACCGGTTTGGGACCTGAATCTGATGTTGTCTGCTCTGCAGGGTCCTCCCTTTGAGCCTATCCGTGTGGCTGCTTTGCCCATTCTAACTCTTAAGGTGGCCTTTTTGGTGGCCATTACTTTGGTTAGGCGAGTTTCTGAGCTGGCGGCGCTTTCTATCAAACCTCCTTATTTTGAGCGGCTTCAGGATAAGGTGGTGTTTTGGCTTAACCCGGATTTCTTGCCTAAGGTTGTGTCTGTTTTTCATCTCAATCAGGACATTGTTTTGCCTTCTTTTTGTCCTAACCCTGCTAATTCCAAGGAGCGGACCCTTCACTCTTTGGATGTTGTCAGGGCTCTGAAGTTTTATTTGGTTGCTACTGAGTCTTTCAGGAAGGATGCTCTTTTTGTTCTTCCTGCTGGACCTAGAAAGGGTTTGCCTCCGGCTAAATCCACTATCAGCAAGTGGATCCATCAGGCGGTGGAACAGGCCTATTCTGCCAGGGGGAAGGTTCCTCCTTTTAGGGTTACTGCTCATTCCACTTGTGCTATTGGTGCGTCTTGGGCTTTTTAGCACCAAGCTTCTGTTGAACAAGTTTGTAAGGCCGCAACTTGGTCTTCTGTTGGTCTACTTTTTCCAAGTTTTACAAGGTTGATGTTAAGGCCTCAGCTGATTCTGCTTTTGGCCGTAAGGTACTTCAGGCGGTAGTGGTTTGAACTGCCTGTCGTTACTGTTTGGGGATCCTACCCTACCTTACAGACATTGCCTCTTTATTGTGATTGTTCCAAGTCAGTTGGGGTTTGTTTTTACCTTATTATCTCCAGGTTCTTGAATAACTGCTTGTCAACACTGGATAAGTCTATGGTGATTCCGTTTTTATATGGTACCGGGAGGAGCCACAACTCTTCTGCAGTACACTGCGCCACCTTGTGGCGGAATAACCCATACGTAAGGACTTCTGGAAGCAGGCCGTGCCATGCATAGTAAAAGCAATTCTACAGGTGAGTACTCACAGAATTGTCTTTTTGTAGTGCTTTCTCAAAATTTTTGGGTGAAATATGTAGGAAAATAATATAAAATAATCTGTTTCCCTAAATTTTGTAGCTTTTTTCAAGAAGATCATATTGTGTGTAAAAGCTTAATTTTCTCCGATTACAATGGTACCACATATATTGTGTGGGACCCCCCCGGGCGACTCCAGCAAAAGCGGCATCAGCTATGGGGGCTGGTAGACCAGGGGGCAGACCACGAGTGGCTGGTCCCTGGTTCTACAGGCTACTAGCCCCCATAGCCCACACGGGCGTCAAGGCTCTTCTTCACCACCAGGGCCTATGGGGATACAGGTAATCAGGCAAGAGGGTTTTGGCAAGTCACTCATTTGCTGGCAGGTGACTTGCCAGCCTCTCCTGTCCTTTGAACTGTTTTAGGGAGTCTCAAGAACCCCTTGCCAGTTCACAAAGGGTTAAGTGTAAAAAAACATGCGCATTAAAAAGTCCTTTAATAATTTTTTTATTTTTTTTTTTAAATACTTACCTCCTTCCATCGCGGATTGCTGTCCTATGTTGTCTGATCGCTGCTTCTGCCAACCAGAGGTGAGCTGGAGTGTCAGAAAAAAATTGATTCTGTCAAGTTTCGCAATATTTTATTAGGCGATAACAGAATCAATTCTTTCTCCAGAGTATCGATTCTGAGTCCCCCCCCCCCCCCCCCCCCCGCCCGGACAGTGAAAGAAAAGTAAAAAAAACACTCACCTGACCCCTCGTTCGGTCTGGCAGGCTCTTCTCTTCACCCGGGGGGCTTCTAATGCCCCCCCCCCCTGCCGCTTCCCTCCAGCGCTCACGGCATCTGTCATCGGATCAACGAGGGACACAGAAGCTGGCAACCGGAGGTGAGTAATGAAAAAAAAAAATTTTTTTTTTAATAAAGAAATGTTTTTATCTGTGTGATGCTTTTATTTACTGTTAACCGTTTGTGAACTGGTAAGGGATCTATGAGACCCCTATACCAGTACACAAGGGTCTCTGGGCCTTTAATCCCGAGCCCCCCATTACCTACCTCCCCAAAGCTCGGGGGGGGGGGGCAGAAGAGACCATGGCCGTTATGCCGGCTTGTAGCCTGCAGGACCAGGGGCTACAATTTAATTTAAAAATAATCGCAATATATCGTCTTTGAGACTGAATCGGGATATATCGTATTGTTCTACGTGTATCGCAATACGTATCATATCGCCAGATTCTTTCCAATTCACACCCCTATTTTATACTGGCGGAGTGAGGAGACATAAGCACACAAGGCCCTTGCCTGCGGAGTGGAGAGAGATGTCAAAGACACCCTACACTGCTAGGGGAATGGTAGGAGAAGCAGCCACGTAGATTCTATGGGCTTGGCATTTAAAGGGTTAAGGGGAAACGCGCCACACTATGAGGGACCTTGGGTGCACCACTTTGCACATTTGAGTTGATCTTTACACTGCACTTTACCTTTCTAACTGAACGATTAAATGTTACGTTTTCTTGTCTGCTCTGGGAGTGTGGGTTGGACTTTTTTCAAATTGGGGTCAGTTCAGATCCTGGTGAGAAAACAACATACTTATTTGTTAGGAGAGAAAACTGCCATTGACTTTCATTGTCTCCCGGGTGTAAATTTTCACCTGGCTCTGAATCAGTCCCAAGGTAGGCAATGAAAGTGAATGGCAATTTCCTCTCCTAAAAGAGAAGTGCATTTTCTCACTTGACTGTCTTTAGGCGACACAGCGAGTACTGAACTGCACCACACAGTGCAGGTAATTTACAATACTTGTGTTACCTGCAATAGCCATAGACCCACTAAGGGGTATTGATGTGAAAGAGCCTACGTGTTTCAGTGGCTAGAATTCTCTTGCCGTTATTTTGGAGTATTCCTGCCCCTAACACAACACAAGCAGTAAGGTGTGCAAGGCCCTTAAAACAGATGTCTAGTATATATAAAAGGCTTTTCCCAGCCCCCTTCTCCGATGTTGAGGAGGGAGGGCACTTTACCTGGTTCCAAATCTAAGGTGGCCTCATTGCTGGACATCACTGGATTGCATGGACATGGTGGGGGGGGGGGTGCTTTTATATAGCCTGGACTTACGCTTTAAGTATTTCAGCTAATTCTCTTCCTCCAATTTGTTATTACACTGTGGGGCATCCCGAATTTCCCACCGGGAAAAACATAACTATTCCTGATCACATCGTCATCAGCAAAGTACTCTGCTTTGCTGCAGCATCCCCCCTTCCTCTCCTCTGCACCTATACCTACTAGTAGAATAAAACCACAAACTCCTCCTCTCTCTCTCTAGTGTGTTTATATAGAATGTTATTATTTTTACAGTTTAGTGATAGAGCTCCTTTAACACTGCATTCAGCATGACTGTAGACATGTCAAGGTTTTGATGTATGACGTTATGTGATGGCAATGGTTGTGGAGGGCTTGTGCTTGCTGGAGCGAACGCTGCAGGCGAAAGTAGATGCCTTTTCTTCTTTATCCCAGGTTTGTGTATATATAACCTCATACATGAGGGCCACCAACATAATAAACATGGCTAGGTAGAGTTGGATTAATCAATATTGGGGTGCTGGTATATATGTAACCTTATATTTTGGGACCTGTTGTGATTTATTAGGACCGACGGGTCTGTAATGAACATACAACTTGGACCATGAAGAGTTTGATTTAATCAATGGAAGATAGATGATAATCATTTGAGAAATCTAACCACACGCCTTAATTACCAGCAAAGAATGCACATAATAGACCTTGAAATTGAGAAAATATTTTAGAATTTGAGAAGGGGAATACAATTAGAGGCTAGGTAAGAAATGGTGGCTGATGTTTGAGATAGCGATGAATGATTAGTGTGTCTGTGATTCTCTCATGAAAGATCAAGCGCAGGCTACATCTGTGAATACTTTTCAGAAGGCCGACAGATACAACTGGAACGGCGGCTGTCTGAGTAGTTTGAAACTTTGGCCTTGATTCACTAGGTAGAAAAAAAAAATGAACGCTTGGAAAATAAATTCGCATGCGAGAATTTTTCAAACCTAGGAGCGATTCACAAAGGCAGTTGAATTAAATTCGTGTGTGCGAATTTGCGGGCAAATTTTTTTCGTGTGCAGTTGAAAATCACTTTACAACTGGAAAACTCAGTGAAAAAGTGCACACATTTTCCATACCCAAATGCTGTGTGTGAGAATTTTTTCTACTGCTTCCTTATATGTAGCAGAGCAGTATGATCCCTTGTTGCGCTGTTCTGTTTTGTTTTTTGCTTTGTGTTGCTGGACTTTCTAATTAACGTGGACTAGTACATGTCATTGTTAATGTTTAATTATGTTTAATTTTGCACTTTGCATTGGTTCGGTGCATCATTTTTTGGTGATGGTGGTTTAGGTGCCCTTTTGGCAGTGTTGCTTTGCATTGCTTTACATCTATTGTTATTGTAGCCATTTATTTGGGTGGTTTGTAGATTAACAGTTCTTAGTTTTGACTTTGCTCTGTGGATCCATTAATATACGAATGTGAGTGCTGCCATTAGTGTCATCATTAGCATAGATATTGGTTTGGTCGCCCCATATAGTCCTGATGTACTTACAATTCCAAACCACATTAAAGGTTTCTGCTACATCCAGGGCCAGCTCCAGAGTCCCAGCGTGCCCCTTGTGTCACGTCACTTGTGCGGCTCTGTGAATCCCCCTGGGATGACCGGTATACTCACCACACATATTCAAGTGCACCAAAACCCAAGATTTTGACTATCTTGGGTTCTGGTCCTTGCCCCCAGGTCGCTGAAACCAACTCACTTATTCCCGGTCCTACAGAGCATGCCAAGCTACTCATCCAATCAGCGAGCTCGGATCCGCTGACGTCACATCGACATCGTCTAAGGCAAGCGGTTCCGAACGTACTGACACGCGCATCTCCTGCTACCCTCTAACAGGGAGCGTGCCCGCGTCTGCCATTCACAGATGCCTGGCGCGGGCACGCCCCCTGCTAGAGTGATAGCGGAAATGCAACTCACGCATGCGTCGTTGGACCAAGAAAGAAGGTAAGTGTATGGGCGACCTGGAGGGTTTCACACTGTGGGGCATCCCGATTTTGGATGCCCTGTGTGGAGGGAATCGATCGACTTTAAAGTGCACCAAAACCCAGGATTTTAAATATCCTGGGTTTTGGTACTCAAATTGGGATGACCCACTATGAACCCCCCCGGTTTGCCTGTAAAACATACTTGACTGCCAACCCAACGGCACATGCGCAAGTGTGCAGGCAGTCAGTACACTTGGCTCCATTCTGCTTTGCTCAGTTGTCGAGAGGTCTCATCGGCTAAGGCCCCGATGAAGGCGAGTGCACCGATAACTGCATCCCTGTTAGCTTCCAGCTGGGTGCATGCCTGTGCCAGCTATTCACAAATCATTAATTGGAGGCCCCAAGGAGAGGGAATCAGGTGGCCCTGGAGTCTTCATGGCCGCTTCTGGTCCACTTTAATGCAGGGCATAGAATTCTGTTTGTCCAGAGAGCACGGCATAGAGAGCAGGGAATGAACAGCATCCACGGTTTCCCTCCGAATGATGTGTGTGCTCCAGCACCCAGGTTGTCTGTCTGAGCTCCTGCCCGAACATAAACTGTGGTAAACCGGGGATGAGCTGTGGGACCACAGGCAAGATGAGTATACAGGTGATCCCTAAGGGTTTTACTCAGCGGGATGGCCCATGGATAGGGATTTGGCCGCATTAGGAGTTTGTTAGACTGCAGAGCCAGCTAAGTTTGGGTCCACTTTAACAACAGTCTCAAATATTCCACTGTACACTGGCTTTCTCCCATGGCATCCTGAGTTAGGATATCATGCTGTGAATACCACTGTTCACGCACCTCTGCCTCGTTCCTATGGCGCATGCGCAGGCTCTCCTCCAATGCGAGGCATCTGCCGTGGCTCTCATTGACTTCAATGGAGAGCGCATGCTGGCGTATCCCCCCTGTGGCATGTGCTTGCTCCTACCCTAGCCAATCATATAGGCTGAGACAGGAGCAGGTGCCACTGGGGATGCATCAGCGCGCACTCCTCATTAAAGTCAATGAGAGCCATTTGTTGAATGACATAGTCATGGCAGACAGCTGTCATTGGACGAAAGCCCGGGCATGAGCTGCTGGAACGAGGAAGAGGTGAGTGAATAGCGACATTCTGAGGGGGTTTCACCCATGGGGCATTGTGGGTTTTGTTCCACTTTAAAGTGGACCAATCACCAGGATTTTCACTATCCTTGCCCTACGGGCATCCTGATGTCCTGCTGTTACAAACCCCCTGATCTCCCACTCCAGTCATCTTTCTGCTGTTCCCACAGTGCATGAGCTTATCCAATCAGTGATTTATGCCGTGCATACTAATGTAGGGCATAAAGCCGTTGTTTTGGATTCAGCGTCGGCATAGGGAGCAGGTTCCCCTGTGGAGTGCACGTTACCATGCATTTGGACTATCTGAATGGATGGGTGTGGAAGGGCACACATCAGCAGGAATACTGGGGAGCCTTTTAGACTCTATGGCCTTCCATGGTGGTGACTGGTCCAGTTTAAAGAAGAAGATTCGCCTGGGCAGCCATGGGGTCTAAAAGCTCACTTAAAATACACGCGGGCAACTTACAACCCCCAGGGCATCCCTATTAGGGATGTTCTACTGTGTGAAACACCCTAGGAACCCCCACAAATACCTTTCAGTGGATCCACGCCAGTTGGACCTAGTATAATTACTCCCACTTCCCTGCGGGTCTTTGGGGCATCCAGGGTAGCTTATAGCGTCAATCCCTACTGGCCTATTGTGCCTATTGATCGCCATATGGAGGCATCCCAGGATATTGTGAATGGGGTTCCCTCGGGACAAGCCCGGCTGTGTGTAGCTTGTGGGGTCTCACCTATCAGCGGTGACAATGCACGGGTCTGCGTCCCTTGTGCACAGCAGGCGCTAATGGTACTTCCCGCCCCTCCTGTGGCTGGGCCTGTACCTCGCCTCACTTCACCTACCCCCCCAAGCCTGAGTCTAACCCCCAATACAAGCGGGGATTCTCATCCTGATGTGGCTACTAGATTGGCCAGTACTGAAAAATTGCTTGCTAATACTCTAGCGCGCAAGGCCACCGCAAAAAAGCGGCACATAATCCCTGACTCTGCTCCTTTCCCTATGGAGCCTGATGAGTTTTCGCATCTATATGGCCATGCACCTTCGGACGAAGGGGAGCTGTTCTCTGACTCAGGGTCTTCTGATGAGAAGTCTAGGGGTCATGACGATTCTGGTTCTGATCACTGGACCCCGAATGATACCGATAAACTGCTTGTTCAGATTTTTGAGGTTTTGTCCATCTCTCCCCCTGTTGCGGCTCCCAGGCAAAGGGGTGAGCTATTTCATACTGCTAAGGCTCGATTGGAATTTCCAGAGCAAACCCATTTCAATAACCTCGTGTTTAAGGAGTGGGAACATCCCAGTAGACTTCCCGGGATCCCTAAGAGTTTGACAGGAAGTATCCATTTCCTGATGATATGGTCAAGTGCTGGTCATCGCCTCCCGAGGTCGATGCTCCTATTCTAGGGCTGTCTAACACCTCTGTTATGCACTCCCCTGACACTACTACGCTGCGGGATTCTGAGGACCGGCGCATTGACCAATTGGCGTGGTAGGATTAAGGGGTGAGGTAACCCCGAAACGCGTTACCTTTGAATGGGGAGCCCAGGATATTCACTCCACACAGGTCATGCTATATTTTAAAATGTTACATTAAATGTTATGTTTTATCACACTTGGTGAGCTGGACCTGCAGCACATTACTACAATTGGGACTTACAGAGGTCTGTCCGTGCTCCCAGGTGAAATATCTCAGGGGATTTCTGAGCTGTCTATCTTCTTGGGACTACAATTGGCGTGCCATGCCTTAGGAGGGGCGGCGCTGCGCCCGGTCTGCGCTTTGGCCATTACTGCTGTGGCGCTCAGGACCATGGTCAGGAATGCACTTGATGGCCCAGACGAGTTGCCTATTGATACTATTAATGCACTGTCTAACTGTGATGTGTTTGTGAACTTTATCCTGTCTGCATCGGATGATGCTATTAGGATGTGTGCCAGATCTTCCGCCTTGGCGGTGGCAATACGCCGCGTGGTATGGCTGCGCCAGTGGGCTGCCGACAATGCTGCTAAAAGGGCCCTTAATGGGCTTCATTTAAGGGGCTGCGCCTGTTTGGGGACCGCCTAGACTTTTTTGCTAAAGGAGGCAAGTTACCACAGCGCAGGCGGCAGCCTCGGCCCTTTCGTAGCCAGGGCCCCCTTTCAGCCCCCTACAGAGGCGCTAAGCAGGGAAAAGGGGTGTCCTTCGCGGGGGCTTGCACAGATTCCTGGCATAGGAGCAGGGGTCGACGTCCTGGCTCCTCCTGGGGGACCAAACCCAAAGCCCCTCCCAAGACCCCTCAGGCATGAGGGGGCGCCCTCGCCCGCCAGGGTGGGGGGACGGCTACAGCACTTCGCACTTCTGGAGGCGCCAAGTCTCAGACCGGTGGATTCAAGAGGTAGTTACCTCAGGTCCTGATGCAGGCAGTGCAAGGACTTCTGGATCTGGGAGTTATTTGCAGGGTCCCCTTGATAGAATTGGGGGAGGGGGTTCTACTCCAACCTTTTCACAGTGCCCAAAAGAGATGGATCAGTCAGGCCCATTCTGGATTTAAAGATCCTCAACAAATTTGTCAAGAACAAGCGCTTTCACATGGAAACTCTGCGCTCGGCCGTTGGCTCTCTGCGCCCAGGGGATTTTATGACGTCTGTGGACATCAAAGATGTTTACCTTCACATCCCTTTGTTCCCGGGACATCAAAGGTTTCTCAGATTCGCGTTGAAAGATCAACATTACCAATTTGTGGCCCTACCGTTTGGCCTCACTTCAGCCCCCAGATTGTTCACCAAGGTGCTGGCGGGGGTGATGTGTTTGATAAGGTCAGGGGGCATTCGAGTGCTGCCCTACCTGCACGACATCCTCATCACCTCACGGTCTCTACAACAGGCGGAGCTGGACACTCAACTGGTGGTGTCCACCTTGGAGTCCTTCGGCTGGGTGATCAATCATCCCAAGTCCTCTCTGTCCCCTTCGCCGGTGACCCCATTCCTGGGGATGATTCAGTCACGAATATTCCTTCCCCAACAGAAGGTGGAAGCTCTGACTGCGCAGGTGCGGTTCCTGCTCTCGTGCCCCCAGCCCTCCCTCAGGCAGGGAATGCAGCTGGTGGGCCTGATGGTGGCGAGCTTCGAGGCGGTGCCCTTTGCTCAGTTCCATTTGAGGCCTCTGCAGCTTCACCTTCTGTCAGTATGGGACAAGGACCCCGCGTCTTTGGACAGGGTTTGTGTGATTCCTCCATCGGTCAGGAGGTCCCTCTCGTGGTGGCTGGACCACAAGAACTTGCTAAAGGGCAGGTCCTTTCTGGCCCCCTCCTGGGAGACGGTCACCACGGATGCCAGTCTTTCAGGTTGGGGGGAATTCTGGAAGTCCCTGAGGTTCCAGGGGAGGTGGGGCCCTCAGGAGGCCCATTTGCCCATTAACATTCTGGAACTCCGGGCGGTCAGGTTGGTACTGGAGCAGTTAACCGATCACCTGCAGGGACTGTCTGTACAGGTGTGCTCAGACAACAGGACGGCGGTTGCCTACATCAACCATCAGGGAGGGACCCGGAGCAAGGGTGCCCTCCAGGAAGTGTCGCGGATTCTGACATGGGCGGAGGCCAATGTTCAATGCATTTCGGCTGTTTATATCCCGGGGGTAGAGAATCTTCTGGCAGACTCTGAGCAGGGGGACTTCCCGTCAGTGGGAGTGGTCTCTCTGCAACAGGGTATTCCAGTCCCTGTGTTACCGGTGGGGCCTACCGGATGTGGATCTGTTTGCATCCCGTCACAATCACAAGCTCCCGGCCTTTGTCTCCCTGTCTCAGGATCCTCTGGCCTTGGCCACGGACGCTCTGTCAATGTCATGGAAGGAATTTCGGCTCCTGTATGTCTTTCCCCCGTTCCCCCTGCTGGGCAGGGTTCTGCGCAAGATTGCCCTGGAAAGGGTGCCAGTGATTCTGGTGGCCCCAAGGTGGCCAAGAAGAGTGTGGTTCGCAGACGTGGTACAAATGGCAGTAGACCAGTACGTCCTGCCAGGGGCCCCAGATCTGCTCACTCAGGGCTCCTTACGCCATCCCAGTTTACAAACTCTGGCTTTGACGGCCTGGCTGCTGAAACCTCCATCTTGATGGAGAAAGGCTTGTCTGCCTCGGTGGTGGATACCATAGTACAGGCTAGGAAGAAAACTTCCTCTGCCATCTATGTATGGCGTTCCTACATTGATTGGTGTGAGTCTAGGACTCTTCCCTGTAGGGAGTTCTTATTCCCTAGGGTTCTGGAGTTTTTACAGCATGGATTGGAGTTGGGTCTAAAACTCAGTACTCTGAAGGGTCAGGTTTCTGCCCTGTCTGTCTTCTTTCAGAAGTCTTTTGCTCAGCATCCCTTGGTTAAGACCTTCTTTCAGGGGGTCACTCATGTGCGTCCCCCACGTAAGCCTATGGTCCCTGTTTGGGACTTGGTTTTGTCTGCTTTGCAAGGTGCTCCCTTTGAGCCTATTCAGGATGCTGCTCTGGCTGTACTTACCCTCAAGGTTGTCTTTCTGGTGGCTATTACTTCGGTCAGGCGTGTGTCTGAGCTGGCGGCTCTGTCTTTCCAGGCCCCATACTTTGAGAGACACCAGGACAAGGTGGTGTTCCGCTTTAAGCCGGACTTTCTGCCTAAGGTGGTGTCTGCCTTTCATTTGAATCAAGATATTGTTCTTCCTTCATTGTGTCCTTTTGCATTCTTTGGATGTGGTCAGGTGTCTGAAGTATTACCTGGTAGTCACTGCGGCTTTCAGGAAGACTGATGCTCTTTTTGTGGTCCCTTCTGGTCCCAGGAAGGGTTTGGCTCCGGCCAAGTCTACTGTTAGCAAATGGATTCGTCAGGCTGTGATTCAGGCCTATTCTGCTAAGGGGAAGAGTCCTCCCTTCCGTCTTACTGCTCATTCTACTCGTGCTATTGGTGCCTCTTGGGCCTTCCAGCACCAGGCTTCTGTTGAACAAGTTTGCAAGGCCGCTACTTGGTCTTCTGTTCATACCTTTTCTAAGTTTTACAAGGTTGATGTTAGGGCCTCAGCTGATGCTGTTTTTGGCCGCAAGGTTTTGCAGGCGGCAGTGGTTTAAACTGTCTGCTGTCACCTTTTGTTGGGGGATCCCACCCTACTTTATGGACACTGCTATTGGATGTCCCAAGTGTAAATATTATATCTGGAGCAGGACGTACTGTATACTAAGAATAATACAATTCTGTGAAATACTCACCTGTAGAATTGATATTATTTGTATACAGTACGTCCTGCTCCACCCCACCCTGGTTTTTGCATTATTCTGGATCCCCTGTATGGTGATTGTTATCATTACCAGTTACCAGTTGTTTCGGGTGGTTAAATTCTCCTGGCCGGGAGGAGCCTGTTTTTACATGTCTCTGCAATGCAGCACCATCTGGCGGAGGATAACCCAAGTGTAAGTATTATATCTGGAGCAGGACGTACTGTATACAAATAATATCAATTCTACATGTGAGTATTTCACAGAATTGTATTTTTCTCCTCCTGAAAGCTGCTGTAAAAAATTTGTGTGAAACACTTGAATTTAACTCATGTGTGGAGCCAATCCATGGCACTTGAATCACTAGAATTGTTTTTCGCTAGTAAATTTTTCGAAGTGAATTAGCAAAAACGAAAGTAAAACTTTGTTGAATCGCGCGTAGAATTTGCGCGCTTTAAATCGCACCTTTTTCTCAAAAAAACATGCGAAAATTTGATTTCGACCTTTAATGAATCAAGCCCTTTGTGTCAGTTTGGGCGCCCACAGATCTAGTAGGTACACATTTAAAATGATTTTGATCAGCACATTTTGTATTGGTCTAATGAAGATTTTGGCATATACATAGTTTGGTGTTTTCATCATTGTATTCATATGTAAAGCTTATCCATTGAGTAAATTGGGTTGCCCCACTGTGTGAAACACCTCAGATCCCTGGCTGATCAACTCGGCACGCCAACGTGCCCGCGTCACATACCTCTATCTGTGAAGTGTACCTGCGACAGGCCTTTCTGAATGGGTGGCACACGAAGCTAGAGGCAGGGGCCCACAGTGCTTTCAGATTTCCTTTGCAACACTGACTCACTTGGCTGATCTCAGAAATGCTGGCTGCATCCCTCGTTTCCCTTTAATCTGGGGAGGATTCCTTTCCCCATCTAAGTGGCTGGGAGCGTAAGTGCGCCTCAGCTATAGGGCTACAGGAAAGCTGGAGATGTGGCTGCCATGGAAGACAGCGCCGGGGGTTCCACATCTGGATTTCTTTGATACCCCATGACCATTCTGCACGATTTTTGAATCGCTTTAATGTGGACCAAAGAAGAAGGGTCTTCTTTGGTCCTTTCCCTGGGGGATGCCCCGCTGTGTGAAACCCCCCAGTATGCCTCAGCCAACTCACCTCTTCCCAGTCCCAAGACGAGTCTAAGTGCAGTGGCTCTGACGGATGCATCCTCCGCTTCCCTCTAGCAGGGTGCGTGCCTTTACCCAGGCATTTGTGATTGCCTGGTGCGGGCACGTTCCCTGTTAGAAGGAGGCGGAGGATGCCGCCGTCAGAGCCGCTGCACTTAGACGGGCCGCAGGGCCGGCAACAGGTGAGTCAGTTCGGGTGTCCTGGGGGGTTTCACACAGCGGGGCACCCCCGATCAGGGTGCCCCCAGGAAAAGGACCAAAACCCTGGATAGTCCAAATTTTGACTATCCTGGGTTTTGGCCCACTTTAAATAGCTTTACTAATGAAGTTCTCAAAGTTCTTGTGGTTGTTGTTCGCTTGGAGTGCACATTGTTCCGTATAGATTTCTACATTTTTTGCTGGTCGTCAACCCCCGTGGTGGATGCACCGATCATAGGGGTCCCTAACCCCACCTTTATTACAACCCCTGCCTATTGCGCCCTTTGGGATGCTGAGGACCGACGCATTGAGCTGCTGGCCTCCCATGCCTTTTCCTGTGCCGGGACGGCGCTGCGTCCTGCCTGTGCCGCAGCCATTACTGCTGTGGCCGCTAGAACCCTCATCAAAAAATTGCTTGATCATCACCGCGAGGATCTCCCTTGGGAGGTGTTCAATGCACTCTCCAATTGTGATGTATTTGTGAAGTTTATTCTATTGGCGCTAGAGGACGTGATTAGAATGTGGGCAAGAACTTCCGCCCTTGCGGTGGCTATTCGTCGCCTGCTCTGGCTGCGACAGTGGGGTGCTGATGATGCTACAAAAAAGACTCTTACTGGGCTCCCTTTCAGAGGGCGATGCCTATTTGGGGCCCGTCTAGACCTGTTCGGAAAAAAGGGCAAATCACCCCTTCGCAGACGGCTGTCCCGGCCCTCTCGAGGCAAGAGCACCCCCCCCCACCTTAGTGTTAAACAGGAACCAGGGGTGTCTTTCCGTATTTTTGGGGCAGACTCTTTTCCCACGAGCAGCAGACAACGCGCTGGCCCCTCCAGCGGGGCTAAGCCCAAATCTTCCACCAAACCCCCTCAAGCATGATGGGGCGCCCTCGCCTGGCTGGGTGAGGGGATGACTGCAGCACCTTGCTCTTATCAGGAGGCATTTCGCCTCACTCTGGCGGATCAGGAGGTGGTGTCCTCCAGATACAGGATAGAATTTGCTGCACTGCCTTCCCCAGTTCTTTATCAGATCCCAGGTACTCCTGGTCTCTGCCCCTGTTTGGTTGCTGGCTCAGGCCATGTTAGGCCTGCAAGGTCTGAGGGTCTCTTGCAGATTGCCCGTAATAGGCAGAGGCAAGGGCCGATATACCACCTCCCACAGCCCCCCAAAGGACGGGTCAGGTGGCGCATTATGGATTCACAGCAATTCTCTAATTACAGGCTGTTTCCTGCATGGATACTCTTGAGTTTGGCCATCAGCACCTTGCGCCCAGTGGGCGTCTTGCCGCCTGGGGCACTCTTCAATGCTTATGTTTACATCCCTGTGCACTCAGATCTCTGAGGCTCTCCAGGTTCGTGTTGGAAGTCCAACACTGTTAATTGTGGCCCTGCTATCTGGCCTCTCTTCAATTCCTAGAGTGTCACTCAGGTGCTGTCGATGGTGATGTCTCTGATGAGACCAAGGGACGTCCGCGCGATGTTTACCCGGACGCCCTTCCTCACTTCCCTGTCTCTGAGTCAGGATAGTTGGATACCCGGCTGGCGGGCCATTGGGAGTCATTTGGATGGGTGTTCAATCACCTCGAGTCCTCGCTGTTCCCTAAAGTGGTGACTCCATTAATAGGAATGATTCTGGATCAGGTTCGAACCAGATTCTCCCCCTTTCAGCAATTAGGTGGGCATTCTGGTCTCATGGGCCCAGTCCCTCACTACTGTCCCGGTTTCTTAACCAAGCAGGGATGCAACTGGTGGGCCGTGGTTAACTTGCTCGGCAGGAGCCCGAGCAGCTAAGAGGTCCCTTATGCTTAGTTCCCTTGCGCCGTCTGCGACTTCTAGTGGTAAGCATAGGACAAGGATCCAGCACTCCGGGAGCAGGGCCTGTGGGCCTTCCCTCCTGTATTGACGTTCTTTCTCTTGGAAGTGGATGAACTTGTGGGACCTGTCTGGGGGCAGTTCCCTCTTGCCTTCCTGGAGGCCGGCTACCATGGACGTCAACCTTTTAGGTTGAAGGGATGGTTTCTTCCAAAAACTTCCGGCGAGTTTGGTGTTAGTGGGGCCTTAGAGGGTCCTTACGTCTATGGAAGTCTAAGCAGAAAGCATTTTTCAGTTGTCTCTTCTCGCTTGGCCGTTCCCCCTCCGGAATTGCCAGGCTGGGGGTGCTCGGTCCGTCTGACGACCGACGTAATACATTAACCATTGGAAGGGGCCTGGAGCTGGTGGACCTTCCAGGGACTGTCTATGTTCCCTTCTCGGCGGAGACAATGCTCCCTGCATGTTAGTGATATTAGCTCCGGCGAAGCCCCTCTGCGACAGGGTGTGCTAATCCCCGTGTCGTTATGGAGTCCAACCAGTCATGGACCTGTTGGGTCCCTTCACCTTCACAGGCTATCAGCCTTTGTTTGCCTGTTCCTGAATCCTATGCCAGTGGTCCGGATGCCTTTAGTACCGTCTTGACAGGACGTCGGTTCTGTATGTCCTTCTCCATTCCCTCTGCTAGGTAGGGTTATGCGGAAGATTACTCTGGTAAGGGGACCAGTGATTCTGGTGGCTCTCAGTTGACCTAGTATAGTGTGGTTGCAGACATGGTACTGCGGTCAGCAGTTCTGCATCTTGCCAGGAGTGCCAGTTGATCACTCAGGGCCCCCCCTTTACGTCACTATAATTCATGGTCCCTGGCCTAGTCGATCTGTCTGCTGAAACATACATTTTGTCGGAGACAAGTTTTACCTGTCTCGGTGTTGGTGATTATGGGAAGGCTAGGAGTAAGCCTCTATCTCGTCTTCTATTGTTGTTGGGTATGGCATACCCACATTTATTGGGGCGAGTCTAGTTCTCTTATTGTTGAACGTTCTCGGTTCCCAGGTTCCAGTGTGGCTTTCAGCATGAATTGGAGTTGGTTCCCCAACTCAGTTCTCTGAGGGGTCAGGCTCTGCCCTGTCCACCTTGCCTTAGCAGCCTCTGGTTCAGTCTTACTTGGTTAAGACTTCCTTCAGGGGGTTCTCATGTGCGTCCTCCATGTACTCCTATGGTCCCTGTAGGGATTGAAGTTGAATTCATTCCGTCAGCTTGCAGGATTGTCCCTTGGTCCTATTCAGGACGCTATCTGGATGTCCTTAACCTCAAGGTTGTCCTTCTGGTGACTGTTGCCTTGGTCAGGCGTGTGTTAGTGGGCGGTTTCGGTCTACCTAGCTCTCCTTCCTTAGATACACCAAGATAAGGTGGAGTTCCGCCTGAAGCCGGATTCTCTACATCTGTAGGTGTCGTATGTTCAATTATCTGAGATATTGTTTTCCACGGCTGTCCCCCTTCCGTGCAACGTTGAGGAAGTGGTTCTGCATTCCTTATGCAGGTGTTGGCAGTTATTCTAAGTATGTCACACACCCAGCTTCAAGATATTCATAACCTGTGGGTATACTGACCTGAAGAGGGCGATCTGCAGAGATGATTGGAGGAAAGAAAGCCCCTCCCGGTCCATAAATACCTGGGACCTCCCACTCATTACCCAGTCTTCATCTCTGCAGACGGCGAGCAAGCAGAAGATGATCTCTCCTCCTTGCATAGGGGGTCTGTCAGGTAGCCGGGTTTACTCCCGGCCAGTTAATTTTTTATTTCCGTTCGGACTTACCTTTTCCCCTTTTTGATACTTATATTTGTATGCCTCCCAGTCTTGACTGCTGTCCGAGCGAAGGTATATTAGCACCACTGGTGCTCAGGAGCCATGCTCCGCCGCGAGACCCTATATAGAGGGTAGGCGGTTATTACGGGGATGGTGACCCCGGTTTGGGATGCCTTGTCCACTTTAAAAAATTTTATTCCCTCATGACATATTTCCACCTCACTGGCTTGGGCTGGGTCCTCTCCTCAAAGGCTTGCGGCTTTCTTATGGAAGTTTTCCCCCAAAAATGTATTGATGGACTGAGTAGCGTTACTGTTTTACCAGGTGGGAACTTTATTAGGAGGGAACTTTGTTACTACAGACACGGCGGCCGACATTGCCGCCGCGGTGCTGCTTTACCTCAGAGAGCTGAGGGGAGGTCTCTCCCCTCACGCTCTGCTGTGGGGGGGGGGGGCGGGGCCGGGCCTTCGGCGCGAGGCCGCGGCCCGCTCCCTCTTAATTATGTGTCTTATGTGCGTGGCTCGAGCGGGGCAGCGGCTCCACACTCCGTGCGTGCCGCCACCGCTTGGCGTTTTTATTATTCGCGGCACCGACTTTCTATCACACTACGGTGGAGGGGAACCTTCCCCTCACGCGTTCTATTGGGGGCGGGGCCGGACTTGCGGCGCGTCGCCGCGGCCCGCCCCCTCCAGCTCTGAGCACCACCGAGGAGCTCTATCCCACTCTCCTACTTGCGGCGGGGGGCGGAGCTGGTAAAGCGCGCTGGCCACGCCCCTCCTTCTCCGTCTCCAGCTCTGCATTTTACCTCAGGTCGGCGTGGACGCTGCACCCGGTTTACACAGGCTCTGTGAGTGGCCCTGTCGGCCTTTTCTTCCCAGTTTTTTGTCTCTTATTCTATGATTAAGGTTTTTCTCATTGTGTCCATCTTGTTTTTTAGGCGGAATCTTCTGGGATATTTTGGGGGCTTCTCCCGGTCCTAGGGTCCCTGGGGTTTTTTCCTATACATATATTTTACAAATCCTCCCACTTGGACACTATAAGGGCATCCCGGGTTGCTTAATAGCGTAATTCCCTTGGTCATAGCGACTCACTCAAGTTCACCTTATGGAGGCATCCCAGGATTCCGGGCTTCCCTCGGGACAATCTCGGAAGTGTTTGGGTTGTGGGGTATCCCTAACTGGGGATGATTTCTTTTTATGTATATCATGTGCACAACAGACTATTACGCGGCAGTCAGGACCCCATGCTTCTGGGTCAGCACCGCCGGCTTCATCCTCTCCCCCTCCCATTTTGACGCGTGCCCCGTGTGATGTTGTCATGGGGGGGCAGTCGCAATCTGATGTGTGTGCCAGATTGGCCAGTATTGAAAAATGTATTTCCTCTACGGTAGCCAAGAAGGCACCGGCTAAAAGAAAGCATTTGTCAACGGTTTCTCATTATGAATATGATGATACGGATGGTCTGGATTGGTCAGATTATTCCCCTCCAGAGGAAGGGGAGGTATTTGAGGATTCGGATAATTCCGAGGATCCACAAATTGTTGGCGCTGATTCTGATCGGGGGTCAGGAGGTTCCTCGGACACCCCTAATGTTTTGACTCAGATGTTTGAGGTTTTGGCTATCTCGCCTCCGGCGGAGGCCCCTCAACAACAAGGGGAGTTTTATGAGGAATCCAGACCGCGCTTAGAATTTCCCAATCAAAAGCATTTTGATAATATCATTTCCAAGGAATGGGAGAGACCAGCTCGGCTCCCAGGCATTCCTCAGAGTTGGGATAGAAGGTATCCTTTCCCCGCGGACACGGTTAAGCACTGGGCTTCCCCCCCCGAAGTGGACGCCCCAATTTTGGGGTTATCCAACTCTGCCGTTTTGAATAACCCTGATTGTTCCTCTCTCAAGGATGGTGAGGATAAATGCATTGACCAGATGGCTTGTCATGGTTTTGCCAGTATTGGGGCAGCTATACGGCCAGTTTGTGCCTCATCACTGTTGGTGGTGGCTACTAGAAAGGTGGTCAGGAATTTGCTATCCTCGTCCGGCTTGGATCCGGACAGTGATGAATTTCCTGGACTGAAACGTTGTGAGGTTTTTCTTTCCTTCATTTTAACTGCTCTGGATGATTCATTGATGATGAACAGCAGGGCCTCTGCTCTTATGGTAACCATTAGGCGTTCAATTTGGTTGCGCCAGTGGGTGGACGATTTTGGGTCTAAGAAGTCTCTGACGTCTCTTCCCTTTGTTGGTCTAAGTCTTTTTGGAGAAAAATTGGACTCAGTAGCTAAAGGTGGAAAATTACCTCAACGTAGGAAGCAACGTCGCCCCTTTCGAGGGGCGGCTTCCTTCACCCCTTCCTTTCGGGGAGCTAGAGCGGGAAGAGGTTTTGCCTTCCCTTCTACAAGAGGAGACTCCTGGAACAGGGGCAGAGGTCGTGCCCGTTCAGGATACAGTTGGGGTTCTAAACCCAAGCCCGCGGCCAAGCCCGCTCAACAATGAGGGGGCGCCCTCACCCGCGCGGGTGGGGGGACGGCTGCGACACTTCTCCCAAGTCTGGATTCAGGAGGTCTCGGACAGATGGATCAGGGAAGTGGTGTCTTCCGGTTACATGCTGGAGTTCGAGTCTCGCCCCCCCCGCGTTTCCTCAGGTCTCGGGTGTCCCCGGACGTACAGGCTGCACTGCAGCTCCGGGCGGCGGTATCGAGTCTTCTAGAAATGGCGGTCATTTGCCCAGTGCCCCCATTAGAACGGGGTCAGGGTTTTTACTCAAATCTGTTCATGGTTCCCAAAAAGGATGGCTCCGTTCGGCCCATCCTGGACCTAAAGATTCTCAACAAATTCGTCAGGCTGCGAAAATTTCGCATGGAAACATTGCGTTCCGCTATCCACTCTCTTCGTCAGGGGGACTTCATGACGTCCATAGACATCCAGGACGCTTACCTCCATGTTCCCATTTTTCCCGCGCACCAGAGGTTCCTAAGGTTTGCTCTGGAGGATCGGCACTTCCAATTTGTAGCTCTTCCCTTCGGTCTCACCACAGCTCCAAGGGTTTTCACCAAGGTGCTTGCTGGGGTGATGGCTCTTCTCAGAGCTCAAGGAATTCGCATAGTGCCATATCTGCACGATCTCCTCATATTTGCATCGTCATTCAGCCAAGCGAAATTGGACACCAGGACGGCTCTATCCACTCTGGAGAGATTCGGCTGGGTGATCAACTACCCCAAGTCCTCTCTCCACCCGTCCAGGTTAATATCCTTTCTGGGGATGTCTCTGGATACAGATCAGGCAAGAGTGTTCCTTCCTCAGTCCAAGGTTCTTCTGATTCAGGAGTTGGTTCGGTCGCTTATGTCCATTCCTCGACCGTCCATTCGCCTAGGGATGAGGCTAGTGGGTTTGATGGTGGCCTCCTTCGAGGCAGTCCCCTTTGCTCAGTTTCACACAAGGACACTACAGCTCCATCTGTTGTCGGTCTGGAACAGGTCTCCTCAGTCGCTGGATCAATTCTTTCAGATGTCCCCCCGGGTTCGCCGCTCGCTTCAGTGGTGGCTGAACGCAGCCAACTTGCTGAGGGGCAGATCCTTTCGGACTCCCCAGTGGGAAATAGTCACCACGGATGTCAGCCTCTCAGGATGGGGGGGCTTCTGGAAGGATCTGCAATTTCAGGGTTTGTGGGGTCCCCTGGAAGCCCACGAACCTATCAATGTTCTGGAATTAAGGGCCATCAGGATGGTTCTTTGTCATTTGACTCATCAACTGCGAGGCTTGCCGGTCCAGGTGAGGTCGGACAATCGGACGGCGGTGGCCTACATCAATCACCAGGGAGGGACCCGCAGCAAGAGTGCCCTCAAGGAAGTGTCCCTGATTCTGGACTGGGCGGAGAGCCATGTCCCGTGCATCTCGGCGGTTTACATCCCGGGAGTGGAGAACACGGAGGCGGACTCCCTGAGCAGGATGTCAGCCCACAAGGGGGAGTGGTCTCTCAATCCCAAGGTCTTTCACACAATTTGTCGCAGGTGGGGGTCACCGGTGGTGGACCTCTTTGCCTCCCGTCACAATCACAAACTTCCGTCATTCGTGTCTCTGGCGAAGGACGCTCTGGCTCTGGCAACGGATGCCATGTCTCTGAATTGGAGGGATCTGGGTTTTCTGTATCTGTTTCCCCCGTTTCCCATGGTGGCCAGAGTAGTGCGCAAGATTGCTCTGGAGAGAGCACCAGCAATCCTGGTGGCTCCAAGGTGGCCAAGACAGGTCTGGTTCGCAGACGTGGTAAGGTTGGCAGAAGATCAGTTCGTTCTGCCCCTGCTGCCAGATCTCCTCACACAGGGTCATCTTCGTTACCCCAATTTACCAACGCTGGCTTTGACGGCGTGGCTGCTGAAACCTCCATCTTGAAGGAGGAAGGTCTTTCGGATGCTGTGATTCGGACTCTTATTAGTGCTAGGAAGAGGTCTTCATCGTCTGTGTACTATAGGACTTGGAGGTCTTATATTGATTGGTGTGAAACTAGGGCCTTCCCTTGTAGGGAATTCTCTATTTCTAGAATTTTGGAGTTCTTGCAACATGGTCTGGACCTAGGGCTCCAACTCAGTACTCTGAAGGGACAGGTGTCTGCCCTGGCGGTGTTTTTCCAAAAGTCTTTTGCGCTTCATCCTTTGGTTAAGACTTTTTTCCAGGGGGTTACACATGTGCGGCCTCCTAGGAAGCCTTTGATTCGGGTTTGGGATTTGAATTTGGTTCTTTCTGCACTCCAGGGTCCCCCCTTTGAGCCTTTGCATGATATTCCTTTGTCTTCCCTTACGCAGAAGGTGGCCTTTTTGGTAGCTATCACTTCCGTTAGACGTGTTTCTGAGTTGGCGGCTCTGTCTATTCAAGCTCCGTATTTTGAAAGACATCGGGACAAAGTGGTTTTCCGTTTTAAGACGGACTTCCTTCCTAAGGTGGTTTCGTCCTTTCATTTAAATCAGGATATTGTTTTGCCCTCTCTGTGTCCTAATCCCAGCAATGACAAGGAGAGGGCCCTGCATTCTTTGGATGTGGTTCGTGTTGTGAAGTATTATTTGGTGGTAACGTCTGCCTTTCGCAAGACTGATGCATTTTTCGTGGTGCCGTTTGGGCCCAAGAAGGGTCTAGCACCCACAAAGTCTACCATCAGCAGGTGGATTCGTCAGGCCATTGTCGGGGCCTATTCTGCTAAGGGGAGAAATCCTCCCTTTCGTGTTACAGCTCATTCTACTCGTGCGGTTGGGGCTTCCTGGGCTTTTCAGCACCAGGCCTCTGTTGAGCAAGTTTGCAAGGCCGCTACCTGGTCTTCTGTTCACACTTTTTCCAAGTTTTACAAGGTTGATGTTCGGGCCTCAGCGGATGCTGTTTTTGGCCGCAAAGTTCTGCAGGCTGCAGTAGTTTAAATTGTGCTTTATACCTTGTTTTGGATCCCCACCCCTTAAGGACACTGCTTTTGGATGTCCCAAAGGTTATGAATATCTTGAAGCGCGGTGTGTGACATACTTAGAATAATACCATTTTGTGAATACTCACCTTGTAAAATGGGTATTATAAGTATGTCACACACCCCGCTTCAACCCGCCCTTTTTGTATTCTGGATCCTTCATTTTGTGAACTTTGCGTTGTTATGACTTATATTTGGCTCTTCCTGGTCCCTTACCTTACTGCTTTCTTTATACTGGGTAATGAGTGGGAGGTCCCAGGTATTTATGGACCGGGAGGGGCTTTCTTTCCTCCAATCATCTCTGCAGATCGCCCTCTTCAGGTCAGTATACCCACAGGTTATGAATATCTTGAAGCGGGGTGTGTGACATACTTATAATACCCATTTTACAAGGTGAGTATTCACAAAATGGTATTTTTTCTTAGAAGTCACTGTGTCACTTAGGGGAACTGAGGTTCCTTGGGGGCTTGGGGTCATTACATCCTGAATGTGCTCATTCTCGCCTGCTCTCGGAGTTGGGCGGTTTGGTCCTGGTTGTTACCTTAATGGATGTTACTCCTAGTACCTTGTTTTTTGGGCTTGGCTTCTGCCAAATTCATTGCTAATCGGATTGTCAGGCTATTCTCAGGCCTATTCAGGCAAGGGGGAGAACCTCCCTTGTCGCCTTGATTCCTTATATGCGGGCTTGATGCCTCTTGGGCTTCAGCTCCGGTTTTGCTGTTGAACGGATTGGTTAGGCCACTAACATTGGCCTTCTGTTTCATTCCTTTTGCAAGGTTTCTTTTTACAAGTTGATGTTAGGGCCTCAGCTCATGCTGTCTTGGCCGTCTGGTTCTGCAGGTGACAGTGCTTTAACTGTATGCTGTGGTCGTGCCCTACTTATGGACACTGCTTTTGGATGTCCCGAGTGTAACTATTATATCTGGAGCAGGACGTACTGTATACTAAGAATAATACAATTCTGTGAAATACTCACCTGTAGAATTGGTATTATTGGTATACAGTACCTCCTGCTCCACCCCACCCTGTTGTTGCCTGGATCCCCTGTGTGGTGATTGTTATCATGGTTATCTTTACCAGTTGTTTTGGGTGGTTTAATTCTCCCGGCTTCTTGTTCACTGCTTGTCAATGCTGGGGATTCGTGGGAGGTCCCTGGGTATTTGAGGGCCGGGAGGAGCCTGTTTTCGCATGCTTCTGCAGTACAGCGCCATCTGGCGGAGGATAACCCAGAGTGTAAGTATTATATCTGGAGCAGGACGTACTGTATACCAATAATACCATTTCTACAGGTTAGTGTTTCACAGAATTGTATTTTGACAAACCTCTAAACCACACATAAGGTAAGATAAAATCCAAGGTGACCAAAAAGTTAATTGTGGTCATTGCATTGGTACACGTTTTTAACTTGGAGGCTGAGGGTAGGAGATTTACAGCTAGATTCTGTTTAGGGAAGCTAAAGATTTGCTGAAGTAAGTAATCTTTGAAAGATGTGTGTCCTAGAGATGACCCTTGTTGCATTTTAGACATCACCCTACTCACATCTTAGCCCCTTAACATTGGGCACTAACTGGACACTCTATTCCTGTAGTCGCTGGTCACTCCCTGCACCAGGCTGCCTTCCTGCAGCCGACTAGCGGCTGAACACCACAATGGCACTTGCCCTGTTGCAGTCCACACCAGTCCTCAGTGTTCTCCAAAGCCAAGCCCCTTCAATAGTAGCACCTGCCAGAGGCTTATCAGTCTCTTCCTGGATTGTGCCAATTGTCCCTTGCTGGACAAATTCCAGGTCCCTGTGCTCTACAGTATGGGGGAGGGGGTGCTTTTAAATGCCCACATGGTCCCTCCCCAAAATGTTATGCTCATGTGTTGCTGTGAATTCTCACAACAACCCAATCAGTCATCACTTCCAGCATTGTGCTGATTAGGGCCACAAGCCCAAAATACGTTTCCACAAGGAGGAAGTGATGACTATATAGCTTTTAGAAGCTATACTCCATCTCAAGCTTAATTCCAAACTGCTGGCACAGTTGGAAAAGAAAGGTAGCAGCCATTTTGGAGTTTCCTCTCCCAGCATCTCAGCCATACTGCTGCCTGGATTCAACTGACATAACTGACAATGCACAGTAACATGAAGCCCAGCAACACTTCCTTTTTACAGCTGGCCTGCAGATACATGAGCCGCCATTTTTTTCTAAAATTTACCACAGCAGGAGTTAGGAAAAGAAAAATAAATGAATTTTTATGTGCAGCAATCTAAATTGCATGTGCACTGCACTGTTTGTTGTGTTTTTTTTGACTGTTGGTCCGCTTTAAAGGGGAACAAAACCCAGTGCGTCTGGGAGCTGCATAACTCACCTTTGCCCTGGCACTCATGGTGAGAAAAACCATTCCAGTCGCATTCCCAGCATCTCTGGCCTGAGACTTGCTCCAGCCCCTTGCCATTCAGATAGGCTGGGAAAGGAAACTGATGCTGGCACTCTCGCTCCCTATTGCCAAGCTCCGTGTCTAAACATAGCTGTATGCTTGGCATTAATATGCGGTATACAGCACTGATTGGACGAGAGCCCACACATTCACTCGAGGGGTTACACATAGCAGTGCATCCCAGATCGGCATGCCCCTGTTGCAAGGATCAAATCTCGGGATAGTGAAAATCCTGTGTTTTGTTCCACTTTAAGCAGCCATTTAAACCGGCTCACAAAATGGGTGTTGTTACTGGTGGTTGGAGGCATCCCGATTGTCGATGTCCCCCTGTGCATTAACAATGTTTAAATGGGAGAAATCATACCTTTCTCCTTGGCCCCTGGAGAAATTGAGCAACGCATTCAGGTGGTTTCCGGACATCGCTACAGGCTGGCACAGTGAGGTTGCCTGATAAGGACCTAGCATGTGCCGTGGGATCAAAAAATTCAGAGATTTCACAATGGGGAGCATCCCAATGATGCCCTGAGTGGGGGGCAAACAAGGGTCTTTTAGATTGTGGTTTATGATCATCTTTAAGTTGCACAAGAACTATCATTTTTTACTTTGATCTACATTTCAAATAGACCCAAACCCAAAAGTAAGTATGCCCAGGGGGGCCAAGGCCTTTTAGACTGGAGTTAGGACTATCTGGACTATCCAGATAAAACAGTGTTGTGATGTGTGACCATCCTGCCCTATTTAGAAGACCAATGAGAATTCAAAGGACTTTGGCTTTGAGAGGGTAGTACCCAAGACGAGGAGGAGGGGGGTGTATTATATTCCAAGTGTGACATACACTCCGCTTCAATAAGTCTTGACAGTTAAAAGTTTGTAGAACCGCGCTTAATTGTATTCACTATATCTTAAATTTTTTTTTTTTTTATATAAAAATAAAATATCAAAGTCCTCAATGCAAGGAGAAAGAAAACCGAGTCTGTCACTAAGGACTCTCAATACAATAAACATAGACACACAGCAATGTGCAAATCTCCGTGGGACAGTTCAAATAGCTTCAATCAAGTTCACCACGTGAATCTCCAGACTTTCAATTTAATGTGTATCCACCACCTGACACACCAAACACGTACCAGATAGGAGGTGAAAACAAGCCTTTCACTATATCATCATTTGTTTCCTTCTCGGTTCATATCCTTGCAGCCAAAGGGATAACCTCTCTTTATACCATTAAAATATTCCTTGCTTGCACTCAATCACCAATAGATTTATTTAAAAGAGGGGCATTCCTCATTTATTTAGGTTTAACATGAAAGATAAAATATATGACCGCACATAGCGTAATACAGTAAACACCGGTTTCTGTGCGCAAAATATAAAATCTTCTTACCAGAATATAACCATATACGAGCGTTGTATTAAAATGTTATTAAAAAGGATCTTGATGATGGAAACATCATTCCTCCATTATACCCCTTCAGTGCGTATTAAGCATACCCAACAGCACAGCGCGTGTGTCTCCAAGTCCTAGGCCTCCGGGCTCGGCAAGCATCGGCTATTTTCGGGGGTTATGTGATCTGACTTAAGCTCCGCCCAACGCGTTTTGTCACTCTGACTTACTCATGATGAAGCTTCTCTTGCTGCAAGGTCCCTCCTAAATTGTCCCTGTATTGAGCCTCCCAGCTTCGGCTGCGGGTCCTTGGCAAAGGTAGGAGCACCCTTTGGGTGCAGTAGGAGCGCTGTTCCACCGTGAGACCCCACCAAGGGGTAGGCGGTTATCCAGGTTTTTGGTGATCCTGGTGTGGGATGCCCCGTCCCTACATGCCTATGGCCTTATAATGGCAGGGTTCCCACTCCCCCTTCCGGGTCCCTTACTCTCCTCCGGGGGGGGGGGGGTGGGTGCTGACTCCCTGGCTTTTATTTTTTGTGTGTGTGTGTTTGTTCACGTTTATGTGTGTGTGTGTGTATGTTAACGTTCGGCCCGCACGTACGCTCTCTTGCGGCGGCGGGCCGGTCCTTTTATGGTCGGCTCCGCGCCCATATTGGCCGGGGAGCGCGACCTTTTACCTTCCTCAGTGAGGCGTCGGCGGCCGGCTCCAGCCCTATTGGCTGGAAGCGCGGCTTGAGAGGGAATCCCGCGCTCCTTCACCCTCTACTCGTATGGACGCCATCTTCTACATGAGTGCCCCATACGGGCTCCTTTAGCCAGACATCTGTGCTTATGCTCTCCTTGCCTTCCCTTCGGTCTGACCTCGGGTACATGTCGCCGGGCGTTATTGTGCCCGTGCACTACATACATCGGGGGCACATTTGTATAAATGATATATTCATAGGTATATATATATGTATATGTGTGTGTATGTATAATTGTGTGTGTGCCTATATGCCTTTTAATTGCTCTGTATGGCTGCTTGGCGATATAGGCGTGATAATTATATATTTATATATATATATATATATATATATATATATATACGCAGTCAGATACCTGTATATGAATATTTCTGTGTGACTGTAGTATCTATGCTAGGGTATCCCTTACTATGCTCTGCTCTTATGTGACCTATTTTGTGTGTTACAGGTTTCCCTGTATAAGTGCATTTTGAGGGGTCTCTCCCGGTCCTGGGGTCCCTAGATATAAATATTGTCCATCCCTAAAATCCTCCCACCGGGACTTTTAAGGGGCATCCCGGGTTTCTTGTGCGTAATTCCCTACGGTCTTGCGACTGACCACAAAAATTCACCATATGGAGGCTCTGCAGGATACCAGGCCGGGATCCCTTCAGGACAATCCGGGCCATGTGTGGGGTGTGGGGTATCCCTTACGCGGGAGAATGCGCTGATCTGTATACCATGCGCACAAAAGGCCATAACGCGGCAGTCTGGTACCCAGCCTTCTGGGTCGGCTCCTCCCGCTTTATCGCCTTCCCCTCCCCACCTGATCCGTACCCCAAGTGACATTGGTACTAGTGGGGAGTCGCTTTCTCATGTTTGGGCTAGGTTGGCCAGCATAGAGAAAATGATTGCTAGCACGGTGGGCAAGAAGCCCCAGGCTAAAAAGAGACGGTTGTCGTCGGCCCAGCCCTTGTGGGACACTGACGATGAATCCGCCGAATTGTCCGATTATTCCCCGCTTGAGGAGGGGGAATTGTATCAGGATTCAGAGGCTGACTATAGTCAGCCTGGGAATTCCAATGCCGGGCAGGCGCTGGGGGATGCCGTTGATAGCCACTGTTTTGACACATTTATTGGAGGTGTTGGATATTGATTCACGTGAGATGCCCCCTCTTAAGAAGGGGGAATTTTTTTGGGCCCACAAGCCACGTCTGGAGTTGCTAAAGGCGGTAAGTTACCTCAGTGGAGGAAGCAGCGCCGTCCCTTTCGGGGGGCAGGCTCGTTCACTCCTTCCTTTCAAGGGGCCAGAGCGTCTAGGGGCCTGGCCTTCTCGGGGGCCAGGGGCTCGTCCTGGAACAGAAGCAGAGGTTGGGCACGTCCCGCGGCTGCCTGGGGTTCCAAGCCCAAGCCTGCCGTTAAACCGGCTCAGCAATGAAGGGGTGCCCTCACCCATAAGGGTGGGGGGACGGCTGCGGCTCTTCTTCCGGGTCTGGGCCCGGGAGGTCACAGACAATTGGATCTTGGAAGTGGTCTCCTCCGGGTACAAGCAGGAGTTCGAGTACTGGCCGCCCCCAAGATTCTTAAGGTCTCGAGTGCCCTCGGACCCTCAGGCGGCGCAGGGGCTCCTGTTGGCAGTGAAAAGCCTTCTGGAAATGGGGGTTATATGACCGGTGCCTCCGCTGGAAAGAGGCAAGGGTTACTACTCCAGCCTTTTCACGGTTCCCAAAAAGGATGGTTCGGTGAGACCCATTCTAGATCTCAAGGTTCTCAACAGGTTTATCAGAGCCAAAAAGTTCTGCATGGAGACTCTGCGCTTGGCTATCAATTCCCTTCGCCAAGGGGATTTTATGACATCCATAGACATCAAGGATGCGTATCTGCATGTTCCAATTTTTCAGGCACATCAGAGATTCCTCCGGTTTGCGGTGGAGGATCAACATTATCAATTCGTAGCTCTTCCCTTCGGTCTGACCTCGGCACCGAGGGTCTTCACCAAGGTTTTGGCGGGCGTAATGGCTCTGCTCAGATCTCAGGGCATTCGCATTGTGCCTTATCTGGACGATCTGTTGATTTCTGCTTCTTCCCTTCAGCAGGCAGAACTGGACACCCTCCAGGTGGTGTCGACCCTGGAGAGATTTGGGTGGGTGATCAACAGCACCAAGTCTTCTCTCTCCCCGTCTCGAGTGATTTCATTTCTGGGCATGAATCTGGATACTAGTCTGGCCAGAGTGTTTCTGCCCCAGACAAAGGTGCAGGGGATTCAGGACCTGATCCGTCTTCTTCTGGCCAGCCCTTGTCCCTCTATCCGACAGGGGATGAAACTGGTGGGCCTGATGGTGTCTTCCTTCGAGGCGGTGCTGTTTGCACAATTTCACAAGAGATCTCTTCAACTTCTCCTATTGACGTATTGGGACAGGAGCCCACAGTCTTTGGATCAACCTTTCAGGATGTCTCCCAGGGTTCGGCAGTCATTTCGGTGGTGGCTGGACTCGAGCAATCTGGTGAAGGGCAGATCCTTTCTGATCCCTTGTTGGGAGACGGTTACCACGGATGCCAGCCTGTCGGGCTGGGGAGGTTATTGGAAGAGTCATCAGTTCAGCGGGGTGTGGGGTCCCCAGGAGGCTCACACCCCCATCAATGTATTGGAGCTCCGAGCCATTCGACTGGTTCTGGCTCGGCTGACCCCACAGTTACGGGGTCTTCCGGTTCAGGTGCGTTCGGACAAACGAACGGCAGTGGCCTACATAAATCACCAAGGAGGGACTCGCAGCAGGAGTGCCCTCAGGGTCTCTCTGATCCTGCGATGGGCGGAAAGCAATGTTCCTTGCCTTTCGGCAGTCTACAGTCCGGGGGTGGAGAATACAAAGGCGGATTCCCTGAGCAGGGGGTCCTCTCGCCACGGAGAGTGGTCTCTCAACCCCGAGGTATTTCTGGATCTTTGCCGCAAGTGGGGGACTCCGGAGGTGGATCTCTTTACCTCGAGGTACAATCACAAACTTCCGGCGTTTGTGTCTCTTTCCCAGGATCCCCTGGCCTTGGCAGTGGATGCCTTGTCTCTGGCGTGGAAGGACATGGGTTTTCTGTACCTGTTTCCACCTGTCTCCATGCTGGGCAGGGTAGTTCCCAAACTGGTTCTAGAAGGGGCACCAGCGATTCTGGTGGCTCCAAGGTGGCCAAGAAGGGTTTGGTACGCAGACGTCGTAAGAATGGCCGTAGACCAGTGCCGGCTTCCCTTGATACCGGACCTGCTATCCCAGGGTCATCTACTTTACCCCAAACGCTGGCTTTGACGGCCTGGCTGCTGAAACCTTCATCTAGAAAGAGGAAGGTTTGTCTGAGGCGGTCATTCAGACCCTGATTAGGGCTAGGAAGCGGTCTTCTTCTGGCATTTACTATAGGACTTGGAGGTCCTATATTGATTGGTGTGAGGCTAGGGCCTTGCCTTGCAGGGTTTTTTTCTGTACCCAGGATTTTGGAGTTTCTTCAGCATAATCTGGACCTGGGGTTCCAGCTTAGTACTTTGAAAGGACAGGTTTCTGCTCTGTCGGTTGTCTTCCAGAGGTCTTTTGCTTTACACCCGCTGGTTAAAACTTTTTTTCTTCCAATCCATTCCATACACGCCTTACTCCTCCTTGCTGATCACGTGACTGTAAGAAAGAAAACAGGCGCGGCCCTCCCGGCCCATAAGTAGCAGCTGCCCCTAATCAGACCAGTTTTCTTTCTTGCAGTGGAAAGATGACTGATGAATTTTTTGTTGGTGTATATGCCCTTAAGAGGTCTGACATCACACAGGTCCTTCTCTTGTGGAGGGAGGTGGAGGTTGCTAGTCTCTGTGAGCAGGTAAGAAGCGACGGCTCTCTTCGTCCCCTTAGGCAGCTACAGATGCCTTCCCCCGTGTAGCAGCGCAGCCTAGGTGGATGCCTGGGTTTCCCCCCCCCCCCCCCCCCCGATACTCGTGGCTATTCCAGGCGCGCCGGGTGCCTCTCCCCCAGACCTCCCTCCCCTCTTCAATGTATTCGGGGGACCCCCCGGCGGCGCCGCCAGATCGCGGCCTTAGCATGGCCGCGCGGCGGGCGGCGGGTCGGGGTTGGATCAGCGGCCATGCTGTGGCCAGGAGCATTGCGTGTAGGGGGTTGTGAGTCGCAGGTGAGGCTGATTATTAATGTGTAGCTGTGTGCCTGTGTGTTTATTCTGGCATCTGCTTTTCAGGTGAAGACTTGCAGCAGGGTGAGTGGATCGTTTTATTCATGTTTTCTGTTTGCCTTTCAATATTAATATATTTTTATAGAATGTAAATATTTGGCTCTGGTTAAGGATCAATTTTTATAAAAACATTTTAAAATATTTTTAAACGTTTTCCAAATGTTATTAATTATTATTATTTATTATTCATCTTTAATAATTTTTTTATATTATTGCTTTATCATGATTTATATTATTATTAATACTCTTATGTATAGGCTATTAAAAGTGAAATCCATTTTTTAAAAGAAAGTTTAAAAAGAAAAAAAAAAGAAAAGAGGAAAGAGATGAGTTATTAAATCAATTTTTTCTCCTCTTTTACTTTTAGATTTGGAAGAAGGATAAAAAACAGGGTTGTGGTTCCTCCTGGTCCCTTTTTAGGGGATTGGTTTAGGCTCGGGCCTCTTTGGTCGGTTGGCCTATATTAAAAAAAAATAATAATATATATATAGAAATTATAAAATTTATAAAAAAAAAAAAAAAAAAAAAACATGCGGGAGGCATCGGGGGATAGCGATACGGGCATCCCTCTGGAGCAGGGCAAGATCTGCCCTTTGTGCAATCAGGATCCTCTGGGCAGTATGTTCCGCCTGTGCCGTTAGGATCGGCCTAGATCACAACAGAGCGGTTGAGCGAGTATCTAGCCTAGCGAGTGCTGGTGGAAGCAGCGTGGCTCATCCATCCCCTGTTTCCCCTCAAGGGGGAGAAGACAGTGAGGGGCACACAGATATTGCTCACAGGCTGGATAATCTGGAAAGACAGTTGTCTTTTGTTTTGCCAAGGAAGGCCGCATATAAGAAGACATTTAGAACCTGTGGCAGAAGAGGATATGTTTGCCTCCTTTGGAGAAGAAGAGGATGAGGATTATATGGACGAGCAGGCCTCTGAGGGTGAGCTGCGATCGGAAGAGGGTAGTAACTCCATTCTGTTTTCATCCGATGAAGATCCTCTCCTTGTGGATGAGACAGAAGGTCTACTGTCGGCGGTTTTTGATACCTTGAATATCTCCCCTCCTGAGGTAGTGAAAAGAAGAAAAGATGATCTGTTTAAGCCTGTTAGGCAAAAGCAGGTGTTCCATTTTCTAAAATGGTTCTTAAGGAGTGGGAAAATCCTAATAAATTACTGGCCGACCTAAAATCCTAGATGTCAGGTATCCTTTCCCGGCAGACATGATCAAACTTTGGCCGGTTTGGGCCACGGCCATTGTGTCCCTGGCTTTGAGAAAGAAGATGAAGAAGAATCTAGCCAGGGCCAAGTCGCGCAGGCTTTCACAAGAGTCTAAGGATGTTAAGGACTGTTTGGACTTTAATGCATTTGCCCTTACTGCAATGGAAGATGTGGTCAGGCTGGCGGCCAGAACCTCTGCGCTCCTTGTGGCCTTGCGCCGCTCATTATGGCTTAGACAATGGTTAGCGGACGCCGCCGCTAAGAAGGCGCTGACAGATCTACCCTTTGTAGGGAGCAGACTTTTTGGAGAAAGGCTGGACGGTATGGTTAAAGTGGACCAACACCCAGGATTTTGACTATCCTGGGTTTTGGTCCACTTCGGCGGGGCACCCCCCAGAAACCCCAAAAAACTCACCTCTCAACGCTCCCACGTGAACGCCGCAGCCAATCCCCGCCAACGTCCAGGCGGGGATCAGGAACGTCCAAGCCGCTTCCGCCGCCGCCGCCTCCCGCGCGTCACTCTCGGCGCGCGCGCGCCCCCGCCGGCCATTCACAGAGGGCCGGCGCGGGCGCGCGCACGTCTGGAGGGGAGCGCGGGAGGCGGCGGCGGCGGAAGCGGCGGCGGATCAGGTAAGATGTTTTTGGGGTTTCTGGGGGTTTCACCCCGCGGGACATCCCGATCTCGGATGTCCCGCGGGGTGGGAGGTGATCGGCCCGGGAATCTTATAGATTTCCGGGCCGATCACCCCTGGGTGTTGGTCCACTTTAAAGACGGCAAACTGCCTCAGAGGAAAAGAGCGACTAGGCCTTTTCAGAGGTTCTCATCTTTTCGGCCCTTTCGGAGAGGTAGAGGGGCTTTTCAGCCTTGCTCCCGTAAAGATTTTTGGGGTAGAGGCAGAGCACGTAATAGAGCAGGAGGGGCCTGGAGAAGTAGGCCTAAACCTCCAGCCAAGTCCACTCCAGTATGAGGGGGTGCCCTCACCCGAGCGGGTGGGGGGACAGCTTTTGCATTTTGCTCATATCTGGAGGCGCCGCGTAAGGGATCTGTGGATCCAAGAGGTAGTGTCCTCAGGCTACAAAATTGAGTTTGCAGCCAGACCGCCCGCAAGGTTCCTTCGGTCAGGGGCATCCCGGAACCAGTCAAAGTTACATGCCCTGAAGTCCGCTGTTCAGCACCTCCTTCAAAAAGGGGTGATTTGTCGAGTACCCCTTCAGGAAGAAGGTCAGGGGTTTTATTCCAACCTTTTTACAATCCCCAAAAAGGACGGGTCCCATTTTAGATCTGAAGGATCTCAACAGATATATCCGCGTGAAGCATTTCCGCAGGGAGACGTTAAGGTCAGCTTTAACAGTAGTTCGACCCGGGGATGACTACCCTAGACATAAGGGACACGTATCTGCATGTGCCAATTTTTTCGGGACATCAAAGGTCCCTGAGGTTTGCCCTGGAAGACAAGCATTTCCAGTTTGTGGCACTCCCATTCGGGATATCCTCGGCTCCAAGAGTATTCACCAAGTTTTTGGCAGGTCTCATGGCAATTTTCAGGAGCCAGGGGATTTGTATTGTCCCCTATTTGGACGATCTTCTAATATCAGCCGGATCGCAGCAGCAGATCCTGAAGAACACGCAGACGGTCCGATCGACTCTGGAGGAATTCGGCTGGGTGATCAGTTACCCGAAGTCTCATATCTCTCCGGCGCCAGTAAGGAACTTCTTAGGTATGATTCTGGACACTGTCCAAGTCAAAGTGTATCTACCAGGACAGAAGGCGCGACTAATCCAAGATCAGATAGAGTGCTTTCTGGCTTGCCGGCAGCCGACCATTCGGCTGGGTATGAGGTTGATAGGCCTGATGGTAGCCTGCTTCGAGACGGTACCTTTTGCCCAGTTTCACGAGGCCCCTTAAATGGAATCTGTTGGCAAGCTGGGATCGAGCCCCACAGTCGCTGGATCAAGTGTTTGTACTAACGCCCTCGGCAAGACATTCTCTTCTGTGGTGGATGGACCCTCTTCACCTGTCTGTGGGCAGATCCTTCTTGACCCCACAGTGGCAGATTGTTGCCACGGATGCCAGTCTCACAGGATGGGGCGGCGTTTGGCAATCTCAGAAAGTCCAGGGTCAGTGGGGGCCGAAAGAGAATCAGCTTCCCATAAATGTATTGGAATTAAGAGCCATCGGGTTAGTGCTTCAGTATCTGACCCCCTGCTTGAAGGGGCAGGCAGTCCAGGTCCAGTCAGACAACCAGATGGCGGTACCCTATATCAATCATCAGGGGGGTACCCGGAGCAAGGGTGCTCTACGGGAGGTAAGCTGGATTCTGATCTGGGCAGATCAGCAGCAGATCTGCATCTCAGCAGTTTACATCCCGGGGATAAAAAACCAGGAGTCCGACGCTCTGAGCAGGAAGGTCCTGCGCCGGGGGGAATGATCCCTCAGTCGGAAGGTTTTCCAAGCCCTTTGTCGGCGCTGGGGGCGCCCGGAAGTGGATCTCTTTGCGTCCAGACACAATCACAAGCGGCCAAAATTCATGTCCCTGTCAAGGGACCCTCTGGCCATACCCACGGACGCCCTCTCAGTCCCTTGGACAAGGTTCAAGCTTCTGTACATTTTTCCCCCGTTTCCGCTTCTGAGTCGAGTGCTAAGAAGGATAATTCAGGAAGGAGTACCCACCATTATAGTAGCTCCTCATTGGCCAAGAAGAAGTTGATTCTCGGACATAACAAGGATGGCGGTAGACCAATGGCGTCTACCGGTCGAGCCAGATCTTCTCACTCAGGGGGCGATTCGGCACCCGAATTTACAGATGCTGGCTTTGACGGCTTGGCTATTGAGACCGCGGTCCTAGCAGAGAGAGGATTATCAGCTAAGGTTATTCATACCATGATCCAGGCCCGGAAGAAGTCGTCTTCCATGATATATTACAGGGTCTGGCGGTCATTCATATTCTGGTGTGAGGCTAGGAAATGTTCAATTTCCAGAGTTCTAGAATTTCTTCAGGTGTCGGCCTTATCTATTTTTTTCCAGAGGTCTATCGCTTGTAATAGACTCATTAAAACTTTTTTTCAGGGAGTCACTCATGTCCGTCCACCACGCAAGTCTATATTACCGGTGTTGACAGCTCTACAGAGCGCTCCCTTTGAACCTATGATTGACGCTCCAATGAGCATTTTGACACTTAAAGTAATTTTTTTAGTGGCAATTACTTCTGTGCGGCGTATTTCGGAGTTAGCCGCCTTATGTATGAAGTCTCCTTATTTTGAGTTACATAGAGACAAGGTAGTTTTTCGTTTTAAGCCTGATTTTTTACCTAAGGTTGTCTCTCCCTTTCACCTTAATCAGGAGGTAATTCTACCCTCCTTATGCCCAGTTCCGGCTAATGCTAAGGAAAGGGCACTTCATTCTCTAGACGTGGTTAGAGCCATCAGGTATTATTTGGCAGCTACAGATGCCTTCCGCAAGACGGATTTTCTTTTTGTCATTTCAGAAGGACCAAGAAAGGGGCTTCCGCCAGCTAAGGCCACTATCAGTAAGTGGATTAGGCAGGCAGTAGCTAGAGCTTACTCGGCCAAGGGAAAGGAACCCCCTTTCCAGGTCACGGCCCATTCCACTAGGGCCATTGGGGCTTCTTGGGCTTTTCAACATCAGGCTTCGATGGAACAGGTTTGCAAAGCTGCCACCTGATCTTCAGTGCATACATTCACCAAGTTTTACAAGGTAGATGTTAGAGCCTCAGCTGACGCTGTTGTGGGTCGGAAGATTCTACAGGCAGTAGTGAAGTGAACTAGCTGCCGTTCTGCGTTGGAGGATCCCGCCCATAGATGGCACTGCTTTTGGAGATCCCAGGAGTAAGGAGTGTATGGAATGGATTGGAAGAAATAATGCAATTCTGTGAGGTACTCACCTGTAGAATTGTTTTTTCTGGGAATCCATACACTCCGGCCCCCCCGTTTTGGGTCATGTTATCTTCCGATGTTTTTCTGATGGGCTGTTAATCCATTTTTTGATTATTAATTCATAGTATGAAAAAAAAAAAAAAAAGAATAAATATATAAAAATATAAAAAAAAAAAAAGAAGAAAAATAATAGGACTTAATTTTGAGAGCATTTGTTGGTGGCGTTTGATGTGTAGTAACATGGACTCTTATTAGGGCCTCCCGGCCTGTCTCTAAATTATTTACTGCTTTTTAAGTAAACTGATCTGATTAGGGGCAGCTGCTACTTATGGGCCGGGAGGGCCGCGCCTGTTTTCTTTCTTGCAGTCACGTGATCAGCAAGGAGGAGGAAACCCAGAGTAAGGAGTGTATGGAAGAGTATGGAGAGTATGGAATGGATTCCCAGAAAAAAAGAATTCTACGGGTAAGTACCTCACAGAATTGCATTTTTCCAAGGGGTGGCGCATGTGTGCCCCCCTCGAAAAACTGTAGTTCCTGTTTGGGATTTGAATTTGGTTCTTTCGGCTCTGCAGGGTCCTCCTTTTGAGCCGCTACATGATATTGCTCTTTCGGTTCTCGCTCAGAAGGTTGCCTTCTTGGTGGCGATTACCTCGGGTTCGGCGTCCCAGAGTTGTGAGCCCAGAAGCTGGCTTTTCCAAGCCACTCTGTGAGTTGCCGACCTTGTCTCACTGTACCTTCTGATCCGTGTTGCTCAGCCTTAATTTCTGCATGCATTTGTTTATGGCAATTTTTTGAAATAAATATCTCCCTGTAATATAGCCCATATCCCTCTCATTCTCAGGAGAGGGCTTTTCACAAGTTACATGTGCTTAGGCCGGTCAAGTTTTGTTTGACTAGGCAAAGCAGTTTGAAAAGACTTATTCACAGGTGTGAGCTTGTATGTCCAATATAAGTTAAATCGCTTGGTCCTGAGGCCTTTTCAGCGAGTGGTAAGGCCCCCCTTTCCTTTTATGTAATTTCCATTCTAGAGAAGTAGTGTCTAAGGGTGTGAATTGGCAAGAATGTGTATCGCGATACACGTATGACGATACGATATATCCCGACTCTGTCTCAAAGCCGATATATTGCATTTTTTTTTTCAATGTAAAAAAAAAATAACATAGGACTCCCCCCTTCCCGGGGGGGGGGGGGGGGGGGGAGGGGATTTTAAGGGTTTAAAAATCCAACCACAAAATGGCGTGAGATCCCCCTTACCCAGCATAACCAGCCCGGGACCAGCTATAGGGGCTTGTAGAACAGGGTGCAGGGGCCAGCGTGGCCACGGGCTCTTCTGCCACCCCTCCGGGCTTTGGGGAGGCAGGTAATGGGGGGCTCGGGGTTAATGATAAGTCATCTGCTAGCCACAGGTGACTTGCCAGAGCCTTGTGCATTTGTATGGGGTCTCATAGATCCCTTACCAGTAAACAAAGGGTTAACAGTAAAAAAAAAAAAAAAAAAAAAAAAAAACACACATAGAGAAAATATCTTTATTTGAAAAATAACAATTCCATTACTCACCTCCGATAGCCAGCTCCTGTGTCCCTCGCAGATCCGATGACAGATGCGGTGATTGCCGGCCAGAAGAGGGGTGAAGCAGGAGATCAGAGGCTTGCCTGCCTCTGTACTCCTCTGCCCAGCGATCATCACATCTGACTGCTGAGCCGTAGCGATTTGGAATGACACCCGTGGGACTGACGTCATCCATCCCACCCCCAAAGGGGCGGGGCTACTTGTGAAGATTGCGGTGCCCGTAGGAAAGCTGTCCGGATCGAACGACTGATCAGGTGAGTGTTTTATTCTAAGTGTGTCACACACCCGCTTCAGAATAGTCATTACACTTGGGTTATGTCCAGTAGAGGGCGAACTTCTGCAGAGATGACTAGAAAAAAAGAAGCCCCTCCTGGTCCATAAATACCTGGGACCTCCCACACACTCCCCAGTCTTCGTCTCTGCAGACGGCGAGCAAGTCAGAAGATGGCTGTCTCCTTCCTTAGAGGTAAGCCGGGGTCACACCCGGCACTTTATTGCCCTATTTCTTCCCAGACTGGATTGAATTTTAAACCCCTATGCCTCCCAGCCTTGGCTGCAGGTCTGGGTAAGGGTAGGCTGCACCCGAGCTGGTGTACTTTAGGAGCCATGCTCCACCGTGAGACCCCATATCAAGGGGTAGGCGGTTTACCAGGTTGGTGACCCTGGTTTGGGATGCCGCGTCCCATTATCCCTTCACTTCTGGTTGGTATGGAATCCCCCCTATTTCCGTGTCTCCCTGTTCCCCTCGGGTGGGGGGGGGGTCGGTTTTTCTGTTTTGTCTCTGTCTTTTATTTACTTTATTAGCGTGTGTGTGTGCTTATACTACGGAGGCTGCCCAGGATGCGTCGTTGGCCGCTTGTGGAACGCCATTGTGGCGGAGAGAGCTTCTCCCCCTCTCTTCTGTTTGAGCAGGGGGCGGGGCCGGACGATCGGTGCGGCCGGCCCGCCCCCTGTCTATGGCGCCTATTGCGGCACCCAGCTATTGGCTGGGATCCGCGTTGCTTGGGCGGATTGGGAAGGTGGCGGAGCCAGGCGCGGCGCGATCCGCGCTGCCCGCCCTTCTTTCTCCTACCGTCTTTCTGCCTCGGTGTGCCGTCAACATTTCCTGGTTTGTGAGTGCCCTGTGGGGTTTTCGTGCCTTTAATTATGCCCTGTACCCCATTATAGCACCAGGGGCTATTGTTCAACGCCTTGTTATCAAAAAAGCATGCATGATGTGTATATATATATATATTTATATATGTTACATGGATATATATATATAATTGTTATATAGCAAGTCTTATTAGCTTGTGTGTGACTTTGTGTTTGACCTGTGTTTTTCTTATGGGGCCCTTCTTTATTCTATGTGTGCCATACACTCCACTTCGGTCTTCATGACATCTGGGTAATCTCCAGTAGAGGGCGAACTTCTGCAGAGATGAATATGCAAAAAAGAAAGCCCCTCCCGCTCCATGTATACCTGGGACCTCCCACCAATTCCCCAGTTCCTTCTCTGCAGGGAAGGCGACAAGACAGAAGATGAAGACTTCTTTACTTACAGGCCCTCTATTGTCCCTATTACTGCCAGGACCCTTCTAAATTGCCCCTGTTTGAGCCTCCCAGCTTAGGCTGCGGGTCCTGGTGAAGGTAGGAGCACCCCGTGGGTGCAGCAGGAGCTCTGTTCCACCGTGAGACCTCACTATGGGGTAGGCGGTTATCCAGGTTTTTTGGTGATCCTGGTGTGGGATGCCCCATCCCTCTAGGCTTATGGCCGGCTTCTGGCAATGTTCCCCCCCCTTCCAGGTCCCTTATTCCCCTCCGGGGGGGGGGGGGGTTGCCTGGCCTGGCCGATATTTCGTTTTTCCCAGCTTGTGTCCCTGTGTGCTTAGTGTTTTTACTTTGTGTGTGTAAGTGTCAGACTGCCTTTATCGGCATACTAGGGACTAGTGGCAGCCTGGGGTAGCTTCTCCCCCTCAGGCTGCGTTCGGGAAGGCACGATTGCTGTGCTTGTGTCTAGGGGTCCGCTTTGCTGGGAGGGGGGCGTGGCCTCGGCAAACGCGCATTCTGCGCTGGCCCACCCTCCCCCTGCTCTCCCTCCTCATACATGAGGCTTCGTGGGGGCCATCTTCTTGATCAGGCCGCATAGCAGGTCGGTGTGGTAAGGGCCCGATGGCCACTTCCTTAGCTTGTGTGTGTGGGGGCTCCCCTTAGCGTGGGCCCCCACTGGTCTAGAGCATGTGTGTGTGTGTGTGTGTGTGTTAATTGCACTGTCTGGCTGGGATATGGTTAATATATATACATGTATATACATATTGTGTGGCTGCAAGATCAAATGCTGTGGTCTTTTACAATGTAAGGTTATGGCCATTTTTACACACCTCTGCACTTATGTTGCTTGTTTTGTGTGTTACAGGTTGCCTTGTATATGTGCATATTAAGGGGTCGCTCCTGGTCCTGGGGTCCCTAGTGTAAAATTGTCCACCTAAAATCCTCCCACCGGGACTTTTAAGGGGCATCCCGGGTTGCTCATGCGTAATTCCCTGCGGTCTTGCGACTGAACACAAAAATTCACCATATGGAGGCTCCGCAGGATACTGGGCTCAGGATCCCTCTGGGACAATCCGGGCCATGTGTGGGGTGCGGGCTATCCCTTACGGGGGAGAATGTGCTGATCTGTATACCATGTGCACAAAAGGCCATAACGCGTCAGTCTGGTACCCAGCCTTCTGGGTCGGCTCCTCCTGCTTCATCGCCTACCCCTCCCCACCTTATCCGTACCCCGAGTGACATTGGTACCAGTGGGGAGTCGCTTTCTCATGTTTGGGCTAGGTTGGCCAGCATCGAGAAAATTATTGCTAGCACGGTGGGCAAGAAAGCCCAGGCTAAAAAGAGACATTTGTCGTCGGCCCAGCCATTGTGGGATGTTGACGACTAGTCTGCTGATTTGTCAGATTATTCCCCGTTAGAGGAGGGGGAATTGTATCAGGAAACAGAGGCTGACTATGTTCAGTCTGGGAATTCCAATGTCGGACAGGCGCTGGGGGATGCCGTAGACACAGCCACTGTTTTAGTCACATTTATTGGAGGTGTTGGATATTGAACCGCCTGAGGCGCCCCCTCTTAAAAAGGGGGATTTTTTGGGGCCTGCAAGCCCCGTCTGGAATTCCCTACCCAGGGTCATTTTGATGCGCTGATCCTTAGAGAATGGGAGAGGCCCAGTCGGCTTCCTGGTGTGCCTCAGGGATGGGTTAAGAAATATCCTTTTCCGGTGGAGGCGGTTAATCGCTGGTCTTCTCCTCCCGAGGTCGATGCGCCTGTTTTAGGTTTGACCAACTGTTCTATGCTTAACACCCCTGACGCCACTTCCCTTAAGGATGGCGGGGATAAGCGCCTTGATCAGATGGCTGCCACGCATTTGCCAACGTGGGCTCGGCCCTGCGGCCTGCATCTGCCCTAGTGTCGCTTGCTACCAGGTCTCTTATCAGGGACTGGCTGAATAACGCTCGAATTATTCATGGATTTTGTCATGACTGCGATGGAAGACTCTATTGTCGTGTGTAGTAGGACTTCAGCCTTGCTGGTGGCTATGCGCAGATTGGTCTGGCTCCGCCAGTGGACAGCAGACGTTGGGGCCAAGAAGTCGCTCACAGCTCTTCCCTTCTTGGGTTCGTGACTGTTTGGAGATAAATTGGATGCTGTTGCTAAAGGAGGTAAGTTACCTCAGCGGAGGAAACAGCACCGCCCCTTTTGGGGGGCGGGCTCTTCACTCCTTCCTTTCGAGGGGCCAGAGCGACTAAGGGGTTGGCCTTCTCAGGTGTCAGGGGCTCGTCCTGGAACAGAGGCAGAGGTCAGGCACGTCCCGCGCCTGCCTGGGGTTCCAAGCCCAAGCCTGCCATTAAACCAGCTCAGCAATGAAAGGGCGCCCTCACCCGCAAGGGTGGGGGGGGGGGGGCGGCTGCGGCTCTTCTTCCAGGTCTGGGCCTGGGAGGTCACAGAAAATTGGATCTTGGAAGTGGTCTCCTCCGGGTACAAGCTGGAGTTCGAGTACTGGCCGCCCCCAAGATTCTCGGGTGCCCTCGAACCCTCAGGCTGCACAGGGGCTCCTGTTAGCAGTAAAAAAAAAAAAACCTTCTGGACATGGGGGTTATATGCCCGGTGCCTCTGTTGGAGAGAGGCAGGGGTTTCTACTCCAACCTTTTCACGGTTCCCAAAAACGGAGGGTTCGGTGAGACCCATTCTAGATCTCAAGGTTCTCAACAGATTTATCAGAGCCAATAAGTTCCGCATGGAAACTATGCGCTCGGCTATCAATTCCCTTCGCCAAGGATTTTTCAGGCACATCAGAGATTCCTCCGGTTTGCGGTGGAGGATCAACATTATCAGTTTGTAGCTCTTCCCTTCGGTCTGACCTCGGTTCAGAGGGTCTTCACCAAGGTTTTGGCGGGCATAATGGCTCTGCTCAGATCTCAGGGCATTCGCATTGTGCCTTATCTGGCCGATCTGTTGATATTAGCTTCTTCCCTCCATCAGGCGGAGCTGGACACCCACCAGGTGGTGTCGACCCTGGAAAGGTTCGGGTGGGTGATCAACCGCACCAAGTCTTCTCTCGTGTCATTTCATTTCTGGGCATGAATCTGGATACCATTTGGGCCAGAGTGTTTCTGCCCCAGTCCAAGGTGCAGGGGATTCAGGGCCTGATCCGCCTTCTTCTGGACAGTCCTTGTCCCTCTATCCGACAGGGGATGAAACTGGTGGGTTTGATGGTATCCTCTTTCGAGGCGGTGCCGTTTGCACAGGTTCACATGAGATCTCTTCAACTTCACCTATTGACGTATTGGGACAGGTGCCCTCAGTCATTGGATCAACCTTTTCAGGATGTCTCCCAGGGTTCGGCAGTCCTTTCGGTGGTGGCTGGACTCGAGCAATCTGGTGAAGGGCAGATCCTTTCTGATCCCTTGTTGGGAGACGGTTACCACGGATGCCAGCCTGTCGGGCTGGGGAGGTTATTGGAAGAGTCATCAGTTCAGTGGGGTGTGGGGTCCCCAAGAGGGTAACGCCCCCATCAATGTCTTGGAGCTCAGAGCCGTTCGACTGGTTCTGGCTCGGCTGACCCCACATTTACGGGGTCTTCCGATTCAGGTTCGTTCGGACAACCGAACGGCAGTAGCTTACATAAATCACCAAGGAGGGACTCGCAGCAGGAGTGCCCTCAGGGAAGTCTCTCTGATCCTGCGCTGGGCGGAGAGCAATGTTCCTTGCCTTTCGGCAGTCTACATTCCGGGAGTGGAGAACACGGAGGCGGATTCCCTGAGCAGGGGATCCTCTCGCCTCGGAGAGTGGTCTCTCAATCCCCGAGGTTTCTCTGGATCTTTGCCTCGAGGCACAATCACAAACTTCCGGCCTTTGTGTCTCTTTCTCAGGATCCTCTGTCTCTGGCAGTGGATGCCTTGTCACTGGCTTGGAAGGAGTTGGGTTTTCTGTACCTGTTTCCACCTGTCTCCATGCTGGGCAAGGTAGTTCGCAAACTGGTTCTAGAAGGGGCACCAGCGATTCTGGTGGCTCCAAGGTGGCCAAGAAGGGTTTGGTACGCAGACGTCGTAAGGATGGCCGTAGACCAGTACCGGCTTCCCTTGTTGCCGGACCTGCTATTTCAAGGTCATCAGCTTTACCCCAATTTACAAACGCTGGCTTTGACGGCTTGGCTGCTGAAACCTTCATCTTGAAAGAGGAAGGTTTGTCTGAGGCTGTTGTTAAGACCCTGATTAGGGCTAGGAAGCGGTCCTCTTCTGGCATTTTCTATAGGACTTGGAGGTCCTATATTGATTGGTGTGAGGCTAGGGCCTTGCCTTGTAGGGTTTTTTTTCTGTACCCAGGATTTTGGAGTTTCTTCAGCATAATCTGGATCTTGGGTTCCAGCTTAGTACTTTGAAAGGACAGGTTTCTGCTCTGTCTGTTTTCTTCCAGAGGTCTTTTGCTGTACACCTGCTGATTAAGACCTTTTTCCAAGGGGTGGCGCATGTGCGGCCCCCTCGGAAGGCTGTAGTTCCTGTTTGATTTGAATTTGGTTCTTTCGGCTCTGCAGGGTCCTCCTTTTGAGCGCTACAGGATATTGCTCTTTCGGTTCTCACTCAGAAGGTTGCTTTCTTGGTGGCTATTACCTCTGTTCGGCGTGTCTCTGAGTATGGCGGCCCTGTCGATTCATGCCCCTTACTTTGAGAGACACCAGGATAAGGTTGTTTTTCGTTTTAAGCCGGATTTCCTTCCTAAGGTGGTGTCTGCTTTCCACCTCAATCAGGATATTGTTCTCCCTTCCTTGTGTCCTAAGCCTAACAATGACAAGGAGAGGGTTCTGCACAATTTGGACATTGTTCGCTGTGTGAAGTACTATTTGGTGACTACTTCTTCCTTCCGCAGGACGGATGCTTTTTTCGTGGTGCCCTGCGGGCCCAGGAAGGGTTTGGCACCCGCTAAGTCTACAATTAGCAAATGGATTCGTCAGGCCATTGTTGGGGCCTATTCTGCTAAGGGGAGGACTCCTCCTTTTAGGGTCACTGCGCACTCTAGTCGTGCGGTCGGTGCGTCCTGGGCTTTTCAGCACCAGGCTTCTGTTGAACAAATTTGTAAGGCTGCTACTTGGTTTTCCGTTCATACTTTTTCCAAGTTTTACAAGGTTGATGTGCGAGCTTCAGAGGATGCTGTTTTTGGCCGCAAGGTTCTGCAAGCTGCAGTGGTTTGAGTTGGTACATTCTTTACTGTTTCTGGTTCCCACCCATGACGGACACTGCTATTGGATGTCCCAGATTTCATGAAGACCGAAGTGGAGTGTATGGCGCACTTAGAATAATACCATATTGTGATTACTCACCTTTAAAACAGGTATTATGAGTGTGCCATACACTCCACTTCGCCCCACCCCTTTTTTTCAGGTATTCTGGGGCTTTTATATGGTGAACCATTGGTTTTGATTGTTAAGGTTATATGTGGTTCTTCCTGGTCCCTTTACTGCTTTTATACACTGGGGAATTGGTGGGAGGTCCCAGGTATATATGGGACGGGAGGGGCTTTCTTTTTTGCATATTCATCTCTGCAGAAGTTCGCCCTCTACTGGAGATTACCCAGATGTCATGAAGACCGAAGTGGAGTGTATGGCACACTCATAATACCTGTTTTAAAGGTGAGTACTCACAAAACAGTGTTCACATAAAAAAAGGGGGTTCTCCCGGTCCTAGGGTCCCTTGGATAAATTGGGTTTTTACAAAATCCTCCCACTAGTGGACTTAAGGGGCATCCCGGGTAGCTTAATAGCGTAATTCCCGTTGGTCATTGCGACTACCATAAAAATCACCATATGGAGGCTTCCCAGGATACCGGGCTCGGGCTCCCTTCGTGGCAATCCCGGCAGTGTGTGGGTTGTGGGGTATCCCTTGCGGGGGATAATGTACTGGTTTGCATACCATGTGCTCAGCAGGCCATAACGCGGCAGTATGGGTCTCACCACCTACTTCACCCCGCCTGATCCGTACCCCAAGCAACACCGTCATTAGCGGGGAGTCGCAATCTGATGTATGTGCTTGTTTGGCCAACATAGAGAAATTGATTTCTAGCTCTGCGGCCGGAAAGGCCCCGGCTAAGAGGAGACATTTGTCACCAGCCGCGCCGGTTCTGGGCCTTGAGGATTATGATTATTCCCCTCTTGAGGAGGGGGATTTGTGTGCTGAGTCTGATGGCTCTGAGGATCAGCAGTTTTTGGATGCTGATGCTGGGCAGAAGCATGGGGATGCTGTGGATAACCCCAGGATTCTGGCCCATTTATTTGAGTTGCTGGCTATTTTTTCTCCGGCGGAGCCCCTCCGCAGAAGGAAAACATTTTTGGGGACCTCTAAGCTTTGATTGGAGTTCCCAAATCAGAAGCACTTTGACAATCTGGTTCTTATAGAATGGGAAAGGCCTAGCCGGCTTCCCGGTGTTCCTCAGGGATGGGATAGAAGGTATCCCTTTCCGGTGGACGTGGTCAAGCGCTGGTCGTCTCCTCCCGAAGTCGATGCACCCGTCTTGGGATTGTCCAACATATCTGGTTTGCACTCTCCGGATGCCACCACGCTAAAGGATGGTGAGGGCCGATGTATTAATCAATGGCATGTCATGCCTTTGCCAGCATAGGTTCAGTCTTGCGTCCTGTTTGGCTGCGGCGCTCTTTGCTGTGGCTACCAGGTTTGTGATTAGGGGCCTGGTGAGTGGTTCCCAGTTTAACCCGGCCAGTGATGAATTGGCAGCGCTTACGCGGTGTGAATTGTTCATGGCCTTGAACGACATAATAGGTATGTGTGGCAGAACCTTGGCGTTGCTGGTGGCTATTCGCCGATCGGTCTGGCCGCGCCAGTGGGGCGGCTGACGTTGCGGTTAAGAAGCCATTTTCAGGGCTACCCTTCCTGGGTATGCGGCTGTTTGGAGATAAATTGGATCTGGTGGCGAAAGGAGGAAAGCTACCACAACGCAAGAGGCAGCGTCGCCACTTTTGGGGGGCAGGCTCCTTTTCATTTTTCCTTTCACAGTGCCAGAACAGGCAGTGGAGCTGCCTGCTCTTTCAGTGGTGACTCTTGGGGCAGAGGCAGAGGACGCGCCCGTCCTGGACCTGCCTGGGGTTCCAAGCCCGCGGCCAAGCCAGCTCAGCGATGAGGGGGCGCCCTCACTCTTGCAGGTGGGGGGACAGCTGCGGCACTACACCCAGGTCTGGGCCTGGGAGGTCACAGACAACTGGGCCTTGGAAGTGGTCTCTTCCGGGTACAAACTGGAGTTCCGGTTCCGGCCTCCTCCTAAATTCCCCAGATCTCGGGTCCCCTCGGACCCCCGGGCTGCGCAGGGGCTCTGGTTGGCAGTGCAAATCTTTTGGAACATGGAAGTCATATGCCCGGTGCCTCTCTCAGTGGGAGGCCGGGGGTATTTTTCCAACCTTTTCGCGATGCTCCAAAAGGATGGGTCCATAAGACCCATTCTGGTTTTGAAGCTTCTCAACAGGTTCATCAGAACCAAGAAGTTCCGCATGGAGACTTTGTGCTCAGCCATCAATTCTCTTCGTCAGGGGGTCTTCATGACGTCCATAGACATCAAGGATTCTTACCTTCATGTACCGATCTTTCCAGCACACCAGAGATTTCTTAGGTTGGTGGTGGGAGATCAGTATTGTCAGTCTGTGGCCCTCCCAGGGTGTTCACCAAGGTGCTGGTGGGTGTCATGGCCCTTCTCAGAGCCCAGGGCATTCGTATTTTGCCGGTTCTGGACGACCTTCTCATTACGGCATCTCTCTCTCAGATAGGCGGAGCTAGACACCAGGACGGTGGTGACTACGCTGGAGAGGTTTGGATGGGTGGTCGACCACCCCAAGTCCTTTCTTTCCCCTTCAAGGGAGTTTTCGTTTCTGGGCATGAATCCGGATACCATTCAGACCAGGGTGTTCTTGCCTCCGGCAAGGGTGCAGATGTTCTGGATCTGATCCTCCTTCTTTGGTCCAAACCCGCGGCCGTCTATCCAGCTAGGGATGACGCTGGTGGGATTGATGGTGGCTTCTTTCAAGGCAGTTCCCTTTGCTCAGTTTCGCGTGAGTTAGCTCCTGCTCCTTCTACTGTTGGCTTGGGACAGATACCTGCTGTCATTGGATCAGTCTATCATTCTTAGGGGCAGGTCTTTGCTGACCCCTTGTTGGGGGACGGTCTCCACGGATGCCAGCCTGTCGGGCTGGGGGGGGGGGTCTGGAAGGTACATCAGTTCCAGGGGCTGTGGGGTCCTCAGGTGGCCCACACCCCATCAATGTCTTGGAGTTGTGAGCCATTCGGTTGGTACTGTCACACTTAACGCATCTCCTCCAGGGTTTACCGGTTTGGGTTCGATCAGATAATCGGACTGCGGTTGCTTACATCAATCACCAAGGAGGGACTCGCAGCAGGAGTGCCCTCTGGGAAGTTTCTCTGATTCTTGCATGGGCAGAGAGCAATGTCCCATGCATCTCTGCAGCGTACATTCCGGGTGTGGAAAACATGGAGGCGGACTCCCTGAGCAGGGGATCCTCTCGCTGAGGGGAATGGTCGCTCAACCACATGGTATTCCGGTCCCTCTGTCGCAAGTGGGGGATTCCGGAGGTAGATCTCTTTGCCTCACGTTACAATCACAAGCTCCCTACGTTTGTGTCTCTGTCTCAGGATCCTCTGGCCCTGGCAGTGCACGTCATGTCTCTTGCCTGGAGGGATCTGGGGTTTCTGTATCTGTTTCCCCCCTTCTCCATGGTAGGAAAGGTGCTGTGCTGGCTGGGCCAGAGGGTGCGCCAGCAATTCTGGTGGCCAAGGTGGCCTCGGCAGCTGTGGTTCGCAGCCGTCGTACGGCTGGCGGTGGGTTAGTATAGGTTGCCCCTGTTTCTGGGTCTATCACTCAAGGTCAACTTCGTTACCCCAATTTACTAATGCTGGCTTTGACGGCGTGGCTGCTGAAACCTCCGTTCTACAGGAAGAAGGTTTGTCTGTTGGCGGTGATTCAGACACTTGTTAGAGCTGGGTAGAGGTCTTCCTCTAACATCTACTACAGGACTTGGAGGTCCTATATTGCATGGTGTGAGGCTAGGGCCTTGCCTTGCAGGGTGTTTCGATTCCTAGGATTTTGGATTTTCTTTTGCACGGCCGGGACCTGGGGTTCCAGCTTAGTACCTTGAAAGGGCAGGTCTCTGCCCTGGCGGTTTTCTATCAAAGGTCCTTTGATCTTCGTCCTTTGGTTAAGATTTTCTTCCAGGAGGTCACTTATGTGCGACTCCCTCGAAAGCCTTTGTTGCCTGTTTGGGATTTGAATTTGGTTCTGTCGGCCCTTCTGGGGCCTCCTTTTGAGCTGGTTCAGGATATTGCACTTTCTATGCTCTCACAGAGGGTTGCCTTTTTGGGGCATGTCTCTGAGTTGGCGAATCTGTCCATTCCGGCCCCTTACTTTGAAAGACACCAGGACAAGGTGGTCTTTCGCTTTAAGCCAGATTTCCTTCCTAAGGTGGTTTTCTGTCTTCCTTCTCAATCAGGAGGTGGTTCTTCCTTCCTTGTATCCTAAGCCTAGCGATGACGAGGAGAGGGTCCTGCACTCTTTGGATGTGGTTCGTTGTGTGAAGTTCTGTTTGGTGGCTACTTCTCCCTTTCGTAGGACGGACGCCTTTTTCGTGGTGCCCTTTGGGCCCAGGAAGGGGTTGGCGCCCGCCAAGTCTACCATTAGTAATTGGATATGTCGGGCTATTGTTGGGGCCTATACTGCCGAGGGGAGGGTTCCCTCTTTTGAGATCACTGCTCATTCCGCTCGTGCTGTTGGGGCTTCCTGAGCTTTTCAGCTCCAGGCTTCTGTTGAACAAGTTTGTAAGGCTGTTATTTGGTCTTCTGTTCATACTTTTTTCAGGTATTATAAAGTTGATGTGCGGGCCTCAGCGGATGCTGTTTTTGGTCGCAAAGTTCTGCAAGCTGCAGTGGTTTAAGCTTGTGCATTATTGCCTTGTTTTGGATCCCCGCCCTTTGTGGACACTGCTATTGGATGTCCCAAGTGTAATGACTATTCTGAAGCGGGGTGTGTGACATACTTAGAATAAAACCATTTTGTGATTACTCACCTGTAAAATGGGTATTATAAGTATGTCACACACCCCGCTTCATCCCGCCCTTATTTTATTCTGGATCCTCTACAGGGTGTACCTTGTTTTGGTTAATAGGTTTTTATTGGCTCTTCCTGGTCCCCTTACTGCTTTCCTATACTGGGGAGTGTGTGGGAGGTCCCAGGTATTTATGGACCGGGAGGGTCTTCTTTTTTTCTAGTCATCTCTGCAGAAGTTCGCCCTCTACTGGACATAACTCAAGTGTAATGACTATTCTGAAGCGGAGTGTGTGACATACTTATAATACCCATTTTACAGGTGAGTAATCACAAAATGGTATTTTTTTTTTACTTTTCTTTTACTGTGGGTGGGTGGGGGGGGGGAGTCAGAATCGATTCTAGAAAGAAAAAAAACGATTTTAGTATTGTCGAATGAAATATCATTATGCTGCTGTTGATTAGGTAGCCACTTGGGCCTTGGTGTCTTTATTTGGTAAGTTTTAGGAATAAGCACATCGACTGTGTATGGGGTTGGTTTTGGTCTCCAAGATTCAGCATGTGATGTTGTAATCCTGCCCTGTTGACTGGGTTTTGTTTGTGGTTATGGTAATCCACCCCCTCCAGTTTATACTGCTTTGGTACTATGATGAAAATTAGATTTTGATAATATAGAAGAGAAGACCATAGAAGACTTTCTGTTAAAAATTAGATTTTGATAATATAGAAGAGAAGACCATAGAAGACTATCTGTTCGGTCAGCAAGTGAGATGTACTGGTGACAAGGCTGAAACCCATTTGACATGGTTGGGATATATAGGCCTGATGTGGCTATAACATGTTTTTTTTGATAATCTAGGAAAAAGATTTTTCAGAACATACAAATACTATCCTTTCTTATTTACTTTCGGGCTCTGATCAAAAGAATTGGGCAATGGCAAAGAAAAGATCCTCGCCCTTGCTTTAAGCCCCCCTTACAGCCAGCAACTCTTTTGTTTTTGTATCTATAGGGCTTGGAGTTGTCCTAACTGCCCAATTCTGTGACTAGGAAATGAAAAATGGACCTCTAAGTCTTTATCAAATGGCGATATTATGTGGGGCCTTCCGAACCAGTCTTTACAGTCTAAAAATGAGACATTCGTCAGATGGAACAAGAACCTGTTTAGGGCTTCTGGAATAAGATAGGTACTGGTACACACTGCATTACATTTAACCTAATGTATCTGTTAGTTTGATGCTATGGAGGTTCATGTGAAATATTGCTTAGCATAGACATACATCTGGGTAAGTCAGCTCACAACATGGCTACCTTGTTGTAGGCCCCAGCCACATAGTACTGTTCTGGTTAATACTTTGTCACTGGCTTGTTATGCAATTGGGGTTGGAAATTTTTCCCCTAATTTTTTCCCTTCTTCTCAACCACATGATGAGCCACCCCCTGCCGAGTTACATGCTTCTGATAGAATTAATCTACGTGCAGATTCCAGGTCCTTTATAGCTTTTTTTTTTTTTCATTTCTTGTCCGATCCGTCAGATGTGGATGTAATCCCAGTGTTAGCATAATTATACAATAATTTACTCAGCACGTACCTGTGGCCTTGAATGTCCTTAGCAAAGTATCTTTAAGACTGCTGTAGGGCGCGAGTGATGGACGCTGATTAGCTGGTAGGGTGTAATCAGCTGAGCTGGCATGAAGTGCTAAACTAAACTGCTAATGACTGCCTGTGACTAGATAATACCGCCGCGCCGTTTCTGATGTTACGCTCAAGTGCGACAGAGATGGGGAAAAGAAAAAAAATGTCTGCGCTGACATGAATGGTCAGTAGAAAATAAGGGCGAAAGGTGCAGATGTTTCGTAGCCTCACCTTTTTAGCCAGACTTTGGGTTTGAGGTTTCTAAAGCAATACTGGAGGCATCACAAATGCAGGCATCTTGGTACTAGTAGCAAACCTTGCTTAATTTGTTCGTTATTCATGGCGTGTCCGCACCGGTCATTCACAAATCAGCATAATTTCATGAAAAGCCCAAACCCTTAAAAAACTATTCCCCAGCATCTAAAATTAATATATTTTACATTTATTCTTAGTATACAGTACGTCCTGCTCCAGATAAGATTAATTACTCTTGGGTATTACTCCGCCAGATGGCGCTGGACTGCAGAGACCGCGAAATTGGCTCCTCCCGGCCCCTCAAATACCCGGGACCTCCCACAAATCCTCCCAGAATTTCTCTGCAGTCTGGACTGCGAAGGACAAGAAGATGGCTCTCTCTTCTCGCAGGTGAGCGGGGCTATTAGCTTGCGGCCCTGTAGGACTATTCTTAGTATACAGTACGTCCTGCTCCAGATAGATTACTTACACTTGGGTTATCCTCCGCCAGATGGCGCTGCCCTGCAGAGACATGTAAAACAGGCTCCTTCCGGCCCCTCAAATACCCGGGGACCTCCCACAAATCCCCAGATTTCTCTGCAGTGCTTACTGCGAAGACATGAAATGATCACTCTGTCGCAGGTGAGCGGGGCTATTAAAGCCTGCGGCCCTGTTGGACTATTCCCACCCGTTCTTCGTGTGATGTGACTCCCAGCCTGGGCTTCGGTGGTCGGGTGAAGGTAGGCAGCACCATGTGTGCTTAAGGAGCCCTGCTCCACCGCAGTCCCCCACCAAAGGGTAGACGGTATAGGCTGATGGTGAGCCTTTATGGGATGCCCCTCCCGCATTATTGTCCCATGCCCCGGTAGCGGTGGGCCCTGTACAAAGGGCCGCCATCCTCCCTCATTCTCCCTGTAGCCTTCGGGGAGAAAAGAAAGGGGGGGGGGGTGTGGATGTCAGTGTATTGTTATTACGTGCATATGGCCTTTTTGTAATGTCTGCTTGGACTAGTATATGTGGTGTCAACCGCCGCGCTGACTTGTCTTTTTGCACTGCAAATGCCGCCGCCGCGCGCGCCTTTTCCTTCATTTGGATGCTCCGCGCCGGGCGGCGGCGTTACCTCAGACGCTTCTGCGTCCTCATTGGCTGCTTGTCGGTTGGACTTCGCGCTGTTCAGGGGGGCGGGGCCGGGCATCGTCAAGGCTCGCTCTGGTCCGCCCTTCGAGGTACTCGGCGCCATGTTGTCTGGTCGCGCGCGCGTGTGACGTTCTTACTTACCATGGTCCGTAAGTGCCCTCATGGGCGGCTTTATACTTCACTGTAGTGTGTTTCGGTTCTGACACCCTTCTTCTCATTGTGTCTTTCAGAGGGTGAATCCATTGGCTTCTCCCGGCCCGGTGTAATTGATAGTCGGGCCTTGTAAAATTACTCCCACTTCCCTAGCGGGTCATTGGGGCATCCAGGGTTGCTTTATAGCGTCAATCCCTACTGGCATATTGTATCTAATAATCGCCATATGGAGGCATCTAAGGATAATGTGACTGGGGTCCCTTTGGGACAAGACCGGCGGTGTATGGCGTGTGGACAACCTCATGCTGATGCTGACAAGGCATGGGTCTGCGTACCCTGTGCTGAGCAAGCGCTGGCTTTGCAATCTGGCCTGCCAGTGGCTGCACCTCGTTTCACTTCACCTTCTCCCCCAAGCTTAAATTTCACTCCTGCTGAGTTGCATACAAGTGGGGATTCTCAGCCTGATGTGTCTTCTAGACCAGTGGTCTCCAACCTTTTTTTCAACGTGGATCGATTCAGGATTTGGTAATTTTACCGCGGCCCGGTGGGGCGCTGGGGGGGGGGGGGCTGACTGGGGGTGTGGCTGGGGGCGGGGCAGCTGCACTGATTGTTAATATTGTTTTGATTCAATCATTTTAATGTTAACATATTTAAACATGCCTTTGAAATAAAATACAGTTACAGAAAAAAATAAGTATGGGACAGAGCTGGGAAAAGAGAGATCAGATGGGATGGGACCGAGCTGGGAAAAGAGAGATGGGATGGGACAGAGCTGGGAGAAGAGAGATGGGATGGGACAGAGCTGGGAAAAGAGAGATGGGATGGGACAGAGCTGGGAAAAGAGATATGGGATGGGACAGAGCTGGGAAAAGAGAGATCAGATGGGATGGGACAGAGCTGGGAAAAGAGAGATGGGATGGGACAGAGCTGGGAAAAGAGAGATGGGATGGGACAGAGCTGGGAAAAGAGATGGGATGGGACAGAGCTGGGAAAAGAGATGGGATGGGACAGAGCTGGGAAAAGAGAGATGGGATGGGACAGAGCTGGGAAAAGAGAGATGGGATGGGACAGAGCTTGGAAAAGAGAGATGAGATGGGACAGAGCAGGGAAAAGAGAGATGGGATGGGATGGGACAGAGCTGGGAAAAGAGAGATGGGATGGGATGGGACAGAGCTGGGAAAAGAGAGATGGGATGGGACAGAGCTGGGAGAAGAGAGATGGGATGGGACAGAGCTGGGAAAAGAGAGATCAGATGGGATGGGACAGAGCTGGGAAAAGAGAGATGGGATGGGACAGAGCTGGGAGAAGAGAGATGGGATGTGACAGAGCTGGGAAAAGAGAGATCAGATGGGATGGGACAGAGCTGGGAAAAGAGAGATGGGATGGGACAGAGCTGGGAGAAGAGAGATGGGATGGGACAGAGCTGGGAAAAGAGAGATCAGATGGGATGGGGCAGAGCTGGGAAAAGAGAGATGGGATGGGACAGAACTGGGAGAAGAGAGATGGGATGGGACAGAGCTGGGAAAAGAGAGATCAGATTGGATGGGACAGAGCTGGGAAAAGAGAGATGGGATGGGACAGAGCTGGGAGAAGGGAGATGGGATGGGACAGAGCTGGGAAAAGAGAGATGGGATGGGACAGAGCTGGAAAAAGAGAGATGGGATGGGACAGAGCTTGGAAAAGAGAGATGGGATGGGACAGAGCTGGGAAAAGAGAGATCAGATGGGATGGGACAGAGCTGGGAAAAGAGAGATGGGATGGGACAGAGCTGGGAAAAGAGAGATCAGATGGGATGGGACAGAGCTGGGAAAAGAGAGATGGGATGGGACAGAGCTGGGAGAAGAGAGATGGGATGGGACAGAGCTGGGAAAAGAGAGATCAGATGGGATGGGGCAGAGCTGGGAAAAGAGAGATGGGATGGGACAGAGCTGGGAAAAGAGAGATGGGATGGGACAGAGCTGGGAAAAGAGAGATGGGATGGGACAGAGCTGGGAAAAGAGAGGTGGGATGGGACAGAGCTGGGAAAAGAGAGATGGGATGGGACAGAGCAGGGAAAAGAGAGATGGGATGGGACAGAGCAGGGAAAAGAGAGATGGGATGGGACAGAGCAGGGAAAAGAGAGATGGGATGGGACAGAGCAGGGAAAAGAGAGATGGGATGGGACAGAGCAGAGAAAAGAGAGATGGGATGGGACAGAGCAGGGAAAAGAGAGTTGAAGCAGGGAAAGGTGAGTTTTTACAGGTGCCCTGGGGGGGGGGTTTACACAGGGGGGGCATCCCGATTCAGGATGCCCCAGGGAAAAGCTGGCTGGTGATAAAAGACACGCTCAACCATCTGCAACTATCCCAGGAGGCTGAGCGATGCACAATCATAAACGTTGTGCTTCATGCACTGTTTTATATCCGCTGGGCAGCTGCAAACAGAACTATGCAGGGCGAAACTAATGCATAGTCCTGCTTGTTGCAGCCCGGAGGATATTGGAAAGTGCACTGCAGAACTTCTTTTAACTGAGCGCCGCTCAGCCTCCTGCCATCGAAGCAGACAGCTAAGCCGGCCGCTCCTCCATAAATCACCCACCTGCTGTCTTTCCTACCTGTTGCACATGCCGCCTTTCCTCCTGTCCGTCCGACCCCGCCCGCTGCTTTCCCTCACGGTCTCCGGCCCGCCCCCTGCCTTCCCTCAGTCTCAGGCCCCGCCCGCTGCCTTCCATTCAGGCCGACGGCCCCACCCGCTGCCTTCCCCTCACGCTCTCTGTCCCCGCCCACTGGCTTCCTTCCCAGTCTTCGGCCCCGCCCGCTGCCTTCCCTCCCCGTCTCCGGCCCCGACACCCGTCTCTGCACCCACCCTTCTGGCCATGGGGTCCGGAAGCCTAGCGTCCGCGGTCCGCGCATTGTATAGGGGTGGGGGTTTGGAGCGCAGGGCGCGATAGCCTCAGGGCCCGGTACCATTTGAGCCACGGACCGGTAGCGGTCCGCGGCCCGGGGGTTGGGACTAGACTACCTACTGCTGAACAGATTATTGCGAGGTCTTTAGCGCGTAAGAGCCCTGGTAAGAAGCGGCACCTGACGCCTTATGATACTGTTTTCCCTATGGGATCTCAGGAGTTTATGAATCTGTGTGGCTATACCCCTTCTGATGAAGGAGAGCTCTTTTCTGACTCAGGCTCATCTGATGAGAGACCAAGGGGTCTTGACGATTCTGGCTCTGACCCCTGGGCCCCGGATGACACTGACAGATTATTGACCCAGATCTTTGAGGTTCTGTCTATCTCTCTCCCTGGTGAGGCTCCCAGGCAAAGAGGGGAGCGCTTCCATACGGCAACATCACGTTTGGAATTCCTAGAGCAGGCACATTTCCATTCCCTTGTGCTCAAGGAATGGGAGTGCCCTAGTAAACTTCCCGGGGTTCCAAGGGATTGGGATAGGAAGTATCCTTTTCCACCTGAGGTGGTTAAATGTTGGTCATTCCCCCCCGAGGTGGATGTCCCGATAATAGGGCTTTCTAACACCCCTGTCATACATCCCCCTGATTCTACTACTCTGCGGGATGCTGAGGACCGGCGCATTGACCTACTGGCCTCCCATGCCTTTGCATGCTCGGGGACGGCGCTGTGCCTCTGCCATTACTGCTGTGGCCACTGGAACCCTCATCAGAAATATGCTTGATAGTGCCTCTGATGATCTCCCTTGTGAGGTGTTTAATGCACTCTCCAGTTGTGATGTGTTTCTAAATTTTGTTCTAGTAGCATTGGATGACACCATCAGAATGTGTGCAAGAACTTCTGCCCTCGTGGTTGCTATACGTCGCTTGGTCTGGCTGCGACAGTGGGGTGCTGACAATGCTGCGAAGAAGGCCCTTACTGGGCTCCCCTTTAAGGGGCTACGTCTGTTTGGGGCCCGTCTAGACCTGTTTGGTAAGAGAGGTAAGTTACCCCAGCGCAGACGGCTGTCTCGGCCCCTTTGGGCCAGGGCCCCCCTTCCACCCCCCACCATGGGGTTAAACAGGAACCAGGGGGCTGGCACAGCTCCCTGTCCCAGGAGCAGAAGACAACACCCTGGCTCCTCTGGGGGGGCTAAGCCCAAATCCTCTCCCAAGTACCCTCAAGCATGGATGGGGCGCCCTCACCCGTCTGGGTGAGGGGACGGCTGCGGCACCTTGCTTAAGTCTGGAGGCATCACGCCTCAGACCGGTGGATTTAGGAGGTAGTGTCCTCCGGCTACAAGATGGTGTTTGCTGTATGGCCTCCCCTAAGATTATCTGGTCCCTGCTTCTGCTCCGGTGCTGGCGCAGGCCATGCAAGGTCTGCTGGGTCTGGGGGTCATTTGCAGATTTCCCTTAACAGACACCCTTTCACAGTTCCCAAAAAAGATGGGTCAGTCTAGCCCATTCTGGATTCACAGATCTTCAGCAAATTGTCAAGTACAGGCGCTTTCCTCATGGAAACTCTGCGCTCGGCCATCTGCTCCTTGCGCCCCGGGGGCTTCATGTCGTCTGTGGATATCAAAGATGCTTACTTTTACATCCTTGTGTTTTCAGGACACCAAGATTCCTCAGATTCACGTTGGAAGATCAACACTGCCAATTTGTGGCCTTGCCACCTTATCAGCTCCCAGAGTGCTCACCAAGGTGCTGGCAGGGGTGATGTCTCTGATGAGGCCAAGGGGCGCCCGCGTGCTGCCACTACCTGGATGTCCTCATCACTTCCCAGTCTCTACATGTGACAAAGTTGGATACTCAGCTGGTGGTGTCCATTCTGGAGTCATCTGGATGGTGGGGATCAGCCACCCCAAGTCCTCACTGTCCCCTTCCTTGGTAACTTCATTCCTAGGAATGAATCTGGACTCAGTTCAGGCAAGGATTCCTTCCTCAGCAGAAGGTGGACAATCTGCTTACACAAGTTCAGTTCCTCCTAGCTGTCCCTGTACCTTCACCAGGCAGGGGATGCAGCTGGTGGGCCTGATGGTGGCGTGCTTCGAAGCGGCCCCTTGTGCTCAGTCCCTCTTGGGGTTTCTGCAACTTCTCCTATTGTCTGTATGGGACCCAGCATCCCTGGATAGGGTCTGTGTGTAATCCCCCCTGGTGAGGAGGTCCCTCTTGTAGTGGATGGACTCAGGGAACCTGTTGGGGGGCGGAATCTTCTTGCTCCTTCCTGGGAGACGGTCACCACGGATGCCAGTCTATCAGGTTGGGGGGGTTCTTCTGGAAGTCCCTGCGGTTCCAGGGGAGTTGGGGCCTTTAGGAGGCCCATTCACCTATCAATGTCTTGAAGCTGTGAGCGATCAGGTTTGTTCTGGCTCGCCTGTTCAGGGACGCACGGTCACTTTGATGACAGTTGCCTACATCAATGTTCAATGTACATCAATGTTCCCTGCATTTCAGCGGTATACATTCCGGGGGGGGGGGGGGGGGGGGTCCCTCTGCAACAGGGTGTTCCAATCTCTGTATCACCATTGGGGCCAACCGGATGCGGATCTGTTTGCGTTCCGTCACATTCACAAGCTCCAGGCCTTTGTCTCCCTGTCCCAGGATCCTCTGCCCGTGACCACGGTTGCCTTAGTAATGTCATGGCAGGACATTCAGTTTCTGTATGTCTTTTCTCCATTCTTGCTAGGCAGGGTTCTGCGCAAGATTACTCTGGAAGGGGTGCCAGTGATTCTGGGGTGCCCCAGGTGGCCAAGAAGAGTGTGGTTCGCAGACGTGGTGCAGATGGCAGTAGATCAGTGCTTTCTGCCTGGAAGTGCCAGATCTGCTCACTTAGGACCCCTTACGCCATCCCAATTACAAACTCTGGCTTGGGCGGCCTGGCTGTTGAAACCTCCATCTTGATGGAGAAAGGTTTGTCTACCTCGATGGTTGAGTCCATGGTGAAGGCTAGGAAGATGACTTCTTCTTCCATCTGTTATAAGGTATGGCGTACCTACATTGACTGGTTGAGTCTTGGTCTCTTCCCTGTTGGGTGTTCTCAGTTCCCAGGGTTCTGGAGTTTTACTGCATGGGTTGGAGTCGGGTCTCTAACTCAGTACCTTGAAGGGTCAGGTTTCTACCCTGTCTGTCTTTTTTCAGAAGTCTTTTGTTCAGCATTCCTTGATTAAGACTGCTTTTAGGGGGTTACTCATGTGCGTTCCCCACGACAACCTATGGTCCCTGTTTTGGGATTTGGACTTGGTCTTGCCTGCCTTGCAGGGTGCTCCCTTGGCCATTCTTACGCTCAAGGTTGTGTTTCTGGTAGCTATTACTTCTGTCAGGTGTGTGTCTGAGTTGGTGGCGCTGTCCATTCAGCCCCCCTACTATGAGAGGCACCAGGACAAGGTGATGTTTCATTTCAAAACTGATTTTCTGCCTTTCATTTGAATCAGGATATTGTTCTTCCTTCTTTGTGCCCTAACCCTAGCAATGCTAAGGAGAGAGTTTTGCACTCTTTGAATGTGGTTAGGTGTCTGAAGTACTATCTGGTGGCTACTGCACCTTTCAGGAAAACTGATGCTCTTTTTGTGGTCCCTTCTGGTCCTAGGAAGGGTTTGGCTCCTGCCAAGTCTACTATCAGCAAGTGGATTCGTCAGGCTGTGATTCAGGCCTGCTCTGCTAAGGGGAAGAATCCTCCCTTCGCCTTATTGCTCATTCTACTTGTGATATTGGTGCCTCTTGGACCTTCCAGCACCAGGTTTCTGTTGAACAAGTTTGCAAGGCCACTACTTGGTCTTCTGTTCATACATTTTCAAAGGTTTTACAAGGTTGATGTTAAGGCCTCAGCTGATGCTGTTTTTGGCCGCAAGGTTTTGCAGGCGGCAGTGGTTTAAACTGTCTGCTGTTACCTTTTTTATTGGGGATCCCACCCTACTTTATGGACACTGCTATTGGATGTCCCAAGTGTAAGTAATCTATCTGGAGCAGGACGTACTGTATACTAAGAATAATACAATTCTGTGAAATACTCACCTGTAGAATTGGTATTATAAGTATACAGTACGTCCTGCTCCACCCCACCCTGTTTTTTTTGCATTATTCTGGATCCCCTGTATGGTGATTGTTATCATTGTTATAGTTACCAGTTTTTGGTTGTTAAATTCTCCCGGCTTCTTTTTCACTGCTTTTCAATGCTGGGGATTTGTGGGAGGTCCCCGGGTATTTGAGGGGCCGGGAGGAGCCTGTTTTACATGTCTCTGCAGTGCAGCGCCATCTGGCGGAGGATAACCCAAGTGTAAGTAATCTATCTGGAGCAGGACGTACTGTATACTTATAATACCAATTCTACAGGTGAGTATTTCACAGAATTGTATTATTCCCACCCGTTCCATTACTAATGTGCCTCCCAGCCTTGGATGCGCTGGTCCGGGTGATGGTAGGCAGCACCGCTGTCAGGTGCTTAGGAGCGCTGCTCCACCGCAATCCCCCACCAAAGGGTAGGCGGTATAGGCATATGGTGAGCCTCTATGGGATGCCCCTCCCGCTCTATTGCCCCTTGCCCCTGTCTATCGGTGGGCCCTTCTTTAAGTGGCCGCTGCCCTTCCTCGCTCTCCCTTGTAGCTCTGGGGGGGGGGGGGGTGTATGCCTTGGTGCTTTCACTTGGATGGTATGCTTGTGACTTTGTTCAGTCTCCGCGCTGGCATGGTTGTGCTGTTTGCGTTTTGAATATGCCGCCGCCGCGTGCGCTTCCACTGCGTACCGCGGTTGGCGGCGGCATTACCTCAGGCGCTGATGCGCCTTCATTGGCTGCTTGTCACGTGTTATGCTTCGCGCTCTTCGGGGGGGCGGGGCTTGCGGATGGCGCGTTCCGCGTCACCGTCTCCGCGGCCCACCCTCGAGGTATACTCGGCGCCATTTTTTTCCTGGTTTCTGCTGTGTGGCTGGCATCTACCTACCGCGGTCCGTGAATGCCCTCGCGGGCGGTTTATTTACCCTATGTCATTATACATGTCGCTTATGGTTTCTCTTCGGTTATGTCTTTCAGGCGGGTCGAACTCCATTGGTTTCTCCCGGCCCTGCCCCTCCTTTTAGTTATTAAACTTTGTGAGGCCTAGTGTGCTAATTACTCCCACTTCCCTAGCGGGCTATTGGGGCATCCTGGATTGCTGTTATAGCGTGAATCCCTATCAGCCTTTTGTGCCGCTATGATCGCCATATGGAGGCGTCCCAGCATAATGTGCTCGGGGTTCCTTCGGGACAAACCCGGCTGTGTGTAGCTTGTGGGGTGTCCCCTACTAGTACTGACAATGTACGGGTCTGTATAACTTGTGCCCAGCAGGTGCTTGCGCTGCAGCCTGGTTTACCAGCGGCTGGGCCTGCGCCACGTATGGCTTCACCAACTGCCCCAAGCTTGAATTTGACTCCTATTGAGTTGCATACCAGTGGGGATTCTCCGCCTGATGTGTCTTCTAGACTGGCTAGTGTTGAGAAGTTGCTTGCTAATACCTTGGCGCGTAAGGCCTCTGCTAAGAAGCGGCACTTGACGTCTGATGTCACTCTTTTCCCTATGGAGGCTGAAGAGTTCTTTGAACTGTCGGGCTATACCCCCTTAGAAGAAGGGGAGTTGTTCTCTGACTCGGAGTCATCTGATGAGAGGCCCAGGGGTCGTGATGATTCTGGCTCTGACCCCTGGGCCCCAGATGATACTGATAGGCTGTTGGCTCAGATTTTTGAGGTACTGTCTATCTCTCCCCCGGTTGCGGCCCCTAGGCAGGGGGAATTGTTTCATACTGCTAAGCCACGTTTAGAGTTTCCTGAGCAAGCCCATTTTGATAATCTCGTGCTCAAGGAATGGGAGTGTCCTAGCAGGCTCCCCGGAGTCCCTAAGAGTTGGGATAAGAGATATCCCTTTCCTGCTGATGTGGTGAAGCATTGGTCATCCACTCCAGAGGTGGATGCCCCGGTCCTAGGGTTAGCTAACACCTCTGTCATGCATTCCCCTGACTCTGCTACGCTGCGAGATAGTGACGACCGGCATATTGATCAGCTTGCGTCCCATGCCTTTGCCTGTGTGGGGACGGCGCTGCGCCCGGTTTGTGCCTCTGTCATTACAGCGGTGGCTATTAGGACCCTGCTTAGAAGTGTCCTAGATGGTGCTCCTGATGATGTGTCTAGTGAGGAGTTTAATGCACTCTCTTGTTGTGAGGTTTTTGTGACTTATGTCCTCTCTGCCTTAGATGATACCATTAGGATATGTGGCAGAGCCTCTGCCCTAGTGGTGGCTATACGCCTCTTGGTTTGGCTGCGCCAGTGGGCAGCTGACACCGCTGCCATAAAGGCTCTCACTGGTTTTCCCTTCAAAGGACTACGCCTGTTTGGGGACCGCCTGGACCTGTTTGCCAAGGGAGGCAGGTTACCCCAGCGCAGGAGGCATTCTCGGCTTTTTCGGGGCCAAGGCTCCTTTTCCTCCCCCTACCGTGGATCCAGACAGGGGAAGGGGGTCTCCTTTACTGGGGCCCGAGGAGATTTCTTGGGTAGGGGCAGAGGACGTGGACGCCCTGGCTCATCCTGGGGCTCCAAGCCTAGGTCTTCTCCCAAGCCCCCTCAGGCATGATGGGGCGCTCTCACCCATCCGGGTGGGGGGATGGCTTCAGCATTTTGCTCACATCTGGAGGCTTCATGTCTCAGGCTGGTGGATTCAGGAGGTAGTGTCCCCCGGTTACAAGATAGTTTGCTGCCTGAGCGCCCCCAAGGCTCATCAAATCCCGGATGTCTCAGGATCCCATGTCAGCTCAGGCTCTAATTCTGGCGGTTCAAAGCCTTCTGGAGCTGGGGGTCATCTGTCAGGTCCCCTTACGAGAAAGGGGCAAGGGGTTCTACTCCAACCTTTTCACCGTGCCCAAAAGAGATGGGTCAGTCAGACCCATCCTGGACTTGAAGATCCTCAACAAATTTGTCAGGTGCAGGCGCTTTCACATGGAAACTTTGCGCTCTGCTATCAGTTCCCTGCGTCCAGGGGACTTCATGTCCTCCGTGGACATGAAGGATGCTTACCTTCATATTCCTGTTATTCCAAGTATGCATCACGCCCTGCTGCAATCATAATCATTAATTCTGGGATATAGTCCACAAGAGGGCGCTTTACTGCAGAGAGGGCAAAAAAGAGGCCCCTCCCGGTCCATATATACCCGGGACCTCCCACTCATTCCCCAGTTTTAGTCTCTGCAGTCGGCGGCGAAGGTCAAGATGATGGCTCTCTCTCCTTGCAGGTAAGCCGGGCTGCACATCCCCGACCCTTTGTCCTATTCCCACCCGTGTCACTATTACCTGCCTCCCTGCTTTGGCTGCATGGTCCGGATGATGGTAGGCAGCACCTATTAGAGGTGTTTTTTATTGGAGCATAGCTCCACCGCAAATCCCCCACCAAAGGGTAGGCGGCACAGGTTGGTGAGCCTGACATGGGATGCCCCGTCCACTCAGCCCTCATTACATGTGGCCAAATGTAGATATGGGCTTATTCCCCCTTCTCCCTTGTCTGGTTAGTCGGGGGGGGGGGGGGGGTGGCGGCGGTCAGTGTTAATGCTCTGTATACTTAGTGTGCTGTTTTTACTTGTGTGTGTGTGCATGACTGTGCTGGCACATGGCTCAGCGATCTTCTGCCTTCCCTCCTCTGTTTCTGACATTCATTTGAACGGCCCGCGCGTGCACTCTGTGGCGGCGGCGGGCCGGTGACGTCAGCAGCTGGCTCGCCCGCTATTGGCTCAATAGCGCTGTTTGCATTGTGTCCCCCGCCTCTTCCTGCCTCTCTTCCTTTCCCAGCGCCATCTTGTCTGGGCCAGTTAACCCTCTGGTGTGCGTGAGTGCCCCTTGCGGGCTGTGTATATATTTATATATTATTGATTGTCATCATATGTATGTATTCTTATGATTGCATTGCCATACTGATGGGGGTTTCCTCTTTTGTGTCTTTCAGGGGGACAACCTAAATTGGAGGTTTTCTCCCGGTCCTGAGTCCTTTCCCCCATATTGTAGGGGCTTGATTATTAAAAGTGTATATTAAATCCTCCCACCAGCGGACATTTAAGGGGCATCCCGGGTAGCTGCACAGCGTAATTGCCATTGGCCATTGTGACTAATAATTCACCATATGGAGGCTTCCCAGGATATTGTGCTTGGGGTCCCCTTGGGGCAAGCCCGGCTATGTGTGGTGTGCGGGGCATCCCTTGCGGGCGATGATGTGCGGGTTTGTGTACCCTGTGCCCAGCTAGCGATTGTGCGGCAATCTGGGCCCCGTGCGGCTGGATCAGCACCCTCGGTGTCATCCCCCACACCCCCGCACCTGGTCATGACCCCTAGTGACGCTAATGCTAGTGGGGAGTCGCAATCTGATGTTTCCGCCAGATTGGCCAACATTGAGAGGTTGATTGCTAGCTCTGCAGCCTGTAAGGCTCCAGCTAAAAGACGGCACTTGGCGCCCGCTGCACCGGCCTATACTTTTGAACAAGATGATTTCCTTGATTTGTCTGACTACACCCCTTTCGAGGAAGGGGAATTATTCTCAGATTCAGATCTCTCTGAGGATCAGCATTGCCTTGGCGCTGATGCCGACTCAGAGCATTGGGATGCTGACGATGCTAGACTTCTGACTCAAATTTTTGAGGTACTTTCCATTTCCCCTCCTGCAGCGGCACCTAAGCAGCAGAGGGAATTGTTTGGTACCGCAAAACCACGTTTGGAATTCCCAGAACAGACGCATTTTAATAATATCATTTTCAAGGAATGGGAGCAGCCTAGCCGGCTTCACGGTATCCCTAAGGGGTGGGATAGGAGGTATCCCTTTCCCTCGGATGTGGTTAAATGTTGGTCGACGCCCCTGTTTTGGGATTGTCTAATACGTCTGTTGTGCATTCCCGGGATTCCACTACCTTGAAGGATAGTGAGGACCGGCGTATTGATCAACTGGCTTCCCACGCTTTTGCCTGTGTGGGTTGGGCCTTGCACCCGGTGTGTGCTTCCGCTATTACGGCCGTGGCTATTAGGACCTTGATTAGGGGCCTTCTGGACGGCTCCCATGAGGACCCTTCTAGTGCTGAATTTAGAGCCTTATCACAATGTGAGATGTTCATCACCTATGTTCTCTCTGCCTTAGATGACACCATTCGGATGTGTAGCAGGAACTTGGCCTTGGTAGTCTCTATCCGCCGCTCGGTCTGGTTGCGCCAGTGGGCAGCTGACAATGCTGCCAAGAAGGCTTTCACGGGGCTTCCCTTTAAAGGATTGCGCCTGTTTGGTGATCGTCTGGATCTTTTTGCTAAGGGAGGTAAGTTACCTCAGCGCATGAAGCAGCTGCGACCCTTTCGGGGTTCGGGCTCCTTCACTCCCTCTTTTCGTGGGCCTAGGTCAGGCAGGGGGGTATCCTTTGCGGGACAAAGGGGAGATTTCTGGGGCAAGGGCAGAGGCCGTGCCCGACCCGGATCCTCCTGGGGTGCCAAACCCAAATCCACTGCTAAGCCCGCTCAGCAATGAGGGGGCGCCCTCACCCTTGCGGGTGGGAGAACGGCTGCGGCTCTTCGCTTAGGTCTGGGTTCAACAGGTCTCAGACAAATATATTCTGGAGGTCGTCTCCTCCGGATACAAGCTGGAGTTCGCGGACTGGCCTCGTCCCAGATTCCTCAGGTCACGGGTTCCTACGGACCCTCGGGCAGCTCAGGGCCTGTTGTTGGCTGTTCAAAACCTTCTGGCCATGGGGGTCGTTTGTCGGGTCCCCCCGGGAGAGAGAGGTCAGTGTTACTATTCCAATCTCTTAACGGTGCCCAAAAAGGATGGTTCCATCAGACCCATTCTGGACCTAAAGCTTCTCAACAAATTCAGAACCAAACGTTTTCGTATGGAGACGCTGCGCTCCACTATGAGCTCCCTGCGCCGGGGGGACTTTATGACTTCAATAGACATCAAGGATGCTTACCTTCATGTGCCGGTCTTCCCAGGGCACCAGCGGTTCCTCAGGTTTGTGGTAGGGGAACAACACTACCAATTTGTGGCACTCCCCTTCGGGCTCACCTCTGCCCCCAGGGTGTTCACCAAGGTGCTGGCAGGCGTGATGGCCCTTCTCAGAGCTCAGGGTATTCGCATTCTTCCTTATCTGGACGACCTCCTCATTACGTCCCCTTCACTCCAACAAGCGGAGCTGGACACCCGGACGGTGGTGGCGACACTGGAAAGGTTCGGGTGGGTGATCAATTACCCCAAGTCCTCACTCTCCCCGTCACGGGTGACCGCCTTCTTGGGTATGACTCTGGATACCATTCAGGCCAGGATTTTCCTCCCTCAGCAGAAGGTGGACTCTCTTCAAGCGCTGATTCATGTCTTGCTGTCCAACCCTCATCCATCCATTTGGCAAGGGATGCAACTGGTGGGACAGATGGTGGCCTGCTTCGAGGCAGTTCCCTATGCTCAATTTCACATGAGGCCTCTTCAGCTCCATCTTCTTTCATCCTGGGACAAGTGTCCCCTGTCTCTGGATCAGGATTTTGCTCTGTCCCCTCTGGTCCGGTGGTCCCTCCTTTGGTGGCTGGACTCAAAATCTTCTGGGGGGCAGATGGTTCCTGACACCGTGCTGGGAGACGGTCACTATGGATGCCAGTCTGCCAGGTTGGGGGGCTACTGAAGAGCCCACCAATTCCAGGGGCTGTGGGGCCCTCAGGAGGCACACGCCCCCATCAATGTTCTGGAGCTGAGGGCAGTTCGGTTGGTGCTGGCGCAGCTGACGCATCACCTCCGGGGCCTACCGGTTCAGGTTCGCTCTGACAACAGGACTGCGGTCGCACATCAATCATCAGGGAGGGACTCGGAGCAAGAGTGCCCTCCGGGAGGTGTCCTTGATTCTCTCTTGGGCCGAGAACAATGTCCCGTGCATCTCGGCGGTTTACATTCCGAGAGTGGAGAACCTGGAAGCAGATTACCTGAGCAGGGGGGCCTCGCCGGGGAGAATGGTCCCTCAACAGCAAGGTCTTTCTATCCCTCTGTCTCAGGTGGGGGAGGCCGAATGTGGATCTGTTTGCCTCGTCACAATCACAAGCTTCCAGCTTTTGTCTCACTGTCCCAGGATCCTCTGGCTCTGGCAGGGGATGCCATGTCTCTGTCTTGGCAGGGGTTCGTTCTCCTGTACCTTTTCCCTCCTTTTCCCCTTCTGGGCAGGGTCCTACGCAAGCTGATTCAAGAAGGAGTGCCAGCTGTTCTGGTGGCTCCCAGGTGGCCAAGACAGGTGTGGTTCGCAGACATCGTGCAGCTGGCGGTCCATCAGTACCCTTTGCCCCTGGTTCCGGATCTTCTCACTCAAGGACGGCTTTGTTACCCCAATTTACAAACGCTGGCTTTGACAGCATGGCTGCTGAAACCTCCATCCTAAAGAAAAGGGGTCTGTCTGATGCGGTTGTTCAGACTCTGGTCAGAGCTAGGAAGAAATCCTCTTCTAACATTTACTACAGGACCTGGCGGACCTACATTGACTGGTGTGAGGCTAGGGCCTTCCCTTGTCGGGTGTTCTCCATACCTCGGATACTGGAGTTCCTTCAACATGGTCTGGATATGCGTTTTCAGCTCAGCACTCTGAAGGGGCATATTTCCGCCTTGGCGTTTTTCTTTCAGAGGTCTTTCGCTCTTCACCCTTTGGTCAAGACTTTCTTCCAGGGGGTCACTCATATGCGCCCTCCCCGCAAACCTTTGTTACCGGTTTGGGATTTGAATTTGGTTTTGTCTGCCCTTCAGGGTCCTACATTTGAGCCTGTGCATGAGGCGGCACTGTCTATTCTAACTTGGAAAGTTGCCTTTTTGGTGGCTATCACCTCTGTCCGGCGTGTTTCTGAGTTGGCGGCTCTGTCCATTCAGGCCCCCTACTTTGAGAGACACCAGGACAAGGTGGTTTTCCGCTTTAAACCAGACTTCTTGCCTAAGGTTATCTCTGCCTTTCACCTCAATCAGGACATTGTGCTTCCTTCCTTATGCCCTAATCCTGGTAAATTACAAGGAGAGGGCCTTGCATTCCCTGGACGTTGTCAGAAACTCGAAATACTACCTGGTGGCTACAGCGCCTTTCAGGAAGATGGATGCCTTGTTTGTGGTACCCTCTCTCCAAAGAAGGGTTTGGCGCCGGTCAAGTCTACCATCAGTAAATGGATTCGTCAGGCCATTGTTAGTGTCTATTCTGCTAAAGGGAGGGATCCCCCTTTCCGAATTGCTGCTCATTCTACTCGTGCTATTGGTGCCTCTTGGGCTTTTCAGCACCAGGCTTCTGTTGAACAAGTTTGCAAGGACGCTACTTGGTCTTCTGTTCATACTTTTTCAAAGTTTTACAAGGTTGATGTTAGGGTCTCAGCTGATGCTGCTTTTGGCCGCACGGTTCTGCAGGCAGCAGTGGTCTGACCTGTCTGTTGTTACCTTTGGTGATCCCACCCTACTTTATGGACACTGCTATTGGATGTCCCAAAAGTAATGAATCTTATTTGGAGCAGGACGTACTGTATACTAAGAATAATACAATTCTGTGATTACTCACCTGTAGAATTGTTATTATGAGTATACAGTACGTCCTGCTCCACCCCACCCTTGGTTTGCATTATCCTTGGATCCCCTGTATGGTGATTGTTATCATTGTTTTATAGTTACTGGTTGGTTCTGTTATCATTCTCCCGGCTTCTCGTTAACTGCTTTTCAATGCTGGGGATTTGTGGGAGGTCCCGGGTATTTGAGGGGCCGGGAGGAGCCAATTTCGCGGTCTCTGCAGTCCAGCGCCATCTGGCGGAGTAATAACCAAGAGTAATGAATCTCATCTGGAGCAGGACGTACTGTATTCTCATAATAACAAATCTACAGGTGAGTAATCACAGAATTGTATTTTTGTCACTGACTCTCCCCCACTGGGCTGCAACTCTGTTCAGGACTCTGATAGGGCGCCACCATCTTGCCTCAAAAGCATCACATACTGAGGAGAGTAGACATAAGAGCAAGCTGTGGGCTATAGCTTTGCTTTGCACAGACAGAATAGAGTTGGAATCAGGAAAAGGACAGCAATCCCATAATGCAGAGTGGCAGAGTCAGAAGACACTTCCTGTTTGCTGGCAGCCTTAGACTCCCTGTTCTGCCATCTTGGATTTTTAAAGGCTTAGAAAACACAATAGGTGCAGGTAGGATGATTTTTAATGTGGGAAATGTATATGTACAGGATAAGGGAAGCATATAAGATAGGCTTTTATTCAGGGTGAAGGTCCAGTTTATTATGCCTGCAACTTAGCACTATGTGTTTATTCATTGAAATAATGTAGTTGTCTGAGATTACTTAAAGGAGCAGTATCGCAATTTTTTCTTGGTGACTTATATTTAAATGGTACTTTGAATGTAGGTAAGTGTTGGAGTAAGAATTACAAATTTAGAAAAAAATGGTGTGTGTGTTGAGCAGCCGGAGACTAATAGCTCATGTTTATGTCTGCTGAGTGTCGGAGCCTGACACTTTGGCCTGTTCCACCTGAGGAGAGGGGGAAACAATGTATCAAAGTATCAGCTGTTCAGTGCTGGCAGCCGTCCAGCATAAGATAACAACACTGCCTGGCCAGAACTCGTATATCTAAAACAGAGAGAAAAGCTCTAGAAGTCATTTAGCTGATTTTGACAGTTTTCCCTTCATGTTGGCTCTGCTGCAGAATCTTTGTTTACCATTTTCTCTCTCTTTTCTCAACACATTTTTCCATATGATCTTTCTTTCAGCTTTGTGTGTTTTGAGCAAAGCCCAACCCAGGATTTTCACTATCTGGAGTTTTGTTTTGTGCCCCTAGGGGCATCCCGACTTGGGATGCCCTGATATGTGAAATCCCCAAGTTCGCCTGTGAAAACGTACCTTTCCCTGTCCCACAGCGCATGTGCGGGCTCTCATCCAATCAGCGCTGTTTGCACACAGATGGGGAGCCTGAGCAGTAACCTTCCTGGCCGCCCGGCCTGTCTAAATGACTATCTGCGTGAGCGCGCCAGAAAAATGGGGAAATCTGTGGTTATCCAGGGGTTGTTTCACACAGTGGGCATCCTGATTTAGAATGCCCAAGGGGCAAGGTCAATGGCCGGGTCTTATAGACTTCAGGGTCGGCAACTTAGGGTTTTGTTCCACTTTAATACCTTTAGATTTTCCTGCACAGTTATTCAAAGAAGAATTTCAGTCATTTTCAGTCAGTTTAGTTTATTTTGTATAGATTTTGCACATTTGAGTCTCCTGGTCTCATAACAAAAGCAGCACCTCACACACACAGCCATTACCACTGATTACAGTGTCAGCCTCTGAGGTAAAGTGTTGCTAGGAGACCAGTGGGCTAAATGAAGCAGCTCACTACTACACTACAACCCAGCAGATCCCCCTATTCAGCAAATGGACTGAGCCATTTTCATTATACAATTTAAAAGTAAGGCAGATATTTTTTCCTTTTTCTATCGCCAGATTATTTATACACATGTTAGAAGCTATTGTGTGGCTATTTAATTATTTATCTTTTTTAATGCAAATTTCGCGATACTGCTCCTTTAAAGAAGAGCAACCACTGGCCTAAAGTCTATAGGGCTGATGGTCTCCCTATACTCTGGGCATCCCAAGTTAATATGTGATACCCTGGGGATCGTCATGAAATTCACCTTTTCCTTCAATACTGTGCAGGCCAGAGTTGCGTCGCTGTGGATGAGTTTTGCTTCTGGCCATGCAGATAGGCCTGGGGCGGCATAGAAAGCTGTTTGCTGGAGAGTCCACACATGCGGCGTGAAAGTAAGAATACTTGGTTTTCCTTGTGGTATCCAAAATTGGGATGCCCCTGGAAGCGATACACAACCCCAGTAAATAAAAACTGTTCCTCTTTAATTGCTTAATAAATACTTCTGATTCTAACCAATTATTATTATTTATTTATATAGCGCCATCAACTTCCGTAGCGCTTTACATGGTAACCAATGTATAAGAACACTAACAACAGGCAGCGAGAGAGAAGCACAGCCAGGGGGTTTGCAGCATAATATCGGGCTCTTGCAAACCCTGCCCATTCTGTGTACAACATAATGCAGCAGGCTGGATATCTCAGCCATTTCTTCTTCAATTTAAAAACGTAAAACTGTTTAGGACAGTGCGAAGCTTAGCCTGACACAATAGTCTGACTATTGCCTTTGCCTGCAGTATCCCTTTTAATTAGATTTTGTTATTTGATCATTTAATAAAACCATATATTCAATCAAGAGGCCTTTGTGGTTGTATAGGGGAGTCCTTATGCCTTTGGTTTAGAAGCTTTTTTGATGCCATGGAAGTGAGTCACACTAGATTTTTAGCGCCCTTGCTTCACGTTTACTGAAGATAAATAAAGGCCTCAAAAACACAGCCCTGGGAAAGGTAAGTTATGGGGTCAACCCGGGGGGGTTCACACTGCAGGGCATCCAGAATCCCCGGCACGCGGCTTTTTATTGGTTTTAAAAAAAGGGATATACATACAAGCTTATCTCGGGTATCACCCGTATAGTACAAACGCATTCACATTTGGATTTACATAATTATGTATCTTATTCTAAGTATGTCACACACCTCGCTTCAGTCATTACACTTGGGTTATACTGACCTGTAGATGGCGATCTTGCAGAGATGTCAATAAAAAAAGGAAGGCCCTCCCAGTCCATAAATACCTCCCACTCATTCCCCAGTCTTTCATCTCTGCAGAGGCGAGCAAGTCAAGTCAATGGATGTCTCCTCCTTGCAGGTAGCCGGGATGACTCCCGGCCCTCTATTCTATTCCTGCCCGGATCCCTTTATTTACATTACTTGCCTCCCAGCCTAGGCTGCTGCTGTTCGGGGCAATGGTAGATGGCACCCTAGGTGCTCAAGAGCCGTGAGACCACATAACAAGGGGTAGGCGGCTAACCGGGTTGGTGACCCCGGTTTGGGATGCCCCGTCCCTTGACCCCTACCCTAGCATGGATTCCCCCTCTCCCGGATACCCTTGGGGGGGGGGGGATGGGGGGCCGGGTACCTTATGGATTCATCTTATTTATTATAATTGTGTGTGTGAGGTGCTTTACTTTGCATGGTTTTACTACACAGACCGGCGCTGGCAGTCTCGCGGCACACTACGCGCCTTCCCTCCCCCTACTGTCTGGCTTGTGGGACTCCGGAGGGGTTACGGTTGGGTGAGTGCCCATCAGTTTTCTTTATTAATTATGCCCCTCCCTGGGGTTGCTGGGCAATGCTCTGTTATTAACTCTTTGGACATTTGCTATGTTGGTCTGATTGTGTGTTGTTTGTGTGTTCCAGGTGGACCATCGATCCTATTAAAGGGGGGTCCTCCCGGTCCTAGGGTCCCTGGTTAAATTTAGTTAGCTTAAAATTCCTCCCACTCGGGACTTAAAGGGGCATTGCTGCGTAATTCCCTCGGGACACTGTGTATATATATATATATATATATATATATATACAGGTAGTCCTCGGGTTACGACGGTCTCGAGTTACGTCGTTTCGTGGTTACGACGCTTTATACGGCGTCTCATTCCGAGTACTGCACACTGTACCCGGTTACTGTACATGAGAAAAACGAGTCTCCTGCACGCCATAACACCCTTCATTATGGCTCCCAAACGAAAGGTAGACTCATCTGATACCAGTGCATCAAAGAAAAGGAAGGCCATCACCATGGATAGGTGTTTGGATAGGCTAAGTGTTTGCAGTACTGTACTGTTATTATGGTACAGTACTGTATGAACGTATGATCCGACATACGTCGGAATTCGGTTTACGACGCCGCGTAAGAACGGATCAACGTCGTAAGTCGAGGACTACCTGTATATATATAAATTAAAAATCACCATATGGAGGCTTCCCCGGATACTGGGCTTGTGCCCCCCTCGGGGCAATCCAGGCTGTGTTTGGGGTGTGGGGTATCCCTTTTGGGGGATGATGTATTTCTTTGTGTACCCTGTGCGCAACGGTCCATTACACGGCAGTCCGGATCGCAGGCGTCTGGTACTGCTCCGCCAGTCTCCTCTCCATCTCCCCCCCCCGTTTGACACGTACCCCATGTAATGTGGTCATTGGCGGGGAGTCGCAATCTGAGGTGTGTGCCAGATTGGCCAATCTTGAAAAATTGTTTTCCAGTGCCGTTGCCAAAAAGGCCACGGCAAAGCGAAAACATTTGTATACAGCCACGCAGGCCTCTGATATGGAGGAGTTTGACTTCCTGGATTGGTCTGATTGTCCCCCGCGTGAGGAAGGGGAGCTGTATGAGGAGTCTGAGGGCTCCGATGACCAGCAGTTTGTGGGTGCTGATACCGAGCAGGGCCAGGGGGATTCCTTGGATACCTCTAGGGTCCTGGCTCATATGTTTGAGGTCCTGGCTATTTCTCCCCCCGAGGCGGCTCCACCGCTGAAAGGGGAGTTGTTTGAGGTGACCAAGCCGCGCTTGGAATTTCCTTATCAAAAGCATTTTGATGGTATCATTCTCAAGGAATGGGAGAGGCCGACTAGGCGTCCCCCCGGGTTGGGACAAAAAATATCCCTTTCCGGCGGACGCGGTGAAGCACTGATCGTCCCCCCAGTTCCTCCTGTTTTGGGGTTGTCCAGTTCCTCAATCCTGCATTCTCCGGAGTGCACTACCCTCAAGGATGGTGAGGATAAACGCATTGACCAGATGGCTTGTCATGGTGAGGAGTTTGCCGACCTTAAGCACTGTGAGTTATTTTTGTCCTTTTTGCTGTCCGCCTTGGACGACACATTGGTGATGTGTAGCAGAGCTTCGGCCTTGCTTGTGGCTATCCGGTGGTCGGTTTGGTTACGCCAGTGGGCGGCTGATTTTGTGTCCAAAAAGTTGCTTACGGCCCTTCCCTTTTGTGGGGTTGCGGCTCTTTGGAGAGAGATTGGATTCGGTGACAAAGGGAGGTAAGTTACCTCAGCGTAAGAAGCAGCGTCGCCCATTTCGGGGGGGGGGGGGGGTGGCTTCCTTCTCTCAGTCCTTTCGTGGGGCTAGAGTTGGCAGGGGTTCGGCTTTCCCCTCGTCCAGAGATGATTCCTGGCCTAGGGGCAGGGGTCGGGACCGTCCAGGACACAGTTGGGGCTCCAAGCCTAGAGCCGCTGCCAAGCCGGCTCAGCAATGAGGGGGCGCCCTCACCCTTGCGGGTGGGGGGACGGCTGCAACTCTTCTCCCGGGTCTAGGTCCAAGAGAACTCGGACAGGTGGATTCAGGAAGTGGTGTCTTCCGGTTACAAGCTGGAGTTCGAGTTCCGGCCCCCTCCCAGTTTCTTCAGTTCTCGGGTGCCGTCAGATCCTCTGGCCGCCCAGGGGCTTCGGGCGGCAGTAGCAAGTCTCTTGGACATGGCTGTCATCTGTCCGGTGCCTCCCTCAGACCGGGGCCTGGGCTTCTATTCCAATATGTTCACGGTGCCCAAGAAGGACGGATCCGTTCGTCCCATTCTGGATCTGAAGTTGCTCAACAGGTTTGTTCGTCCCCGGAAGTTCCGTATGGAAACTCTGCGCTCAGCCATCCACTCACTTCGTCAGGGGGACTTCATGACGTCCATGGACATCAAGGATGCTTACCTGCATATTCCAATATTTCTGGCACACCAGAGATTTCTCAGGTTTGTCGTGGAAAATCGACATTTTCAGTTTGTGGCTCTTCCGTTTGGCCTTACCTCGGAGTGCACCAGTGGGGCACTCCGGAGGTGGACCTCTTTGCCTCTCGTCACAATCACAAGCTTCCGGTATTTGTGTCTCTCTCGCGGGATCCGCTGGCTCTGGTAGCGGATGCCATGTCTCTGAACTAGAGGGATCTGGGGTTTCTATACCTGTTCCCTCCGTTTCCCATGGTGGGTAAGGTGGTGCGCAAGCTGGCCCTAGAGGGCGCCTCAGCAATCCTGGTGACTCCAAGGTGGCCAAGACAGGTTTGGTTCGCAGAAGTGGTAAGGTTGGCAGAGGATCAGTTAGTTCTGCCCCTTCTGCCGGATCTACTCACTCAGGGTCCTCTGGAGGTCTTATATTGATTGGTGTGAGGTCAGGGCCTTGCCTTGCAGGGCGTTTTCTATCCCTAGGGTCTTGGAATTTCTGCAACATGGTCTGGACCTAGGTTTGCAGCTTAGTACGCTGAAAGGGCATGTTTCTGCCCTGGTGGTTCTCTTTCAAAAGTCTTTTGCTCCTCATCCTCTGGTTAAGACCTTTTTCCAGGGGGTTACGCATGTGCGGCCTCCTAGGAAGCCTTTGCTCCCAGTTTGGGATTTGAATTTGGTTCTTTCTGCCTTGCAGGGTCCTCCTTTTGAACCTTTGCAGGATATTGCACTTTCTACACTTACTCAGAAGGTTGTCTTTCTGGTTGCCATCACTTCTGTTCGGCGTGTTTCGGAGTTGGCAGCCTTGTCCATTAGGGCCCCTTACTTTGAGAGGCATCAGGACAAGGTTGTTTTCCGCTTCAAGCCAGATTTCCTTCCTAAGGTGGTCTCTGCTTTTCATCTTAATCAGGACTTTGTTCTACCCTCTTTGTGTCCTAAGCCTAGCAATGACAAGGAGAGGGTTTTGCATTCTTTGGATGTGGTTCGCTGTGTGAAGTACTAATTGGTGGCTACTTCTTCTTTTCGTAGGACTGATGCCCTTTTTGTGGTGCCCACGGGCCTAGGAAAGGTTTGGCTCCCGCCAAGTCTTCCATTAGTAAATGGATTCGCCAGGCCATTGTTGGGGCCTATTCTGCTAAGGGGAAGATTCCCCCTTTTCGTGTTACTGCTCATTCTACTCGTGCTTTTGGGGCGTCCTGGGCTTTTCAGCACCAGGCCTCTGTTGAGCAAGTTTGTAAGGCTGCTACTTGGTCTTCTGTTCACACTTTTTCCAAGTTTTACAAGGTTGATGTGCGGGCTTCAGCGGATGCTGTGTTTGGCCGCAAAGTTCTGCAAGCTGCAGTGGTTTAACCCTTCTAGTGCCAGCTACGTGACTCTCACGTAGCTGCCTCTCCAACCGTTAAGTGCCAGCTACGTGAGAGTCACGTAGCTGACTTTAGAGCCCCATAAAAAAGACTTACCTGACCCCTCATTTGAAAGTGCCAGCGATTCTGTACAAGAATCAAGTAGTAGATTTTCGCCCCCGGGCTTCAGGAGGGGGCCCGGAATAGTTCGGACGGTGCTGGCCCTGCCCCTAGCCCCGCCCACAACCCTGCCCCTAGCCCCGCCCACTTGATGACGCCATCCCGCTCCTCGGGTTACCGGCACCCGGGCTCCTTTCTGTCAGTTGTCGGTAGCGATCGGAGCAGGGAGGGTGGCAGGCAGGGAGGCTCTGATCTCCCTGCCTCCCTCCCTCCCTGCTCCGATCACTACCGACAACTGTCATCTGCAGCGGAGCGGGACACTGGATGGGAGGTAAGTATAATTGGAAAAAAGAATAATAAAGAATTTTGTGTCCATGAGACCCCTTATACCAGTTCACAAGGCTCTGGGTATGGCAGGTCACCTGCGACAAGCGGGTGACTTGCCATAACCCCCAGCCCCCCATTACCTGCCTCCCCAACGGCCGGGGGGGGCAGAAAGGGCCCGGGACACGTGGCTATGTGGGCTAGTAGCCTGCAGGGCCAGGGGCCACCAACGCTGGCCCCTGCGCCCTGTTCTACAAGCCCCCATAGCTGGTCCGGGTCGGTAATGCTGGGTAAGGGGGATCCTACTTCATTTTTTGGGGGGATTTTAAGGGTTTTTAACCTCCCAGGGGGGAAACCTACGTCATTTTTTTTTTTTAATTTAACCCCTTACAACTATGCAATCATATTGCATAGTTGTATTCTATCTGAAATCTCCTAAACTGCTGTTTTAGTTTGGGGGAGTTTCCTGGGCAGGAAATGGTGTCTACCAATACATATGTGGTACCGTTGTAACCGGGAGAAATAGGGCTTTCACACGCAATAATATTTTATTAGAAAAACACACTACAAGTTGTAAGAAATAGTTTTTTTTTTTTTTTGCACATATTTCACCCAAAAGTATTGAGAATACACTAAAAAAAGGCCAAACAAGACATTTCATGTTGAAGCCCAGACTCTGCTGAAAAAAACAATATATAATTTTCCTGGAAAATCCCTGGAAATCCCTTCAAAAATCCAGGTTGAACACGTGTAGCGCAAAAATGTGAAAAGTAGTCCGGCAACAGAGTGTGACAAAAAATCTCGGTAGGCTGGCACTCAAAGGGTTAAGTTGTGCATTGTTGCCTTGTTTTTGGATCCCCGCCCTGACTATCTGAAGCGGGGGTGTGTGACATACTTAGAATAATACCATTTTGTGGATACTCACCTGTAAAATGGGTATTATAAGTATGTCACACACCCCACTTCACCCCGCCCTTTGGTATTCTGGATCCTTTATATGGTGAACCTTTTTACTGCTACTGGTTATTTTTATTGACATCTCTGCAAGATCGCCATGTACAGGTCAGTATAACCCAAGTGTAATGGCTATCTGAAGCGGGGTGTGTGACATACTTATAATACCCATTTTACAGGTGAGTATTCACAAAATGGTATTTTTTTACAACCTCTCTTTTGCCCAGACGCGTTGCAAAAATGTATAGGCATACATACTCACCTTTTCTTCCTAGCAGCAGATCCTTTGGTGACTAGATTCTGTATACTCGGATCTTTTACTGCGCTCTTCTGGTGGCCATTCATTGTTCCATAGGCAGTGTGGCATCCCCCCTCCTATTCCCCATATAGGCTGTGTGGCATCCCACCAACCCCCCCCCCAGAAAAAAGTATACTTACATGAGCTCCGCCCCTGCGTCCCTGGTTTCCTTCACTGCCTCGGCTTGTGTTTGTGGCTGAGTGTTTGTGTCAGCGCTCGCTGACCGAGATGCAGTGACGCAGCCGGAAGCAAGTGCTGGGGCGCTGTCTGTTTCCGCTCTGGTTCCCAGCTACACCATTGCATCTCGTTCAGCGCTCCCTGACACAAACAATTGGGCTGTCAGTGCGCACCCGAGAGGCAGTGGCGGCGCAGGAAGCCAGAGCGGGGACAGACTGCGTCCCCGCTCTGGCTTCCGGCTTCGCCATTGCATCTCGTTCAGTGTGCGCTGACACAAGCTAGAGCAGGGACCGCGGACGCAAGTAAGTATACAGCACGTCCTGTTCCAGAAGATTCCTTACACTTGGGTAATACATCCACAAGATGGCGCTGGACTGCAGAAAACCGCTTGTGGCTCCTCCTGGCCCTATATAAGTCAGGGACCTCCCACAAATTCCCCAGTTCTTTCTGTAATCTGGACTGCGAAGACAGAAGATAGCTCTCTGTGGCGCAGGTGAGCGGGGCTTATATGCCTGCGGCCCTGCAAGACTATTCCCACCCGTTCCGTCTCATTTACTGCCTCCCAGTTTCGGCTGTTAAGATTCGGGTGAAGGTAGGTGGTGCTGAGGAGCTAGGCTCCTACCGCAGACCCTGCTCTAACAGGGTAGGTGGTTTAGGCTAATGGTGAGCCTTTTTGGGATGCCCCCACTGCCTTATGGGTTTTGCCAGGTTATTCTGTGTAGTTAAACCCTGTTCATTCCCCCTCCACCCTCACTTCTCATATTGGTCCTCTGGGCGCCATTGTCCCTGGGAATTCTGCTGTTATCCTCCCTCACTCTCCCCTTGGGGGTCCTCGGGGGGGGGGGGGGGGGGATGGCGTCTACTGATTCAACACTGTATTTCACTCTTGACATGTTTTAAGTGCTTGTAACTTTATAAAACGGCGCCGATGTGCTTTGTACTGCGCTCCGCACCTGGCAGCCCCATTCACCTCAGAGCTGCCGGGCCGCTATTGGCCAGCCGGATCACGTGGGCGCCTTTCCCTCTCTCCGGGGGGGGGCGGTTCCTGTGGATGATGCAATTTACCTCATAACTCCTTGGCCTGCCCCTCGAGGTCTGCGGACGGCATCTTGTCTCCTGCTGTTTTTAACTGCCTTATTCTCATAACAATGTTTATTATGTCTTCCAGGCGGGTGAATACTTCAGCACTGTGGTTTCTCCTGGCCATTTTCCCTCACTAACTCCCACTTCCCTAGCGGTTCTTGGAGCATCCCGGGTTGCTCTTTAGCGTTAACCCTTACTGGCCTATTGTGCCATTCAAATCACCATATGGAGGCTTCTGGGGATAATGTGCCTGGGGTTTCTTCGGGACAAGCCCGGCTATGTGTTGTGTGTGGGGTATCCCCTATTAGTGTTGATGTCAGTGTGTGTACTCTGCGCGCAGCAGGTGCTTGCGCTGCAGTCTGGGCCGTCTGTTTATCTGTGTATCTTTATCACCCGCAGTTTCCCTCTTCCCTGAGGAAGATGAGGGCGCTTACTCACTCTCAGGTCCCTACCCCCTTGAGGAGGGGGAATTATTTTCTGGTTCAGAATCCTCTGAGGAACAACCTAAGATATACGGTGGTACTGGGACTCCCTTGGGGGAAGACCTGTGGTCCCCTGATGACACTGACAGATTGCTGAGTCACATATTTGAAGTGCTTTGTATTTCTCCCCCGGCAGTGGCTCCGCAGCAGCAGGGTGAGCTTTTTCATACGGTTAAGCCACGCTGGGAGTTTCCTGAGCAGTCTCACTTTAATAATCTAGTGCTCAAAGAATGGGAACCGCCTAGCAAGCTGCCCGGGGTGCCTAAGAGTTGGGACAAGAGGTATCCCTTTCCTGCTGATGTTGTTAAGCGTTGGTCATGTCCTCCCGAGGTGGATGTACCTGTTCTAGGGTTGTCCAATACATCTGTCATGCATTCTCCTGACGCTACTACCCTGCAAGATGCTGAGGACCGGAGTTTGGACCAACTGGCCTGTCATGCCTTTGCCTGTGTGGGGACGGCACTGCGCCCGGTTTGTGCCTCTGCTATTATGGCTATTGCTATTAAAGGAGTGCTTAAGTGTATTTTGGATGGGGCATCTGAGGATGCGGGTAGAGAGGAGTATAGATCTCTCCTGCTTTGTGAGGAATTTATTGCATATATCCTCTTTGCCATGGATGATGCCATTAGAATGTGTGGTAGGACTTCTGCCCTGTTGGTGGCTATACGTCGCTCTGTCTGGCTACGTCAGTGGGTGGCTGACAATGCTGCTAAGAAGGCTTTCATTGGTTTTCCCTTCAAGGGCCTGCGTCTCTTTGGGGAATGCTTGGATTGGTTTGCTAAGGGTGGTAGGTTACCTCAACGCAGGAGGTCATCTCGGTCTTTTCAGGGGACAGGTTCCTTTCTCCCATCCTTCCGTGGTTCCAGAACTAACCGTGGAGCCTCTTTTACTGGGGCCCGGGGAGACCATTAGGGTAGGGGCAGAGGACGTGGCCGTCCTGGGGTCTCAAGCCAAAAACCTCACCCAAGCCCTCTCAGGCATGAAGGGGCGCCCTCACCCATCCGGGTGGGGGGACGGCTTCAGCTTTTTGCTCACGTCTGGAGACTTCACGTCTCAGACCGGTGGATTCGGGAGGTAGTGTCCTCCGGTTACAAGATAGAGTTTGCAGCCTAGCCGCCCCCAAGATTCATCAGATCCCGGATGGCTCAAAACCCCTTTTAGCCCAGGGTCTGCGCCTTGCTGTCCAGAACCTTCTGGAGTTAGGGGTCATCTGCCAAGTGCCTTTACAGGAAAGGGGCAGAGGCTACTATTCCAGTCTTTTCACTGTTCCCAAGAAAGACGGGTCCATCAGACCCATCCTGGATTTTAAGCGCCTCAACAAATTTGTCAGATTCAAACGCTTTTACAGCTGAGACTCTGCGCTCAGCTGTAAATTCACTACGCCCGGAGGACTTCATGACCTCTGTAGACATCAAGGATGCTTACCTTCATATACCAATCTTTGCAGGTCATAAGAGATTCCTCAGGTTCGCTCTGGTTCGCTCTGGAGGATCAGCACTACCAATTTGTGGCATTGCCCTTCGGTCTCACTTCGGCTCCCAGGGTATTCACCAAGGTGCTGGCGGGCATTATGGCTCTGCTGAGATCTCGGGGCATTCGCATCCTTCCTTACTTGGACGACATTCTCATCACGTCTTGGTCCTTCCAGCAGGCCAAGCTGGATACCCAGTTGGTGGTGTCCATGCTGGAGTCCTTCGGCTGGGTGATCAACCATCCCAAGTCTTCCCTGTCACCGTCAATGGTCAAGTCCTTTCTGGGCATGAATATATCTCAGGTCAAGATCCTTCTCCCTTAGCAGAAGGTGGACAGTCTGCAAGCTCAAGCCAAGCTTCTTCTGTCTTGCCCTCATCCTTCCATCCAGCAGGGGATGCAGCTGGTGGGCCTGATGGTGTCTTGCTTTGAGGCTGTTACATACACTCAGTTTCACATGAGGCCTCTTCAGCTTCACCTCTTGTCAGTTTGGGATCGGGACCCGGTGTCCCTGGATCAGGTGTTTGTTCTGTCCCCTCTGGTCAGGCGGTCTCTCTCGTGGTGGCTGGACTCAAGAAACCTGTTGGTGGGCAGATCCTTTCTGGCTCCGTGTTGGGAGACAATCACCACAGATGCCAGTCTGACAGGTTGTGGGGTTTCTGGAAATCCCTGAAATTCCAGGGTCAGTGGGGCCCTCAGGAGGCCCACACCCATATCAACATTCTGGAACTGAGGGCGATACGGTTGGTTCTCGTCCATCTGACTCCACACCTTCGGGGTCGGGCTGTTCAGGTCCGCTCGGACAACCAGACGGCGCTTGACATCAATCATCAGGGAGGGACCCGGAGCAAGAGGGCCCTCAAGGAAGTGTCTCTGATTCTGTCCTGGGCGGAGGAGAACGTCCCCTGCATCTCGGCAGTGTACATCCCGGGAGTGGATAATCAGGAGGCAGACTCCCTCAGCAGGGGGACTTCTCGCCCGGGGAAATGTTCCCTCAGCAGCAGGCTTTTGACTCATTCTAAGGAAAGTCTTATGTGGCAAACACCAGAGAACCTAGGTCTTTTATTATTCGATCAGACACCCGCTAATGTGCCTGATCAATTGCCCCTGTCCTCAGTACGTTTGCACATGTCAGCACTCTTACCCCTAGCGCAACATTTTCCATTTAACACAACCATAAAACTTTCTTTCGAAGCGAAGACAAAAACAGGGAAGCAGTTGTGACAAACTGTCAGTCCGGTGAACGGTGTGTAGTCTTCAAGTACAGAGCCTAGGCGGATAATTACGGCTATCTATTTCAGAGATTCTGCAGATAAATCGGCTCCTGCCCAGGATATCCTGGGGTCTCTTTGTATTAACATTGTCATTATTTGCAGCCTAACCTATAATAGAGCCTCATCTGGTTTGAGTCAGATTGCCCGCCTGGCTCTGGCGCTGGTTCCTTTTCAGACGTGCTGCTCAGAGCTCATTGATGCTGAAAGGAATGAGAGGAAACGCAAAGCATCCTCGTTCTGATGATGTACAGTGGCTAGATTGTGCGGCAGTTCGTATGGCTCGTGGGCTGACCACATGAAAGGGCACATTTACAGACCAGATGAGCTTAACTTACAAAGCATGTGAGAGCTTCAAAAGCTTCGAGACCTTGTGTTTTTTTCCTTCTCTTTATTAACAACACCCTGTCTCCGGTGATAATACGGCACAAGCTGTTTAAACCTGGAACAGTTTCCTTGCCCGCGCCAGAAACAGGAGAAATGTGCGTTGTGAAGGTGAAATGTCTTGCCTGGCTCTTCTTCAAAGGTAGACTGATATAGATACAGCCGCTGGAGTACATTCCTACTTAGTATCTTGTGCGAGTGGCATAGAGGCATGTGTGAAGGAGATTTAAAATTAAGTTGGGGTAAAGAAAGGAAATATATACTTACCAGCAACCCCCGGGGGCAACTCACCTTTACTGGCGGCTCCCCTGATGCTGTCTACTCTGGTGGCCACAGCCAATTAAATAGGCTGCTCTTTCCAGTCTACAGGGAAACCGGGGATGCGGCCAGCCGCTGGGTCATGTAAGCTGGCATTTTTTAGATCAATCAATAGGCAATCTCAAAATGCCATGTGGGTATGGTCTTAGTGGTGAAAAACACGTTTTTTTTTTAAATCTAAATCCGGTCCACTGCTGAGCAGACTGCATCACCCCTGGTACTTGGACAGGAAAGGTGGGTGGGTGGCACGGGGGGATAAAATTAGGATTTTGTGCCGCTTTAGGTTATATATCTTATCACTTTAAGAGCACACTATACAGTACTGACTACATACATGCAATAGAATAGGTACATACAGGTCGGAAAGGCAAATACTAATGGGTAAGTTACAATCATAAATAACAGAGAAAACATGTCGGTTACTTTATTGCAGACAAATGTAGTAGAGGGGGAGTATAGGGTCTGCTGGATCCTGGTCCCCCCTCCACATGTTAAACCTGACCAACAGAGAAAAAGACAAAAGGGCTTCAGACCTTTATACACAGGTGGGGCACTTCCCGCTCCCCCTGGGATACCTCGGTCGTCTTCTCTTAGCAGTGGCTAACTAAATCTTAAAGGTCTTATTACTTTCTGTGAGAAAGTCATAGGATGCAATTTACCAAACTTTCATTTTTTTGACTGGAGTCCTGCTTTAAAGCAGACCTTCACCCTGAATAAGGGCATATCTTATATGTGTCCCCTGCTCACCCTGTGCATACAGATTGCTCACATTTAAAATACAGATTGCTCCTGAACAGAGTTGCAGCCCGGTGGGGGAAAAATAATACGCAAGTGGGCTTTTCATTAAATCATAATAAAGGTCCAGTTTAAGAATGTTTTGACTCTGGTGCTATATTTACTTTCGGGTCACATAGGCATTATTGTCCATGTACCGAGGTTGATGCTGTGCTTTTTCATGTTGTTTTTATTATATTTGCATTTTTATCTTAGCAAGTTGACCCAGGTTCTCTGTGTGGGGTGTCTGAGCCAACTAGAGGGGACCTAAAGTCTACATTGAACTGCAATCCTACTCTAATCCACATGAGCCTCTCATTTTGGGACATGCATGGTGAGGGCCTTTAGCTCCAATTATCTCTCACATGCACAGCCCTAGATGTACAGATGCAGCATTCTTTAACAGTCAACTTATTGCACTGGTGCAACACTATCATGAAATCTTCAATGCTTCTGTGCCGAAATAATCCAATTTTTTGATCTGTGATGTTGGTTAACGATTGTTACACCTGTAGGTAAAGGGGCAGCCTCAGCGAAGCTAGCTCACAATTTACCTATTGCTGTGTATATCCTTAAACCGGACCTTCACCATGATTTTTTGAAAAGCCCAAACCCTTAAAAAACGATTCCCCAGCATATAAAATTAATATATTTTACGTTTTTAGTCACTTACTTATTATTTTTCCCCCCACTGGGCTGCAACTCTGTTCAGGACTTTAGGATACGGGCACTGCTATCTTGGCTCAGAAGCATCACACTTACTGAGGAGAGGAGAGCAGGATAAAGTACAGGGGGGCGGGTTATAGCTGTGCTTTGCTCAGACAGAGCAGAGCTGGTGTCAGGAAAAGGTCAGCATTCCCAGAAGGCAGAGCAGCACAGTTAGCCTGTTTGCAGGCTGCCTGATGTCCCATGAGCCGCCATCTTGGATGTTTAAAGACTCATAACATGCAGTAGATGCATTTGTAATGTGAGCAATCTGTATGTACAGGGTGTGGGGCAGAGTGAAGGTCCACTTTAATGTGAGTCTCTGGATCAGAATTGGACCTCACTTCCTTAACCTCTTTAGCGGTGATCCCGAGCGTGACTCGGGGTTAATTTGCGCTGTAAGTAGCGGTAACCCCGGGTCACGCTCGGGATCTATTTGGCAGAGGAGCAGGGCGGCGCAGTCTCCTTACCTTCTCCCTGCGATCCAGCGATGTCCCCGCTGCGATCGCAGGTGAGAGCCGCGGCTGCGGCGTCCGTCGCACTTCCGGGTTCCGTCTCTGTGAGCCGCAGAGGCTCATGGGGGCGGAGCCGTGCGTCAGAGACAAATGTAATGGTAACGCTTTCGTTACCATTACATTTGCCTCTATCATAACGCCAGGGGGGTTAAAGCGGATCAAAGCCGGTCCTGGACTCTCATCCCCTGCTAACCTCTAACACAGAGAGTGCCTGAGCCAGCCACAAATGCCTGGTGCGGGTACACCCCCTGCTAAAGGGATAGCAGGGATGCGGCCGGCGCTCGCGCTTGCACAGTTGGACCGGCAAAGAAGGTGAGTTTCCGAGTGACCTCTTCCCCGTGTACAAGGACCAAAACCCAGGATACTTAAAATCCTGGGTTTTGGTCTACTTTAAAGGCAGCGGGAGAGAATCTAACGGCCCTGGAATATTATAGATTTCAGGGCCATCAGGGTGTGGGTTTTGGTCCACTTTAAAGTGAAGGAAATGTCTTCTGCCACATTGCATTCTGGGATTGAGATTTTATAGACATTGGGAATACAGGTTATGTCTTTGCAGCATCGAGGTTCTGGGTCACCCTGTGTAAATCCGATATTTCATTTATGGCGAGTGCTTTAATACCATCTCCAAGGTTTTTCTTTTGGGCATTTTGCATAATTGTGCGCGCAGAGATGCTTCTCTCCTGCAAGTAAGTGCTGATACAGACGCTGTCAGTAGCGATCATCCTCCGCCTTATTTCTGCACATTACTTCAGGTTCTTTCTTTGCAGAAAAAGCCCAGTAGCTTCATAAACCTCACCTTGTTGCAGTTGCTTAAATAGTGGCCGGAGGGGAGAAATTAATGTTGATGTCAAACACAATAACAAGTGACATACATTCCTGCCCGGCTGCGCATTGGGGGAGAGCGTGGGGCTGCGCTTGTCCTCGGCGCTAGGTGTCACATAGATGTGTTTAAAACCTTTCTAGACCCCATAGATCATGTATTAACAAAGTGGCTGTCTGCTCTGTGGACTCTTTTATAAGATAAAGCGTGTACTGAACAACCGCCTACGTCCTGAAGGAGCCCCCCACTTATTTTCCACAGGTTTCTCTGTAGTAATTAATCAAAGCAACTGGATTTTCTGCTTTTAGCTGGTCACTATCGCAAAAAAAATGGCCCAATGATAAAAATTCATATAAATATGCTGAATGGCGGGGGGAGGGGTGACTTATACACCCAGCATTAAGGAATATCCAGCCAGCTTTGTTTTCCTATTGCATGGCACGGCCTGCTTCAAGAAGTCCTTACGTATGGGATATTCCGCCACAAGGTGGCGCAGTGTACTGCAGAAGAGTTGTGGCTCCTCCCGGCACCATATAAAAACAGGATCACCAATAGACCTCTCCAGTTTTTTCCTCTGCAGTGATACTGCGAAGATAGAAGATGGCTCTCTATGTTGCGTAGGTGGACGGGGCAACCAAGCCTGCGGCCCTGCAAGTCTATTTCCACCCGTTTCCGGACTCTCTGTGCTTCCCAGCCTTGGCTGACGGATCGGGTGAGGGTAGAGGAGCGCTAGGGTCAAGTGGTCAAGGAGCGCTGCTCCAAGCCGCAGACCCTGTACCACAAAGGGTAGCCCGCCATAGGCTTTATGGTGGGCCTAATGAGGGATGCTGAGTTCCTGTCCTAGCTTCTGAGGGGGTGAGTGTTTTGAGGACTGTGTTCTGGATACCCCTTGTTTGCCTTGTTTGGTTCTGGGGGGGCGATTGGCAGCGAGGTGTTTTTTAAGTGAAATTGTGTTTTAATGTTTTTTCGCCGCTGTCGCCGCTTTGTACTTCGCTCTGCGGCGGGCGCGCTATAGTGATGAGGCGTTTTTTGTGTGTGATGGCGCGGTCACGTGCGCGCCACTTTCGCGCTCTTCGCGGTGGGGGGCGGAGCCAGGGGATGACGCGTACAGCGTCGTCCCCCCGCGGCCCGCCCCTTGAGGTTCTTCTGCCGGTGCCATTTTGAGCCTGCTGCGTGTCTGGAGCCCTTCCTACTTTCTAAGCTGCGGCGGTCACCGTTTACTGTGTCGCTCCCTCCCGTGGTCTGGCGGCTTGGTACTCCTTCGGTCTCCTTGGTCCGTGATTCCCCTTTGGGGGGGTTTTGTTTCCTTGGGGCATGGGCTGCAGGATGCTTATGTGCTTTTTACTTATGTCTTTCAGGCGGGACAACTGTGGGTTGTGGTTTCTCCCGGTTCTGCTCCTTGCCCCCCCATCATCTCCCCTTTACTGGCTCTTCTGGGGGCATCCCTTGGGGGGGGGCATCCCGGGTGGCTTTTTATTAGCCCTAACCCTGTGCTGGCCTATTGCACCTGTGCTAATCACCATATGGAGGCTTCTGAGAATAGCGTGCTTGGGGGTCCTTCGGGGCAATCCCGGCTGTGTGCCTTGTGCGGGGCATTCCCTTTGAGTGATAGTGCCGCGGTGTGTGCGCCGTGCGCCCAAGGTATCATTGCGGCCCAGGCTGGGTTGCCCACTTCCCTTCCCAGTTCTGCGCCCCCTTCGGCATCGCCTACCCCCTGCGCCTGCATTTAGCCCCCAGTGAGGGGGATACCAGCAGGGGGTCACAATCTGATCTGGCACTTCGTGTGGCCAGCATTGAAAGGCAGCTTGCCAGGCCTGTTCCAGGTAAGGCCTCTGGCAAGAAGAGGCCCTGACTCCCCTGCCCTCCCTATTTGCTGAGGAGGATGAGGGAATTGATGCCCTTGGTGGCTGTGACTCCCTAGAGGAGCTTTTCCAGGACTCTGACTCCTCTGGGGACCAGAAGGAGGGGTACGACAGTGACCCTGGGTCTGCGTCCGGGGAGGATTCATGGCTCCCCAATGACACTGATAGACTGTTGTCTGACATTTTTGAAACCTTGCACATTACCCCCCCCTGAGGTGGCTAAGAGGAAGCAGGGTGAGCTCTTTTGTCCTGATAACATCTGGAGTTTCCTGAGCAGGGCCATTTCTCTAATATGGTGCTCAAGGAGTGGGAACGTCCTAATAGATTGCCAGCGGTGCCCAAAGGGTTGGATAAGAGGTATCCCTTTCCTGCTGACCTGGTCAAGGGATGGTCGTGTCCCCCTGAGGTGGATGCTCCCATTCTGGGGCTGTCCAACACCTCAGTCATGCCTTCTCCTGACACTACTACACTGCGGGATAGCGCGGACCGGCGTATGGATCAGCTGGCCTGCCATGCTTTTACATTTGTGGGGGCTGGGCTGCGTCCGGTCTGCGCCGCTGCCATTACAGCTATTGCCCTTAAGAAAAAGGTCAAGCGTCTCACTGATGGCGCTATGGCTGGTAGGAGGAGGGAGGACTATAGGGCCCTCTTGCTTTGCTCTGATTTTGTGGCCTCTGCCCTCTTGGTTGCTATGCACCGCTCTGTTTGGTTGCGTCAGTGGGCAGCTGACACTGCAGCCAAGAAGGCTCTCACTGGGCTCCCTTTTGCGGGGCTACGGCTCTTTGGGGAGCGTCTGGATGTTCTAGCCAATAATGGTAGGTTACCTCAGCATAGGAAGCAAGGGAGTAGGTCGTGGCTCCCTCTTCTCGGGTAGCCACAGAGATTCTTGGGGCCGTGGCAGATCCCGTGGTCGTCCCGGTCTCTCCTGGAGTTCCAAGCCCAAACCCCCTCCTAAGGCCCCTCAGGCATGAGGAGACGCCCTCGCCCATCCGGGTGAGGGGATGGCTCTGACTCTCTCTCCCGTCTGGATGCTCCGCGTCCCAGACCGGTAGATTCAGGAGGTCGTGTCCTCCGGTTACAAGATAGTTTGCAGCCTGGCCGCCCCCAAGATTCCTCAGATCCCGGATGTCTCAAAACCCTCTGTCAGCTCAGGGTTTGCGCCTTGCAGTTCAACGCCTGTTGGAGTCAGGAGTCATTTGTCTGGTGCCTTCCCAAGAACAGGGTCAGGGGTACTACTCCAATCTTTTCACGGTCCCCAAAAAGGACGGGTCTTTGAGGCCCATCCTGGACCTGAAGGGTCTCAACAAGTTTGTCAGGTTCAAGCACTTTCACATGGAGACGCTACGCTCGGCTGTCAGTACCCTTCGCCCGGGCGACTTCATGACCACTGTTGACATCAAGGATACCTATCTTCATGTGTCAATCTTTCCAGGTCATCAGAGATGAGGTTCGCTGTAGAGGATCAGCATTACCAGTTTGTGGCTTTACCGTTCGGTATCACCTCGGCACCTAGGGTGTTCAACAAGGTGCTGGCGGGTGTGATGGCTCTGTTGGGGAACCAGGACATTCGCATCCTTCCTTACCTGGACGACATTCTAATTGTGGCTCAGTATCTTCATCAGGCCAAGAAGGATACTCAGGTGGTGACCTCCACTCTCGAGTCCTTCGGCTGGGTGATCAACTTTCCCAAGTCTTCAATGTCTCCGTCTTTGGTGAGATCTTTTCTGGGCATGACTCTGGATACCTCTCAGGTCAAGGTATTCCTGCCTCAGCAGAAAGTGGAGGGCCTTCAGGAGTAGGCACGGGCTCTGCTCTTGTGTCCCCATCCCTCCATTCGGCAGGGGATGCCGTTAGTGGACCTGATGGTGTCCTGCTTCGAGGCGGTCCCCTTTTGCTCATTTTCACATGAGACCTCTTCAGTTGCACCTCTTGTCAGTTTGGGATCGGGACCCTGTGTCCCTGGATCAGGATTTTGCTCTGTCCCCCCTGGCCAGACAGTCCCTCTCGTGGTGGCTGGACTCAAGGAACCTTCTAGTGGGCTGGACCTTTCTGTCTCCGTGCTGGGAAACTGTCACCACAGATGCCAGTCTGACCGGTTGGGTTTTTTTTGGAAGTCTCTCTGAAGTTCCAGGGTCGGTGGGCCCCCAGGAGGCCCATGCTCCCATCAATGTTCTGGAACTGAGGGCAATCAGGTTGGTTCTTTCTCAGCTGACCACGCACCTTCGGATTCGGGCTGTTCAGATCCGCTTGCACAACCAGACGACGGTTGCCTACATCAATCATCAGGGAGGGACTCGGAGCAAGCGAGCCCTCAAGGAAGTGTCCCTGATACGGTCTTGGGCGGAAGAGAATGTCCCTTGCATCTCGGCGGTCTACATTCCGGGGGTGGAGAACCAGGAGGCAGACTCCCTGAGCAGGGGGACGTCTCGGCTGTTTGCGTCCCGCCACAGTTCGCAAGCTTCCAAGATTTGTCTCCCTGTCGCAAGATCCTCTGGCCTTCGCCACGGATGCGCTATCGCTTCCTTGGGTGGAGTTTCCGCTCCTCTATGTTCCCTCTCTTTCCTCTGCTGGACAGGGTGCTGCGCAAGGTAGCCCAGGAAGAGGTACCAGCCATTCTGGTGGCCCCCTGTTGGCCAAGGAGGGTGTGGTTCGCAGACGTCGTGTAGTTGGCAGTAGATCGGTACGTTTTGCCCAAGGATCCAGATCTTCTCACTCAGGGACAGCTGCGCCATCCCAATTTACAAACGCTGGTTTTGACGGCTTGGCTGCTGAAACCTCCATCTTGATGGATAAGGGTTTGCCGGTCTCTGTTGTTACTATGATTCGGGCTCGGAAGAAGTCTTCGTCTATTATCTACTACAGGGTCTGGCATGCTTACATTGCCTGGTGTGAGTCCAAGTCTCTTCCTTGTCGGGTGTTTTCTATCCTCAGGATTCTGGAATTTTTACAACATGGTTTGGATTCGGGCCTTCAACTTAGTACCCTCAAGGGACGGGTGTCAACTCTGGCAATTTTTTTCCAAAGATCCTTTGCCAATCACCGGCTGGTTAAGACTTTTTTCCAGGGAGTTACCCATGTGCGTCCGCCACGTAAACCTATGCTACCGGTTTGGGACTTGAATCTGGTGTTGTCTGCTCTACAGGGTCCCCATTTTGAGCGTGGGGCGGCTTTACCCATTCTGACTCTTAAGGTGGCCTTTTTGGTGGCTATCACTTCAGTCAGGCGAGTCTCTGAGCTGGTGGTGCTTTCTATTAAACCTCCTTATTTTGAGCGACATCAGGATAAGGTGGTATTTAGGCTTAAGCCGGATTTCTTGCCCAAGGTTGTGTCTGCTTTTCATCTCAGTCAGGACATTGTCTTACCTTCCTTGTGTCCTAACCCTGCTAATTCCAAGGAACGGACCCTGCATTCTCTGGATGTTGTCAGGGCTCTGAAATTTTACTTGGTTGCTACTGAGTCTTCAGGAAATCTGATGCTCTTTTTGTTCTTCCTGCGGGACCTAGGAAGGGCTTGCCTCCGGCTAAGTCTACTATCAGCAAGTGGATTCGCCAGGCAGTGGTTCAGGCCTTTTCTGCTAAAGGGAAGTTTCCTCCTTTCCGGATTACTGCTCATTTCACTCGTGCTATTGGTGCTTCTTGGGCTTTTCAGCACCAAGCTTCTGTTGAACAAGTTTGTAAGGCCGCGACTTGGTCTTCTGTTCATACCTTTTCCAAGTTTAAGGTTGATTTTAAGGCCTCAGCTGATGCTGCTTTTGGCCGCAAGGTACTTCAGGCGGTAGTGGTTTGAACTGCCTGCTGCTACTTTTTGGGGATCCCACCCTACCTTACGGACACTGCTATTGGATGTCCCATACGTAAGGACTTCTTGAAGCAGGCTGTGCCATGCAATCGGAAAAAGACAATTCTGTAAGTACTCACCTGTAGAATTGTTTTTACTATGCATGGCACGGCCTGCTGCACCACACCCTTGTTATCTTTATTCTTGGTTGCCTCTTTATGGTAATTGTTCCAAGTTAGTTGGGGTTGTTACCTTTTTTACCTTTATTATCTCCCGGCTTCTTGTATAACTGCTTGTTAACACTGGGGAGGTCTATTGGTGATTTTATATGGTGCCGGGAGAAGCCACAACTCTTGTGGCGGAAAATCTCCCATACGTAAGGAGTTCTTGAAGCAGGCCGTGTCATGCATATTAAAAACAATTCTATAGGTGAGTACTCACAGAATTGTCTTTATTCCAAGTGTGACATACACTCCGCTTCAATACATCTTGACAGTTGGGTTATTCTCCAGTAGAGGGCGAACTTCTGCAGAGATGAATGCAAAAAAAGAAGCCCCTCCCGGTCCATAACTACCTGGGACCTCCCACCAATTCCCCAGTTGTCTTCTCTGCAGGGAGCGAGCAAGACAGAAGAAGAAGGCTTCTCTTACTTGCAGGTAAGCCGGGCTCGCACCCGGCCATTTTTGTCCCTATTGCTGCCAGGACCCTCCTAAATTGTCCCTGTATTGAGCCTCCCAGCTTCGGCCGCGGGTCCTTGGTAAAGGTAGGAGCAAAGCTCCACCGTGAGACCCCACCATGGGGTAGGCGGTTATCCAGGTTTTGGTGATCCTGGTGTGGGATGCCCCGTCCCGCTAGGCTTAGGGCCGGATTCTGGCAGGGTTCCCCCCCTTCCGGGTCCCTTACTCTCCTCCGGGGGGGGGGCTACCTGGCCCGCCTCCTTCACCCTTTCCACGTAGGGACGCCATCTTCTGCCCGTGAGTGCCCCATACGGGCTCCCTTAGCTGGATACCTAGGCTTATGCACTTGCGGTACATGGCGCCTGGCGTTATTGTGCCCGTGGGCTACATACATCTGGGGGACATGTGTGTGTGTGTGTGTGTATATATATATATATATATATATATATATATATATTCATATATATATAGTTGTGTGTGTCTATATGCCTTTTATTGGCTCTGTATGGCTGCTTGGCGGTATATACGTGATAATTATATATACATAGTCATATAACTGTATATGAATTTTTCGGTTGTGTGACTGTAATATCTAATGCTAGGGCATCCCTTACTATGCTCTGCTCTTATGTGGCCTATTTTGTGTGTTACAGGTGTCCCCGTATAAGTGCATTTTAAGGGGTCTCTCCTGGTCCTGGGGTCCCTAGATATAAATATTGTCCACCCCAAAAATCCTCCCACTGGGACTTTTAAGGGGCATCCCGGGTTGCTTATGCGTAATCCCCTATGGTCTTGCGACTAACCACAAAAATTCACCATATGGAGGCTCTGCAGGATACCAGGCCCGGGATCCCTTTTTTGACAATCCGGGCCATGTGTGGGGTGTGGGGTATCCCTTACGGGGGAGAATGTGCTGATCCGCATACCATGCGCACAAAATGCCATAACGCGGCAGTCGGGTACCCAGCCTTCTGGGTCGGCTCCTCCCACGTCATCGCCTTCCCCTCCCCACCTGATCCGTACCCCAAGTGACATTGGCACTAGTGGGGAGTTGCTTTCTCATGTTTGGGCTAGGTTGGCCAGCATAGAGAAAATGATTGCTAGCACGGTGGGCAAGAAGCCCCAGGCTAAAAAGAGACATTTGTCGTCGGCCCAGCCATTGTGGGATATTGACGATGAGTCCGCTGAATTGTCAGATTATTCCCCGCTAGAGGAGGGGGAATTGTATCAGTATTCAGAGGCTGACTATGGTCAGCCTGGGAAATTCCAATGTTGGGCAGGCGCTGGGGGATGCCGTTGATACGGCCACTGTTTTGTCAAATTTATTGGAGGTGTTGGATATTGATCCACCTGAGGCGCCCCCGCTTAAGAAGGGGGAATTTTTTGGGGCCTACAAGCCCCGTCTGGAATTCCCTACCCAGGGTCATTTTGATGCGCTGATTCTTAGGGAATGGGAGAGGCCCATTCGGCTCCCTGGTGTGCCTCAGGGATGGGATAAGAAGTATCCCTTTCCGGTGGAGGCGATCAAGCGCTGGTCTTCTCCTCCCGAGGTCAACGCGCCTGTGTTAGGTTTGACCAACTCTTCTTTACTGCCCTCACGCCTCCTCCCTGAAGGATGGCGAGGACAAGCGTCTTGATCAGATGGCGTGCCATGCATTTGCCAACGTGGGCTCTGCCCTGCGGCCGGTTAGTGCATCTGCCCTGGTGTCGCTTGCTACCAGGTCTCTTATCAGGGGCTGGCTGAATAACACTCAGCTGGACCCAGCTAGCGCTGAGTTCGCTATACTTAAGATGTGCGAACTGTTCATGGATTTTGTCATGACTACGATGGAAGACTCCATTGTCGTGTGTAGTAGGACGTCAGCCTTGCTGGTGGCCATGCGCAGACTGGTCTGGCTCCGTCAGTGGACAGCGGACGTTGGAGCCAAGAATTCGTTCACAGCTCCAGATAAATTGGATGCTGTTGCTAAAGGTGGTAACCTCAGTGGAGGAAGCAGCGCCGTCCCTTTCGGGGGGCGGGCTCGTTCACTCCTTCCTTTCGAGGGGCCAGAGCGTCTAGGGGTCTGGCCTTCTCGGGGGTCAGGGGCACGTCCTGGAACAGAGGCAGAGGTCGGGCACGTCCCGTGGCTGCCTGGGGTTCCAAGCCCAAGCCTGCCGTTAAACCGGCTCAGCAATGAAGGGGCGCCCTCACCCGTAAGGGTGGGGGGACGGCTGCGTCTCTTCTTCCGGTTCTGGGCCCGGGAGGTCACAGACAATTGTATCTTGGAAGTGGTCTCCTCTGGGTACAAACTGGAGTTCGAGTACTGGCCGCCCCCAAGATTCTTAAGGTCTCGGGTGCCCTCGGACCCTCAGGCTGCACAGGGGCTCCTGTTGGCAGTAAAAAGCCTTCTGGACATGGGGGTTATATGCCCGGTGCCTCCGTTGGAAAGAGGCAGGGGTTACTATTCCAACCTTTTCACGGTTCCCAAAAAGGAGGGTTCGGTGAGACCCATTTTAGATCTCAAGGTTCTCAACAGGTTTATCAGAGCCAAAAAGTTCCGCATGGAGACTCTGCGCTCGGCTATCAATTCCCTTCGCCAAGGGGATTTTATGACATCCATAGACATCAAGGATGCGTATCTGCATGTTCCGATTTTTCAGGCACATCAGAGATTCCTCCGGTTTGCGGTGGGGGATCAACATTATCAATTCGTAGCTTATCCCTTCGGTCTGACCTCGTCACCGAGCGTCTTCACCAAGGTTTTGGCGGGCGCAATGGCTCTGCTCAGATCTCAGGGCATTCGCATTGTGCCTTATCTGAACGATCTGTTGATTTCTGCTTCTTCCTTTGCCGCAAGTGGGGGACTCCGGAGGTGGATCTTTTTGCCTCAAGGGAATTTGTGTCTCTTTCTCAGGATCCCCTGGCCTTGGCAGTGGATGCCTTGTCTCTGGCATGGAAGGACCTGGGTTTTCTGTACCTGTTTCCACCTGTCTCCATGCTGGACAGGGTAGTTTGCAAGCTGGTTCTAGAAGGGGCACCAGCGATTCTGGTGGCTCCAAGGTGGCCAAGAAGGGTTTGGTACGCAGACGTCGTAAGGATGGCCGTAGACCAGTGCCGGCTTCCCTTGATGCCGGATCTGCTATCCCAGGGCCATCTACTTTACCCCAATTTACAAACGCTGGCTTTGACGGCCTGGCTGCTGAAACCTTCATCTTGAAAGAGGAAGGTTTGTCTTAGGCGGTCGTTCAGACCCTGATTAGGGCTAGGAAGCTGTCCTCTTCTGGCATTTACTATAGAACTTGGAGGTCCTATATTGATTGGTGTGAGGCTAGGGCCTTGCCTTGTAGGGTTTTTTCTATACCCAGGATTTTGGAGTTTCTTCAGCATAATCTGGATCTTGGGTTCCAGCTTAGTACTTTGAAAGGACAGGTTTCTGCTCTGTCGGTTTTCTTCCAGAGGTCTTTTGCTTTACACCCTCTGGTTAAGACTTTTTTCCAAGGGGTGGCGCATGTGCGGCCCCCTCGAAAAGCTGTAGTTCCTGTTTGGGATTTGAATTTGGTTCTTTCAGGTTCTGCAGGGGCCGCCTTTTGAGCTGCTACATGATATTGCTCTTTCGGTTCTCACTCAGAAGGTTGCCTTCTTGGTGGCAATTACCTCGGTTCAGCGCGGCTGTCGATTCAGGCCCCTTACTTTGAGAGACACCAGGATAAGGTGGTTTTTCGTTTTAAACCGGATTCCTTCCTAAGGTGGTGTCTGCTTTCCACCTCAATCAGGATATTGTTCTCCCTTCCTTGTTTCCTAAGCCTAACAATGACAAGGAGAGGGTTTTGCACAATTTGGACGTTGTTCGCTGTGTGAAGTACTATTTGGTGACTACTTATTCCTTCCGCAAGACGGACGCTTTTTTGGTGGTGCCCTGTGCGCCCAGGAAAGGTTTGGCACCTGCTAAGTCTACGATTAGCAAATGGATTCGTCAGGCCATTGTTGGGGCCTATTCTGCTAAGGGGAGGACTCCCCCTTTTAGGGACACTGCACACTCTACTCGTGCTGTGGGTGCATCCTGGGCTTTTCAGCACCAAGCTTCTGTTGAACAAGTTTGTAAGGCTGCTACTTGGTCTTCTGTTCATACCTTTTCCAAGTTTTACAAGGTTGATGTGCAGGCTTCAGCAGATGCTGTTTTTGGCCGCAAGGTTCTGCAAGCTGCAGTGGTTTGAGTTGGTGCATTCTTTACTGTTTATGGTTCCCACCCTTGACGGACACTGCTATTGGATGTCCCAACTGTCAAGATGTATTGAAGCGGAGTGTATGTCACACTTGGAATAATACCGTTTTGTGATTACTCACCTTTAAAACGGATATTATAAGTGTGACATACACTCCGCCCACCCTGTTTGGTATTCTGGATCCTTTATATGGTGAACCATTGTTTTTTGTTAGTATTGTTATAATTGGTTCTTCATGGTCCCTTTACTGCTATCTTACACTGGGGAATTGGTGGGAGGTCTCAGGTAGTTATGGACCCGGAGGGGCTTTTTTTTTGCATTCATCCCTGCAGAAGTTCACCCTCTACTGGAGAATAACCCAACTGTCAAGATGTATTGAAGCGGAGTGTATGTCAGACTTATAATATCCGTTTTAAAGGTGAGTAATCACAAAACGGTATTTTTCTTTCTTTTAATTGAAGGAAAAGAACATCTGGGTGACAGGCTCTGTCCCCTGATAGACTAAACCTGTAACCCCTGGGTTTTATTCCTACCATGAGAGAATAAACCGCAAGCTTGGCGGGAGTGTTATTCATTTCGGGTGTATAAGTGACCCCTCCTATTATTAGCCAACATGTGAATTTTTAATGTTTGCGATAGTGATCCTTAACCCTTTAAATGCCAGCCACGTAAAATTTACGTGGTTGCCTCTCCGTCACTTAAGTGCCAGCCGCATAAAATGTACGTGCCTGGCATTTACCCCTGCTAGTGGGCAAAAAAAAAATACTCACCTGACCCCTCGTTGGATCCTGCCGGGTCTCCTCTTTAATTTGGTGCCATCCGATCCCCCGTGGGGGCTCAGATGGCTCCAGGAGAGCCCCCGGAATAGGCCGCCCCCCCGCTTCTGCAGCAGCAGCTACTAACTGTAAAAAAATAAATAAAAATGACATTCACTTACCTCCGTGTGCGCTGGCTCCTGCTGTCCCTCCTCTTCACCTGGGGGGCCTCCAATCCCCCCCCCCTCAGGACTTACCGATCTTCAGGAGAGAGCCCAGGAGGCTCTCTCCTCTTTCCTCCTCGATGGCGGCCGCCATCTTGCCCTTGGGGCGGGGCTAATGACGTCATCCCGGCCCCGATCTCCGGCTTCAGCCTTCTCAGCTGTCAGATCCCCCTTCACTGGATGCCGATCACCGGCATCTGTCATCAGAGCGGCGAGGGACAAGAGCTTACAATCGGAGGTAAGTACAGTAAAAAAAAATTTTTTTTTTTTAATAAAATACTTTTATTACTTGTGTGGTGTTTTTTTTTTTTTTTCACAGTTAACCCTTTGTGAGCTGGTAAGGGGTCCATGAGACCCCTTATACCAGCTCACAAGGCTCTGGGTCTGGCAAGTCACCTGTGGCTAGTGGGTGACTTGCCATTAACCCCCAGCCCCCCATTACCTGCCTCCCCAACGACCAGGGGGGGGCAGAAGGGCCTGGGCCACTTAGTGGCTATGTGGGCTAGTAGCCAGGGGCCCTGTTTTACAAGCCCCCATAGCTGGCCCGGGTCGGTAATGCTGGGTAGGGGGGACCCTATGTCATTATTTTTAATTAACCCTTTTGTGTTCTGTCATCCAGCAGCTATAAAAGGCTTCTAGCAAGTGAGCAGAAGCCAGTGATCGCCGAGGGACAGAGTGCTCCAGTATGGATGGGAGGTAGGTATTAAAAAAATAAATAATAATAAAATATTTTTTCTCTGTGTGGTGTGTTTTTTTTACATTTAACCCCTTGTGAACTGGTAATGGGTCCATGAGACCCCTATACCAGTTCTCAAGGCCTCCCCAAAGGCCAGGGGGGGGGGCAGAAGATCCTGTGGCCACGGGCTATGCGGGCTTGTAGCCTGCAGGGCCAGGGGCCACAAAAGCTTGCCCCTGCGCCCTGTTCCTACAAGCCCTGCATAGCTGGTCCCAGGCTGGTTACTTTGGGTAAGGGGGGCCCCATGTCATTTTTTTTTTCTCGATTTAACCCTTTGTAGTGTGGATGGTAGTTGTATTTTATTTGTAAATGTTAAAAATTACTTGTTTCAGTTAGGGGGGTCTCCTGGGCAGGAACAGGGGGCTACCGATAAATATGCGGTACCGTTCTAATCGGTAGAAATGGGGCTTTCACGTGCAATATGGTTTTCCCTAATGAAATATATTTTTTATTTTAAATAAAGGAGGCAATTTTCTAAAAAAAAAAATTTATTTATTTATTTTTTACTTAATAATAAATAAAATTAATAATAAATAAAATTTACAAACAAGACATTTCATGTTAAAGCCTAAACTCTGCTGCAAAAAATATATATATAATTTTCCTGAAAATTCCAGCAAAAATGTCGCAAAACATGGCGCAAAATGGGGAAAAATGACCTGTCAACAGAGGGTGACAAAATCTCAAGTAGGCTGGCAATTAAAAGGGTTAATAGTACCTCTGCATGTTGGGTATTGTTCTGTTCGGGGGACCTTGCGCTTTCAGACTTAGCTTGTTTTTTCTTGTTTGCATATTTATATTTTAGGAAAAGGTGTTTTTTATTCAGCTTTTTTATACATTTTTTAGGGAAACCCTGCGCAACCAAAGAATTCTTTGAGGGATCAATTCCAGAAAGATGAGCCCACTACAACAAGCTGGGTACGCTTAGAAAGCTTAACATGTGTTCTTTCAGGGAATATATGGTTTATGGGGGAAATTCCAAATGTAAAGGGTTGTTTTGGTTGAAAAATCGCAAGGTGCGCAGAGCTGAAATTTTCAAGAAAAATTACCGTTATGCTCATGCTTTACTTTGGGGTGTTTGGCAACTCTTCCCTTGACAGTAACTATGCATGTTGGGTATCGTTCTGTTTGGGGGATTTTGCTTTTTCAGATTATTTTTAGGAAAATGTGGCTTTGATTCTGCTTTTTTATCCTTTTTTTAGGGAAACTCTTTGCAACCAAAGAATATATTGAGGGATTACTTCCAGAAAACTGTGGCCACATCAACAAGCCTGGTACAAATAGAAAGCCTGAGGTGTGTACTTCCAGAGAATATATAGTTTGTTGGGGGTATTTCAAATGTAAAGGGTTGTTTTTCTGGAAAAACTGCAAGGTGCGCATAGCGCATATCACAGTTGTATTTTTTCTGAAAATCCCCTAAAGCTCTGTTTCAGTTTGGGGGAGTCTCCTGGGCAGGAAAGGGCATCTACCAATACATATGTGGTACTGCTGTAACCGGGAGAAATTGGGATTTCACACACAATAAGATTGTATTGACAAACTTACATTTTTTATTACAAAAAAACACTACAAATTGTAAAAAATATATTTTTTTTAATTTTTTTGCACATATTTCGCCAAAAAATATTGAGAATACACTAAAAAATGACAAACAAGACATTTCATGTTAAAGCTCAGACTCTGCTGAAAAAAACAATATATAATTTTCCTGGGAAATCCTTTCAAAAATCACATTTGAACATGGGGAGCGCAAAATAGTGCAAAATGGTCTGGCAACAGAGTGTGACAAAAACTCCAGTAGGCTGGCACTTAAAGGGTTAAACTGCTTTTCTTCTTTTACAAAAAATGTATTGGGTTTGCAAGCATTGAGTAGTACATATACAACAGTAAGCGTGCTGGAAAGTATAGGTGCAAATATCGATGTCAACTTAACTGCAGACAAATAAAGACCCTCTATGGAGGGTTACAACAATACAAAGCAAAAAGATGATGCATTTATTATAACATTTAACAATCTTATATGGGCTCCACTAATTATTATAATGTGACAGAAAGGAGTGTGCAACCATATAGGTAATAGTTAAGTATCGTACCTTGTTATGAAGACTGTATGCGGACCTTCATACAAGTCCAGGGGGGTAAGCGTTTTAAAATTAGGGTCGGGGGGCAGGGATAGAAAAAAGGAAAAAAGCCTTTCCAAGAAGCAAGTGGTTACCAGGGATTCTGCAAGCACTCTAAGTACAGGGCCTAAGGTAGCGGTAATTATATTGGGAATACCGGGTCAGTTTGGTTCACTGCGATCCCTACATGTTCCAACCAGGGGCCCCAGATATCACGGAATTGGTCATATTGGTCATTAGCTATCGCCGTAATCTTTTCATTGCACATAGTGTCGGAGATCCTGTTGCAGATTTCAGGCCAGGGTATGGTCGGAGTTTTCCAATTTCTCGCTAAGGTGATTTTTGCTGCCGAGAGGATATGTTGGGTTAAGCGCCATTCAGGTTTGGAGTAATGATTTTTTTACGCAGTAGAAGGGCTTCCCAGGGATACCCGTGACAGAAATTCTCAGGATGTTGGAGATCAGTTCGTATACTTTGTCCCAGGTGGTCTTGGCTACTGGGCATGCCCACCATGTGTGGAGCAGCGTGCCGCCATCCTGACAACCTCTGAAGCAAGAGGGAGAGCTGGAGGGGGAAAACTTATGTACGCGGTCCGGTGTAAGATACCACCTAAGCAATACTTTGAACGCGTTTTCCTGTATAAGGGCATTTCTGGAAGCTTTGTTTATATTACTCCAGATGCTCCGCCAGGTTTCCAACTCCAGCTCCTGGCCCAAGTCGTTTTCCCATTTAACCATGTATTTATGCTTTCCATGGGTCGAGGGGGTCAACACTGCAGCGTATATAGTGGAGATCAGACCTCCTGCGAATTGATCTCCGATGCACCTGTGTTCAAAATCTGTCGGTTTGTAAGGAGGAGGGGATTTTTTCAAGAGCCCTTTTACATAGTGTTGTACTTGTAGAAGCCTAAAAGTTTCAGCTGGTGGGAAGTCCTCTCCAGGGACGAGATCTCCAGGGGGTTTCATCCCATTTGGGGTACACAGCTTGTCAACTGTTACAAGCCCTTTGAGTTTCCACCAGGTAAACTTCTGTCGGTGGGAGACCCCCGGAGCGAATTGGGGGCTACCCAGTATAGGAGAGGCCGGGAGGTATGGGGATGTGAAAATGTGGCGGACCTTGTCCCATACTGACAGAGAGAATCTTAAGATGTTGGGAAGGGCCTTTGGTCTATTTTTTGAGGGAGCCATAGAAGTGAGGCTGGCGCCACTGGGTCACAGTTGGCTATATCGTTTGCAACCGAAAGCGGGGTATGCAACAGGACTAGCGGGGCAATCTGGGCTGCAATGTAATATTTGTAGAGGGAGGGAAAAGCCAGACCGTCTGCCTCCTTCCTACAGTACAGTACATTCTTCCCAACTCTCGGTTTGGCCTTATTCCAGGCGTAGGCTAAAATTTTGCGCTGTAACGTTTCCAAGACCTGCCTAGGGACTTGAATTGGAAGTACTCGAAAGAGGTATAAAAGCTTGGGTAAGAATGTCATTTTCAGGGCCGCTATTTGACCCATCCATGATAGTCTTAACAATGTCCATGATTGCAGTAAGGCCCCTAGGGACTTTATCGCCTCTGGGTAATTGGCACTGTACATTTTATCACTGGTGGCAGTCAACTTGATACCTAGGTATGGTAATTTTTGGGTCCAGGACCACGTGCAGTTTTGTGAGAGGGTGGTTTTAGTACTATCCAGCAGTGTGACGTCCAAAGCCGTGGACTTGGAAGTGTTGAGTTTAAGACCTGAGAATGCGCTAAAGGAATTTAGTAATTTTATAATGTTTGGGACTGAGATATGTGGGGATGAAAGCAGAAGTAACATGTCGTCGGCGAACAAGGATATCTTGTGTCCCCTACCCCCACACGGAATCCCTTTAATTGAGGGGTCATTTCTTATTTTCTCAGCTAATAGTTCGAGAGCCAGGATGAAAAGAAGTGGGGACAATGGGCACCCCTGTCTCGTGCCTCTCTTAATTTGAAAGTCTGTAGAGCTATGTCCCAAGTATTTAACATGGGCCTTGGGGTTTGTATATAGGGCCGAGACCCTGGATTGGAGTCCCGGACCAAAGCCCCATTTCTGTAGGGATATCTGGAGGTATTGCCAGGATAGGGAATCGAATGCTTTCTCCACATCAAGAGACAGGAGCATACCTTCCAGCCCTCGCTCTCGTATACCCTCTATCACCTGCAAAATCCTACGCACACCATCCCCTGCCTGCCTTCTAGGCACAAAGCCTACCTGGTCCTTATGTATTATATCACCCAAAAATACATTGATCCTATTTGCCAGTACTTTTGTGAGGATCTTCAAATCTAGGTTCAGTAGAGAGATGGGCCTGTAGCTTGTCCAGCTATGGGGGTCTTTTCCTGGCTTGGGTATCATGACTATGGTGGCTCTGAGCATGTCAGGGTCCATGGGGTTGCCTTTTTTTTATGTAGTTGTATAGTTTGGCCAGGATGGCGGCAACAACAGGGGCTAGCTTTTTATAAAAGTGAGCCGAAAATCCATCAGGGCCGGGCCGCTTATTGGACTTCAGAGATTTAATGACTTTCAAGATCTCCTCTACTGTGATGTCCTCATCGACCTGCTCACTACTAGCCTCGGATATTGGAGGTATCTTTATGTCAGAGAAAAAGGCCCGGATCTGGTTTTCCTTAGAAGGGGGCGGAGCGTCATATACGTTTGCCAGGCCAGCTGAGAATTCCTCCACTATAGCTTTAGGATTATTAGTTATTAAGCCGACACTAGTTTTAAGCTTAATTGGCTTTGCCGGGCGGTCCTGACATTTTAATTGGGAGGCCAGGAGGGTTCCTGGCTTATTCGCAGATATGTAATATTTTTGCTTTGATCTTCTATATCTGCCCTCGGCTTCCTCCGTTTGGAGCAAGTTAAGCTTAGTTCTAGAGGACTCCAGATTACATAGTGTTCTTTGGGTTGGATGAGCCTTAAAATCTCTGGCAGCCGTTTCGTATTGTGATTGCAGTTGTCTCGACAAAGCAGCTCTGTCTTTTTTTTCCCTGGAGGCTAAGCTTATAAAATGGCCTCTCAGTACTGCCTTAAAGGCCCCCAGACCATAGTTGGCGGCGATTCCGGCTTATCATTCATTTTGAAATATTCCGAGGCTACTCTATTGGCCTCCTCGACCAACGGTTTGGAGGAGAGCAATGCGTCATTTAAAAGCCACGTAGATGACCTACATCTAATATTCAGTGTTTTGCAAGAGATCGCCACCAAGTCATGGTCCGACCAGGGAACTGGGTGAATTCTAACTTGATCTACCTGAGATAGGAACGTTGACAAGACAAAGATATGATCTATCCTGGTTGACAAATTGTGTGGAGCTGAGTAGTGGGTATATTCTTTTTTGTGGGGATGAAAGTCCCTCCACACGTCCGACAACGACGTGCTGTCGATTAATTTTACAAATAGCGCACTGTCTTTCGTCACCTGGGTATTGGGAGGGAGGGACCTATCTAGGTGAGGTTGGAGGGTCATATTTGAGTCCCCGCATAGGAATACCACCCCCCGCTGATGATCTTTTAATAATGTGCAAATGTGTGCCAGAAAAGGGAGTTGCTTAACATTGGGCACATAATAGGTGAAAAAGGTGACCTCCTCATCCTGAAGAGAGTGCCTTGTAATAGTAGGTATCTGCCATCTGGGTCAGCTAGTCGCTTGTGGCACGAGAAAGGGGTGGAATTATGGAAGGCTATAAGTACCCCTTTTTGCTTAGTCCCACTAGTGGCTTGATAGAACTGTTTATACCTGGCATTAACTTGTTTCGGAGAAGAGTTGGTTGCAAAGTGGGTTTCCTGCAGCCAAATCACATCGGCATTCAGGGAATTAATATGTTTAATGACTCTAGACCTCTTGTTGGGAGAATTTAGGCCCTGTACGTTAATCGAGACTAGTTTTAGTCCCATGTGTAACTGGAAGAGGTAGGCATCCACTGGAGAACTATGGCTCGGTGCGACATAGGGAACCCCCCTAGGTAGGTAGTTTGATCTGTTGGTAACTGGGGAGGAAGATTTTCAGGAAAGATGGGGATGAGAGAGGGGGGGGGAATGAATATAATTAAAACATAGCCAACAAAATGCGTGTGGGAGAGCGTATGGCCTGACAATAGGCCGAACTGAGATTATTAAATATAGGCCTTACAGGCTATCAATAAGCTAGTATGCATACAGCGTAAAACCAGAGCGGGGCGAGCCGGGGCCCCAGACCCCGCACGCCCCCCCCGCCTTCCAGCCCCAGTGGCACAAGTGTCACGAAATTCACAGATACATATCTGCTGGGCTATTCAGCGATCACCTGAGCGCCACCTCCACACCACAACATTACTAGGTATATAGATTGATTGTCCTCCAGGACCCGCGAGGGTCGTGGGCAACAATTGAAAAAGACAAGTCATAACAACCTAAATATGGCGTTCAACTAGGGTGAGACTAAAACAAATATAAGACAATTATGCAGTGGTATCAGAAATAAAAAAAAAAGAGTAACTATTATGCATAACTCACGTCCCAAGTAGGTGCAAGTACCCCAGAAACAGGATTCCAGCGCAGAGCATGAGGAGCTGAGCCTGTTACAGCAGTGGGGCAACTGGCTGTTCCACCAAGAAAACATAGGTGAGAAGAAAAAAAGCAAACTCGGCTTCCACAAGCAGTGCGTCCTCAACCGGTGCGGGATGCCCTCAAAGTAGAAGTTGGTGTCAGTGGACGACACGCGTTCAACGAAGATAGGTGCAGATGTCCTCGGGATCTAAAGAATCAGACTGGGTGGAACACCTGGGAGAGAAGACGCTTCATCGCCTGGGATTTTTGCGGTTGTATGTTTTGCCTCAGGGAAGGTGTCGTTTGCAGGTTGTTTCTCTGCGCAGACCTCGGTGTCCTCGGAGTGGAAGGGAGAGAAGGGGCCATGGACTCCAACTCTGGAGTTTTAAAATCTAATGATTTGAATTTGTCTGCCAACTCGGAGGGTGTGGAGACTTGGATCTGTCTGCCCTGGGCCGAGAAGGTGAGTTTGAAAGGAAAACCCCACCTGTAGCGAATACCCCTTGCCTGTAGGACTTGTAGGTAAGGTCTGAAGGCCCTCCTTTTGAGGATGGTTGTCTGGGCGAGGTCAGCGAAGATTTGATAAGAGTGGCCCTGAAATTTGAGAGGTGCCTTTTCTCTCGAAGCCGCCAGGACTTTTTCTTTAGTTTGGAAAAAATGGTACTTTACTATGATGTCCCAGGGAGGCCCATCCGTTGGTCTTTTAGTGAGAGCTCTATTAAACTGCTTTTCTTATTTCAAAATCTTTAAAGCAGACCTTCACCCTGAATAAGAGTCTATCTTATATGTTTCCCACTCCCTGTACATACAGATTGCCCACATTAAAAATCACCCTACCTGCATCTACTGCATTTTCTGAGCTTTTAAACATCCAAGATGGCGGCTCATGGAGCATCAGACAGCCTGCAAACAGGAAGTGACTTCTGACTGTGCTGCTCTGCATTCTGGGATTGCTGACCTTTTCCTGACCCCAGCTCTGCTCTGTCTGTACAAAGCACAGCTATAACCCCCCCTCTATGCTTTACCCCGCTCTCCTCTCCTCAGTATTTGATACTTCTGAGGCAAGATGGCAGCACCCGTATCCTAAAGTCCTGAACAGAGTTACAGGCCAGTGGGGGATAGAATAAAATGTAAATGATTAAAAATGGCAAATATATTAATTTTAGATGCTGGGGAATAGTTTTTTCAAGGTTTAGGCTTTTCATTAAATGATGCTGAAGGTCCGCTTTAACTGCTTTTCTTATTTCAACATTTTTAAAGGTAATGGCAACCCACAGGCTCGATCCCTCGTAGTACTGCTGAGTTAGCCAGTCTAGGTGAAGTCCAGGCGTGCATGTAAGCCCTCTTAGCACAAATTAGCACTGGACACTTGTGATGCACATGTCGCACCCACTGCCAGTCATCAAGGGAGCCTGCTTTCTGAAGGGACGCACACCAGAGCCGGGCTACATCTTCCAGCCATGGGATCGAACCTGCAGGCTTGTATGTTGGTGAGCTTTCTTATTCTAAATGTGGACTAATCACTAGACCTGCTGGCCCTGGATTCTGGAAGACTCCATGGCAGGCCAACTAAGTGCCCATGGGGATTTCCTGATTCAGGGTGCCCCAGTGTGTGAACCCCTTTCGCAGTGGCCTGCAAACCCCTCACCTTTCCTATGGTCCCTCAATGTGATCGAGGGCTGTGGCTGCTTCAATACAACAAAGTGCACTCCTGCGCCTAGACATTCAGATAGGTGAGCGCCGCCACCTGTGCCGATAGTCCTTTCAAAACGACTTTATGCTGTCCAATAGTATGCAAATCCAGGATGCCCTAGGTTAGAAGACCAATCATGTGGATAGTCGAAATCCTGGTGATTGGTCCACTTAATTGCCCTAAAGTGGCTTAAAAGCTATGATGCCCCTGGGCCATTCAAAATTGGAATGCCCTGCTGTGTGAACCCCGCCACCCCCCCTCCCCAGGTAATATTACCCTTTCCCCTGCAGGTCCCATGACACTGTAGCTTCCAACGGCCACATCCCTGGTGTCCCTGTAGCAGTGGCGCGCTCCGGCGCCCAGCCATTTCGTTAGGCATTGGACAACAGGGAAACTGGGGATATGGCCAGCAAGCTGGGTCACATCAGCCGGCATTCTTGATCAGCCAATCGAGCAAACTCAAAAATGTGTGGACGTAGGCTCGGTGGTGGAAAACCCTGCTTTTTCTCCCATCATCCTTCAGGGTGGCCATAAAGAGAAAGGCTCCTCCCCCTAGAAAGGAAACACAACTCGGGCAAAGGTAAAAGCCCCACCCCTTCCTCCAATCCTCAGTATTGTGTTTCCTCTCTGATGGGAAACCTCTGGGACTCTACGTCGTCCATTTTTTACATTGTTTTATTTTTTTTTATTTAACCCCAGGAAGCACCTGGACGGGGTGCTCTCCACCACAGGTCAGGGTCCCTGAACTCAGGGGGTCCACTGCAGCACCGAAACGCCAGCTGGGGTCGCTCTGGCTCTGTTGTTTTAATGAGACAGGGACGGTCCACAATAGCCTGCATCAGGCCTCACCAGGATAAAACGGTGAGATGTATCCTTTCCGCTGTCTATGGGGTTATATAGGCTATAACTCTAGTTATCTCTGCACCCTTTAGAGTTTTAACTGACTTGGGAATCGTTTTGTCTGTTTTGTATTCTGCAGCCTCCTCCTAAGACTAAAGAAAAGGAGAAGGAAAAGGACACTGATGAGCCCATTTTAGACATTAAAGGAGCACTATCACGAAAGAATTGGCCAATGATACCTATGTAAATATGCTGGATGGCAGGAGGAGAGGTCACTTATACACCCGGCATCAGGAAATATCCTTCCAGGCTTGATCTTTATCTGTATAAATGGAAGGAAGAGGAAATTGGGTGACAGGTTCTGTCACCCCTTATACACTAAACCTGTCACCCCTGGATTTTATTCTGAGCAGGAGAATAAAACCACAAGCTTGGCAGGAGTTTTATTCGGTTTGGGTGTATAAGTGACCTCTCCTCTCATTAGAAAATGTGTTTATATGAGTTTTTAATATTACACAATTTCGTGATACTGCTAAGACTGTTAAATTGCCTTTGAATAGATCCATTTGTCAGGCCTGTTTAGAACACAGGTTGCAAAACAATAGTTTAAGTTCAGTTTTTTTTTTACTTTTAACGTTTAATACTGAGGATTGCGGGGGCATTTAAATTTGTCCCAGTTATATTTCCTCTCTAGGGAGAGAGCTTTATTTTTCATGGCCGTCCTGAAGGACTCGTGGTAATACTGTTACCGGAGAGATTAACAGGGATTTTTTGTGCCACCACCAAGCAGGCTGCATAGCGCAGGTACTCGGGTGCAGAGGGAGGGAAAAACAAGTGTTGAGCTGCTTTAAAGTCCCTTTCCGGGCATTAAATATACTATATTCCCTGCTTCTCTGTGCTGCACCACTGTCTTTTTACATAAAGGAGCACTATTGCGAAAAAATGGCCCAGTGATAAAAATCTATATAAATTTGATGGATGGCAGGAGGAGGGGTCACTTATACACCCCACATTAAGAAATACCCAGCCAGGCTTGTTGTTTTGATTTTGATGGAAGGAAGAGGAAGAGGACATCTCGGGTGACAGGCTCTTTCACCCCTCATACACTAAACCTGTCATCCCTGGATTTTATTCCTACCAGGGGAAGAAAACCACAAGCTTGGCGGGAGTTTTATTTAGTTCGGGTGTATAAGTGACCCCTCCTCTCATTAGCCAATGTGTTTATATGGATTTTTAATATTACACAATTTCATGATAATGCTCCTTTAATGATGTCCGAGAATGAGCGCTTCCCTTCCTCCAGAGCCGGATGGACCTGGCTGCGTCCATCAGACTGGCTTCATACTCCCTGACTAGACCACTCCATTCATTGCAACGGTGAGGGCAAGCCAAGTTGAGTTCCACATTCCCCCTCCATTGTAATGAATTGAAGAGCCATGTTGGGGGTGTGAAGCCAGCAACAAGGCCCCATGGGAGCCACCATGTAAGTCCACAAGAACTGGGAGACGGAATGGGTTACACATAGACTGGACATCCACTTTAATCTACTGAGGGAAATAAGTTAAATCTGCATAGACACTGTACAGTGACAAAAAACAGACAAACAGGACTTATTAATCATACTGCAGCAGTGCAATATATGAAATATTCCATACGGGAACCTAGACATGTGTAAAAGAGGCTTAGGTATCTTGCTGTCTTACCTTGTAGCTGCTTTTGATTTTCTCCCCATATTTAATACATACCAGTAGTATTAGATGTAGGGAAATATGACTGTGTCACCCATTATGAGCAATAAGTATAGCGAGTGAAATGTACTAACTGCTCCTCTGTTGTATTTCAGGGTCCTTTTCACAAGCTCTGTTCTCAACCTGGCTGAACTAGTAGCTCTCAGGCCTGACCTCGGGAGGCTGAAGAAGGTCTTGTATTTCCACGAGAACCAGCTGGTCTACCCTGTGAGGAAAAGCCAAGATAGGGACTTCCAGTACGGCTATAACCAAATCCTTTCCTGGTAAGTACCTTTTAGTCTCACGTTTAGTACTGTTCTTTGGATACCCAGGGTTTTGAAAAACTGCAACGTGTAACATTCTGTAGCAACCAATCAAAGGCCACATCATTGGAATGACTTGAGAAATCTCATGAGTCATAACACTGTACACTGTGTGGTTGAGCTATTTTATAAAAGTGGCTGTTCAGTGACAAAGTGTTATTCCCCCCCTGCCAGTTTTTAGAACTTGTTAGTTCTAACATTTGAAAGGTGACTTTGACTATCCTGGGTTTTGGTCTTTGCCCTCAGGGCACCCCTGTGTGTGAAACCCCCACTCTCCTTTCCCCAGTCCTATAATGCATGCATGGCCTCCCGTCCAATCAGCATGCTCGACTGCGCTGACGTTAACTTGTCTAGACGAGTCTGGCGTGCAGATGGCTGCAGTGCCTGCGCCGGCCCCTCACAAATGCCTGGCGTGAGTGTGTGCCCTGCTAAAGGTATAGTAGGGAGGTGCTGGGTTTACTGGGCCACCTGGGGGTTTTTTTTTTCAGCGTGGCAACCCCGAATCTGGATGCCCGTGGAGTAAGGAGTATGCCTGCCATGGAGTCTCTTAGACTCCAGGGTGGTTTTTGGTCCAATTTAAGAGTTGAAGAAAATCATGTTTTGTCATCTTACTTGTAGGTCTATCAGTTCTAGAGCCTAACATTTTGTGTCTTGCCGCTTGTGCATGATTTACATCAGTGGAGAGAGGGCAGACGCCTGACTGGCTGGTTTAGAGAAAATTAGAGGTCAGCTTCCTTTGTCTTGTATAATGGAGTGTGAGAAAACGTTTGATAAATTCCGCAATGTCCATCTTGTCATTTGCTCCACTAAGCCCAATGAAGCAGATCAACGTCACTTAAACAGCGATTGCTTCGCACTAAGTGATGCTTCAGACCTCTCTTGTTAAGTAATGTTGTAGACCTTTAAGAAGTCTGCATGGCCATTTCATGTGAGGGTAAGCCATCGCTCAGAGAGGACTTTTTATAGAAGCTGTGTGTTTAAGTGGAAAGATGATTATTCAGTCTCATTGCATATTGCTGGTATATGCCGTGGCTGTGACCATCCTTATTAGAGTGTGTCTCTTTATTCTTAGTATACAGTACGTACTGCTCCAGATAGATTACTTACATTTGGGTTATCCTCCGCCAGATGGCGCTGCACTGCAGAGACATGCAAAAACAGGCTCCTCCCGGCCCCTCAAATACCCGGGGACCTCCCACAAATCCCCAGATTTCTCTGCAGTGCTTACTGCGAAGACATGAAATTATCACTTTGTCGCAGGTGAGCGGGGCTATTTGCCTGCGGCCCTGTTGGACTATTCCCACCCGTCCTTCGTGTGATGTGCCTCCCAGCCTGTGCTGCGCTGGTCGGGTGAAGGTAGGCGGCACCATGCGTGCTTATGGAGCGCTGCTCCACCGCAGTCCCCCACCAAAGGGTAGGCGGTATAGGCTGATGGTGAGCCTTTATGGGATGCCCCTCCCGCATTATTGTCCCATGCCCCGGTAGCGGTGGGCCCTGTACAAAGGGCCGCCATCCTCCCTCATTCTCCCTGTAGAAGGGGGGGGGTGTGTGGGTGAGCGTGTATCGTGATTCGTGCATACGGCCTTTTGTCATGTTTTTTGGACTAGTATATGTGGTGTCAGCCGCCGCGCTGACTTGTCTTTTTACTATTGCAAATGCCGCCGCCACGCGCGCCTTTTCCTTCATTTGGCGGCGTTACCTTAGACGCTTCTGCGTTCTTATTGGCTGCTTGTCGGTGGACTTCGCGCTCTTTGGGGGGGCGGGGCCTGGCGCGCCCTGCGTTGCGGCTCGCTCTGGCCTGCCCTTGGAGGTACTCGGCGTCATGTTGTCAGGTCGCGCGCGCGTGTGACGTTCTTACTTACCGCGGTCCGTAAGTGCCCTTGCAGGCGGCTTTATACTCATTGTTGTGTGTTTGGTTCTGACACCCTTTCTTCTCATTGTGTCTTTCAGACGGGTGAATCCATTGGCTTCTCCCGGCCCGGTGTAATTGATAGTTGGGCCTTGTAAAATTACTCCCACTTCCCTAGCGGGTCATTGGGGCATTCAGGATTGCTTTATAGCGTCAATCCCTACTGGCATATTGTGCCTAATAATCACCATATGGAGGCATCTCAGGATAATGTGACCGGGGTCCCCTTGGGACAAGACCGGCTGTGTGTAGCGTGTGGACAGCCTCATGCTGACGCTGACATGGCATGGGTCTGCGTACCCTGTGTTGAGCAATTGCTGACATTGCAATCTGGCCTGCCAGTGGCTGCACCTCATTTCATTACTCCCCCCAGCTTAAATCTCTCTCCTGTTGAGTTGCATACTTGTTCTCAGCCTGATGTGTCTTCTAGACTGCCTACTGCTGAACAGATTATTGCAAGGTCTTTAGCGCATAAGGGCCCTGGTAAGAAGCGGCACTTGACGCCTAATGTTACTGTTTTCCCTATGGGATCTCAGGAGTTTATGAATCTGTGTGGCTATACCCCATCTGATGAAGGAGAGCTCTTTTCTGATTCAGGCTCATCTGATGAGAGACCAAGGGGTCATGACGATTCTGGCTCTGACCCCTGTGCCCCGGATGACACTGACAGATTATTGACCCAGATCTTTGAGGTTCTGTCTATCTCTCTCCCTGGTGAGGCTCCCAAGCAAAAAGGGAAGCATTTTCATACTGCTACATCACGTTTGGAATTTCTAGAGCAGGCACATTTCCATACCCTTGTGCTCAAGGAATGGGAGTGCCCCAGTAAACTTCCCGGGGTCCCAAGGAATTGAGATAGGAAGTATCCCTTTCCCACTGAGGTGGTTAAATGTTGGTCATCCCCCCCCCCCCCCCCCCGAGGTGGATGTCCCGATCCTAGGGCTATCTAACACCCATGTCATGCATTCCCCTGATTCTACTACCCTGCGGGATGCTGAGGACCGGCGCATTGACCTGCTGGCCTCCCACGCCTTTGCATGTGCGGGGACGGCGCTGCGCCCGGTCTGTGCCTCTGCTATTACTGCTGTGGCCACTAGAACCCTTATCAGAAATATGCTTGATAGTGCCCCTGATGATCTCCCTTGTGAGGTGTTTAATGCACTCTCCAGTTGTGATGTTTTTTGTAAATTTTGTCCTATTAGCATTGGATGACACCATCAGCATGTGTGCAAGAACTTCTGCCCTCGTGGTGGCTATACGCCGCTTGGTTTGGCTGCGACAGTTGGGTGCTGACAATGCTGCAAAGAAGTCCCTAACTGAGCTTCCCTTTAAGGGGCTACGACTGTTTGGGGCCCGTCTAGACCTTTTTGCTAAGAGAGGTAAGTTACCCCAGTGCAGACGGCTGTATCGGTCCCTTCGGGGCCAGGGCTCCCCTTCACCCCCCTACCATGGTATTAAACAAGAAACAGGGGTGCCCTTTGCGGGGGCTCATGCAGTTTCCTGTCCCAGGAGCAGAAGGCAACATCCTGGCTCCTTCGGGGGGGCTAAGCCCAAATCCTCTCCCAATGGGGCGCCCTCGCCCGTCAGGGCGGGGGTAAGGCTGCGGCACTTTGCTCAAGTCTGGAGGCATCACGCCTCAGACTGGTGGATTCAGGAGGTAGTGTCCTCCGGCTACAAGATAGAGTTTGCTGTGCGGCCTCCCCCAAGATTTATCAGGTCCCGGATACTTCAGGACCCTGCCTCTGCTCAGGTGTTGGCGCAGGCCGCGCAGGGCCTGCTGGGTTTGGAGGTCATTTGCAGATTTCCCTTAAAAGACCGAGGCAAGGGGCTCTACTCCAATCTTTTCACAGTTCCCAAGAAAGATGGGTCAGTCAGGCCCATTCTGGATTTAAAGATCTTCAACAAAATTGTCAAGAACAGGTGTTTTCGCATGGAAACTCTGCGCTCGGCCATCAGCTCCTTGTGCCCCGGGGGTTTCATGATGTCTGTGGACATCAAAGATGCTTACCTTCACATCCCTGTGTTCTCAGGACACCAAGGTTCCTCAGATTCGTGTTTGAAGATAAACATTACCAATTTGTGGCCTTGCCATTTGGCCTCACTTCAGCTCCCAGAGTGTTCACCAAGGTGCTGGCAGGGGTGATGTCTCTGATGAGGTCAAGGGGCATCCTCGTGCTGCCCTACCTGGACGACATACTCATCACCTCTCGGTCTCTACAGCAGGCAGAGTTGGACACTCAGCTGGTGGTGGCCACCCTGGAGTCCTTCGGCTGGGTGATCAATCACCCCATGTCTTCTCTGTCCCCTTCCTCGTTGGCCCCTTTCCTGGGAATGATTAGGGAAACGGTTCAGTCAAGGATATTCCTTCCTCAACAGAAGGTGGAAGCTCTAACTTCGCAGGTGAGGGTCCTGCTGTCGTGTCTCCATCCCTCCCTCAGGCAGGGAATGCAGTTGGTGGGCCTGATGGTGGCATGCTTCGAGGCGGTGCCTTTTGCTCAGTTCTATTTGAGGCCTCTACATCTTCACCTTCTGTCAGTATGGGACAAGGACCCAACGTCAAGGTCTGTGTGCTCCCCCCCCCCCCCTTTGGTCAGGCGGTCTCTTCGTGGTGGCTGGACTCCAGGAACTTGCTGGGGGGCAGGTCCTCCTGGCCCCCCCCTCGGAGACGGTCACCACGGATGCCAGACTGTCAGGATGGGGGGGATTATGGAAGTCCTTGTGGTTCCAGAGGAGGCAGGGCCCTCAGGAGGCCCATTTACCCATCAACATTCTGGAACTACGGGCGATCAGGTTGGTACTGGAGCAGTTGACCAATTACCTGAGGGGTCTGTCTGTGCAGGTGCGCTCAGACAACTGGAAGCCGGTTGCCTACATCAACCATCAGGGAGGGACCCGGAGCAGGGGGGCCCTCCAGGAGGTGTCGCAAATTCTGACATGGGCGGAGGCCAATGTTCAATGCATTTCGGCTGTGTACATCCCGGGAGCAGAGAATCTACTGGCAGACTCTCTGCAACAGGGTATTCCAGTCCCTGTGTCACCGTTGGGGTCTACCGGATGTGGATATGTTTGCATCCCGTCACAATCACAAGCTCCAGGCTTTTGTCTCCCTGTCTCTGGATCCTCTGGCCTTGGCCACAGATGCTCTGTCCATGTCATGTCGGGAATTTCGGCTCCTGTATGTCTTTCCTCCATTCCCCCTGCTGGGCAGGGTCCTGCTCAAGATTGCTCTGGAAGGGGTGCCAGTCATTCTGGTGGCCAGAGTGTGGCTCGCAGACGTGGTGCAGATGGCAGTAGACCAGTACGTTCTGCCAGGAGTGCCAGATCTGCTCACTCAGGGCCCCTTACGCCATCCCAATTTACAAACTCTGGCTTGACGGCCTGGCTGCTGAAACCTCCATCTTGATGGAGAAAGGCTTGTCTGCCTCGGTGGTTGAGACCATGGTGAAGGCTAGGAAGGATACTTCTCCTTCCATCTATTATAGGGTATGGTGTACCTACATTGACTGGTGTGAGTCTAGGTCTCTTCCCTGTCGGGTGTTCTCAGTTCCCAGGGTTCTGGAGTTTTTACAGCATGGGTTGGAGTCGGGTCTCCAACTCAGTACTTGAAGGGTCAGGTTTCTGCCCTGTCTGTTTTCTTTCAGAAGTCTTTTGCTCAGCATTCTTTGGTTAAGGCTTTCTTTCAGGGTGTTACTCATGTGCGCCCCCCACGAAAACCTATGGTCCCTGTTTGGGATTTGAGCTTGGTCTTGTCTGCCTTGCAGGGTGCTCCCTTTGAACCTATTCAGGATGCTGCTCTGGCTGTACTTACCCTCAAGGTTGTCTTTCTGGTGGCTATTACTTAGGTCAGGAGTGTGTCTGAGCTGGCGGCTCTGTCTATCCAGCCTCCATACTTTGAGAGACACCAGGATAAGGTGGTGTTTTGCTTTAACCGGATTTTCTGCCTAAGGTGGTGTCTGCTTTTCATTTGAATCAAGATATTGTTCTTCCTTCATTGTGCCCTAATCCTAGCAATGCTAAGGAAAGGGTTTTGCTTTCCTTGGATGTGGTCAGGTGTCTGAAGTATTACCTAGTAATCACTGAGTTCTTCAGGAAAACTGATTCTCCCTTTGTGGTCCCTTCTGCTCCTAGGAAGGGTTTGGCTCCTGCCAAGTCTACTATCAGCAAATGGATCCGTCAGGCTGTGATTCAGGCCTATTCTTCTAAGGGGAAGAATCCTCCCTTCCGCCTTACTGCTCATTCTACTCGTGCTATTGGTTCCTCTTGAGCTTTCCAGCACCAGGCTTCTGTTGAACAAGTTTGCAAGGCCGCTACTTGGTCTTCTGTTCATACCTTTTCAAGGTTTTACAAGGTTGATGTTAGGGCCTCAGCTGATGCTGTTTTTGGCCGCAAGGTTTTGCAAGCGGCAGTGATTTAAACTGTCTGCTGTTACCTTTTTGTTGGGGATCCCACCCTACTTTATGGACACTGCTATTGGATGTCCCAAGTGTAAGTAATCTATCTGGAGCAGGACGTACTGTATACTAAGAATAATACAATTCTGTGAAATACTCACCTGTAGAATTGGTATTATAAGTATACAGTACGTCCTGCTCCACCCCACCCTGGTTTTTGTATTATTCTGGATCCCCTGTATGGTGATTGTTATCATTGTTATAAATTACCAGTTTTTTGGGTGGTTAAATTCTCCCGGCTTCTTGTTCACTGCTTTTCAATGCTGGGGATTTGTGGGAGGTCTCCGGGGGCTGGGAGAAGCCTGTTTTTGCATGTCTCTGCAGTGAAGCGCCATCTGACGGAGGATAACCCAAGTGTAAGTAATCTATCTGGAGCAGGACGTACTGTATACTTATAATACCAATTCTACAGGTGAGTATTTCACAGAATTGCTCTCCTGTACACTGCAGAGAATACTACAAACTGTTATGCTCTAGAGCAGGGGTTCCCAACCTTTTTATCATAAAGTATTGCCTATCATTTTTCCAATGGTATCAAGTACCTCCCAATACATATAATTTTTTTATGTTTGTACTTGGAATAGTAACCCCCATCCCCCCACAATGCTTCTAAAGGGCTTGCCCCTAAACACCATTTCTGCCACCCCCAATGAGTAATATTGTTTACCCATGTATAGAGCAGGAAGCACCGCAGCAATAGGAGTTTATGCTCCGCCTACAGGTAATATGTATTGTGACTGGGGGCTGTTGAAGAGGTATTGTTATAGGGGGAAGGCTATATTTAAATGTTTTGAGAGGAAGGGAGATAGGCATCATCAATGGAACTTTTAATGGGTAACTGCAGCCTGTTTGCACCTTGTTTGATATGGGTCCCAATAGGTTGTAGGTTCCAAATTAATGTGCTACCCCCTTAGGTTACTAGGGAGGCATCTCAGAATTGGATACCTCACTTCACTTAATACTCACATGCATTCCCTTTCAGCTAACCACTGTTTCACCACATGACTGGCAACTGCATGCAGCCACATAACCGCCAATTGACCAAATGGGCTTGCATGGCACCCTGTCATGTGAGGGTGAAAACTGATGGCCAACAACAAGGCAATACTTGTGGGTAAGTGCAGGAAATCCCACTTGCCCCGCAAACTTGGCTTGCCTTGACTGACAGATCGGGTGATTGTAGAGGAGCACTAGGGTCAGGTGCTCGGGGAGCGCTGCTCCAAGATGCAGACCCTGTAACACAAAGGGTGTCCGGCCATAGGCTTTATGGTGAGCCTGCTGAGGGATGTGAAAATTCTGCCTTTGCTATGTGTAGGGGGTGAGTTGTGTTTGGGGACTGGTGTTGCTGGCTATCTCCCCCTTATTCTAAGTATGTCACACACCCCGCTTCAAGACATTCATTACACTTGGGTATACTGACCTGTAGATGGCGATCTTGCAGAGATGTCAATAAAAAAAGGTAAGACCCTCCCGCCCATAAATACCTGGGACCTCCCACTCATTCCCCAGTCTTTCATCTCTGCAGTGGCGAGCAAGTCAGAAGATGATGTCTCCTCCTTGCAGGTAGCCGGGATGACTCTCCATTCCTCTATTCCTGCCCGGATCCCCTTATTTAAATTACTTGCCTCCCAGCCTAGGCTGCTGGTCTGGGCAAAGGTAGTTGGCACCCCTGGTGCTTAGGAGCCGTGAGACCCCATAACAAGGGGTAGGCGGCTATCCGGGTTGGTGATCCCGGTTTGGGATGCCCCGTCCCTTGGCCCTACCCTGGCATGGATTCCCCCTCTCCCGGATACCCTTAGAGGGGTGGGGGCCGGGTCCCTTATGGATTCCTCTCATTTATTGTGTATGTGTGTGTGTGCTTAACTGTGTGTGGGCTTTTACTTTTTGCCTGGCGCTGGCGGTCCCGCGGCACTGGCCTCCGGCGTGCTGCAATGGCGGTGGTGAGCGCCCATGAGGGCTTCTTCTCCTCTGGGCGGGGCCGGGCGCTCGCGCCTACGGCCCGTCCCCGTGCTGCGGGCGCGTTTTCATGTCCCGGCTTCTGGCCGGGAGAGACGGGCGCGACGCGCGAACCGCGCCGGCCCTCCCTCCCTCCCTCCCTCCCTCCCTCCCTCCCTCCCTCCTCCCTCCTCCTCCCTCCCTCCCTCCCTCCCTCCCTCCTCCCTCCTCCTCCCTCCCTCCCTCCCTCCCTCCCTCCTCCTCCCTCCCTCCCTCCCTCCCTCCCTCCCTCCCTCCTCCCTCCCTCCCTCCTTCCTCCTCCTACTGCACAGTGCGCGTCTTCACTGTGCCTGGTGTGCGGTACTGAAGGTCGGGTGAGTGGACTGATGGCCATCAGATTCATCTGTTTTTTACTCTTTATACATTCTAGCATGGTCTGAGCGTGTGCTTGTGTTTTGTGTTCCAGGTGGACCATTGATCATATTAAAGGGGGATTCTCCCGGTCCAGGGTCCCTGGTTAAAATTTTAGCTGGCTTAAAATCCTCCCACTTGGGGCATCCCGGGTTGCATTATTGCGTAATTCCCTCGGAGCATTGTACACATATATTTATATATATATTATTAAAAAAATCACCATATGGAGGCTTCCCCGGATACTGGGCTTTTTCCCCCCCTCGGGGCAATCCAGGCTGTGTTTGGGGTGTGGGGTATCCCTTTTGGAGGATGATGTATTTCTATGTGTACCCGGTGCGCAGCGGTCTATTACGCGGCAGACCGGATCTCAGGCGTCCGGTTCTGCTCAGCCAGTCTTCTCTTCGTCTCCCCCTCGCTTGACACGTACCCCGTGTGAAGTGGTCATTGGCGGGGAGTCGCATTCTGAGGTGTGTGCCAGATTGGCCAATCTTGAAAAATTGTTTTCCAGTGCCGTTGCTAAAAAGGCCACGGCAAAGAGAAAACATTTGTATACGGCCGCGCAGGGCCTTGATAGGGAGGATTTTGACTCCCTGGATTGGTCTGATTGTTCCCCGCGTGAGGAAGGGGAGCTGTATGAGGAGTCTGAGGGCTCCGATGACCAGCAGTTTGTGGGTGCTGATACAGAGCAGGGCCAGGGGGACTCCTTGGATACCTCTAGGGTCCTGGCTCATATGTTTGAGGTCTTGGCTATTTCTCCCCCCGAGGCGGCTCCTCCCCTGAAGGGGGAGTTCTTTGAAGTGACCAAGCCGCGCTTGGAATTTCCTTATCAAAAGCATTTTGATGGTATCATTCTTAAGGAATGGGAGAGGCCGACTCGGCTTCCGGGTGTCCCACAGGTAATATCCCTTTCCGGTGGACGCGGTGAAGCACTGGTCGCCCCCCCGAGGTGGATGCTCCTGTTTTATCTGTCAATATTTTTTATTTTTTTAGAAAAAGAAGGCAATACAGAAATGGGTGATCAGCTAAGCAGAAATTCATCCCACGCAGGGGAGGCAAGCAACACAGTGGTTACAGCAAGTTACCGTAATCTGAGCCAAGGGCAAGACACAGCAATTCAGATCATCAAGAAAGTAAATGGCAATGTAATTACGGTGTGGCAAGAATATGAATAAACAATTAATACACCAGGATCTGTCAATCATCAATCACATTGTCTCTCGCGTCAGTTAACAGCAGTTTTAAGCAAACCGTATTAGCATCTCACCACAGCCCACCCCCCGCCGCTCAGCCTGGCCCATGGCCCAGGAGACCGACGAGAGGCGGGCCGCAGAACAAGAAGTGGAGAGGGACACAGGGAAAAAAAAAGAGAAAATGGGGGAGAGCAAGATGGGAGAAGGGAGTGAGGGACGAAGGAGGGGTGACGGGGGGGAAGGGGGTCCTCGCAACCTGGTCCACACCGATCGCCTAACTGAGCATTCCCGATGGAGCATTAGGCCAGGCATATTGTATCCATGGTTCCCAGATGGAGAGGAACCTATCTTGGGTGTCGGCTAGGATGCTTGAGAGCCTCTCATTGGCCAAAAACCCATTCATCCTAGACGACACCTCCGACAGCGGAACAATCTGTTTCCTCCAGGCCCTGGCAATGGTTTGCTTCGCCACCAGGAGCAGGTAAATGAATAGTTTGTTCTGTTTTTTGGTAAGCTCTGGAGGTCTACGGTGGAGGAGGGCCACCCAGGGATCTCTTCTGATACTTGTCCGAAACATTTTACCGGCCATCCTGTATACGTGGGACCAAAAATGGGTCAACATGGGGCAGGTTCACCATATATGCATAAAGTTTCCCTCAACGCTACAACCCCTGAAGCATGTATTGGCCTGCCCTGGAACATTTTACCGAGGCGACTGGGCACTAGGTACCAACGAAACTAAACTTTGTAAGCCGTTTCAGTTGTCAAAACATTCATGGAGCATGAAGAGGCAGCATTCCAAATTTCCGCCCACCCCCTATCTGAACGACAGGGACCCAGATCTCGTTCCCATATTTCCACATGGACGTGTGTACCCGCCCCTATGTTGTTCAACATAGAGTACAACGTGGATATTAACCCCCTGCGGAACGGGTCTGCACTACAGACCTCCTCAAAGGGGGTGCATCTCCGAAAGGGTTGCCCCAATCTAGTTAAGGGTGATAACCAGTGTCTCAACTGCAGATACTGAAAAAAGGCCCTCTGGGGAACATCAAATTTTTCTCTCAGGGAACCATAGGACAAGAACCCATCCTCTGAAAGAAGGTGCAACACCCTAGTTATCTTGTGCTCCATGCACCATTTATAAGTTGGTCTATTATCCATCCTCGGAGGGAAGGACGGGTTGCCCCAGAGATGCGCTAGAGGAATGTGGGGAGACATGGGAGGCGGAGTATTTCACCGAGTCCCACACCGAAAGTGAGTGCTTCATTAGGGGGCTAAGCGTCCCAGGTCTGGACGCCGGGTCCATCCATAGCAAGCCATCAACCGGGGTCGGCGAGCAGTCCGGGAGTTCCAGAAACGTCCAGAGGGGAGGCTTTAAAGAGGAATGCATGGGGGCCAGCTGGGCTATTTGGGAGGCCTTGTAATACATACTAATATTAGGGACACCAAGCCCACCTAAAGACCTGTGACAGAACATGGTGCGCTTGGGTACACGCGGACGTGCACCAGACCAAATAAAAGCCGATATTCTCCTCTGCATCGCACAAGTCTATACGATGGGATTGGTACTGGCAACTTCTAAAAAAGTATAGGAGTTTGGGGAGGATGGACATTTTAACTGCATTTATACGGCCCAGCCAAGAGAGCGAATATGGCATCCAAGTATCAATCCAACCGTGCCAGGGATCCGAACAAGGGTGGGTAATTAGCCCCATGAAGGTCTTCATATGCCGCCGTAATACGTACCCCCAGGTATAAAAGCGGCTCTGTCGCCCATTTAAAGGGGAAATTAGCTTTAATTTGCGTCACCACCTCCGAGGTCAGGGATATATTGAGGGCCTGGGATTTATCACTATTTATGGTCAAGCCGGAGATGCGGGCGAAGTGATCCAGAATGGCGTATAAGTTTGGGAGGGAGGTAAGGGGCTGCGAGACCGCCAACATAACGTCGTCCGCAAAGAAGAGGGCCTTGTGGTGGATTCCCGCCACTTCCAGTCCCTTAACATTCGGGTTTCGCCTTATCGCTATACCCAGAGGCTCCAAAGCCAGTATAAAGAGAATCGGGGAGAGGGGGCACCCCTGCCTTGTACCTCTAGAGATCCGGAAGGTCTCAGAAGTAAAGCCCGAGTACCGCACCCGTGCTGTCGGGCCATCGTAGAGGGCTTTGATCCAGTCCAAAAATCGTTGTCCGAAACCCCATTTCCCCAGAACCCAGAGTAGGTAATCCCAAGACATAGTGTCGAAAGCCTTCTGTATATCAAGGGACATTAAGAAGGCTGGGATGCCTCTCGCCCGGGCATGGTGAACCAAGTGGGCAACCTTCCTGACATTGTCTCCAGCCTGGCGGGATGGTACAAAACCCACCTGATCTCTGTGAACAAGGCCCTCCAGGAACGTATTCAATCTGGTTGCCAACACTTTGGCCAACAGCTTCACATCGGTGTTGATTAACTATATGGGCCTGTAGTTGGGGATTAACAGGCTATCCTTGTCGGGCTTAGGTATCATACAAATGTCCGCTAATATGGAGCTTGGGCCCAAGGAAGCCTCCGCACACATGGCATTGAAGAGGTTGGCCAGGTGGGGCGCAAGGAGGGGTGCAAACTTTTTGTAATAAAGACTTAATGGCCACTAATATCTCCTGGGGTGTGATAGGAGAGTCCATCAGGGCAATGTGGTCTGGGGTAATGGACGGTAGCTCAACGTGCTCAAAGAATCTCTCGAGGTCAGCGTCATCGGCTCTCGGGGGGGGGGGGGGGGGGGCGAGTATAATGTAGATAGGAACCCCTGAAATCCGGCTACAATTTTGTCCGGGTTAGCCGTAGTGGAACCCGAATTGAGCTTAAGCTTTACCGGCTGCCGGCTGTCCAGGACGGTGGCTTTCAGCTTCCGGGCCATCATAGTATCGGGCTTGTTGCCCCTAGCGTAAAATTTTTGCCTGGCCCAACGAAGCCGCTTCTCAGCCTGATCATCCAGGAGCACGTTGAGTTCCGTCCTAAGCCTATCGACGGTCTCTTCCACTGTTCCTCGGCCTGCTCATATTTTAACGTCAATTCCTTAAGTCGCTTCTGTCTCTCCCTTTTCCTAAGGGAAGCAATGCTTATGATATTACCCCGCATAACAACTTTCTGGGCCTCCCAGAGGGTAATCGGGGAGCGGACCGAATCAATATTCAGGGTAAAATAGTCCTTAAGGGCGTCTTGAATCTTCAGGCATGTGTCCTGAGAGCACAAGAGGGAGTCATTCAGTCTCCAATTATAGGAGCGCTTAGTTGGGACCAACAAGTCAACCGCCGCCATTACAGGATTATGATCCGACCAGGTCGAGTTATAGATTTTGGAGCTAATGATTGCCGGGAGTATAGCCTGAGGGACAAAGATATGGTCTATCCGACAAATGGACCCATGGGGATTAGAATAGAACGTTAAATCCCTGGTGGTGAGGTTTTTTTCCCTCCAGACATCACAAAGACCGTGAGTGTCCAGGAGATCACCAAAGACAATAGAGTGAGGGTCCGAACCCTGCGTCACACTTGCGGGTTGGCCCGTCCTCTGTCTGTCCACCTTAGGATTCACCACCATATTAGAATCCCCGCCCATTATCAGGATGCCCTTAGTGTTGTTCTGGACTACCGACAGCAGGTGTTTAAATAAGCGTGTCTGGAAGGAATTAGGCGTATAGTATGTGACCAGAGTGATATCAATGTCATAGAGAGACCCCTGAAGGACAACATATCTACCAGTCGGATCAACGATTTCTTTACAACAGATAAAGGGGAGATTTTTACTAAAAGCTATCAACACCCCCCTTTTCTTTTCTCTAGCACACGACATATGGGACACAGGGTAGTGATGGCTCAGGTACTTCGGCCTAGAGTGGACTTAGAACCTTGTCTCTTGTAGAAAAAGTATATCCGCCTTACAGGATTTATAATAGTGAAAAGCCTTATTCCTCTTAACAGGGCTGTTAAAGCCCTGGACATTGTGAGAAATTAGTTTAACGTTTAGCCCCACCATCAGGACAGAGTTGTTTCACGAGATGAGGAAAAGGGCAGACCAGGTGCGAGGAGGCAGGGGAAGAAAAGGGGGCTTGGGTAGGGGAGGGGGAGAAGGGAGACATTTATAATGAGAAAAAAGGAAACTTAACAAACTAAGCGATCTAAATACAATAAACTGTCTAGATAAGAAGGACCAAAATCCAACACAGCGCTTTGGACCCAAGGCGGGCCAAAAGATTCCTGCCGCAGCAGGAGATGACTCAGGCACTGGGTACAAGGGTACCCCAGTGTGGGCCGACATGTAGTGCGTGGGGGTAGCTCTCGGAGACACAGGTTACCACCCCGCTACAAGAAATGGCACGTGGAAGCAGACTAAAAAATACCAGAACCCTAACTAGAGGAGGGGGGGAGAGGGGCCCGGTATCGCATGCGTCCACCCACCCCTGGAAAAAAAGGGGGGGGGGATGGATTAGCCACATGGACCCAACGGGCCTACATCTCACCACCATGAGCCCCCAAGGACACAAGGCCCCAAGCCGCAGCAGGGTAGACAAAAACAGTATTAACTCTACATTAGTAACACGCAAAAGTTAATTGAGTAATAAATATAACCAACAACCGTGCAAGGGGCGACCTACCCACGGTCACCAGTTTTCCCTAAAATCGGGGAGATGGGCACCCCACCAAGCAAACTCAACTCCAACTCGGCCCGAGGGTAAGAAACCTCAACCCGGGCCAGAGCCCGGGGAGGGAGGGCGGCCAGCCCCCCGATCCCGTCTCCTCTGTGGGCGAACCTTCTCCCATAAGGGCCGCAAGGGCCGGCGCTTGGGCGTCCGCTGGGCCACCTGGTCAGGCGAGGCCACTAGCGGGTCAGCCATGGGCAGGCCAAGCTCGCGTATAAGTCCCAGCAACTCACTGAGGGAGCCAGCTGAACATTGCCGACCCGCATGGGAGAACAGCAACCTAAAGGGGAACCCCCACCGGTACCTGACGTTATGCGACTTCAAAATTTCCAGCCCCGGTTTCATCTCCTGCCGACGCTGAAGTGTCTGGGGAGCGACGTCTGGAAATATCTGGTAGGCATGGTTCTGAAAAGACAAGTTGGCCTTTTCTCAGGATGCCTGTAGAATGGCCTCTTTCGTGCGATAGAATGTAGGCCTAACGACAATATCCCTGGGGCGACCGTCCGATCGCTTTGGGCCCAAGGCCCTGTGCGCTCTGTCCAGTTCCAAGTAGTCAATCAGCAGAGAAGGAAGCAGTTCCTGAAGTAGCGCTGTGACCGTAGCGAGAACATCTTCCATAGATTCCGGGAGCTCCCGGATCCGGACATTTTCTCTCCTGGACCTGTTCTCAAGATCTTCTAACATTTGTTGCAATAGGCCCACCTCATCACGCACGGCCTCGGTAGCGGACCCGCTGGAATCCAAAACCGTTTCATCCACTCTCTCCTCCAAAGTGTTCGATCGACTGGGTTCGATCACCCAGTTCCCTGATGTCACTGGCAAAGCTGGCGGTAAGCTGGGTTACTGCGGCGGCCAATTCTTGTTGCAGCAGGAGCTTAAACTTAGCCAACAATTGCTCATCTCGCACAATTGGATCAACTGGACAGGGAGTATTCTGTGCGCTCAGCCGACCCCCCTCTGGGACATCTTCAGGAGCTGGGAAGGATTATTGTTGTCCGATGCAGGGGTCTCTCTGAAGAGCAGTGGGAACTCTCTATCGTCGGAAGGGGACAGGGGTGAGCTATCCGGACCCCAGCTGTTGCGGCCAGGTGGGCCCACGTGCAGGGCTCGGTCCCCCCCAGGGTCCCCAAGCATCTGAGAGCCATGGCATGGGGGTCGGGGGTCATCAGCCCTCACACCCAGCTGAGGGCTGCAGTGTGACCACCGTGAGGGAGGCTGCCCCGTTATACTCTGGGGCGCAGCGTGGGTAGGTGGAGGAGACCCCGAGGTCTGTGGTGTGGGGCGAGGAGGTGATGACGGTCCCCCCGTTCCCCCCTCCCGGACCATGTCGGCCCCTGGGGCAGGGGACGGCCGTCTCCCGCACGTGTGATCGGGGCTCCCCGCAACTCCTACATCCTGTCTCGCCGGCCGATGTCAGATGTTTGTGGGGGCTGAGGCTGCTGCGCGTTCGGCGGGGAGCCGTGCTGTAGATCCCGCTCGGGGTTCACGTGCTGGGCGGTCTGGGCTTGGCGCCGGAGCCCCACCATGATGTCAGGCTGGTGAGGGCACGTGGCGCTCTTCCTCTCCCTGCCTGTCCTCCTCTCCTTGGATTTGGCCCCACTCTTGCCCATCCGCGGGCCGGGGAAGGTAAGCAGAGTGCTGGCTGCACAAATGGGAGCTGCCTGGGTGCTTTTGAAGCTGCTATGGGGTGGGTTTTGTGCTCCGAGGTGCCGAGCACTAGGAGGAAGCAGCCATCTTCCTCGGTGCCTGGCCATGCCCCGGATGCTCCTGTTTTGGGGTTGTCCAGCTCCTCAGTCCTCCATTCTCTGGAGTGCACTACTCTCAAGGATGGTGAGGATAAACGCATTGACCAGATGGCTTGTCATGGTTTTGCCAGTGTTGGATCCGCCTTGCGGCCGGTTTGTGCTTCTCCGCTTTTATTGGTAGCTGCCAGGTCGGTTGTTAGAGGACTGTTGGCCTCTTCTGGGCTTGACCCGGCTAGTGAGGAGTTTGCCGACCTTAAGCGATGTGAGTTTTTTTTGTCCTTTGTGCTGTCTGCCTTGGACGACACATTGGTGGTGTGCAGCAGAGCTGCGGCCCTGCTTGTGGCTATCCGGCGGTCGGTTTGGCTACGCCAGTGGGCGGCGGATTTTGTGTCCAAAAAGTCGCTTACGGCCCTTCCCTTTGTGGGGTTGCGGCTCTTTGGAGAGAGATTGGATTCGGTGGCAAAGGGAGGTAAGTTACCTCAGCGTAAGAAGCAGCGTCGCCCCTTTCGGGGGCAGCTTCCTTCTCTCAGTCCTTTCGTGGGGCTAGAGTCGGCAGGGGTTCGGCTTTCCCCTCGGCCAGAAGTGATTCCTGGACCAGGGGCAGGGGTCGGGCCCGTACAGGACACAGTTGGGGCTCCAAGCCTAGAGTCGCTGCCAAGCCGGCTCAGCAATGAGGGGGCGCCCTCACCCTTGCGGGTGGGGGACGGCTGCTACTCTTCTCCCAGGTTTGGGTTCAAGAGGTCTCGGACAGGTGGATTCAGGAAGTGGTGTCTTCCGGTTACAAGCTGGAGTTCGAGTTCCGGCCCCCTCCCAGTTTCTTCAGTTCTCGGGTGCCGTCAGATCCTCTGGCCGCCCAGGGGCTTCGGGTGGCAGTAGCAAGTCTCTTGGACATGGCTGTCATCTGCCCGGTGGCCCACTCAGACCGGGGCCTGGGCTTCTATTCCAATTTGTTCACGGTGCCCAAGAATGACGGATCCGTTCGTCCCATTCTGGATCTGAAGTTGCTCAACAGGTTTGTTCGTCCCCGGAAGTTCCGTATGGAAAGTCTGCGCTCACCATCCACTCACTTTGTCAGGGGGACTTCATGACGTCCATAGACATCAAGGATGCTTACCTGCATATTCCAATATTTCCGGCACACCAGAGATTCCTCAGGTTTGTCGTGGACAATCGACATTTTCAGTTTGTGGCTCTTCCGTTTGGCCTTACCTCGGCTCCAAGGGTTTTTACAAAGGTGTTGGTAGGAGTGATGGCCATCCTCAGAGCCAGGGGTATCTGCATCGTGCCCTATCTGGACGATCTTCTCATCATGGCGTCTTCCCTCAGTCAGGCGCAGCTGGATACCAGGAATGTGGTGTCCACTCTGGAGAGTTTCGGTTGGGTGATCAACTATCCCAAGTCCTGCCTCACTCCCTCCAGGGTGGTGGGAATGTCTCTGGATACTTCTCAGGCCAGGGTGTTTCTCCCCCGGGCCAAGGTTCTTCTGATTCAGGAATTGAATCCATTCCCCGTCCGTCCATCCGGCTAGGGATGCAACTCGTGGGATTGATGGTGGCGTTGTTCGAGGCGGTTCCCTTTGCCCAGTTTCACACAAGGACGCTCCATCTCTTGGCGGCCTGGAACGGGTCCCCGCTGTCATTGGATCAGTCCTTTTTGATGTCTCCCCGGGTGCGGCGTTCCCTTTGGTGGTGGCTGAAACCAAGCAATCTGACGAGGGGCAGGTCCTTTCTGACCCCTCGTTGGGAGACGGTCACCATGGATGGCAGCCTGTCAGGTTGGGGGGGGGATTTTGGAAGGATCTTCAGTTTCAGGGACTGTGGGGGCCTCTGGAGGCTCACAATCCCATCAATGTTCTGGAGTTGAGAGCCATCAGGCTGGTTCTGGCTCACTTGACTCATCAGTTGCGGGGCCTACCGGTCCAAGTTCGGTCGGACAATCGGACGGCGGTCGCCTACATCAATCACCAGGGAGGGACTCGCAGCAGGCGTGCCCTCAGGGAAGTGTCCTTGATCCTTGCCTGGGCAGAGAGCAATGTCCCATGCATCTCGGCGGTGTACATTCCGGGAGTGGAGAACACGGAGGCGGACTCCCTGAGCAGGGGGTCTTCTCGCCAGGGGGGTATGGTCGCTCTGCTCCAAGGTGTTTCGGTCGATTTGCCAATGGTGGGGGTCTCTGGAGGTGGACCTCTTTGCCTCTCGTCACAAGCTTCCGGCATTTGTCTCTCTCTCGTGGGATCCACTGGCTCTGGCAGTGGATGCCATGTCTCTGAACTGGAGGGATCTGGGGTTTCTGTACCTGTTCCCTTCGTTTCCCATGGTGGGCAGAGTGGTGCGCTAGAGGGCGCGTCAGCAATCCTGGTGGCTCCAAGGTGACCAAGACAGGTGTGGTTCGCAGACGTGGTAAGGTTGGCGGAGGATCATTTAGACCTGCCTCTTCTGCCGCATCTGCTTACTCAGGGGCCACTGCTGTACCCCAATTTACCAACGCTGGCTTTGACGGCGTGGTTGCTGAAACCTCCATCTTGAGGGAGGAAGGTCTTTCTGATGCTGTCATTCAGACTCTGGTTAGGGCTAGGAAGCAGTCTTCCTCTGCCATCTATTATAGGACTTGGAGGTCTTATATTGATTGATGTGAGGTGGTCTCACACCAATCAACATGGTCTGGACCAAGGTTTGCAGCTTAGTACGCTGAAGGGGCAGGTTTCTGCCCTGGCGGTTTTCTTTCAAATGTCTTTTGCCCTTCATCCTTTGATTAAGACCTTTTTCCAGGGGGTTACCCATGTGTGGCCTCCTAGGAAGCCTTTGCTCCCAGTTTCGGATTTGAATTTGGTTTTGTCTGCCTTGCAGGGTCCTCCTTTTGAACCTTTGCAGAATATTGCACTTTCTGCGCTTACTCAGAAGGTTGTTTTTCTGGTTGCCATCACCTCCGTTCGACGTGTTTTGGAGTTGGCAGCCTTGTCTATTAAGGCTCCTTACTTTGAGAGGCATCAGGACAAGGTTGTTTTCCGCTTCAAACCAGATTTCTTTCCTAAGGTGGTCTCTGCTTTTCATTTGAATCAGGATATTATTCTTCCCTCCTTGTGTCCTAAGCCCAGCAATGACAAGGAGAGGGTTTTGCATTCTTTGGATGTGGTTCGCTGTGTGAAGTACTGTTTGGTGGCTACTTCTCCTTTTCGTAGGACTAACGCCCCTTTTGTGGTGCCCTCTGGGCCTAGGAAGGGTTTGGCTCCTGCCAAGTCTTCCATTAGTAAATGGATTCGCCAGGCCATTGTTGGGGCCTATTCTGCCCAGGGGAAGGTTCCCCCTTTTCGTGTTACTGCTCATTCTACTCGTGCTGTTGGGGCGTCCTGGGCCTTCCAGCACCAGGCTTCTGTTGAGCAGGTTTGTAAGGCTGCTACTTGGTCTTCGTTTCACACCATGATGCAGCTGCTGCGTGTCCAGGGCCCATCTTCCAGCGTGGGCTGCGGCGGTGACCTGTTAGACTTATTTACCATCGTGGGCCCGGCGGTGTGGCGATCGACTGTGTGTGCTGCATGTTCTGTCTTCTTGGTCCGTGAGTCCCCTTTGGGGGTTGCTTATTCCTTTTGGGGCATGTGCTGCAGGATGCTTATGTGTATTTTTGCTTATGTCTTTCAGGCGGGATAACTGTGTATTGTGGTTTCTCCCGGTCCTGCTCCTTCCCTCCCCACCTCTTCCCTCCTGGCCCTCTCTGTGGGCATCCCTTGGGGGGCATCCCGGGTGGCTTTTATTAGCCCTTACCCTATACTGGCCTATTGCGCCTGTGTTAATCACCATATGGAGATAGCGTGCTCGGGGGTCCTTCGGGACAATCCCGGCTGTGTGTCATGTGCGGGGCATCCCCTTTGAGTGGTGGTGGCGCGGTTTGTGTGCCGTGCGCTCGCAGTATTATTACGGACCAGGCTGGGATGAACGCTTCTCTTCCCAGTTCTGTGCTCCCCCAGGCATCTCCTACTCCCCCGCACCTGCATTTAGCCCCCAGTGAGGGGGATACTAGCAGGGGGTCCCAATCTGATCTGGCACTACACATGGCCAGCATTGAAAGGCAGCTGGCCCGACCTGTGATGTGCAAGGCTTCTGGCAAGAAGCGGCATCTTGACACCGCGCCTTTCCTCTTTGCCGAGGAGGATGAGGGCCTTCATGTGTTTGGCGGCCGTGACTCCCTAGAGGAGGGGGAGTTTTTCCATGATTCAGACTCATCCGGGGACCATCAGGAAGGGTACGACAGTGACCCAGGGTCCGCCTCTGATGAGGATACCGGGCTCCCTGTTGACACTGATAGACTGTTGTTGGACATTTTTGAGACTTTGCACATTGCCCCCCCTAAGGTGGCGAAGAGGGTGAGCTCTTTCGCCCTGACAAGCAACGCTTGGAGTTCCCGGAGCAGGGTCGTTTCTCCAATATGGTGCTCAAGGAGTGGGAACGTCCTAACAGATTGCCCACGGTGCCCAAGGGATTGGACAGAAGGTATCCTTTTTCTGCTGACCTGGTCAAGCGCTGGTCGTGGCCCCCTGAGGTGGACGCTTCTGTTCTAGGGATGTCTAACACTTCGGTAATGCCGTCCCCTGACACTACTACACTGCGTGACAGCGCGGACTGCCGTATGGATCAGCTGGCCTGTCATGCTTTCACCTTTGTAGGGGCAGGCCTGCATCTTGTTTGTGCCGCAGCCATTACGGCTATTGCCCTTCAGAACAATATCAAGCGTCTCGCGGATGGCGCCATGGCTGGTAGGAGGAGGGAGGATTATAGGGCCCTCCTGCTTTGCTCTGATTTTGTTGCATTTGTGCTGTCTGGGCGGTTGGGCTTCGGCCCTCTTGGTGGCTATGCGCCGATCTGTTTGGTTGTGCCAGTGGGCAGCTGACACTGCTGCTAAGAAGTCTCTCATCGTGCTTCCCTTCGCAAGGCTTCGTCTCTTTGGTGAGCGTCTGGATGTACTGACCAAGGATGGTAGGTTACCTCAGCGTAGGAAGCAGACTCGGCCCTTTCGGGGGCCCTCCGCCTCCTTCCCCTCCTTTCGTGCTTCCAGAGGAGGTCGTGACTCCTCTTCTCGGGTAGCCGCAGAGATTCTTGGGGCCATGGCAGATTCCGTGGTTGTCCCCGGTCTCTCGTGGGGTTCCAAGCCCAAACCCCCTCCCAAGGCCCCTCAGGCTTGAGGAGGCGCCCTCACCCATCCTGGTGGGGGGGCGGCTTTGGCTCTTTGCTCACGTCTGGAGGCTTCGTGTCTCAGACCGGTGGATTCAGGAGGTGGTGTCCTCCGGTTACAAGATAGAGTTTACAGCCTGGCCGCCCCCAAGATTCCTCAGATTCCGGATGTCTCAAAACCCTCTGTCAGCTCAGGGTTTGCGCCTAGCAGTTCAACGCCTGTTGGAGTCAGGAGTCGTCTGTCAGGTACCTTACCAGGAACAGGGTCAGGGGTACTACAATCTTTTCACGGTGCCCAAAAAGGACGGTTCTCTGAGGCCCATCCTGGAGTTGAAGGGTCTCAACAGGTTTGTCCGGTTCAAGCACTTTCGCATGGAGATGCTACGCTCTGCTGTCAGTACCCTCCGGCTGGGCGAGTTCATGACCACTGTGGACATCAAGGATGCCTATCTTCACATTCCAATCTTCCCAGGTCATCAGAGATTACTGAGGTTCGCTCTGGAGGATCAGCACTACCAGTTTGTGGCCTTACCGTTCTGTATCACCTCGGCGCCTCGTGTGTTCACCAAGGTGCTAGCGGGTGTAATGGCACTTCTGAGGAACTGGGGCATTCGCATCCTCCCTTATCTGGACGACATTCTGTTGCTCAGTCTCTTCATCAGGCCGAGACGGATACTCAGGTGGTGACCTCCACTCTCGAGTCCTTCGGCTGGGTGTCTCCGTCTTTGGCGAGGTCCTTTCTGGGCATGACTCTGGATACCTCTCAGGTCAAGGTATTTCTCCCTCAGCAGAAAGTGGAGGGCCTTCAGATGCAGGCACGGGCTCTGCTCCTGTGTCATCATCCCTCCATTCGGCAGGGGATGCAGTTAGTGGGCCTGATGGTGTCCTGCTTCGAGACGGTTTCCTTTGCTCAGTTGCATTTCTTGTCAGTTTGGGATCGGGACCCTGTGTCCCTGGATCAGGAGTTTGTTCTGTCCCCTCTGGCCAGGCAGTCCATCTCGTGGTGGCTGGACTCGAGGAATCTTCTAGTGGGCAGGACCTTTCTGCCACCGTGCTGGGAGATTGTCACCATAGATGCCAGTCTGACCGGTTGGGGGGGAGTTTGGAAGTCTTTGAAATTTCAGGGTCAGTGGGGCCCCCAGGAGGCCCATGCACCCATCAACATTCTAGAGCTATGGACGATCAGGTTGGTTCTCTCCCAGTTGACCCCACACCTTCAGGGTCGGGCTGATCAGATTCGCTCAAACAATCAGACGGCGGTTGCCTACATCAATCATCGGGGGGGACTCGGAGCAAGCGAGCCCTCAAGGAAGTGTCCCTGATACTGTCTTGGGCGGAAGAGAATGTCCCTTGCATCTTGGCGGTCTACATTCCGGGGGTGGAGAACCTGGAGGCAGACTCCCTGAGCAAGGGGACATCTCGGCTGGGGGAGTGGTCCCTCAGCAACAAGGTGTTTCACTCTCTGTGTCACCGCTGGGGTCAGCCGGATGTGGACCTGTTTGCGTCTCGCCACAATCACAAGCTTCCAAGATTTGTCTCCCTGTCGCAGGATCCTCTGGCCTTCGCCTCGTATGCGCTAGCAATTCCTTGGACGGAGTTTCGACTCCTCTATGGGTTCCCTCCCTTTCCTCTGCTGGGCAGGGTGCTGCACCAGATAGCCCAGGAGGGGGTACCAGCCATTCTGGTGGCCCCCTGTTGGCCAAGGAGGGTGTGGTTCGCAGACGTCGTGCAGTTGGCAGCAGATCGGTACGTTTTGCCCAAGGATCCAGATCTTCTCACTCAGGGAGAGCTGCGCCATCCCAATTTACAAAAGCTGGCTTTAACGGCTTGGCTGCTGAAGCCTCCATCTTGATGGATAAGGAGTTGCCGGCCTCTGTTGTTGATACTATGATTCGGGCTCGGAAGAAGTCCTCGTCTTTTATCTACTACAGGGTTTGGCATGCTTACATTTGGTTTGAGTCCAAGTCTCTTCCTTGTCGGATGTTTTATATCCCCAGGATTCTGGAATTTTTACAACATGGTTTGGATTCGGGCCTTCAGCTTAGTACCCTCAAGGGACAGGTATCAGCTCTGGCTATTTTTTTCCGAAGATCCTTTGCCAATCACCGGCTGGTTAAAACTTTTTTCCAGGGAGTTACTCATGTGTGTCCGCCGCGTAAACCTATGCTACCGGTTTGGGACTTAAATCTGATGTTGTCTGCTCTGCAGGGTCCTCCCTTTGAGCCTATCCGTGGGGCTGCGTTGCCCATTCTGACTCGAAGGTGGCCTTTTTGGTGGCTATTACTTCGGTCAGGCGAGTTTCTGAGCTGGCGGTGCTTTCCATCAAACCTCCTTATTTTGAGCGGCATCAGGATAAGGTAGTGTTTCGGCTTAAGCCAGATTTCTTGCCTAAGGTTGTGTCTGCTTTTCATCTCAATCAGGACATTGTCTTACCTTCCTTGTGTCCTAACCCTGCTAATTCCAAGGAACGGACCTTTCATTCTCTGGATGTTGTCAGGGCATTGCAGTTTTATTTGGTTGCTACTGAGTCTTTCAGGAAATCTGATGCTCTTTTTGTTCCTCCTGCTGGACCCAGGAAGGGTTTGCCTCCGGCTATATCTACTATTAGCAAGTGGATACGTCAGGCGGTGGTACAAGCCTATTCTGCTAAAGGGAAGGTTCCTCCTTTCCAGATTACTGTTCATTCCACTCGTGCTGTAAGTGCCTTTTGGGCTTTTCAGCACCAAGCTTCTGTTGAACAAGTTTGTAAGGCTGCTACTTGGTCTTCTGTTCATACTTTTTCCAAGTTCTACAAGGTTGATGTTAAGGCCTCAGCTGATGCTGCTTTTGGCCGCAAGGTACTTCAGGTGGTAGTGGTTTGAACTGCCTGCCGTTATTCTTTGGGGATCCCACCCTACCTTATGGACACTGCTTTTGGATGTCCCAGATGTAAGGACTTCATGAAGCAGGCTGTGCTGTGCATTAGGAAAAATACAATTCTGTGAGTACTCACCTGTAGAATTGTTTTTACTATGCACAGCACGGTCTGCTTCATCCCTCCCTTGTTATCGTTTTTCTTAGTTGCCTCCTTATGGTGATTGTTCCAAGTTAGTTAAGGGTTTTTTTTACCTTTTTTGCCTTATTACCTCCCGGCTTCTTGTATAACTGCTTGTCAACACTGGAGGTCTATGGCTGATTTCCGGTTTTTATATGGGGCCCGGGAGGAGCCACAAATCTTCTGCAGTCCACTGCGCCACCTTGTGGCGGAATACCCAGATGTAAGGACTTGAAGCAGGCCGTGCTGTGCATAGTAAAAACAATTCTACAGGTGAGTACTCACAGAATTGTATTATCTACTCTTTATTCTTTCCCCCACTGGGCTACAGCTCTGTTCCACACTCTAGGATACGGGCGCCGACATCTTGGCTCAGCAGCATCATAAACTGAGGAGAGGCAAGGGGTCAAAAGTGCAGGGGGCGGGTTATAGCTGAAAAGGTCAGCAATCCCAGAATGCAGAGCGGCATAGCTAGAAGACACTTTCTGTTTGCAGGCAGCCTGACACTCCATGGGCCTCCATCTTGGATGTTTAAAGTCTCAGAAAATGCAGTAGGCGCAGACAGGATCATGTGGGCAATCTGTATATACACAGCGGGGGAAACATATAAGATATACTCTTATTCAGGGTGAAGGTCCGGTTTAAAACAATGGCTCTATGTATGAGATTCGCAGCCTCCACTGTGAGAGTGGGCTCACCTCTGGGTCTAGATGTTTTTTTTTTTTTTTTCATTGTCCGAATTGTCCCCAGCCAGGGAGCTGGAATGAGACAATTAGTGTCTTGCCATTGCATGTCAATCGATATTTTTGGTAATATAGTGCAGCACAGGTAATGCTCAGTGAGACAAGCTTTTCTCGAGCTGTGCAATAGATAAGGCCTTCTTTCACTGGAGCCCCATGCAGCATATTATACACTGCCACCGCAGGTAGTCTCTGGGAGCCTACAAGCCTCAACTGCCGCCGACAGCTGATTCACCAGCTCCCCATCCCTGCACATGTCTTAAAGGAGCCACAGGACTCAACTCTGTTAGCTTGCAGACAAGCCTATAATCTGTCTCTAAATCTGGTTGAAAACAGGTCTTGGTCCATACACATCTGCAGAAATATGCTTAAGCTGCACCACCAAGCGCCAAGGTGCCTCTGTGTAGGTGCAATCTTAACTCTAATCTCTGCGAGCCCCCTTTGGGACATACAATACAATAGATAAATTCTGAGCAGGCTTACCGGAGGTTGCACTATAACCTCGAGTGCAGCCCATGGGGTGGAAGGGTCGAAGATCTCGCAGTACAGCCTAGACCCCACACCCCACGTGCTTGCACAAAATTAAAGAAAACAAAGGAGGGGTGGCAGCTGCTCAGGGTTGAGTGCTGTGGCTCCTTTAAAACGTGTGTATCCTAATTGCCCTGCTCACGTGCACCTCCCAGGTTAGTTATAAATTGGTCTGAGCGGCTGCCACCCCTCCTTTGTTCCCTATCCCTGCAACCAAATCTGGGCCATGCGACATACTTTCCCACTCCTCCAGTGTTCCAACAAAGTCTCCATCCTACCCTATGAAAAGTTAACAAGGCCTTAGAATTAAAAATATAGTATTGCACTTCTAATAGGCTTTACGGTTCTGTCACCAGGGTTGACCCAGCTTAGCAGTGATAAGTGAATACTTGCAGACTCCTTTTGTCTGCAATCTTCTGTCTTTTGGATAGCATTCTTCTTTGTGGCCACCTTCTCCTCCAGCCAACCACTCTGAATGAAAAGGCCATACTCTCCTTTCTACAATCATCAAAGGAACCTAATCTCTCTCTTACCAGCCAGCTCCAGCATGCGTTTCTTTCCCTAGTCACACCTCTGCACTGCATCATCTCTCCCAATGCGTGAGTATAGTCTTTTTCATTATTATCTGTACATATTAAAGGACGGAGCTCTGTAAAAATACACAGAGGGAGCTCACCATATTTTAAAGTGCATCTGTTAACTAATTTACCTAAAAACATCACAAAACCTTCCGGAATATCTGGCTTACCTTGTGCCATATGCTCAGAAGCCTGTAACGGTCATCCTGGGCCTTGCTGATGACAGATTAACTGTAGTGTGTGACCTCTTTAATGTGAGATTTTTTTTGGGGGAAAAAGAGGTTAAAGGTAACCCTACCTCCCCGTCATTATATAGCTGTTAGATATAAAAGAGGTGAAGCTGCTTGTAGCCACTGGACATTGCTGTCACCGCTCAGAAGTGTCAGTATGTTGGCGCTGATGCAAAGTAATAGATCACTACTTGCCTTCTTACCTACCAGCATCTTTTGGTCTTTATTATTCATCCCTGCTACCACCTCACCCATGGGTGGGAAGCGTGACACCCCCAGTGATCTGGCCCTACCATATTTGGATACAATGTACCTCTGGCATAAACTCTAAACTCAAAATATGCACTTAGTTGTGAACATAGCCTAAGGAATATCTGGAACATTGCCTCTCCTCTCCTGGATCTTACTGTGTGAGACAAACCACTTACTGTGTTTCCAGGGGGATAGATGCTTCTTGCACTGCTTGGCTGTCTCTTCCTGCTTTAAGGCTGGTGAGAGAGGGAGAAAGAGGTACAGATACAAAGACATGCAAGGGAAAGAGACACAGATACAAAGACATGCACCCCCATTCCCTCAGACCTTTATGAAGCAATTCCAGTCAGTGCCTCACAGTGAAACACAGAAAAAAACAGAAATGCCTCTAAAACAGAAAATGATCAGAAAATCACCAAAAGCACTCTGGAAGGTAAGACACTAATGCTTTTATATTCTTAGTATACAGTACGTCCTGCTCCAGATATAATACTTACACTCGGGTTATCCTCCGCCAGATGGCGCTGTACTGCAGAAGCATGCGAAAACAGGCTCCTCCCGGCCCTTCAAATACCCAGGGACCTCCCACGAATCCCCAGATTTCTCTGCAGTGCTGACTGCGAAGACATGAAGTATCGCTCTCTCGCAGGTGAGCGGGGCTATCAAAGCCTGCGGCCCTGTTGGACTATTCCCACCCGTCCTCCCTGTGATGTGCCTCCCAGCTTGGGCTGCGTCGGTCGGGTGAAGGTAGGCAGCACCTTGTGTGCTTACGGAGCCATGCTCCACCGCAGTCCCCCACCAAAGGGTAGGCGGTTTACGCTGATGGTGAGCCTCTAGAGGATGCCCCTCCCGCGCTATTATCCCATGCCCCGTGTAGCGGTGGGCCCTATACAAAGGGTTGCCATCCTCTCTCATTCCCCCCGTAGTCCGGGGGGAAAGAAAGGGGGGGGTATGTGTGTGTGTAGAAGGTCTTGTGTATGTTTTACACGTTATGGCCTTACTCTGACCGGACTAGTATCCCAGGGGTCAGAACCGCGCTGTTAGTTCCTACTGGGTAATTGTCGCCGCCGTGCGCACTTCTTCCTTTGCTGGATGTGCGGCGACGTCGCCTCAGACGCTGCGGGGTCTTCATTGGCAAATCATCTCCTCTAGTGTCCCATTCACTCCGCTCCTATAACAGTTTGTATCCACCTCAGAGCTTCGCGCTCTTCCGGGGATGGGGGGGGGGGGGGGGGGGGCGGGGACATAGGTTGGCGCGCTCCGCGTCACTGGACACTCTGACCCGCCCTTCGAGGTCCCCTTGGCGCCATTTTGATGCTGGTCTCACGCACGCGTGGTGGCGGTCCTCCTCCTCCTTTGGTCTGTAAGTGCCCTAGCGGGCAATTTTCATGATCCTTCTTACTGCGCATGGTTCTGACACCCTTTATTCCCATTATGTCTTTCAGACTGGTGAACACCATTGGCTTCTCCCGGCCCGGGGGTTAAATTATAGCGGGCCTGGTTAAATTCTCCCACTTCCATAGCGGATTTTGGGGCATCCAGGGTTACTTAGAGTGTAAATCCCTACCGGCATATTGTGCCTTTGATTAATCACCATATGGAGGCATCTCAGAATTATGTGACCGGGGTCCCTCTGGGACAAGACCGGCGGTGTATAGCGTGTGGACAACTCCATGCTGATGCTGGCAGGGCACGGGTCTGCGTACCCTGTGCCGAGCAAGCACTGGCCCTGCAATCAGGTCGGCCAGTGCCTACACCTAGCTTCAATTCACCTATCTCCCCAGGCTTAAATCTCTCTCCTGGTGAGTCGCCTACAAGTGGGGAATTGCAGCCTGCCGGCCCTTCCAGGCTGCCTACGGCTGAACAGATTATTGCTAGGTTGTCAGAGCGTATGGGCCCTGGTAGAAAGCGGCACCTGTCGCCCCATGTTTCTGTATGCTCTATGAGAACTGAGGGGTTTGCTACTCTGAAGAAGGGGAATTGTTCTCTGACTCCTGCTCTTCTGATGAGATGACGAGGACTCACGATGATTCTGGCCCGGAATACTGGGGCCAGTGTGACACTGACGACCTGTTGCTTAAGGTCTTTAAGGCACTGTCTATCTCTCCCCCTGGTCAGGTCCCCAAGCCTAGAGGGGAGCGTTTCCATACTGCGACTGCACGTTTGGAATTTTTAGAACAGGCTCATTTCCATGCTCTTGTTCTCAAAGAATGGGAATGCCCCAGTAAACTTCCAGGGGACTGGGATAGGAAATACCCATTTCCCCCTGAGGTGGTTAATTGCTGATCGTCACCCCCCGTGGTGGATGCGCCGATCATAGGGGTCCCTAACCCCCCCCCCCCCCCTTGGCAGACAACCCCTGCCTTTAGCGCCCTTCGGGATGCTGAAGGACGACGCATTGAGCTGCTGCCTCCCATGCCTTTTCTTGTCCGGCCTGTGCCGCAGCCATTTCTGCTGTGGCCGCTAGAACCCTCATCAAAAAATTGCTCGATCATCACCCCGAGGATCTCCCTTGGGAGGTGTTCAATGCACTCTCCAATTGTGATGTATTTGTGAAGTTTATTCTATTGGCGCTAGAGGACGTGATTAGAATGTGTGCAAGAACTTCCGCCCTTGCGGTGGCTATTCGTCGCCTGCTCTGGCTGCGACAGTGGGGTGCGGATGATGCTACAAAAAAGACTCTTACTGGGCTCCCCTTCAGAGTGCGACGCCTATTTGGGGCCCGTCTAGACCTGTTCGGTAAAAAGGGCAAATCACCCCTTCGCAGACGGCCGCCCCGGCCCCCTCGAGGCAGGAGCACCCCCCCTCCCCCCTACCTTAGTGTTAAACAGGAACCAGGGGTGTATTTCCGTATTTTTGGGGCAGACTCCTTCCCCACGAGCAGCAGGCAACGCTCTGACCCCTCCGGCGGGGCTAAGCCCAAATCTTCCACCAAACCCCCTCAAGCATGATGGGGCGCCCTCGCCCGGCTGGGTGAGGGGAGGGCTGCAGCACCTTGCTCTTATCAGGAGGCATTTCGCCTCACTCTAGCGGATCAGGAGGTGGTGTCCTCCAGATACAGGACAGAGTTCGCTGCACTGCCTTCCCCAGTTTTTTATCAGACCCCAGGTACGCCTGGTCTCTGCCCCTGTTCGGTTGCTGGCTCAGGCCATGTTAGGCATGCAAGGTCTGAGGGTCTCTTGCAGATTGCCGTAATAGGCAGAGGCAAGGGCCGATATACCACCTCCCACAGCCCCCCAAAGGATGGGTCTGGTGGCCCATTCTGGATTCACAGCAATTCTCAAATTACAGGCAGTTTCCTGCATGGATACTCTTGAGTTGGCCATCGGCACCTTGCGCCCAGTGGGCGTCTTGTCCCCCGGGGCACTCTTCAATGCTTATGTGTACGTCCCTGTGCCCTCGGATCTCTGAGGCTTCCAGGTTCGTGTTGGAAGTCCAACACTGTTAATTGTGGCCCTGCTATCTGGCCCCTCTTCAATTCCTGAAGTGTCACTCAGGTGCCGTCGATGGTGATGTCTCCGATGAAGACCAAGGGACGTCTGCGCTAGTTTCCCTGGACGCCCTTCCTCACTTCCCTGTCTCTGAGTCAGGATAGTTGGATACCCGGCTGGTGGGCCATTGGGAGTCATTTGGATGGGTGTTCAATCACCTCGAGTCCTTGCTGTTCCCTAAGTGGTGACTCCAATAATAGGAATGATGCTGGACCGGGTTCAAACCAGATTCTCCCCCTTTCAGCAATTAGGTGGGCATTCTGGTCTCATGGGCCCGGTCCCTCACTACTGTTCCGGTTCTTAACACCAGGCAGGGATGCAACTGGTGGGCCGTCGTTAACTTGCTCGGCAGGAAGCTCGGAGCAGCTAAAGAGGTCCCTTATGCTTAGTTCCCTTGAGCCGTCTGCGACTTCTAGTGGTAAGCATAGGACAGGGATCCAGCACCCCTGGAGCAGGGCCTGTGGGCCTTCCCTCCTGTATGACGGTTTTTCTCTTGAAAGTGGATGAACTCGAGGGACCTGTCTGGGGGCAGTTCCCGCTTGCCTTCCTGGATACGGCCACCATGGACACCAACCTTCAGGTTGAGGGGATGGTTTCTTCCAAAACTCCCGGCTATTCTGGTGTTGGTGGGGCCCTTAGAGGGTCCTTATGACTATGGAAGTTGCAGATAGCTTTTTCAGTTGGCTCTTCTCGCTTGACCGTTCCCCCTCCGGAATTGCCAGGATGGGGGTGTTCGGTCCGTCTGATGACAGGCGTACTACATTAACCCGGACCTTCCAGGGAGTGTCTATGTTCCCTTCTGGGGAGACAATGCCCCCTGCATGTTAGTGATATTAGCTCCGGCTAAGCCCCTCTGCGACAGGATGTGCTAGTCCCCGTGTCGCTATGGAATCCATCCAGTCATGGCTCTGTTGGGTTCTGTCACCTTCACTGGCTGTCGGCCTTGTTTCCCTGTCCCAGGATCCTATCTCAGGGGTCCGGATGCCTTAGTACCGTCTTGACAGGATTTTGTTTCCGTATTCCCTTCTCCATTCCCTCTGCTAGGCAGGGTTATGCGGAAGATTACTCTGGTAAGGGGTCCGGTAATGCTGGTGGCCCCCAGTTGACCTAGTAGGGTGTGGTTGCAGTTATGGTACTGTGGTCAGTAGTTCTGCACCTTGCCAGGAGTGCCAGTTGATCACTCAGGGTCCTTTACATCACTATAGTTCATGGTCCATGGCCTAAGTGGATCTGTCTGCTGAAGCATACATCTTGATGGAGACAAGTTTAGCTGCCTCGATGTTGTGACTAGGGGATGTCTTGGAGTGAGCCTCTTCTGCGTCTTCTTCTATTGTCGTAGGGTATGGCATACCCTCATTATTGGGACGAGCCTAGTCCTCTTACTTGTTGGACGTTCTCGGATTCCAGGGCTCCATTGTGGCCTTTAGCATAATTGGAGTTGGCCCCAGCTCTGCTTTCTGATGGATCAGGCTGCCGGCTCACCTTGCCTTAACAGTTCTGGTTCAGTCTTCCTTGGTTAGGACTTCCTTCAGGGGCTGCTCATGTACGCCCTCCATCTACTCATATGGCCCCTGTTGGGATTGAAATTGATTCATTCCGTCTTCTTGCGGTTGTCTCCTGGTCCTATTCAGGACACTGTCTGGATGTCCTTACCCTTAAGGTGGTCCTTCTGGTGACTGTTGCCTTGGTCAGGCGTGTGTTAGCGGGCGGTTTGGTCTACCTAGCCCTCCTACCTTGAGATACACCAGGATAAGGTGGAGTTCCGCCTGAAGCCGGATTCTCTACATCCGTAGGTGTCGTATGTTCAATTATCTGAGATATTTTTGTCCACGGCTGTCTCCCTTTCTTGCAACGTCGAGGAAGTGGTTCTGCATTCCTTATGCAGGTGTTGGCAGTTTTTTCTTAGAAGTCACTGTGTCCCTTAAGGGAACTGAGGTTCCTTGGGGCTTTGGGTTATTACATCCTGAATGTGCTCAATCTCGCCTGCTCTCGGGAGTTGGGCGGTTTGGTCCTGGTTGTTACCTTAATGGATGTTACTCCTGGTACCTTGTTCTTTTGGCCTTGGCTTCTGCCAAATGCATTAGCTAATCGGATTGTCAGGCTATTACTCAGGCCTATTCAGGCAAGGGGGAGATCCTCCCTTGTCGCCTTGATTCCTTCTATGTGTGCTTGATGTCTCTGGGGCTTCAGCACCGGTTTTGCTGTTAAACTGATTGGTTAGGCCAGATTTCATCTCCTCTAGTGTCCCATTCACTCCGCTCCTATAACAGTTTGTATCCACCTCAGAGCTTCGCGCTCTTCCGGGGATGGGGGGGGGGGACATAGGTTGGCGCGCTCCGCGTCACTGGACACTCTGACCCGCCCTTCGAGGTTCCCCTTGGCGCCATTTTGATGCTGGTCGCACGCACGCGTGGTGGCGGTCCTCCTCCTCCTTTGGTCTGTAAGTGCCCTAGCGGGCAATTTTCATGATCCTTCTTACTGCGCATGGTTCTGACACCCTTTATTCCCATTATGTCTTTCAGACTGGTGAACACCATTGGCTTCTCCCGGCCCGGGGGTTAAATTATAGCGGGCCTGGTTAAATTCTCCCACTTCCATAGCGGATTTTGGGGCATCCAGGGTTACTTAGAGTGTAAATCCCTACCGGCATATTGTGCCTTTGATTAATCACCATATGGAGGCATCTCAGAATTATGTGACCGGGGTCCCTCTGGGACAAGACCGGCGGTGTATAGCGTGTGGACAACTCCATGCTGATGCTGGCAGGGCACGGGTCTGCGTACCCTGTGCCGAGCAAGCACTGGCCCTGCAATCAGGTCGGCCAGTGCCTACACCTAGCTTCAATTCACCTATCTCCCCAGGCTTAAATCTCTCTCCTGGTGAGTCGCCTACAAGTGGGGAATTGCAGCCTGCCGGCCCTTCCAGGCTGCCTACGGCTGAACAGATTATTGCTAGGTTGTCAGAGCGTATGGGCCCTGGTAGAAAGCGGCACCTGTCGCCCCATGTTTCTGTATGCTCTATGAGAACTGAGGGGTTTGCTACTCCGTGTGACTATACCCCTTCTGAAGAAGGGGAATTGTTCTCTGACTCCAGCTCTTCTGATGAGATGACGAGGACTCACGATGATTCTGGCCCGGAATACTGGGGCCAGTGTGACACTGACGACCTGTTGCTTAAGGTCTTTAAGGCACTGTCTATCTCTCCCCCTGGTCAGGTCCCCAAGCCTAGAGGGGAGCGTTTCCATACTGCGACTGCACGTTTGGAATTTTTAGAACAGGCTCATTTCCATGCTCTTGTTCTCAAAGAATGGGAATGCCCCAGTAAACTTCCAGGGGACTGGGATAGGAAATACCCATTTCCCCCTGAGGTGGTTAATTGCTGATCGTCACCCCCCGTGGTGGATGCGCCGATCATAGGGGTCCCTAACCCCCCCCCCCCCCCTTGGCAGACAACCCCTGCCTTTAGCGCCCTTCGGGATGCTGAAGGACGACGCATTGAGCTGCTGCCTCCCATGCCTTTTCTTGTCCGGCCTGTGCCGCAGCCATTTCTGCTGTGGCCGCTAGAACCCTCATCAAAAAATTGCTCGATCATCACCCCGAGGATCTCCCTTGGGAGGTGTTCAATGCACTCTCCAATTGTGATGTATTTGTGAAGTTTATTCTATTGGCGCTAGAGGACGTGATTAGAATGTGTGCAAGAACTTCCGCCCTTGCGGTGGCTATTCGTCGCCTGCTCTGGCTGCGACAGTGGGGTGCGGATGATGCTACAAAAAAGACTCTTACTGGGCTCCCCTTCAGAGTGCGACGCCTATTTGGGGCCCGTCTAGACCTGTTCGGTAAAAAGGGCAAATCACCCCTTCGCAGACGGCCGCCCCGGCCCCCTCGAGGCAGGAGCACCCCCCCTCCCCCCTACCTTAGTGTTAAACAGGAACCAGGGGTGTATTTCCGTATTTTTGGGGCAGACTCCTTCCCCACGAGCAGCAGGCAACGCTCTGACCCCTCCGGCGGGGCTAAGCCCAAATCTTCCACCAAACCCCCTCAAGCATGATGGGGCGCCCTCGCCCGGCTGGGTGAGGGGAGGGCTGCAGCACCTTGCTCTTATCAGGAGGCATTTCGCCTCACTCTAGCGGATCAGGAGGTGGTGTCCTCCAGATACAGGACAGAGTTCGCTGCACTGCCTTCCCCAGTTTTTTATCAGACCCCAGGTACGCCTGGTCTCTGCCCCTGTTCGGTTGCTGGCTCAGGCCATGTTAGGCATGCAAGGTCTGAGGGTCTCTTGCAGATTGCCGTAATAGGCAGAGGCAAGGGCCGATATACCACCTCCCACAGCCCCCCAAAGGATGGGTCTGGTGGCCCATTCTGGATTCACAGCAATTCTCAAATTACAGGCAGTTTCCTGCATGGATACTCTTGAGTTGGCCATCGGCACCTTGCGCCCAGTGGGCGTCTTGTCCCCCGGGGCACTCTTCAATGCTTATGTGTACGTCCCTGTGCCCTCGGATCTCTGAGGCTTCCAGGTTCGTGTTGGAAGTCCAACACTGTTAATTGTGGCCCTGCTATCTGGCCCCTCTTCAATTCCTGAAGTGTCACTCAGGTGCCGTCGATGGTGATGTCTCCGATGAAGACCAAGGGACGTCTGCGCTAGTTTCCCTGGACGCCCTTCCTCACTTCCCTGTCTCTGAGTCAGGATAGTTGGATACCCGGCTGGTGGGCCATTGGGAGTCATTTGGATGGGTGTTCAATCACCTCGAGTCCTTGCTGTTCCCTAAGTGGTGACTCCAATAATAGGAATGATGCTGGACCGGGTTCAAACCAGATTCTCCCCCTTTCAGCAATTAGGTGGGCATTCTGGTCTCATGGGCCCGGTCCCTCACTACTGTTCCGGTTCTTAACACCAGGCAGGGATGCAACTGGTGGGCCGTCGTTAACTTGCTCGGCAGGAAGCTCGGAGCAGCTAAAGAGGTCCCTTATGCTTAGTTCCCTTGAGCCGTCTGCGACTTCTAGTGGTAAGCATAGGACAGGGATCCAGCACCCCTGGAGCAGGGCCTGTGGGCCTTCCCTCCTGTATGACGGTTTTTCTCTTGAAAGTGGATGAACTCGAGGGACCTGTCTGGGGGCAGTTCCCGCTTGCCTTCCTGGATACGGCCACCATGGACACCAACCTTCAGGTTGAGGGGATGGTTTCTTCCAAAACTCCCGGCTATTCTGGTGTTGGTGGGGCCCTTAGAGGGTCCTTATGACTATGGAAGTTGCAGATAGCTTTTTCAGTTGGCTCTTCTCGCTTGACCGTTCCCCCTCCGGAATTGCCAGGATGGGGGTGTTCGGTCCGTCTGATGACAGGCGTACTACATTAACCCGGACCTTCCAGGGAGTGTCTATGTTCCCTTCTGGGGAGACAATGCCCCCTGCATGTTAGTGATATTAGCTCCGGCTAAGCCCCTCTGCGACAGGATGTGCTAGTCCCCGTGTCGCTATGGAATCCATCCAGTCATGGCTCTGTTGGGTTCTGTCACCTTCACTGGCTGTCGGCCTTGTTTCCCTGTCCCAGGATCCTATCTCAGGGGTCCGGATGCCTTAGTACCGTCTTGACAGGATTTTGTTTCCGTATTCCCTTCTCCATTCCCTCTGCTAGGCAGGGTTATGCGGAAGATTACTCTGGTAAGGGGTCCGGTAATGCTGGTGGCCCCCAGTTGACCTAGTAGGGTGTGGTTGCAGTTATGGTACTGTGGTCAGTAGTTCTGCACCTTGCCAGGAGTGCCAGTTGATCACTCAGGGTCCTTTACATCACTATAGTTCATGGTCCATGGCCTAAGTGGATCTGTCTGCTGAAGCATACATCTTGATGGAGACAAGTTTAGCTGCCTCGATGTTGTGACTAGGGGATGTCTTGGAGTGAGCCTCTTCTGCGTCTTCTTCTATTGTCGTAGGGTATGGCATACCCTCATTATTGGGACGAGCCTAGTCCTCTTACTTGTTGGACGTTCTCGGATTCCAGGGCTCCATTGTGGCCTTTAGCATAATTGGAGTTGGCCCCAGCTCTGCTTTCTGATGGATCAGGCTGCCGGCTCACCTTGCCTTAACAGTTCTGGTTCAGTCTTCCTTGGTTAGGACTTCCTTCAGGGGCTGCTCATGTACGCCCTCCATCTACTCATATGGCCCCTGTTGGGATTGAAATTGATTCATTCCGTCTTCTTGCGGTTGTCTCCTGGTCCTATTCAGGACACTGTCTGGATGTCCTTACCCTTAAGGTGGTCCTTCTGGTGACTGTTGCCTTGGTCAGGCGTGTGTTAGCGGGCGGTTTGGTCTACCTAGCCCTCCTACCTTGAGATACACCAGGATAAGGTGGAGTTCCGCCTGAAGCCGGATTCTCTACATCCGTAGGTGTCGTATGTTCAATTATCTGAGATATTTTTGTCCACGGCTGTCTCCCTTTCTTGCAACGTCGAGGAAGTGGTTCTGCATTCCTTATGCAGGTGTTGGCAGTTTTTTCTTAGAAGTCACTGTGTCCCTTAAGGGAACTGAGGTTCCTTGGGGCTTTGGGTTATTACATCCTGAATGTGCTCAATCTCGCCTGCTCTCGGGAGTTGGGCGGTTTGGTCCTGGTTGTTACCTTAATGGATGTTACTCCTGGTACCTTGTTCTTTTGGCCTTGGCTTCTGCCAAATGCATTAGCTAATCGGATTGTCAGGCTATTACTCAGGCCTATTCAGGCAAGGGGGAGATCCTCCCTTGTCGCCTTGATTCCTTCTATGTGTGCTTGATGTCTCTGGGGCTTCAGCACCGGTTTTGCTGTTAAACTGATTGGTTAGGCCAGATTTCTTTTTACAACATTGATGTTAGGGCCTCAGCTCATGTTGTCTTGGCCGTCTGGTTCTGCAGGTGACAGTGCTTTAAACTGTCTGCTGTGGCGTATTGTTGTTGGGGATCCCACCCTACTTATGGACACTGCTTTTGGATGTCCCGAGTGTAAGTATTATATCTGGAGCGGGACGTACTGTATACTAAGAATAATACAATTCTGTGAAATACTCACCTGTAGAATTGGTATTATTGGTATACAGTACGTCCTGCTCCACACCACCCTGTTGCCTTTTTCTGGATCCCCTGTATGGTGATTTTTTATCAGTGTTATCTTTACCAGTTTGTTTCTGGGTGGTTTAATTCTCCCGGCTTCTTGTTCACTGCTTGTCAATGCTGGGGATTCGTGGGAGGTCCCTGGGTATTTGAGGGCCGGGAGGAGCCTGTTTTCGCATGCTTCTGCAGTACAGCGCCATCTGGCGGAGGATAACCCGAGTGTAAGTATTATATCTGGAGCAGGACGTACTGTATACCAATAATACCAATTCTACAGGTGAGTATTTCACAGAATTGTATTTTTACACTCAGACTTTAGAGGCACAAATAAAATCTAGTGCAACTCCACCATTTAAAAACTAAATAGACTAAATTGATTTTAATAATATGAATGCAAACTCACAAATTTCCAATGGTTACCATTGGAAATTTGTGAGTTTGCATTCATATTATTAAAATCTATTTAGTTTTTAAATGGCGGATTTGCGCTAGATTTTATTTGTGCTCTCTTGTATGACATGTTCATCTAAAAAATGAGTGTGGATTGTTGAGTATTGGAAATTTAAGTATCCTGGATTATTTGCCCATATAATATCTATGCCATTTGTCTGAAGCACAATTAGATTTAAACAAGTGCTTTTCTACTGAGGAGTTTTGGTAAGCAGACATCCAGAAGGTGGTGGGTACGTGTGATCAACCCTATTGTGCATGCACCTCGGGATACTGTCCATTTATGTCATCTGAACAAGTAGACATCTCACTCTGTGCTTCCATACAATATAGACCAGAGTGATTGCTTTAGGGGGGTTTCCTCCTTTTTCTAAATTTTATTTTGTGATCTGTGCTTTTCCCACAAGAATAGCTGGGGTATGCAGTAGCAGGAAAGGAGCACTCTCAATAAATTTCTCATTGCTGCCATCTTGTATTATTTAGTGTAACAAGCACATGACAGTATGGGAGCTGGGAGGAAGTTTAGTCTTTGATGTAATCATCTCCATACGCTAGTCTCATGGCTTGCATTGTTATGCTTTATGGTAAATAAAATGGATACATTGTGCAGACATGCTAAGCACCCAGCTCTAAATTGGAACTGAAACACAAATGTCATTAATGGCTCACAGCCTGTCAGTAACTATACATGTTTGAAGTGCTCCTATGCTATACAGTAAAAATCCAAGTCAAGAGGGGGAGCTGAATGAGTCATGGGTGGGGATAAGGAGATAAGTATATGATGACCACTGCTTTTGTGCTGTGCAATGAAACCTCATATACAGCTGCAGAACCCAATGTTCCCAAGTATAGGCAGAACATAAGACCTCCATTTCTCTTAATACTTACCTTACTGATCTTACAATTTATGCAGTAATTGCATTCTAAAGCACGTAGCCATCAGTAATATGGGAAGGGACTGTGAAACAGCTCCTGTTTAGCTTATGGTGCCACTACAGGAGGCGACAGGCATTGCACTGTATTGGCACGCTGTTTCCCACTGCAAGGGAGCAGGAAGCAGACATTGCGCTTTATACCCCCTATATAGTAGGGGTGTAAAAAAAATAGATTCTTAAAACTACATGAACCATTCAGACTGAAATTGGACATGCCTTCCTCCACTTAGTCCCTTCTAATAACCTGCCCCCCACATGACTCCACCCTTTATTATCTTCCAGTCCCATCATTCTCGGAAGTGAGTCAAAAGCAGATCCTTCTACTTGAATCTGAGATGTCAGATGATTTTAAGAGATCACAGGACATTGATATTTTGAACTTGTTCTAAGGGCCTATGTGTAAAGATCACTGGAGGACATATCACTGGAGGGGAGTGCCGCCCTCTAGATTAGTATTTTCTTTAATGCATGGCATGGCCCGCTTTGGTGTTCATAACAGATGGGTTATTCCGCCACTAGGTGGCGCAGTAGCACTGCAGAAAGCTGTGGCACCTCCCGGCTCCCTATAAAACCGGGATTAACCAACAAGTTCCCAGTGTCCTCTGCAGTGACACTGCGAAGTTAGAAGATGTCTCTCTCTCTTGCGCAGGTGAGCGGGGCAACTAAGCCTGCGGCCCTGCATGTCTATTTCCATCCATTTCTGGATCCTCACTGCCTCCCAGCCTCGGCTGACAGATCGGGTGAAGGTAGAACAAAGTCAAGTGCTCCAGGAGCGCTGCTCCTAGCCACAGACCCTGTACCACAAAGGGTAGTCGGCCATAGGCTTTATAGTGAGCTTAATAGGGATGCAGAGTTTCTGTCCAGGCTTCTGATGGGGTGAGTAGCTCGGGGACTGTGTCCCCTTATTTTCACTTTTGGGGTCCCCCCCAACCTCCACCTGGCCATGGCTGCTCGCCGCTGCCTTCTCGTCTCTCTCTCTTCCCCCCCTTCTGACTTTGTTCGGGGGGGGGGGGGGATGTGGGTGGTGGCGTCGAGCGGTGATATCTGTGGTGTTTTGATGTTTTTTGTGTATTTTGTGGTGTTGTAAGCGGCCGCGCCGCTTTGTACTGCGCTCCGCGGCTGTGGGCGCTATGTCCTGAGGTGATTTTGCTTAGTCATGGCGCCGGCTGGGTCGTGAGCGCCGTTTTTCCCGCTCTTTGGGGATTGGGGGGGCCTGGTGATGATGCGTATCGCGTTGTCCCCCCCCCCCCCCCCCCCCCCCGCGGCCCGCCTCTCGAGGTACCTATGCCGGAGCCTTTTTGGATGAGCTGCGCCGTCTGGCTTTCTCCCTTCCTGACTGAAGCGCTGCTTCCTCCGGTGTCTTGATTTATCCGGTGGTCTGTGCCTGAGCGACCCTACGGTGTCTTCGGTCCGTGAGTCCCCCTTGGGGGGTTTTTTATTGCATGGGGTGTATTTGTTGCGGGATGCTTATGTCTTTCAGGCGGGATACCCTTGGGTTGTGGTTTCTCCCGGCTCCACTCCTTCCTCCCCCTTATTTTCCCCTTCACTACTTCTGGGGGCATCCCATGGGAGGGCATCCCGGGTGGCTTCTGTCTTAGCCTTTACCCACCACTGGCCTATTGTGCCTGTATTAATCACCATATGGAGGCTTCTGGGGATAGCGTGCTTGGGGGCCCTTCGGGGCAAGCCTGGCTGTGTTCCATGTGTGGGGTATCCCCGGTGAGTAACAGTGTCACAGTGTGCATGCCGTGCGCTGAAAGTGTCCTTGCGCTCCAAGATGGTTTGCCTGCTTCGCTTCCCAGCTCTGCGCATCCCTCGGCTTCGCCTACTCCCCCGCTCTTGCAATTGGGCCCTAATGAGGGGGACATTAGCAAGAAGTCGTGCTCCGGCTTTGCGGGTGACCAACATTGAGAAGCAGTTTGCCAGGTCTGTTCCTAGGAAGGCCTCTGGCAAGAAGCGGCACCTGGATCCCAGATCCTCCCCTCTTCCTGAGATGTATGTGGGGATAGGACAGGAGGGTTGCGATAGTGACCCTGGTTCGGTGTCCGGAGAGGACTCATGGTACACTGAGGACACTGATAATATGCTGTCACATATTTTTGAAATTTTGCACATTACTGCCCCTGAGGTAGCTAAGAGAAAGCAGGGGGAGCTTTTTCGCCCTGGTAAACAGTGTCTAAAGTTCCCTGAGCAGGAACATTTCACCACCTTGGTGCTTAAAGAATGGGAACGTCCTAACAGGTTGTTTGCTGTGCCCAAGGGTTTGGATAAAAGGTATCCCTTTCCTGCTGATCTTATTAAGAGGTGGTCTTTTCCCCCAGAAGTGGACGCTTCCGTACTAGGCTTGTCCAATACTTCAGTTGTGCCTTCCCCTGACACTACCACTCTGAGGGACAGCGAGGACAGGTGCATGGATCAGTTGGCCTGCCATGCTTTTACTTGTGCGGGGGCTGGATTGGGCCCGTCCTGTGCTGCCGCCATCACGGCTATTGCCCTTAAGAAACTGCTCAAGCGTCTTCTTTATGGCGCTCCTGCTGGTAGTGGAGGGGAGGAACATAGGACTCTCTTACTTTGTTCTGATTTTGTTACATTTATCCTTACTGCTATGTATGATGTTGTGCGGCTGAGTGGTAGGTCCTCCGCCCTCTTGGTGCCTATGCGCCGCTCTGTCTGGTTGCGCCAATGGGCAGCTGATGCTGCGGCTAAGAAGGCTCTCACTGGTCTCCCCTTTGCAGGGCTGCGGCTTTTTGGGGAGCGTCTTGATGTTTTAGCCAAGGATGGCAGGCTGCCTCAGCGCAGGAGGCAGTCTCGGCCCTTTCGGGGGTCCTCCGCCCCCCTCCCTTCCGTTCGTCCTCCCAGAGGAGGTTGTGGCTCCCTCTTCTCTAGTGGCCGCAGAGATTCTTGGGGCCGTGGCAGACCCCGTGGTCGTCCCGGTCTTTCCTGGAGTGCTAAGCCCAAATCCTTTCCCAAGCCTCCTAAGGCATGAAGGGGTGCCCTCGCCCGTCTGGGTGGGGGGTGGCCTTGGCCTTTTACTCATATCTGGAGGCTTCACTTCTCAGACTGGTGGATTCAGGAGCTGGTATCCTCCGATTGCATGATAGAGTTTGTGGCCTGGCTGCCTCCAGGATTCATCAGATCCTGGATGTCTTTGAACCCCCTGTCTGCTCAAGGGGTGTTTCTGGTGGTTCCTTGACCGGTCAGGAGTCTTTTCATAGGTCCCCCAACAGGAAGGCTTTCTGAGGTCCATACTGGCCCTGAAGGGCTTCAACAAAATTGTCTGATTCCAACCCTTTTTTGCCTTAAAAACGTTATGCTGAGATCAGTACCCTTCGCCTGGGCGATTTCATGGCCACTGTGGACATCAAGGATGCTTATTGTCCTGTGCCTATCTTTCCGGGTCATCAGAGATTTCTAAGGTTCGCGCTGGAGAATTAGCATTATCAGTTAGTGGTTCTACCCTTTGGTGTCACCTTGGCACCTCGGCTGTTCACTAAGATAGTGGCAGGGGCGATGGCTCTGCTAAGGGAACAGGGCATCCGCCTCATTCCTGACCTGGACGTCATCCTGATTGGGTCCAAGTCTTTTCCTCAGGTCGGGCAGGTCACTCAGACGGTGACCTCCACTCTAGAATCCCTTGGTTGGGTGATCTACCATCCCAAGTCTTCTCTGTGCCCGTCCTTGGTGAGGTTTTTTCTGGGTGTGACCCTGGATATCTCAGGTCAAGTGTTCCTTCCCCAGTAGAGGGTGAAGGGTCTTCAGATGCAGGCTTGGGCTCTGCTACCGTGTCCTCATCCCTACATCTGTCAGGGGATGCAGTTGGTGGGCCTGATGGTGTCCTGCTTTGGGTAGTCCCCTTTGCTTGTTTCACATAAGACATACTCAGTAGAACCTCTTGTCAGTTTGGGATCGGGGCCCTGCGTCCTTGGATCAGGAGTTTGATCTGTCTCCTCTGGCCAGACGATCCTTCTTGTGGAGGCTGGTCTCCAGGAACCTTCTGGGGGACAGGTTCTTCCTGCCCCTGTGCTGAAAGACGGTTGCCGCAGATGCCAGTCTGACCGGTTGGGGGAACTTCTGGAGATCCCTGAGGTTCCAGGGAAGGTGGGGCCCACATAAGGACCATGCTTCCATCAATGTCCTGGAATTGTGGGTGATCAGGTTGGTTCTTCTTACCTGACCACTCACCTTCAGGGTTGGACTGTTCCGATCCGCTCAGACAACCATATGGCGGTTGTCTACATCATCCATCAGGGAGGTACTTGGGGCAAGTGAGCCTTCAAGGGAGGGTCCCTGATTCTGTTTTGGGCGGAACAGCATGTTCCCTGCATCTCAGCGGTTTACATTCCGGGGGTGGAAAACCAGGTGGCGGACTCCCGGCGTAAGGGGTTGTCTCGTCTGGGGGAATGGTCCCTCAACAACTGGGGGCTTCTCTCCCTGTTTCACGTACATCTGTACGTGGCCCTGTTTGAGTACCGCCACAATCACAAACTTTCATTTTTTTGTCTCTGTTTCAGGATCATCCTGTCGGCTTCTCTATGAGTTCCCTCTGTTTCCTCTTCTGGGCAGTGTTATATGCAACATAGCCCAGGAGCGGGTACTGGCCATCCTGGTGGCCCCTTCTCGGCTGTTGAGACCTCCATCTTGGTGATAAAGGAGTTGTCTGCTTCTGTTGTTGATTCCATGATTAGGCCTAGGAAGAAGTCCTTGTACTTCGTCTATTACAGGGTCTGGCATGTTTACATTGCCCGGTAGGACTCTAAGTCTCTCCCCTGTAGGGTGTTTTGCTATTCCCAGGACTCTGGAATTCTTGCAACTTTGTTGGATTTGGACCTTCAACTACACTCAAAGGCTATGTTTCTGCTCTGGCAATTTTCTTCCATTGTGATTTTGCCACTTACTGGCTGGTTCAGGATTTTACAGGGTGTTTCTCACCTGCGTCCACACCATACTCCTTATACCAGTCTGGGATCTAAATCTGGTGTTTGTCTGCTATGCAGGGGCCTCCCTTTGATTCTCTCTTAGAGGCTGCCTTGCCCGGTTTGACTCTTAAGGTAGCCTTTTTTGGTGGCTATCACTTATGTAAGGCGAGTTTTCAGCTAGCGGCACTTTCCATCAACCCTCCTTATTTTGAGTGGCATCAGGATAGGGCTTTTTTTTAGGCTTAGGCCAGATTTCCGACCTAAGGCTGCGTCTGCTCTTCATTTCAATCAGGACATTGTCTTGCCTTCATTGTGTCCCAATCCTACTGATTCCTAGGAGCGGACTCTACATTCTTTGGATGTGGTCTGGGCTCTGAAGTTCTATTTGATTGCTATTAAGACTTTTAGGAAGTCTGATGTTCTCACTTTTGAGCCTAGGAGAGGTTTTTGCCTCCTGCTGTATCCACTATCAGCAAGTGGATTCGTCGGGAGGTGGTTCAAACCTGTCCTGCTAAGGGGAGGAATTCTAGGGTGACTGCTCATTCCATTTGGGCTATAGGTGCCTCTTGGGTTTTTCAGCACCTTGCCTCTGTTGAACAAGTTTGTAAGACCGCTATTTGGTCTTCTATTCATACTGTTTCTAAGTTCTACAAGTTGATGTTTAGGTTTCAGCGAATGCTGCTTTTGGCCGCAAGGTGCTTCAGGCGGTAGTGACTTGAACTACTGGCCGTTACTCTTTGGGGATCCCACCCTACTTTTGGACACTGCTTTTGGATGTCCCATCTGTTATGAATACCGAAGCGGGCCGTGCCATGCTTCTTGTCTCACTGCTTGTCTACGCTGGGAACTTGTTGGTTAATCCCGTTTTTATAGGGAGCCGGGAGGGGCCACAGCTTTCTGTAGTGCTACTGCGCCACCTAGTGGCGGAATAACCCATCTGTTATGAATACGGAAGCGGGCCGTGCCATGCAAGAACAAAAACAATTCTACAGGTGAGTACTCACAGAACTGCTTTTTTCAATCTTTCTTTATCAAGTGCCAATTTCCATTTTCTAATTATCTCAAGTACAACCTGAGAGGTATGTATGAGTTGTCTGTCACCTAAAACAATGTGAAAAACACACAAAACAAAGCTCTGTTTAAATTGTGTCATCACATTTTGGAGCAGTTTTGTGGTTATGGAGCAAATCAGGGTTGGGTAAAGTATGGATGGCAGCAGGTCATATTGGTGTACAGGTGAGTTTGCAGCTTCTCTGCGTATCACCTAATAGAGTCTCAGGTTCCACCAAGGGGGTAAACTATATATATAAAAGATCACAGGCATATCTTCATTATGAATTTGTTTTGATTGCCCTATGTGTGAAATACTCCATATATTCTAAGTATACAGCACGTCCTGTTCCAGAAGATATTCCTTACACTTGGGTTATACCTCCAGTGCGCTGGACTGCAGAGACAGAAAAGTGGCTCCTCCCAGACCCATATATACCAGGGACCTCCCACAAAATCCCCAGTTCTTCTCTGCAGTCCTAGCTGCGATGACTAGTAGATGGCTCGCTCTACTCGCAGGTGAGCGGGGCTATTAGCCTGCGGCTCTGTAGGACTATTCTCACCCGTTTCCTTTTACTGCCTCCCAGCTGAGGCTGCTCTGGTTCGGGTGAAGGTAGGCAGCACCGCTGTCAGGTGCTAAGGAGCGCTGCTCCAACCGCAGTCCCCCACCAAAGGGTAGGCGGTATAGGCCCATGGTGAGCCTTATGGGATGCCCTTCCCGCACTTTATGCCCCTCGCCCCCTGTCCCCCGGCATGTCTTTGCTATATGCTGTGTGTTGTGTTTTGATCCCCTTTGAATTGATTGCACTGGTTTCTTTTGCCACCGCCGCACCCTTGTACTATGCTCCTTGGTCGGCGGCGACATCGCCTCAGGCGCTGCTGCGCCATCATTGGCTGGCCTTGTCAGGTGGGCGCGTTTTCACGCTCTTTGGGGGGGGGCGGGCCTTGCGGCTGACGCATTCTGCATCACTGTCTCCGCGGCCCGCCCCTCGAGGTATATGCGGGCGCCATTTTAGTTCTCTGCTGCGTGTGCCTGGCGTCTCCCTATCGCGGTCTGTAAGTGCCCCTGCGGGCTGATTTTTTTTATATTTCTCTGTATTGCATATGGCTTATGGGATCTTTTGCTTATGTCTTGCAGGCGAGTCAAACTTTGTGGTTTCTCCCGGTCCTATCCCCTCTATTTAGTGTTAACTCTTATTGGAGGGCTATTATATTCCATTACTCCCACTTCCACCAGCGGGTTATTGGGGCATCCCGGGTTGCTATTATTATTCGCCTGTTGTGCTGTGATAATCACCATATGGAGGCTTCTCAGGATAATGTGCTCCGGGTTCCTTCGGGACAAGCCCGGCTGTGTGTGGCGTGTGGGGTATCCCCTATAAGTGATGATGTCAGGGTGTGTGTACCCTGCGCCCAGCAGGTACTTGCGCTGCAGTCTGGGTTAGCTGCGGCTGGGCCTAGTGCTGCGCCCCCTCTGGCTTCGCCTACCCCCCCACGCTTACATCTGACTCCTAGTGAGGTGCATACCAGTGGGGAGTCTCAACCTGATTTGGCTGCCCGCTAGCCAGTATTGAAAGGCATGTTGCCGGGTCTGGTCCGCGAAGGCTCTTGCTAAGCGGCGGCATCTGGCACCCGGTGTTACTCTCTTTCCTATGGAAGCTGAGGAGGTTTTTGATGTTACTGGATATACCCCCCTAGAAGAAGGGGAATTATTCTCTGATTCAGAATCATCTGAGGATCAGCCTAGAGGTTATGCTGAGTCTGGATCTGACCCATGGGCTTCAGATGATACTGACAGACTTTTGGCTCACATTTTTGAAGTACTCTTTATCTCTCCTCCTGCCGTGGCCCCGCGACAGCAGGGGGAGCTGTTTCATACTGTTAAGCCACGTTTGGAGTTTCCTGAACAAACTCACTTTAATAATCTCATTCACAAGGAGTGGGAACGGCCTAGCTGGCTTCCGGGGGTATCAAAGAGTTGAGATAAGAGGTATCCCTTTCCTGCTGAGATGGTTAAACGTTGGTCATGTCCTCCAGAGGTGGATGCTCCAGTTCTGGGGTTGTCTAACACATCTGTCATGCATTCCCCTGACTCTACTACACTGAGGGATGGGGAGGACAGGCGCATGGATCAGCTGGCTTGCCCTGCCTTTGCCTGTGTTGGGACCGCGCTCTGTCCGGTCTGTGCCTCTGCTATCACGGCTGTTGCTATTAAAAGCCTGCTCAGGGGTCTCTTAAATGGGGCGCCTGACGATGCTGGTAGTGAAGAGTATAGAGCTCTTCTGTATTGTGAGGAATTTGTTGCATATGTTCTCTCTGCCCTGGATGATACCATTAGAATGTGTGGCAGGGCATCTGCCTTGTTGGTGGCGATACGCTGCTCGGTCTGGCTGCGCCAGTGGGCAGCTGACAATGCTGCCAAAAAGGCCCTCACTGAGTTTCCCTTCAAGGGGCTGCGCCTCTTTTGGGAAGGTTTGGACTTGTTTGCTAAAGGTGGCAAGTTACCTCAGCGTAGAAGGCAGCCCCAGTCCTTTCGGGGTTTAGGTGTCTTTTCTTCTTCCTTCAGGGCCTCCAGAATTGGACGGGGAGCTTCCATTGCTGGAGCCCGTGGAGATTTTTGGGGCAGGGGCAGAGGACATGGCCGCCCTGGCCCCCCTGGGGTCTCAAGACTAAGTCCTTCCCCAAGCCCCCTCAGGCATAAAGGGGTGCCCTCACCCATCCGGGTGGGGGGACGGCTTCGGCTCTTGGCTCACGTCTGGAGGCGTCATGTCTCAGACCGGTGGATTCAGGAGGTAGTATCCTCTGGTTACAAGATAGAGTTTGCAGCCTGGCCGCCCCCAAGATTCATCAAATCTCGGTTAGGTCAAAACCCCTTGTCAGCTCAGTGTCTCTCCCTGGCTGTCCAAGGCCTTCTAGACCTAGGTGTCATCTGCCGGGTGCCCTTGAAGGAGAGGGGCAAAGGCTATTATTCCAATCTTTTCATTGTGCCCAAAAAGGAGGGTTCCATCAGACCTATCCTGGATTTAAAGCTTCTCAACAAGTTTGTCAGATTCAGACACTTTCGCATGGAGACTCTGCGCTCAGCTGTGACTTTCCTACGCCCAGGGGACTTCAAGACCTCTGTAGACATCAAGGATGCTTACCTTCACGTACCTATCTTTCCAGGTCACCAGAGATTCCTCAGGTTCGCTCTGGAGGATCAGCACTACAAATTTGTGGTCTTGCCCTTCGGCCTCACCTCGGCCCCAGGGTGTTCACCAAGGTGCTGGCAGGAGTGATGGCCCTGCTGAGATCTCAGGGCATTCGCATTCTTCCCTACCTGGACGACATGCTTATCTCTTCTCAGTCCTTCCATCAGGCAGAGCTGGACACTCAGAGGGTGGTGTCCACACTGGAGTCATTCAGCTGAGTGAACAATCACCCCAAAACTTCCCTGTCTCCTTCCATGGTGAAGTCTTTTCTGGGCATGATTCTGGATTCAGCTCAGGTCAAGATCTTTCTTCCTCAGCAGAAGGTGGAGGTCCTTCAAGAGAAAGTTCAGCTCCTGCTGTCTTGTCCTCATCCATCCATCAGGCAGGAAATGCAGCTGGTGGGCCTGATGGTGTCCTGCTTCGAGACGGTTCCATATGCTCAGTTCCACATGCGGCCTCTTCAGCTTCACCTCTTGTCAGTATGGGATCGGGACCCTGTGTCCCTGGATCAGGTGTTTGTTTTGTCCTCTCAGGTCAGGCGGTCTCTAGTGTGGTGGCTGGACTCAAGGAACCTGCTGGGGGGCAGGTCCTTTCTGGCCCCCTGCTGGGAGACTGTCACCACGGATGCCAGTCTGACAGGTTGGGGGGGGGGATTCTGGAAGTCCCTGAAATTCCAGGGTCGGTGGGGCCCTCAGGAGGACCATGCCCCTATCAACATTCTGGAATCGAGGGCAATCAGGTTGGTTCTCGCCCACTTAACCCCACACCTTCGGGGTCGGGCTGTTCAGTTCCGCTCGGACAACCAGACGGCGGTTGCCTACATCAATCATCAGGGAGGGACCCGCACAAGAGGACCCTCAAGGAAGTGTCCCTGATACTGTCCTGTTCCCTGCATCTCAGATGTGTACATCCCAGGGGTGGAGAATCTGGAGGCAGACTCTATGAGCAGGGAGACCTCTCGTCTGGGAGAGTGGTCCCTTAGCAGCAGGGTGTTTTGCTCTCTGTGCCACCGCTGGGGTCAGCCAGATGTGGATCTATTTGCGTCCCGTCACAAGCTTTCAGTCTTTGTCTCTCTGTCCCAGGATCCTCTGGCCTTGGCCACGGATGCCCTGGCAATGTCTTGGACGAGGTTCCAGCTCCTGTATGTGTTTCCCCCGTTTCCACTGCTGGGCAAGGTGCTGCGCAAGATTGTTCAGGAAGGGGTGCCAACCATCCTGGTGGCCCCCTGTTGGCCAAGAAGAGTGTGATTGGCAGACATCGTGCAGTTGGCAGTAGATCAGTACGCCCTGCCACTGGTTTCAGATCTGCTCACTCAAGGACACCTACGCCACCCCAATTTACAAACGCTGGCTTTGACGGCCTGGATGTTGAAACCTCCATCTTGATGGAAAAAGGGCTGCCTGCCTCGGTGGTGAATACCATGATCAGGGCTAGGAAGAGGTCCTCTTCTTCCATCTATTACAGGGTTTGGCGTACTTACATTGACTGGTGCGAGTCCCACTCGCTTCCCTGTCGTGTGTTTTCTATTCTTAGGATTCTGGAGTTTCTCCAACATGGTTTGGATCTGGGTCTTCAGCTCAGTACTCTGAAAGGCCATGTTTCTGCTTTGGCTAGTTTTTTCCAAAGATCCTTTGCTCAGCTTCCCCTGGTCAAGACATTTTTCCAGGGGGTTACTCGCTTGCATCCTCCACGTAAGCCTATGTTACCAGTCTGGGACTTGAACTTGGTCTTATCTGCCCTGCAGGGGTCTCCCTTTGAGCCCTTGCAAGGGGCTCCTTTGTCCATTCTTACGCTTAAGGTGGTCTTTTTGGTGGCTATCACTTCTGTTAGGCATGTTTCTGAGTTGGCGGCGCTTTCCATCAAGCCTTCTTATTTTGAGAGACACCAGGACAAGGTGGTGTTTCGTTTTAAACCAGATTTTCTGCCTAAGGTTGTCTCTGCCTTTCATCTTAATCAGGACATTGTTTTGCCTACTTTGTGTCCTAATCCCAGTAACCCTAAGGAAAAGGTTTTGCATTCTTTGGATGTAGTCAGTTCTATTTGGCGGCTACTGAATCCTTCAGGAAGACTGATGGCTCGTTTTGTACTTCCGTCTGGACCTAAGAAAGGTCTGGCTCCGGCTAAGTTCACTATCAACAAGCGGATACATCAGGCTGTGATACAGGCCTACTCTGCTAAGGGGAAGGAGCATCCCTTCCGCCTTACTGCTCATTCTACTCGTGCTATTGGTGCCTCTTGAGCTTTTCAGCACCAAGCTTCTGTTGAACAAGTTTGCAAGGCCGCTACTTGGTCTTTTGTTCATACTTTTTCAAAGTTTTACAAGGTTGATGTTAGGGCCTCAGCTGATGCTGCTTTTGGCCGCAAGGTTCTGCAGGCGGCAGTGGTTTAGACTGTCTGCTGTTACTTTTGGGGATCCCACCCTACCTTATGGACACTGCTATTGGATGTCCCAAGTGTAAGGAATATCTTCTGGAACAGGATATGCTGTATACTTAGAATAATACAATTCTCTGATTACTCACCTGTAGAATTGGTATTATATGTATACAGCACGTCCTGTTCCACCCCACCCTTGTTATCATTATCTTGAGTTACCTTTTTATGGTGATTGTTTTTATGTTCAAATTTTTTCATATCATGGTTATAGTTCTCTCGGTCTCATTTTAACTGCTTTTCAATACTGGGGAATTTGTGGGAGGTCCCTGGTATATATGGGGCCGGGAGGAGCCACTTTTCTGTCTCTGCAGTCCAGCACCATCTACTGGAGGTATAACCCAAGTTTAAGGAATATCTTTGGAGCAGGACGTGCTGTATACATATAATACCAATTCTACAGGTGAGTAATCACAGAATTGTATTTTTTCACCCTACAAAAAGCACCTAGGATTTGGGGGAAAATTAGAAAAAAATATTCTGAATCAAATGATGTGCTAAAAGGTAGTTAAAAAAACTAAACAAAAAAAAAAAAACCCTTTTTTGTAGCCGTAATCCGGAGGAAGCCGCCACTGATAGTGCAGAGAGTACTGGCTCTCAGGTTCGTGACTGAGGTAAGTTTTTTGTTTTAACTGCCTCCATGGCGGTTGGGGACGGGATCTGCCACGCTGCCTGTTATAGGGTATGTTGCGGGTATTCTACGAGCTGCCATGTCCACCTTACCAGTGGCTCTGCGCCACTGTGTCTTGCACCTGATCGCCCTCCTGCAGCCCACCAGATGCAGAAACAATCAGTGGAGCGGTAGTGTCGGTAAGGTAAGTAGACTACATTCACCTCATAAGACGCACAGACATTTTCCCCCAACTTTTGCAGGAAAATAAGTGTGTCTAATGGGGCAAAAAATATGGTAACTTCTCACCATGAGGGTGGCTCCGCCCTCTAGAACAAATAGAGTCATTCTGATAGGTCTGGTATATTATTTTAACAGTAACGCATTACTCTTTCTTGCTTCAAAAAGCACTTCAAGGCCAGTGACCTACTTATTTTGAGTACATTAGTCATCGATCCCCCCCACCTATTTTGGGGTACTTGGTTGCAGCTGCTTGTAGCTAGGGGGTAATTGGCAGAAAAAGGTTGAGAACTGCTGCTCTACAACATGCTGTGATTTATCTATTTTTGTGAGGGATAAATGATCTTTGTAAGTTCTCCAGTGGAAAAAAATAACGGTCACTGAGGGGCCTGATGTTACCCACTAGCTGTAGAGCAGGGGCTTCCAACTTATTCCAAGTATACAGCACGTCCTGTTCCAGAAGATTCCTTACACATGGGCTATACATCCACAAGATGGTGCTGGACTGCAGAAAACAGCTTGTGGCTTCTCCCGGCCCTATATAAATCGGGGACCTCCCACAAATTCCCCAGTTCTTTTCTGCAGTCTGGGCTGCAAAGATAGAAGATGCTCTCTATGTGGCGCAGGTGAGCAGGGCTTATTTGCTTGCGGCCCTGCAGGACTATTCCCACCCGTTCCGTATCATATTACTGCCTCCCAGCCTCGGCTGACAAGGTTCGGGTGAAGGTAGGTCAGTAAGCACCAGTTGGTGCTGAGGAGCAGTGCTCCTACCGCACTCCCTGCTCTGACGTCCCCGCTCCATGGGTTTTTGGACGGCGGCGACATTCACCTCAGAGCTGCCGGGCCGCTATTGGCCGGTTCACGTGGGTGCGTTTCACACTCTTGGGGGGGGGGGCTCTGTGGATGACGATTTTCACATCACGTCTCCACAGCCCGCCCCTCAAGGTCTGCGGACGCCATTTTGACTGTCCTTAGCTGCGTGTGCTGCTGGCTCCCTGTGGTCCTTGAGTAGCCCCGGGGGATGTTTTTTTTCAGGATATTCCTTCTGCTGTATTCTTATGGGAATGTGTTTTATTATGTCTTTCAGGCGGGTTAAAACTTTGGCACTGTGGTTTCTCCCGGCCATCTCCTTTCACTATCTCCCACTTCCCTAGCGGGTTCTTGGGGCATCCCGGGTAGCTCTTTAGCGGTAACCCTTACTGGCCTGTTGTGCCATTCAAATCACCATATGGAGGCTTCTGGGGATAATGGGCCTGGGGTTCCTTCGGGACAAGCCCGGCTATGTGTTGCGTGTGGGGTATCCCCCATAGGTGATGATGTCAGGGTATGTGTATCCTGTGCCCAGCAGGTACTTGCGCTGCAGTCTGGACTGTCTGTTACTGGGCCTGGTGGTGCGCCCCCTCTGGCCTCACCTATCCCCCCACGCTTACATCTGACCCCCACCGAGGGGCATACTAGTGGGGAGTCTCAACCTGATTTAGCTGCACGGGTGGCCAGCATTGAAAAACATCTTGCTGGGTCTGCCCCGCGTAAGGCTTCTGCTAAGAAGCGGCATTTATCACCCGCGGTTTCCCTCTTCTCTGTAGAAGATGAGGGCCCTTACTCACTCTCAGGTCCTTACCCCCTTGAGGAGGGGGAATTTTTTTCTGATTCTGAATCCTCTGAGGAACAACCTAAGATTTATGGTGGTAGTGGAACTCCCTTTGGGGAAGACCTGTGGTCCCCTGATGACACTGACAGATTGCTGAGTCACATATATGAAGTGCTTTGTATTTTGCCCCCGGCAGTGGCTCCGCAGCAGCAGGGTGAGCTTTTTCATACGGTTAAGCCACGCTGGGAGTTCCCTGAGCATTCTCACTTTAATAATCTAGTGCTCAAAGAATGGGAACAGCCTAGCAAGCTGCCCAGGGTGCCTAAGAGTTGGGACAAGAGGTATCCCTTTCCTGCTGATGTTGTTAAACGTTGGTCATGTCCTCCCGAGGTGGATGCGCCCGTTCTCGGGTTGTCCAATACATCTGTCATGCATTCTCCTGATACTACTACACTGCGGGATGTTGAGGACCGGCGCTTGGACCAACTGGCCTGTCATGCCTTTGCCTGTGTGGGGGCGGCGCAGCGCCCAGTTTGTGTCTCGGCTATTACGGCTTTTGCCATTAAAGGGGTGCTTAAGTCTCTCTTGGATGGGGCATCTGAGGATGCGGGTAGAGAAGAGTATAGATCTCTCCTGCTTTGTGAGGAATTTATTGCATATATTCTCTCTGCCATGGATGATGCCATTAGAATGTGTGGTAGGACTACTGCCCTGCTGGTGGCTATATGCCGCTCTGTCTGGCTACATCTGTGGGCAACTAATAATGCTGCTAACAAGGCTCTCACTGGTTTCCCTTTCAAGGGCCTGCGCCTCTTTGGTGAACGCTTGGATTTGTTTGCCAGGGGTGGCAGGTTACCTCAATGTAGGAGGCCATCCCGGTCCTTTCGGGGGACAGGTGCCTTTCTCCCATCCTTCCGTGGTTCCAGAACTGGCCGAGGAGCCTCCTTTGCTGGGGCCCGCGGAGATGATTGTGGAAGGGGCAGAGGACGTGGCCGTCCTGGCCTCTCCTGGGGTCCCAAGCCAAAATCCTCACCCAAGCCCCCTCAGGCATGAAGGGGCGCCCTCACCCATCCGGGTGGGGGGACGGCTTCGGCTCTTTGCTAGCATCTGGAGGCTTCATGTCTCAGACCGTTGGATTCAGGAGGTAGTATCCTCCGGTTAGAGTTTGCAGCCTGGCCACCCCCAAGATTCATCAAATCCCAGATGGCTCAAAACCCCTTGTCAGCACAGGGTCTGTGCCTTGCTGTCCAAAATCTTCTGGAGTTGGGGGTCATCTGCCCGGTGCCTTTAAGGGAAAAGGGCAGAGGCTTCTATTCCAATCTTTTCACTGTCCCCAAAAAGGACGGGTCCCTCAGACCCATCCTGGATTTAAAACATCTCAACAAGTTTGTCAGATTCAAGCGTTTTCGCATGGAGACCCTGCGTTCAGCAGTCAATTCACTGCGCCCGGGCAACTTCATGACCTCTGTAGACATCAAGGACGCTTACCTTCATGTACCAATCTTTCCAGGTCATCAGAGATGCCTTAGGTTCGCTCTGGAAGATTAGCACTACCAATTTGTGGCCTTGCCTTTCGGTATCACCTCGGCTCCCAGGGTTTTCACCAAGGTGCTGGCAGGCGTAATGGCTCTGCTGAGATCTCAGGGCATTCGCATCCTTCCTTACTTGGACGACATTCTCATCACGTCTCAGTCCTTCCAGCAGGCAGAGCTGGATACCCAGATGGTGGTGTCCACACTGGAGTCCTTCGGCCGAGTGATCAACCACCCCAAGTCTTCCCTGTCTCCGTCATTGGTGAGGTCCTTTCTGGGCATGACTCTGGATACATCTCAGGTCAAGATTCTTCTCCCTCAGCAGAAGGTGGAGAGTCTTCAAGCTCAAGCAAGGCTTCTTCTGTCTTGCCCCCATCCCTCCATCCAGCAGGGGATGCAGCTGGTGGGCCTGATGGTGTCTTGCTTTGAGGCAGTTCCATACGCTCAGTTTCACATGAGGCCTCTTCAGCTTCACCTCTTGTCAGTATGGGATCGGGACCCTGTGTCCCTGGATCAGGTGTTTGTTCTGTCCCCTCTGGCCAGGCGGTCTCTTTCATGGTGGCTGGACTCAAGGAACCTGTTGATGGGCAGATCCTTTCTGCCCCTTGCTGGGAGACAGTCAGCACAGATGCCAGTCTGACAGGTTGGGGGGCTTCTGGAAATCCCTGAAGTTCCAGGGTCAGTGGGGCCCTCAGGAGGCCCATACCCCTATCAACATTCTGGAACTGAGGGCGATAAGACTGGTCCTCGCCCAGTTGACTCCACACTTTCGGGGTTGGGCGGATCAGATCCGTTCGGACAACCAGACGGCAGTTGCCTACATCAATCATCAGGGAGGGACCCGGAGCAAGAGGGCCCTCAAGGCAGTGTCCCTGATTTTGTCCTGGGCGGAGGAGAATTTCCCCTGCATATCGGCAGTTTACATCCCGGGAGTGGAAAACCTGGAGGCAGACTCCTTGAGTAGGGGGATGTCTCAGCTGGGGAAGTGGTCCCTCAGCAACAGGGTGTTTCGCTCCCTTTGCCGTCGCTGGGGGCAGCCGGATGTGGACCTGTTTGCGTCCCGTCACAATCACAGGCTTCCAGTCTTTGTCTCTCTGTCCCAGGACCCTCTGGCCTTTGCCATGGATGCGCTAGCAATGTCTTGGAAGAGCTTTCAGCTCCCGTATGTGTTTCCCCCTTTTCCTCTGCTGGGCAGGGTGCTGCGCAAGATATCTCAGGAAGGGGTGCCTGCCATTCTGGTGGCCCCCTGTTGGCCAAGAAGAGTGTGGTTCGCAGACATTGTGCAGTTGGCAGTAGATCAGTACCAAGGTTCCAGATCTGCTCACTCAAGGGCAGCTACGCCATCCCAATTTACAAACGCTGGCTTTAACGGCCTGGCTGCTGAAACCTCCATCTTGATGGAAAAGGGGCTGCCTGCCTCTGTTGTTAGTACCATGATTCAGGCTAGGAAGAAGTCCTCGTCATCTATCTACTATAGGGTATGGAATGCTTACATTGACTGGTGTGAGTCTAGGTTGCTTCCCTGTCGGGTGTTTTCTATCCCCAGGATTCTGGAATTCCTGCAACATGGTTTGGATTTGGGTCTTCAACTTAGTACCCTCAAAGGTCATGTTTCAGCTTTGGCTGTTTTCTTCCAAAGATCCTTTGCCAACCATCATCTGGTTAAGACCTTTTTTCGGTGGGTTATTCATGTGCATCCTCCACGTAAGCCTATGTTACCAGTCTGGGATTTGAACTTGGTCTTATCGTCCTTGCAGGGGTCTTCCTTTGAGCCCTTGCGTGAGGCCTCTTTGTCTACTTTGATGCTTAAGGTAGCCTTTTTGGTGGCTATCACTTCTGTTAGGCGTGTTTCTGAGTTGGTGGCGCTTTCCATCAAACCTCCTTACTTTGAGAGACACCAGGACAAGGTGGTGTTTTAAGCCAGATTTTCTGCCTAAGGTTGTGTCTGCTTTTCATCTCAATCAGGACATTGTTTTGCCTTCTCTGTGCCCTAATCCTCGTAACCCTAAGGAGCGGGTATTACATTCTCTGGATGTGGTCAGGACCTTGAAGTTCTATTTGGTGGCTACTGAACCTTTCAGGAAGACTGATGCTCTTTTTGTTCTCCCTTCTGGGCCTAAGAAGGGTTTAGCTCCAGCTAAGTCCACCATCAGCAAGTGGAGCTACACCTTTGATGTAGCTCCCATGAGAATGTAAATATTGGCAGCTGCATCCCCATCATCTGTGGGCTGAGACACACTCCTGCGTCCAGCTCATCATATAGGCTGGGATGGGAGTGTGCCCACATCTAAATGGAACTGGGGGTGCGGCTGGTCCTGCTCACTATTGCTGAGCTCTGGGTCTAAACAGAGCTGTATTGCTGAACATTAATATGCATGGTACACAGCTCTGATTGAGCAAGGGTCCGATCAAATGTGCTGTTGGACCAGGAAAAGGCGATCTGTGGGGTTTAACATTGAGATTTGGGATGCCCCCAGGGCAAGAAACAAGACCCGAGATGACATTTCTGGGTTTTGTTTTGCTTTAAATTTGGGATTTTTAAGTACATATGCAGAACACATGCTATATGGGAGCTTTTAATATTACTGAGTAAATTAGGTGAAAGTTCCCAGGTGAGTAGCTCTAAAGTTTTTGATTGCATTGAATTCCCCAACATTGGGGACTCAAAAATAGGAGTAGAGACCTCAGGAAGCAAGTGGGCCTTAAAGGAGCACTATCGCAAAATTGTGTAATATTAAAAATCCATATAAACACTTTAGCTAATGAGGGGAGGGGTCACTTATGCACCCGAACTGAATAAAACTCGCACCAAGCTTGTGGTTTTCTTCCCCTGGTAAGAATAAAATCCTGGGGTTAAAGGTTTAGTCTATGAGGGGTGACAGAGCCTGTCACCCGAGATGTCCTTTGCCTTTCTTTAAAATAAAAAAAGCAAGCCTGGCTGGATAATTTTCAATATCGGGTGTATAAGTGACCCCCTCCTCCCTCCATCCAGTATATTTATATAGGTTTTTTGTTCTTGGGCCATTTGTTTGCGATAGTGCTCCTTTAATGTGGCGTGGTTTAACACATGTAATTTCAATTGTATGCAAATGAAGGCCCCTATTGTTTGTACAGGATTCATATGCCTGTTTGCTGAATATTATATAGTGATGAGAGGGTTAAACTGGGCTGTTACTTGGATCCCAGACCCTGGATGATTTCATATAAATAGTAGTGATGGATCAACTCCCACCCCCTTTACTCACCATTAATATTAACATGAGCTTGGATTGTTGATATGAACATTACCATCTCTGTGTTTGTGTTTGCAGTTTGGTTGCGGACACTGTGGTATTTAACTCTGCCTTCAACATGGAGTCTTTTCTGACCTCTATCAGCTCTTTCCTGAAAATGATGCCAGACCATCGACCAAAAGATTTGGAGCACATCATCAGGCCAAAGTGTTGTGTTATTCACTTTCCAATCCACTTTCCTGACGTCAGCCGGTATGTAATCCTGTATTCAGATGCTTTACCAAATTAGAGTTCTTGCATTTTCCTGTTTGGTCCTAGGGACAAAAAGTCCGGAAAATCCAGAATTATCAGGTTGTGACCAGCTTAAAATATTAAAGCATATATAGGAGAGTCCTTTCTCAGACACATGGGCCTCGATTCAATAAAGGTAGAAAAAAAATTCTCATGTAGTAAAAGATTCAATTCATGAGAAAAAAGCCTGAGAATGTCACTGTTGCTGAATCACCAGCTAAGAAAACAATGAAAGTCAATGGCACTTTTTTACTCCTAAGAAAAGTAGAGAACTGTTTACTGCTTTCTACACTGTGGTAAAAGCTGCCATTGACTTTCATTGTCTTTTTATCTGGTGATTCAGTAACAGTGACATTCTCAGGCTTTTTTCTCATTAATATCATTTTTTTCTACCTTTATTGAATCAAGGCCATACTGTGCAGTGACATAGATTTTAACCAAGAAGACCAGATTTGCTGGCCAACTAAATTATGTGGAGGCAAAGGGTTGGGGCACATTCTAAACATCCAGTTTAAAGGGTCCATTCTTGATGGTTTTGAAAGTTTGCGGAGTCTTTGCGACACTGGTCAGGCGCTTTTTAAAGCTTAAAACGGACCTTCACCCTGAATAAGAGCATATCTTATATGTTTCCCACACCCTGTACATACAGATTGCTCACATTAAAAATCATCCTACCTGCATCTACTGCATGTTATGAGCCTTTAAACATACAAGATGGCAGCTCATGGAGCATCAGGCAGTGTCTTCTGACTGTGTTGCTCTTCCTTTCCCTGACCCGATCTCTGCTCTGTCTGTGCAAAGCACAGCTATAACCCGCCCCTGAACTTTATCCCACTCTCCTCTGCTCAGTATGTAATGCTTCTGAATCAAGATGGCGGTGCCCTTATCCTAGAGTCCTGAACAGAGTTGCAGCCCAGTGGGGGAAAGAATAATAAGTAAGTGACTACAAACTTCAAATTTATTAATTTTAGATGCTGGGAAATAGTTTTAAGGGTTTGGGCTTTTTATTAAATCATGCTGAAGGTCCGGTTTAAAGCTTTGCACTTTTCACTATGTCATACAGATAATGATGTTACATTAAGTCAGTATTGTTGAGAACATGCTCCCCTGGACCTGGCCAGGACACTATACTGTAGCTGGAAAAAGACAAAAGAGGGTTCTGCAAGCGAGGGTTTGGGGATGTCACAAATGTGCCACCTGAAAAATCATCAGCAGACTTTGCTGATGGGCTCTTTCAACATCAGCAAGTTAATGTGGACCACCCTGGAGTCAGTCATACTCGCCCCCCTCTGGGCATCCAGATTCGGGATGCCCCACTGTGTAAAATCGCCTGGAAACTCACCTTCTTTCACGATCCAACGGTGCATGTGCGAAGAGCGGCTGCATCCACCCTATGCCTTCAGCAGGTCGCGTCCCCGCGCCGGCCATTCACACTCTCCCTGCTAAAGGGTAGTGGTGGAAGCGGGCACTAGAGCGCTCGGATCCGCTCGCCTTAGACGAGCTTTTTGACGAAAGGACGGGAGAGGATCCTAACGCGCTGACTGGACGAGAGGCTTTACATGCGCCGTAGGACCAGGGTGAGTGACATTGGGCGATCTGGGGGGTTTCACACAGAGGGACATTCCGAAAAATCCTGGGTTTTGGTCCACTTTTAGGCAGGGATAAAGACTGAATGGCCTTTCTCAGGGTGCGATTTTGAATGCTCCACCGTGTTAAAATGGAAACCCAAGAAAGGTCTCCAAGAAAGGTTTCTCCCTGAGAGAGACCTTTATTCTTAGTATACAGTACGTCCTGCTCCAGATAAGATTCTTTACTCTTGGGTATTACTCTGCTAGATGGCGCTTGACTGCAGAGACCGCGAAATTGGCTCCTCCCGGCGCCTCAAATACACGGGACCTCCCACAAATCCCAAGAATTTCTCTGCAGTCTGGACTTTGAACTGTTCTTTGAACTGTCTGGTTATACCCCCTTGGAGGAAGGGGAGTTGTTCTCTGATTCGGAGTCATCTGATGAGATTCCCAGGGGTCATAATGATTCTGACTCGGACCCCTGGGCCCCAGATGATACTGATAGTCTGTTGGCTCAGATTTTTGAGGTACTGTCTATCTCTCAAGCAAATTAATAAAAATGGACTGAGAGAGCCCAATTGAGTGCATGTGCACTACCACTCGAGCGGTGTGTGGCGTCCTAATAACCAAAACAATTTAACTAGTGAGGCACATATAAGACAGGGTTAAACATAGGACTGGCACATATGCAAGTACGCTAAATGCCGAGCAACAGACAATTTTTATTGCACCAATCTCAGCAAACACATATGACAATATCCCATAACACTTAAAACAACACAAAGTGCATTAACATCACGTGGGCCCACCGTACATACATACGTTCCACAAACACTGTTACACACCCCGCCAATAGCGCTACTGAGTCCAGCCTGAAAGTTGTATTGACACAGTGCCCATGTGCTGTAAGGCCTAAATGCATGGCAATGGCATAACACCCCTCAAAAAATGTCACTGGTTACTCCTCAAAACAGGGATCCGTTCATAGCTGGGACTCCTCACACTGAGTTGGTCACGTGACACCATTTGATACTCTAGGGCCAATGCACGACGAATACACTTATTCAGCTATTGCTGACGCCACACGTATCGGCTACACAATGGATCCCAAGCCGACGCCGTGCAGCCACACTACTGTAAAAAAGTCACTGTGAGGAAACGCCTCTCGCAATAAGCTACTTAGCGGTAAGTCCAGGTTTTCAAATCCTTGCTGGGTAGGAAGCTAACTTCGTGTTGCGCAACACTCAGGAGGCGGGAGGCTGGAACAGGGCTCAGTGGCGAGGTGATGTGTGCGTGATGGGGCCGGCCGTCCGCCGATGCGCGTTTCGCTCTGCCCACCGGAGCTTCGTCAGGGTAGTGGGCGCCCCCCACTTGCTTCCTTTAAATGCCAAACACCTCCCCCGGCTCTGCTGCGGCCAATCAGCTTGTCGATTGCTTCTGCGACCCCATACGCGTCATCGCTCCACCATTAGATGGATAGATGCACGGGACTCCACAGCCCCGACTATTAAATGCTTGTTTAACTTTGACAAGTGGACTTAATAGTATGTGTGTGCAAAATCGGGCCCCCGAAGTACAATTACAGCACCGCGCTGTACCGTGTTCATACGTGCGCGTCATGGCAACACATGTGTTTCTGGTCCTTTCAGGCAGATGGTCATACACATCTTGTATACTGGGGGATAGGCTTATTCTTAGTATACAGGACGTCCTGCTCCAGATATAGTACTTACACTTGGGTTATCCTCCGCCAGATGGCGCTGCACTGCAGAGACATGCAAAACGGGCTCCTCCCGGCCCCTTAAATACCCGGGGACCTCCCACAAATCCCCAGATTTCTCTGCAGTGCTGACTGCGAAGACATGAAGTATCACTCTCTTGCAGGTGAGCGGGGCTATTAAAGCCTGTGGCCCTGTTGGACTATTCCCACCCGTCCTCTTTGTGTTGTGCCTCCCAGCCTGGGCTGCGCTGGTCGGGTGAAGGTAGGCAGCACCACGCGTGCTTATGGAGCGCTGCTCCTCCGCAGTCCCCCACCAAAAGGGTAGGCGGTGTAGGCTGATGGTGAGCCTCTATGGGATGCCTCTCCCGCATTACTGCCCCATGCCCCGTGTAGCGGTGGGCCCTGTACCAAGGACCGCCATCCTCCCTCGTTCCCCCCGTAGTCGGGGGGGGGGGGGGAAGAAGGGGGGGTGTGCCTGTGTGGTCTGTATTGGATCCTTGCACGTATATGGCCTTTGTCTGTCTTTGGACTCTAATAGACATGGTGTCAGCCGCCGCGCCCTTTTTATGTATTTTACTTGTATGACTGCCACCGCCGCACGCGCTTCTTTCCTTCGTTGAAGGTTCCGCGCCGGGCGGCGGTGTTACCTCAGACACCTCTGTGTCCTCATTGGCTGATGTTGGACTTCGCGCTCTTCTGGAGGACGGGGTCTGGTTTGGCGCGCTCCGCGTCATGGTACGCTCTGGCCCGCCCTTCGAGGTACGCAGCGCCATTTTGTCTGCTTGCGCACAACGTGTGGGACGCTCCTGCTTACCGTGGTACTGTAAGTGCCCTCTCGGGCTGCTTATTCTCGTTATAGTGATTCGGTTCTGACACCATTTTCTTCTCTTTGTGTCTTTCAGACTGGTGAACACCATTGGCTTCTCCTGGCCCGGTGTAATTATAGCCGGCCTTGTAAAATTCCCCCATTTCCCTAGCGGGTCTTTGGGGCATCCAGGGTTGCTTATAGTGTAAATCCCTACTGGCATATTGTGCCTAAATAATCACCATATGGAGGCATCTCAGAATTATGTGACTGGTGTTGGCAGTCCAACACTGCTAATTGGGGCCTTGTTACCTGGCCTCGCTTCAGCTCCCAGAGTGCACACCATGGTGCTGACGAGGGTGATGTCTCTGATGAGACCAAGGGGCGTCCGTGCGAGACCTACCTGGACGTCCTTCTCACTTCCCAGTCTCTGCATCAGGCTAAGTTGTATACTCGGCTGGTGGTGCCCATTGGGAGTCATTTGGAAGGGTGATCAATCACCCCAAGTCCTCATTGTCCCCTTATCGGTATACCATTCTAGGAATGAATCTAGATTCTGTTCAGGCGAGAATCTTCCTTCCTCAACAATAAAGTGGACAATCTGGTTGCATAGGCTCGGTCCCTCATTGCTGTCCCTGTCCCTTCACCAGGCAGGGATGCTGCTGGTGGGCCCATTGGTGGCTTGCTCAGAAGAGGTCCCTTATGCTCAGTCCCCCTTGGGCCCTTCTGCAATTTCTTTTGTTAGTACAGGACAGGGATCCAGCATCCCTGGAGCAGGGTCTATGTGCCTTCCCCCTCTGGTATGGAGGTCCCTCTTGCAGTGGATGAACTCAAGGAACCTGTCTGGGGGCAGTTTCCTTCCTTGCCCCTTCCTGGAGAAGGTCACCATGGATGCCAATCTATCAGGTTGAAGGGCGGGGGGTTTCTCTTCTGAAACTCTCTGCGGTTCTGGGGGAGGTGGGGCCTTAGAAGGTCCATACACCTATCGATGTTTGAAACAGTGAGCGTTCAGGTTGATTCTATCTTGTTTTGACTACTCCTCTTCAGGGCCTGCCTGTTCGGGGGCGCTCGGTCTGTATTACGACAGTGGCCTACATTAATCCTCTGGAAGGGACCTGGAGCAGGAGGGTCCTCCAGGAAGTGTCTATGATACTAATCTGGGTGGAGGACAATATTCCCTGCAAATCAGTGGTATTCGCTCCAGTGGGGGTCTCTCTATGACAGGATGTGCTAATCCCTGTATCACTATGGGGTCCAACCAGTTGTGGATCTGTTTGTGTCCCGTCACTTTCACGAGCTCTCGGCCCATGTTTCCCTGTCCCAGGATCCTCTGGCAGTTGTCAGGATGCCTTGGTAACGTTATGTCTGGACATTCTGTTCTGTATGTCCTTTCTCCATCCCCCCTGCTAGGCAGGGTTCTGCGCAAGATTGCTCTGGAAGGGGGACCAGTGACTCGGGTGGTCCCCGGGTGGCCTAGTAGAGTGTGGTTCGCAAACGTGGTACTGAGGGCAGTAGTTCTGTACGTTCTGCCAGGAATGCCAGCCCTGCTCACTCAGGAGCCCTTTACGTCACCCCAATCTACAGACTCTGGCCTAGACGGCCTGACTGCTGAAACATCCATCTTGCTGGAGACAGGCTTATCTGTCTCGGTGATTGAGACTATGGGAAGACTAGGTGCAAGCTGCTTCTTTTTCTTCTTCCATCTGTTATAGGGTATGGTTTACCCTTATTGATTGGTGTGAGTCTAGGTCTCTTCCCTGTCGGGCATTCTCAGTTCCCAGGGTCCTAGAGTTGTTTCAGCATGAGTTGGAGTTGGTTGTCCAACCCAGTACTCTGATGGGTCAGGTTCTGCCCTATCCACCTTGCTTTAGAAGTCTTTTGTTCAGTCTTCCTGGTTAAGACTTCTTTCAGGGGGTACTCATGTGCGTCCCACATGTAATCCTATGGTCCCTGTTGGGATTTGAATATGAATTTGATTCTGTCTGCTTTGCAGGGTTTTTTCCCTTTGGTCCTATTCAGGATGCTGTCTGGCTGTTCTTACCCTCAAGGTTGTCCTTCTGGTGACTGTTACTTCGGTCAGACGTGTGTTGGTGGGCGACTCTGTCTACCTAGCCCCCATTCCTTGAGATACACAAGGATAAGGTAGTGTTCTGCCTGAAGTCGGACTCTCTGCCTCAGGTGGTGTCTTATGTTCATTGATTCGAGATATTGTTCTTCCTGCTGTGCCTTATTCCTAGCAACGCTGAGGAAAGGGTTCTGCATTCCTTGAATAGGTATTGGAAGTTTTTTCCTTGATAGTCACTGTGTCCTTTAGGAGATCTGATGTTCCTTTGGGCCTATGATCACTACATCCTGAATGTGCCCGATCTCATCTGCTCTCGGGGAGTTGGGCGGCTTTGGCCCTGGTTATTACTTGAATGGGATGTTCCTTCTGGTTCTAGGAAAGGGTTTTTTGGCTTCTGCCAAGTCTACTGTTAGCGATCGAATTCGTCAGGCTGTTACTCAGGCCTATTCCAATAAGGGGAAGAATTTTCCTTTTCGCTTGATTCTTATTTTACTCGTGCTTTGGTGCCTCTTGGGCTTTTCAGCACCAGGCTTCTGTTGAACTGGTTTGCTAGGCCGCTGTTTGGTCTTCTGATTCATACCTTTTTCAAAGTTTTACAAGGTTGATGTTTGGGCCTCAGCTCATGCTGTCTTGGCCGCATGGTTATGCAGGTGTCAGTGGTTTTAACTGTCTGCTGTTGCCTTTTTTTGTTGGGGATCCCACCCTACTTTATGAACACTGCTATTGGATGTCCAAAGTGTAAGTACTATATCTGGAGCAGGACGTACTGTATACTAAGAATAATACAATTCTGTGAAATACTCACCTGTAGAATTGATATTATTTGTATACAGTACATCCTGCTCCACCCCACCCTGGTTTTTGCATTTTTCTGGATCCCCTGTATGGTGATTTTTACCATTGTTATAGTTACCAGTTTTGGTGGTTAATTCTCCCGGCTTCTTGTTCACTGCTTTTCAGTGCTGGGGATTTGTGGGAGGTCCCCGGGTATTTGAGGGGCCGGGAGGAGCCTGTTTTGCATGTCTCTGCAGTGCAGCGCCATCTGGCGGAGGATAACCCAAGTGTAAGTACTATATCTGGAGCAGGACGTACTGTATACAAATAATATCAATTATACAGGTGAGTATTTCACAGAATTGTATTTTTTGTCAGGCTCTAAACATTGTTACCTCCCATTAGTAAGCAGCTCCACACATACAGTGACATACATGCCCCATAGATGCACACCGCACTCAGTGTGTACAGATTTTTCTATTCACCCTTGCAGGACAGTCAAGGTTGTATACTAGCATGTTAACATATCTACATATTTACACTTTGATATATCAAGATATTACCATATTAACATTTACCAGATGGCTACCACGGGGCAAGGGTATGTATATATATATATATAGGTATATATATAAGTCCTCAGATGGCTGTCCCACGGCAGAAGGTCTATCAACGGATATATTATCTTTTTATCCGTTCTACCTTCAAAGCAGTACTATAACTACCATGATAGCAATACTATAACTGCCGCAAACCCCATCACAACTCATTTAACCATATTCTACATCCTATGGGAAAGCCACCTGTATAGGTTGCTTGTATATACATTCTAGAGGCACCGAGGGCATCACTACTACTTGCTATAATACCAGTGCGACTAGAACCCAAACACAAAGCTAGGGATCCTCATCAGATTGACTTCCAGAGTTATAATCCCAAGACCAGGAATGACAAACATAACCACCTACACATCTATAAATACAGGAAGGCCCCCAATCCTGAATCAGTGTTCAAACCATTCGGGGACATAGTGCCTAATTCAAAAATAAGCCTAGATTCCTGTTGCAACAACCTTTTTTCCAGGAAGCCTCTTCTCCCTCCCTTTTTCAATCCAAAATACCACAGACTCTCAGACCTTGCGGGTTGCTCTGATGAAATGTTTTAAAATGATCAGAGATGGGACTTTTATCGTTCCCTTTTCTAATGTCACGCACATGTTCACTCACCCACGTGCGCAGTTCACGCTTGGTTTTACCTATGTATTTTTTATTGCATGGGCAGGTGAGCATGTACACGACATGAGTGGTCGCGCAGTTAATGAATCCCCTAATTTGCCGTGTTGGTCCTCCTCTTGCACCTGTAAACATGCTAGTTTTTTCCATAAAGGAGCAGACCTTACAATGTCCACACTTAAAGGACCCCTCCAATGTGTTACCGCCTTCATCCTACCGTTGTTTACTAAATCACTGTGGACCAACAGGTCCCTCATGTTTTTCGCTCTACGAGCAGTAAGCAGGGGGCGTGGGCCTACACATCGAGCTATTATCGGATCCAGGCGTAGAATATGCCAGTGAGATTCCAAAATCGATCGAAATCTCTCCCAATGGGTCCCGAATTGTGTGATCAATCTCACTGGTTGATCGCCAGGATTTATTTGGCGCTTCCTCTCCTGATTCTTTCCTCTTAGGAGCTCCTCCCGACTGGATTCTAACGCCTTTTTAAAACATGTGCGTATAAGTCTGTGTGGATAGCCTCTCTCTCTAAATCTACTCGACAGTTCACGTGTTTCTCGCACGTAATCCCGCTCTGAACCACAGTTCCTACGAATACGCAGAAACTGTCCGAGCGGGATTCCGCGCAACAGTGGGAGATGGTGATGACTAGTGAAATGCAGAAGGGTATATTCCTAGTATGCCACACACCCCGCTTCCAACATTCATGACACTTGGGATACCGGCCTGTAGAGGGCGATCTTGCAGAGATGACATGAGAAAAAGGAGCCCCTTCTGGTTCCATAAATACCCGGGACCTCCCACTACTCCTCAGTCTTTTCGTCTCTGCAGTCGGCGAAGCATTCAGAAGATGACTCTCCTTCCTGCAGGTAGCCGGGTTACACCCGGCCTTTTTCTATTTGTGCCTGAAGCCACATTTTTGTATTGTGATATGTATGTTATGCCTCCCAGCCTTGGCTGATGGGCTCGGGCAAAGGTAGATACGCCCTTGGGTGTATATGGGAGCTTGCTCCCTCCGTGAGACCTCAAATAAGGGGTAGGCGGAATCCGGGTTGATGTCCGCCGGCATGGGATACCCCGTCCCTTTAAATCTCCTTGTGCCTATTGGGTGCTTATTGTTTTCCCCCCTTTGGCCCTCCTGGACCCTGGTGGGGTGAGGGGGGGGGGGAATCTTTATTTAGGGAGTATCTTTTGGCCTATGCATTTGTGACATAGCTGTTTTGGTTTTTTTAAATTTTCCTCTCTTTTTTTTTGTTCGGCCCAGTTCTATGATGTCATGCTATTGTCTTTGGCTGACCCGCCCTATGCTCTCTGAGCAGTGCTAGGTGGTGGGCGGGGCTTCGAGTCGGCGTCGCATTTCTGCTTCCTCTTCCTGTTTGACATGTGGTTTGCTGGTTCCTGTTCTGGTGCTGGCCTCCACTGGTCCTGGCTGCTGCGTTGGTGCCGCTGCTGGGCTTTTTTTATATCGATTGGTCGCAGGGCTGTCGCTGGCCGTTGTGGTCACTGTGAGTACCCTCTAGTTATACTAAAGGGAAATCTTTTTTATTTACTGTCATTTCTTTCTTGCATATGCATAAGGCTCATTGTGTTTTCTCTATCTTCCAGGGGGAAACTCTCTTAATAGGGGTTTCTCTGGTCCTTGTTTAAAATCCTCCCACCTAGGGACTATTAAGGGGCATCCCGGGTAGCTTCGGCTGTAAAAATCCCATATACTTGGCGACTATAAAAAAATGAAGTATTTTAATAAACACCATATGGAGGCATCTCAGGATACTGGCTTTTCAGTACCTGCGGGACGGACTTGGCAGTGTTTGCGATGTGGGGCATCCCTTGTTGGGGATAACGCATTTTTTTTTTGTGTATCTTGCATTCAATTGGTTATAATGCAGCAGTAAGGGGCCCAAGCCTCAGGGTAGGTGGCTCCTGCCTCTTCCCCCATACCGCCTTGTCTTGTTCATACCCACAGTGATATTGTCATGGGTAGAGAGTCGCTTTCTGATGTATGTGCCTGATTGGCTCACATTGAAAAAATAAATGTCTAGCTCTGTGGCCAAGAGGGCCTCCGCTAAAAGAAAACATTTAGCTCTGGCCGTTGAGGCAAATGAGCTTGATTGTAGCGAGCATTTTTGATTATTCTCCGTTTGAAGAAGGAGAATTCTTTGAAGAATCTGATGTTTCAGATGTTCAGCAATTGTGGGTATTGACGGTGAACAAGGTGAAGGGGAGAATTTTGACACCCCTAAAGCTCTTGCTCATTTATATGAGGTCTTGGCTATCGGTTTTCCAGAAGCAGTCCCTCCTCAGAAAGGGAAGTTCTTTGGAGCCTCCAAGCCTTGTTTTGAATTTCCTAATCAGAAACATTTTGAAGATATCATTCTTAAGGAATGGGAAAAGCCTGCGCGGCTTCCTTGCATTCCTTTGGGCTGGGATTTAAAAAAAAAAAAAAAATATTCCTTTCCTGCAGACACTGTAAGCGTTGGTCATCCCCCCTGTGGTGGATTCACCTGTGCTCAGTTTGTCCGATTCCTCTGTTTTGCATTCTCCGGAATCTACTTCCCTTAAAGGATGGGGAGGACAAACGTATTGAACAAATGGCTTGCCATGCGTTTGCTAGCGTTGGCTCGGCCTTGCGGCCTGTGGGTGCCTCGGCACTTATGGCAGTCGCTATTAGGTCTGTTATTAGAGACCTATTGAATACCTCAGGGCTTGATCCAGCCTCTGATGAGTTTTCCGCTCTCAAGCAATGTGATTTATTTGTGTCTTTTGTACATTCTGCTTTAGATGACTCCATGGTCTTGTGTAGCAGAACTTCTGCCATGCTTGTTGCGATTCGGCGGTCTATTTAGCTACACCAGTGGGCGGCCGACACGGTGGCAAAGAAGTCGCTTACAGCGATTCCCTTTGGGGGATTACGCCTCTTTGGTGAGAAGTTGGATTCTGTCATTAAAGGAGGCAAATTGCCTCAGCGTAAGAAGCAACGTCGTTCCTTGCGGGGATCGGCTTCCTTTTAACCCTTCCTTTCGTAGTTCCAGAATGGGCAGAGGATCGGCCCTTTTCAGCTCCAAGGGGGACTGCATGGAACAGAGGAAGAGGACGTGGCCGTCCAGGTCACAGTTGGGGATCTAAGCCCAAGTCCACTTCCAAGCCTGCCTAGCAATGAGGAGGCGCCCTCACCCGTACGGGTGGGGGGACTGCTGTGATTCTTTTTTCCAGGCTTGGGTCAGGAGATATCAGACAGATGGATTCTGGAAGTTGTGTCCTCCGGTTACAAGCTGGAATTCGAGGTTCGGCCTCCTCCCAGATTTTTCAAGTCTCGGATGCCCGCAGATCCGGTGATCGCACAGGGGCTCCGGGCAGCTGTGGCAAACTTTTTAAACATGGATGTTATCCGCCAGGTTCCTCCAGCGGAAAGAGGTCTGGGGTTTTACTCCAACCTATTTACGGTTCCCAAAAAAGGACGACTCTGTTCGGCCTATTCTAGATTTGAGACGACTCAATCAGTTTATGCGTTTCCGAAGGTTCCGCATGGAGTCGTTGCGTTCAACGACCGACGCTCTCCGCCAGGGGGACTTTATGACGTCCATAGACATCAATGATGCTTATCTGCACATTCCCCAAGAATGTTTACCAGGGTCCTGGCAGGAGTAATTACTATTCTCAGGGTCCAGGGCATTCGCATCGTGCCATTGCTGGACGACTTGCTCATCACAGCGTCATCTTTCAATCAGACAGAACTGGACACCAGAACAGTGGTGACTACACTAGAGAGGTTTGGTTGGGTGATAAACCATGCCAAATCCTCTCTTTGTCCCGTAAGGGAGATTCCCTTTCTGGGCTTGATTCTGGATACCCTTTAGGCCAGGGTATTTCTTCCTCAGTCCAAGATTGTTCTGATTCAGGATTTAATTCATCTGTTCCTGTCCAATCCTCATCAGCCTATCCGCTTGGGGATGAGATTAGTGGGGTTGATGGTGGCCACGCTCGAAGCGGTTCCTTTTGCTCAGTTCCACATGAAGACGCTTCAGCTCTTTCTCCTGGCGAAGTGGGACAAGCGCCCGTTGTCTTTGAATCGGACTTGTCTGTTGTCTCCCCTCGTCCTGCAGTCCCTCCAGTGGTGGCTGATTTTGAGCAATCTCGGGGACGGCAAATCATTTCTGACCCCTTGTTGGGAGTTGTTCACCACAGATGCCAGCCTTACGGGCTGGAGGGGGCATCTGGAGGAGACACCGGTTTCAGGGGTTGTGAGGGCCTCTGGAGGCTCATTCCCCAATCAATTTATTGGAACTTCGGGCCATTCGTCTTGTGCTGCTCCGACTGACTCATCTCTTGCGGGGTTTGCCGGTTCAGATTCGGTCTGACAACCGAACAGCTGTTGCATACATCAATCACCAGGGAGGGACTCGCAGTTGAGGTGCCCTCCGGGAAGCGTCTCTGATCCTTCAGTGGGCAGAGATCAATGTTCCCTGCATAACGGCAGTTTACATTCTGGGGATAGAGAAGGTGGAGGCAGACTCCCTGAGCAGAGCATGCACTCGCCAGGGAGAATGGTCTCTTTCAGTTCCTTTGTCACAAGTGGGGGACAACGCGGTTGGACCTGTTTGCGTCTCACCACAACCACAAGCTTCCAGCCTTTGTGTCTCTATCCCAGGATCCTCTGGCAGTAGCAGTGGATGCCATGTCTCTTGCCTGGAAAGGATCTGGGGTTCCTGTATCCGTTTCCCCCATTCTCCATGATAAGCAAGGTGGTGTGCAAGTTGGTTCTGGAAGGGGCACCAGCAATTCTTCTTCCAGATCTCTTAAACTCGGGGTCAACTTTGTTACCCCAATTTACCAACGCTGGCTTTGACGGCGTGGCTGCTGAAATCTCCATCTTAAAGGAGGAAGGCCTTTCTGATGCTGTCATTCTGACTCTTGTTAGAGCTAGAAAGAAGTCTTTCTCTGTGGTTTATTACAGGACTTGGAGGTCCTATATTGACTGGTGTGAGTCTAGGTCCCTGCCTTGCAGGGTATTTTCTATCCCTAGGATTTTGGAGTTTCTGCAACGGGGTCTGGATTTGGGCTTCCAGATTAGTACTTTGAAAGGGCAGGTTTCTGCTTTGGCTATTTTCTTTCAAAGGTCATTTGCTCTTCACCCTTTGGTTAAGATTTTTTTTTTCAGGGGGTCACGCATGTGCGGCCTCCTAGAAAGCTCCTGTTTGGGATCTTAGTCTGGTGCTCTCTGCTATGCAGGCGGCTCCTTTTGAACCTTTACAGGAGGTTCATCTTCATATTATCACTCAGAAAGTTGCCTTTTTGGTTGCTATTACCTCTGTCCGTCGGGTTTCTGAATTGGCGGCCCTGTCAATACAGGCTCCTTACTATGAGAGGCATCAGGATAAGGTGATTTTCCGTTTTAAACCAGATTTTCTTCCTAAAGTGGTGTCTGCCTTCCACTTAAATCAGGATATAGTTCTTTCTTCATTGGGCCCTAATCCTAGTAATAACAAGTAAAGGGTTTTACATTCTTTGGATGTTGTTCGTTGTGTTGTGCCTTCTGGCCTAGAAAGGGTTTGGCACCCGCCAAATCTTCCATTAGTAAATGGATTTGTCAGGCCATTGTTGGGGCCTATTCTGCTAAGGGGAAGGTTCCCCCTTTTCGTGTTACTACTCATTCTACTCGTGCTGTTCTGGGCTTTTCAGCACCAGGCTTCTGTTGAACAAGTTTGCAAGGCTGCTACTTAGAAAAAGTGTGAACCGAAAACCAAGTTTTACAAGGTTGATGTACAGGCCTCAGCAGTTGCTGCTTTTGGTCGCAAGGTTCTGCAAGCTGCAGTAATTTAAGTTATGCCTTATTTTCCTTGTGGGATCCCCGCCCATTATAGACACTGCTATTGGATGTCCCAAGTGTCATGAATGTTGGAAGCGGGGTGTGTGACATACTAGGAATAATACCATTTTGTGAGTACTCACCTGTAAAATGGGTATTACGAGTATGTCACACACCCTGCTTCCCCCGCCCTTTTTTGTTCTGGGATCCTTTATATGGTGTTTCTTATTATTTTTCACTATATAATTTGCTCATCCTGGTTCTTCACTGCTTTTTTAAAAGACTGAGGAGTAGTGGGAGGTCCCAGGTATTTATGGACCAGGAGGGGCTCCTTTTTCTCATTTCATCTCTGCAAGATCGCCCTCTACAGGCCGGTATCCCAAGTGTCATGAATGTTGGAAGCGGGGTGTGTGACATACTCGTAATACCCATTTTACAGGTGAGTACTCACAAAATGGTATTTTCCCGCTGTAGGCTTTCTATATGTAGACGTCAGTAACTTTTCTCCTTCCCGCCTAATGAGTAGATCTAAGAATTCAATTTCATGTGGGCCAATTTTAAAGGTAAGATGAATATTCCGGTCATTCTGGTTCAGCTGATTTTAATGCACTTTGTGTTGTTTTAAGTGTTATGGGATATTGTCATATGTGTGTGCTGAGATTGGTGCAATAAAAATTGTCTGTTGCTCTGCATTTACTATCTCTCCCCCGGTTGCGGCTCCTAAGCAGCAGGGGGAATTGTTTCATACTGCTAAGCCACGTTTAGAGTTTCCTGAGCAAGATCATTTTAATAATCTCGTGCTCAAGGAATGGGAGCGTCCTAGCACGCTCCCCGGAGTCCCTAAGCGTTGGGATAAGCGGTATCCCTTTCCTGCTGATGTGGTGAAGCGTTGGTCATCCCCTCCAGAGGTGGATGCCCCAGTCCTAGGGTTGTCTAACACCTCTGTCATGCATTCCCCAGATTCTACTACACTGCGGGATAGTGAGGACCGGCGTATTGATCAGCTGGCGTCCCATGCCTTTGCCTGTGTGGGGACGGCGCTGCGCCACAGTTTGTGCCTCTGCCATTACAGCGGTGGCTATTAGGACCCTGCTTAGAAGTGTCCTAGATGGTACTCCTGATGATGTGTCTAGTGAAGAGTTTAATGCACTCTCTCGTTGTGAGTTTTTTGTGACTTATGTCCTCTCTGCCTTGGATGATACCATTAGGATGTGTGGCAGAGCTTCTGCCCTGGTGGTGGCTATACGCCGCTCGGTTTGGCTGCGCCAGTGGGCAGCTGACACCGCTGCCAAGAAGGCTCTCACTGGTTTTCCCTTCACAGGGCTGCGCCTATTTGGAGACTGCCTGGACCTGTTTGCTAAGGGAGGCAGGTTACCCCAGCGCAGGAGGCAGTCTCTGCCTTTTCGGGGCCCAGGCTCCTTTTCTTCCCCTTACCGTGAATCCAGACAGGGGAGGGGGGTCTCCTTTACTGGTGCCCGAGGAGATTTCTGGGGTAGGGGCAGAGGACGTGGACGCCCTGGCTCATCCTGGGGCGCCAAGCCTAAGCCTTCTCCCAAGCCCCCAAAGGCATGAAGGGGCGCCCTGACCCATCCGGGTGGGGGGACGGCTTCATCATTTTGCTCACATCTGGAGGCTTCATGTCTCAGACCAGTGGATTCAGGAGGTAGTGTCCTCTGGTTACAAGATAGAGTTTGCTGCCTGGCCGCCCCCAAGATTCATCAGATCCCGGATTTCTCAGGACCCCATGTCAGCTCAGGCTCTAATTCTAGCGGTGCAAAGCATTCTGGAGCTGGGGGTCATCTGTCAGGTCCTCTTACGAGAAAGGGGCAAGGGGTTCTATTCCAACCTTTTCACGGTGCCCAAAAGAGATGGGTCAGTCAGGCCCATCCTGGACTTGAAGATCCTCAACAAATTTGTCAGGTGCAGGCGCTTTCGCATAGAAACTTTGCGCTCTGCTATCAGTTGTCTGCGTCCAGGGGACTTCATGACCTCTGTGGACATCAAGGATGCTTACCTTCATATTCCTGTTTTTCCAGGTCATCAAAAATTCCTCAGGCTCGCTCTGGAGGATCAGCACTACCAATTTGTGGCATTGCCCTTCGGTCTCACTTCAGCTCCCAGAGTGTTCACCAAGGTGCTGGCAGGCGTGATGTCTCTGCTCAGGTCATTCACGTGCTGCCCTATTTGGACGACTTTCTCATCACTTCTCAGTCCCTCCAACAGGCAGAGCTGGATACTCAGCTAGTATTGTCCACTCTGGAGTCATTTGGCTGGGTGATCAACCATCCCAAATCTTCCCTGTCTCCCTCCTTGGTGACACTCTTCCTGGGAATGAATCTGGATACAGTTCAGGCAAGGATTTTTCTTCCTCAGCAGAAGGTGGACAGTCTGCTAGCGCAGGTTCAGTTCCTGCTATCTTGCCCTCATCCCTCCATCAGGCAGGGAATGCAGCTGGTGGGCCTGATGGTGTTGTGCTTCGAGGCGGTCCCTTATGCCCAGTTTCACATGAGGCCTCTGCAACTCCATCTCTTGTCAGTATGGGACAAGGACCCTGCGTCCCTGGACCAGGTCCTTGTCCTGTCCCCCCTAGCCAGGAGCTCTCTCTTGTGGTGGCTGGACTCCAGGAACCTGTTGGCGGGCATATCCTTTCTGGCCCCCTGCTGGGAGACGGTCACCACGGATGCCAGTCTGACGGGTTGGGGGAGGCTTCTGGAAGTCCCTACAGTTCCAAGGGCGCTGGGGCCCTCAGGAGGCCTACACACCTATCAACATTCTGGAATTGAGGGTGATCAGGTTGGTTCTGGCTCACTTGACCCAACACCTTCGGGGTCGGCCTGTTCAGGTACGCTCGGACAACCAGACGGTGGTTGCCTACATCAATCATCAGGGAGGGACCCGGAGCAAGGGGGCCCTCAAGGAAGCGTCTCTGATCCTGTCCTGGGCGGAGGCCAATGTTCCCTGCATGTCAGCTGTGTACATTCCGGGGGTGGAGAATCTGCAGGAAGACTCTCTGAGCAGGGGGACCTCTCGCCTGGGAGAGTGGTCCCTCTGCGACAGGGTGTGTCAATCTCTGTGTCACCGTTGGGGTCAACCAGATGTGGATCTGTTTGCGTCCCATCACAATCACAAGGCCCCAGCTTTTGTCTCCCTGTCCCAGGATCCTCTGGCCTTGGCCACAGATGCTCTAGCAATGTCATGGCAGGATTTTCAGCTTCTGTATGTCTTTCCCCCATTCCCCCTGTTGGGCAGGGTTCTGCACAAGTTAGCTCAGGAAGGGGTGCCAGCTGTCCTGGTGGCTCCCAGGTGGCCAAGAAGAGTGTGGTTTGCAGATGTAGTGCAGCTGGCAGTAGATCAGTACACTCTGCCCAGGGTTCCAGACCTGCTCACTCAGGGACATCTACGCCATCCCAATTTACTGGCTTTGACGGCTTGGCTGCTGAAACCTCTGTCTTGATGGAAAAGGGGCTGTCTGCCTCTGTTGTTGACACCATGATCAAGGCTAGAAAGAAGTCATCTTCTTCTATTTACTATAGGGTTTGGCGTGCCTACATTGACTGGTGTGAGTCTAGGTCTCTTCCCTGTCGTGTGTTCTCTATTCCCAGGATCCTGGAGTTCCTCCAACATGGTTTGGATCTGGGGCTTCAACTCAGTACTCTGAAGGGTCATGTCTCTTCCCTGGCTGTTTTCTTCCAGAGGTCTTTTGCTCAGCATTCTCTGATCAGGACTTTTTTCCAGGGGGTTACTCATGTGCGTTCCCCTCGTAAGCCTATGTTGCCTGTCTGGGACTTGGTCCTGTCTGCCTTGCAGGGTGCTCCCTTTGAACCTGTGCAGGAGGCTGCTTTGGCCATTCTTACTCTCAAGGTTGTCTTTTTGGTGGCTATCACTTCTGTTAGGCGTGTTTCTGAGTTGGCGGTGCTTTCCATCCAGCCCCACTACTTTGAGAGACACCAGGACAAGGTGGTGTTTTGCTTCAAGGCAGATTTTCTGCCTAAGGTTGTGTCTGTCTTTCATCTGAATCAGGACATTGTTCTACCTTCCTTGTGCCCTAATCCTAGTAACGCTAAGGAGAGGGTTTTGCATTCCTTGGATGTGGTTAAGTGTCTGAAATACTATCTGGTGGCTACTGCGCCTTTTGGGAAAAACTGATGCTCTTTTTGTGGTCCCTTCTGGTCCTAGGAAGGGTCTGGCTCCTGCTAAATCTACTATCAGCAAATGTATCCGTCAGGCTGTGATTCAGGCCTACACTGCTCCCTTCCGCCTTACTGTTCATTCTACTCGTGCTTTTGGGGCCTCTTGGGCTTTTCAGCACCAGGCTTCTGTTGATCAAGTTTGCAAGGCCGCTACTTGGTCTTCTGTTCATACCTTTTCAGAGTTTTACAAGGTTGATGTTAGGGCCTCAGCTGATGCTGCTTTTGGCTGCAAGGTTCTGCAGGCGGAAGTGGTTTGACCTGTCTGCTGTTACCTTTTGGGCATCCCACCCTTCTTTACGGACACTGCTATTGGATGTCCCAAGAGTAAAGAATCTTATCTGGAGCAGGACGTGCTGTATACTAAGGATAATACAATTCTGTGATTACTCACCTGTAGAATTGTTATTATGAGTATACAGTACGTCCTGCTCCACCCCACCCTTTGTTCATTTTCCTTGGATCCCCTGTATGGTGATTGTTATCATTGTTTGATAGTTGCTAGTTGTTATCATTCTCCCGGCTTCTTGTTTAACTGCTTTTCAATACTGGGGATTTGTGGGAGGTCCCGGGTATTTGAGGGGCCGGGAGGAGCCAATTTCGCGGTCTCTGCAGTCCAGCGCCATCTGGCGGAGTAATACCCAAGAGTAAAGAATCTTATCTGGAGCACCACGTACTGTATACTCATAATAACAATTCTACAGGTGAGTAATCACAGAATTGTATTTTTTGTGTCATTAAAGGGTAATTCCTCTTTCAATGGCATTTTTAAAAGTTTCCATTATTGTGTGGCAAAATGATGTCTTCAATGCGCTGAGCTTATCTGTTGTTTTTTAAAATTCTTTTTGTTTACAACTCTGTGTTATAAAAGAAAACAGTTTTCCATAGCAACAATGTGTTTACCTTAGCTGTGTACAGCAAAGTGGTGATTTTGAGTACATATTATAGACTTTCTCATTCTAGCTTGCTAATAATGTGATTGGCTAAAGCATGGGCGACTGGTTTAACCCATTCTGCTGAAATTCAACTTCACAGTTTAACTTCACAGACTTGTTTTCTAGTAGCAAGGGTTAAAGGACTGGTTCTCAGCTGGAGAAGTCATTAGGCTGCTTAGACTGAGCCAAGTCTGCTAAAGAGTTCACCTGTTAAACTGGAAGAATTGTGGGGCTTGTAGTCTATTGTTTTTACTCAAGGCCATGAAAACCACCCCCAGTGTAGCCCCAGGAATGTTAGAATCATGGAAAACAGCATCCTGAAGTAAATCACAGGTCTGGGGGCACAATCCTAACACAAATGTTTATTTTACTTTCCAAAAGAGGAAAACAATAAGGAGCGGGATGATGTCCTACTTTATTAAAAAACATATACATTAAAATCCAATCATAGAAATTGCATCCATTGGCGAATGCCCCCTTCTGAGTACCATGGATTAGCTTGAGATACGTCATATATTCCAAGTATACAGCACGTCCTGCTCCAGAAGATTCCTTACACATGTGTTATACATCCACAAGATGGCACTGGACTGCAGAAAACAGCTTGTGGCTCCTCCTGGCCCCATATAACCCAGGGACCTCCCACAAATTTCCCAGTTCTTATCTGCAGTCTGGGCTGCGAAGATGGCTCTTTATGCTGCGCAGGTGAGCGGGGCTATTAGCCTGCGGCCCTGTAGGACTATTCCCACCTGTTCCGAACCCACTGCCTCCCAGCTTAGGCTGCCCTGGTTCGGGTGAGGGTAGGCAGCACCGGGGTCTGGTGCTAAGGAGCGCGGCTCCAACCGTGTCCCTGTCTTAAAGGGTAGGCGGTATAGGCCCGTGGTGAGCCTTATGGGATGCCCCTCCCGCTTCTGGGGTCCCCTTTATTCCCTGTCCTTGGTTGGGGGGGTGCGTGTTGTGTGCTGCTCCGGTTAACAGGTGTTTTTTTTTTACCGCCGCATGCTTGTACTGCGCTCCGCGGACAGCGGCGACATCGCCTCAGACACTGTCGCACCATCATTGGCTGGCTCTATCACGTAGGCGCCTTTTGCTCTCTTCGGGGGGGGGGGGGGGGCGGGCCTTGCGGATTACGTTTTCCGCGTCACCTCATCCGCTGGCCGCCCCTCGAGGTATATGCGGGCGCCATTTTGATTGCTTTAACGAAGCTGCGTGGCTGCTCTCTACCTACCGCGGTCCGTAAGTGCCCCTGTGGGGTGTTTTTTTCAGTGTTTATTCCTTTGAATTGTGATGCTTATGTGGATGTGGGTCAAACTATTTGTGGTTTCTCCCGGTCCTCTCCCCTTGATTAGCGTTAATCCTTTATTGGAGGGCTATTGTACTTGTATATCTCCCACTTCCCTAGCTGGCTCTTGGGGCATACCGGGTTGCTAAATTTAGCGTTAATCCCATATTGGCCTGCGGTGCCGCATGTATCACCATATGGAGGCTTCTTAGGATAATGTGCTTGGGGTTCCTTCGGGACAAGCCCGGCTGTGTATTGCGTGTGGGGTATCCCCTATAAGTGATGATGTGTGTACGGCAGTCTGGATTACCTATGGCTGGGCCTGCGCCCCCTCTGGCTTCGCCTACCCCCCCACGCTTACATCTGACTACTAGTGAGGTGCATACCAGTGGGGAGTCTCAACCTGATTTGGCTGCATGGGTGGCCAGCATTGAAAGGCATATTGCTGTATCTGCCCTGCATAAGGCTTCTGCTAAGAAGCGGCATTTATCACCCGCTGTTTCTCTCTTCCCAGTGGAGGCCGAGGAAATGTTTGACTTCTGGTTATACTCCCCTGGAGGAGGGGGAATTATTTTCTGATTCAGAATCATCTGGGGAACAGACTAAGGTTTATGGTGATACCGGGTCTGGGGCTCAGATGACACTGACAGGCTTTTGGCTCATATTTTTGAGGAGCTCTGTATTTCCTCTCCTGCCGTGGCTCCGCAGCAGCAGGGTGAGCTTTTTCATACGGCTAGACCACGCTTGGAGTTTCCTGAACACACTCACTTTAATAATCTGGTGCTCAAAGAATGGGAACGACCTAGCAAGCTTCCTTGGGTGCCAAAGAGTTGGGATAAGAGGTATCCCTTTCCTGCTGATGTGGTTAAGCGGTGGTCATGTCCTCCCAAAGTGGATGTGCCTGTTCTGGGGCTGTTCAATACTTCTGTCATGCATTCCCCTGACACTACTACTCTGAAGGATGGTGAGGACCGGCGCATTGACCAGCTGGCTTGCCTTGCCTTTGCCTGTGTGGGGTCCGCACTGCGCCCGGCTTGTGCTTCTGCCATCACAGCTGTTGCTATTAAAGGCCTGCTCAAGAGCCTCTTAGATGGGGCTTCTGATGACGCGGGAGGAGAAGCGTACAGTTCTCTCCTGCTTTGCCATGAATTTGTTGTGTATGTTCTGTCTGCTATGGATGATACCATCAGAATGTGTGGGAGGACATCTGCTCTGCTGGTGGTTATACGCTGCTCTGTCTGGCTGCGTCAGTGGGTAGCTGATAACGCTGCTAAGAAGGCTCTCACTGGCTTCCCCTTTAGGGGCTGTGCCTATTTGGTGAGCGCTTGGACTTGTTTGCTAAGAGCGGCAGGTTGCCTCAATGTAGGAGGCAGTCTCGGCCTTTCGGGGTACAGGTGCCTTTCTCCCTTCCTTCCGTGGTTCCAGAATTCGGCGAGGAGCCTCCTTTGCTGGGACCCGCTGAGATTTTTGGGGAAGGGTCAGAGGACGTGGCCGCCCCGACCCCTCCTGTGGTCCCAAGCCTTAGTCCTCCCCCAAGCCCCCTCAGGCATGAAGGGGCGCCCTCACGCATCCAGGTGGGGGGGCGGCTTTGGCTCTTTGCTTACGTCTGGAGGCTTCACGTCTCAGACCGGTGGATTCAGGAGGTAGTGTCCTCTGGTTACAAGATAGAGCTTGCAGCCTGGCCACCCCCAAGATTTATCAAATCCTGGATGGCTCAAAACCCCCTGTCTGCTCAGGGTCTGTGCTTTGCTGTTCAAAACCTTTTGGAGTTGGGGGTCATCTGCCCGGTCCCTTTCGAGGAAAGGGGCAGAGGCTTCTATTCCAAACTTTTTACTGTCTCCAAAAAGGACGGGTCCCTCAGACCCATCCTGGATTAGATCCTGGTCAGATTCAAGCATTTTCGCATGGAAACCCTGCACTCTGCAGTCAATTCACTGCACCCGGGCGACTTCATGACATCTGTAGACATCAAGGATGCTTACCTTCATTTACCAATTTTTCATCAAAAATTTCTCAGGTTTGCTCTGGGAGATCAGCACTATCAGTTTGTAGCCCTGCCTTTTGGTCTCACCTCGGCTCCCAGGGTTTTCACCAAGGTTCTAGCGGGAGTAATGGCTCTTCTGAGATCTCAGGGCATTCGCATCCTTCCTTACTTGGACGACATCCTCATAACATCTCAGTCTTTCCAGCAGACAGAGCTGGATACCCAGAGGGTGGTGTCCACACTGGAGTCTTTCGGCTGGGTGATCAACCATCCCAAGTCTTCCCTGTCCCCATCCTTGGTGAGGTCCTTTCTGGACATGACTCTGGATACGTCTCAGGCCAAGATCCTTCTTCCTCAGCAGAAGGTGGAGTGTCTTCAAGCTCAGGCCCAGCTTCTTCTGTCTTGTCCTCACCCCTCCATATGGCAGGGGATGCAGCTGGTGGGCCTGATGGTGTCTTGCTTCGAGGCGGTTCCATACGCTCAGTTTCATATGAGACCTCTTCAACTTCACCTCTTGTCAGTTTGGGATCGGGACCCTGTGTCCCTGGATCAGGTGTTCTGTCCCCTCTGGCCAGGCAGTCTCTCTCGTGGTGGCTGGACTCAAGGAACCTGTTGGTGGGCAGATCCTTTCTGACCCCGGTCGCCACGGATGCCAGTCTGACCGGTTGGGGGGGCTTCTGGAAGTCTCTGCAATTCCAGGGTCAGTGGGGTCCTCAGGAGGCCCACACTCCTATCAACATTCTGGAACTAAGGGCGATAAGGTTGGTTCTAGCTCAATTGACTCCACACCTTCGGGGTCGGGCTGTTCAGGTCCTCTCGGACAACCAGACAGCGGTTGCCTACATCAATCATCAGGGAGGGACCCGGAGCAAGAGGGCCCTCATGGAAGTGTCTCTGATTCGGACTTGGGCGGAGGAGAATGTCCCCTGTCTCCCAGCTGTGTACATCCCGGGGGTGGAGAATCTGGAGGCAGATTCCCTCAGCAGGGGGATGTCTCGTCTGGGGGAGTGGTCCCTCAGCAGCAGGGTGTTTCACTCCCTGTGCCACCGTTGGGGTTGGCCGAATGTGGATCTGTTTGCGTCCCGTCACAATCACAAACTTCCATTCTTTGTTTCTCTGTCCTAGGATCCTCTGGCCTTGGCCATGGATGCGCTAGCAATGTATTGGAAGAGCTTTCAGCTCCTTTATGTGTTTCCTCCGTTCCCTCTGCTGGGCAGGGTGCTGCGCAAGATCTCCCAGGAAGGGGTGCCAACCATTCTGGTGGCCCCCCGTTGGCCAAGAAGAGTGTGGTTCGCAGACATCGTGCAGTTGGCAGTAGATCAATACGTCCTGCCCAAGGTTCCAGACCTGCTTACTCAGGGGCAGCTACGCCATCCCAATTTACAAACGCTGGCTTTAGCGGCCTGCTGCTGAAACCTCCATCTTGATGGAAAATGGGCTACCTGCCTCTGTTGTTAGCACTATGATTCAGGCTACGAAGAAGTCCTCGTCATCCATCTACTATAGGGTATGGCATGCTTACATTGCCTGGTGTGAGTCTAGGTCGCTTCCCTGTCTGTTATTTTCTATCCCCAAGATTCTGGAATTCCTGCAACATGGTTTGGATCTGGGTCTTCAACTTAATAGTCTCAAAGGTCATGTTTCAGCCTTGGCTATTTTCTTCCAAAGATCTTCTGCCAACCATCGTCTGGTTAAGACCTTTTTTCAGGGTGTTACTTACGTGCGCCCCCCACGTAAGCCTATGTTACCAGTCTGGGATTTGAACTTGGTCTTATCTGCCCTGCAGGGGTTTCCTTTTGAGCCCTTGCGTGCGGCCCCTTTGTCCATTTTGACGCTTAAGGTAGCCTTTTTGGTGGCTATCACTTCTGCTAGGCGTGTTTCTGAGTTGGCGGCGCTTTCCATCAAACCTCTTTATTTTGAGAGACATCAGGACAAGGTGGTGTTTCGTTTTAAGCCAGATTTTCTCCCTAAGGTTGTGTCTGCCTTTCATCTAAATCAGGACATTGTGTTGCCTTCTCTGTGCCCTAATCCTAGTAACTCTAAGGAGAGGCTCTTACATTCTCTGGATGTGGTCAGGAACTTGAAGTTCTATTTGGTGGCTACTTAATCTTTCAGGAAGACTGGTGCTCTTTTTGTTCTCCCTTCTGGGCCTAAGAAGGGTTTAGCTCCAGCTAAGTCCACTATCAACAAGTGGATCCGTCAGGCTGTGATACAAGCCTTTTCTGCTAAGGGGAAGAAACCTCCCTTCCGCCTTATTGCTCATTCTACTCGTGCTATTGGTGCCTCTTGGGCTTTTCAGCACCAGGCCTCTGTTGAACAAGTTTGCAAGGCCGCTACTTGGTCTTCTGTTCATACCTTTTCAAAGTTTTACAAGATTGATGTTAGGGCCTCAGCTGATGCTGTTTTTGGCCGAAAGGTTCTGCAGGTGGCAGTGGTTTAAACTGCCTGCTGCTGTCTTTTTTCTTGGGGATCCCACCCTACTTTATGGACATTGCTATTGGATGTCACGATTGTAAGTATTATATTTGGAGCAGGACGTACTGTATACTAAGAATAATACAATTCTGTGATTACTCACCTGTAGAATTGGTATTATGAGTATACAGTACGTCCTGCTCCAACCCACCCTTAGTTTTGCATTATCTTGGATCCCCTGTATGGTGATTGTTATCATTGTTATAGTTGATAGTTTGGGTTGTTTAATTCTCCCGGCTTCTCGTTAACTGCTTTTCAATGCTGGGGATTTGTGGGAGGTCCCCGGGTATTTGAGGGGCCGGGAGGAGCCTATATTGGATGTCTCTGCAGTCCAGCGCCATCTGGCGGAGTATAACCCGATTGTAAGTATTATATTTGGAGCAGGACGTACTGTATACTCATAATAGCAATTCTACAGGTGAGTAATCACAGAATTGTATTTTTTGCCCTATAAGACGCACCTAGGATTTGGAGGAGGAAAATAGGAAAAAAAAATATATTCTAAATCAATTGTTGTGCTAAAACACCCAATTACAGGCAGTGTTGCATTCCCCCATCCCATTCCCCATGAGCAGTGTGGCATCACCCCATTCCCATTCCCATAGGCAGTGTTCAGGATGCCCCCATCCCATTCCCATAGGCAGTGTGGGATACTATTCCCCCACTCATTCCTCATATAGGCAGTGTGGCATTTCCACCCCCCCTCCCATTCCCACATAGGCAGTGTGGCATCCCCCCATTCCCATATAGGCAGTGGGGCATCCCCCTATTCCCACATAGGCGCTGCATACAGGCAGATACAGCTGCCTCCACCGTTTCCTCTCTGCGGCGCCAGCGCACTGAGTGAACACCCATCTTGGTATAGCCGTGGACGTGGCCAATGCTTGAGCATCGGCCACACCCATCACTGTAACAGGCTGGATGTCTGGAGCCGCGGAGAAGTTGGCAGATACAGCTGCCTCCGCCGCTTCCGGGACAGCGCAAACGGAACTGATGATGGAGAGGTGAGTTAACTTTTAGCTTTTTTTTTTAAATATATTTGCTGCCAGATTCTCAATATGTGCAAAAAAATAATATTCTAAGTATACAGCACGTCCTACTCCAGAAGATTCCTTACACTTGGTTTATACATCCACAAGATGGCGCTGGACTGCAGACAGCAAAAAGTGGCCCCTCCCGGCTCTTCTCCGCAGTCTGAGCTGCAATGGCTAGAAGATGGCTCTCTCTACTCGCAGGTGAGCGGGGCTTATTAGCCTGCGGCCCTGTAGGACTATTCCCACCCGTTTCCTTTTATTGCCTCCCAGCTTAGGCTGCACTGGTTCGGGTGAAGGTAGGCAGCACCGCTATCAGGTGCTAAGGAGCGCTGCTCCAACCGCAGTCCCCAACCAAACTGTAGGCGGTACAGGCCCATGGTGAGCCTTATGGGATGCCCCTCCCGCGTCTGTATGCCCCTCGCCCCCTGTCCCCGCAGTTGGCTCCTTTTCGTATGGCCGTCGCTTTCCCCCTTCGCTCTCCCTGGTAGATCTCGGGGGGGGGGGGGTGCATGCCTTGACTCTATGATTTATGTGATGATCCCTTTTGAATTGGTTGCACTGGTTTCTTTTGCCGCCGTACGCTTGTACTCCACTCCGCGGTCGTACTAAGGCGCTGCTGCGCCATCATTGGCTGGCCTTGTCATGTGGGCGCGTTTTCGCGCTCTTCGGGGGGGGGGGGGGGCTTGCGGCTGACACATTCTGCATCACTGTCTCCGCGGCCCGCCCCTCTTGGTATATGCGGGCGCCATTTTAGTACTCTTGCTGCGTGTGTCTGGCGTCTCCCTATTGCGGTCCGTAAGTGCCCCTGCTGGCTGGTTTATTTTTGTATTTCTCTGTATTGCTATTGCTTATGGGATCTTTTGCTTATGTCTTGCAGGCGTGTCAAACTTTTGTGGTTTCTCCCGGTCCTATCTCCTCTATTTAGTGTAAACTCTTATTGGAGGGCTATTGTATTCCCTTACCTCCCACTTCCCTAGCGGGTTATTGGGGCATCCCGGGTTGATATTCCCTATCCGTCAATCCCTATTGACCTGTTGTGCCGTGATAATCACCATATGGAGGCTTCTCAGGATAATGTGCTCGGGGTTCCTTCGGGACAAGCCCGGCTGTGTATTGTGTGTGGGGTATCCCCTGTCAGTGTTGACGTCCGGGTTTGTGTACCCTGCGCCAAGTAAGTACTTGCGCTGCAGTCTGGGTTACCTGCGGCTGGGCCTAGTGCTGCGCCCCCTCTGGCTTCGCCTACCCCCCCACGCTTACACCTGACTCCCAGTGAGGTGCATACCAGTGGGGAGTCTCAACCTGATTTGGCTGCCCGGGTGGCCAGCATTGAAAGGCATATTGCTGGGTCTGGTCCGCGTAAGGCTCCTGCTAAGCGGCGGCATCTGGCACCCGGTGTTACTCTCTTCCCTATGGAAGCTGAGGAGTTTTTTGATATTACTGGATATACCCCCCTGGAAGAGGGGGAATTATTTTCTGATTCAGAATCATCTGAGGATCAGCCTAGGGGTTATGCTGAGTCTGGGTCTGACCCATGAGCTTCAGATGATACTGACAGACATCTGGCTCACATTTTTGAAGTGCTCTGTATCTCTCCTCCTGCCGTGGCCCCGCGGCAGCAGGGGGACCTGTTTCATACTGTTAAACCACGCTTGGAGTTTCCGGAACTAACTCATTTTAATAATCTGGTGCTCAGAGTGGGAACGGCCTAGCAGGCTTCCCGGGGTACCAAAGATTTGGGATAAAAGGTATCCCTTTCCCGCTGCACCGGTTTTGGAGTTGTCCAACACATCCGTCATGCATTCCCCTGACTCTACTACCCTGCAGGATGGGGAGGACAGGCGCATAGATCAGCTGTCTTGTCATGCTTTTGCCTGTGTGGGGACCGCGCTGCGTCCGGTCTGTGCCTCTGCTATTACAGTTGTTGCTATCAAGAGCCTGCTCAGGAGTGTCTTAGATGGGGCCCCTGATGATGCAGGTAGTGAAGAGTTTAGAGCTCTTCTGCGTTGTGAGGAATTTGTTGCTTATGTTCTTTCTGCCCTGGATGATACCATTAGAATGTGTGGCAGGACACCTGCCTTATTGGTGGCTATACGCTGCTCGGTCTGGCTGCGACAGTGGGCAGCTGACAACGCTGCTAAGAAGGCTCTCACTGGTTTTCCCTTCAAGGGGCTGCACCTCTTTGGTGAACGTCTGGATTTGTTTGCTAAGGGAGGCACGTTGCCTCAGCATAAAAGGCAGCCCCGGCCCTTCCGGGGTTCAGGTCTTCCTTCCTTCCGTGGTTCCAGAGTTGGACGGGGAGCTTCCTTTGTTGGGGCCCGCGGAGATTTTTTGGGCAGGGGCAGAGGACGTGGCCGCCCTCCTGGGGTCCCAAGCCTAAGTCCTCTCCCAAGCCCCTTCAGGCATGATGGGGTGCGGGACGGCTTCGGCTCTTTGCTCACGTCTGGAGGCGTCATGTCTCAGACCGGTGGATTCAGGAGGTAGTGTCCTCCGGTTACAAGATAGAGTTTGCAGCCTGGCCACCCCCAAGATTCATTAGATCCCGGGTAGCTCAAAACCCAGCTCAGGGTCTGTCCTTTGCTGTCCAGAACCTTCTGGAGTTGAAGGTCATGTGCCAAGTGCCCTTAAGGGAAAGTTGCAAGGGCTATTATTCCAATCTTTTCACTGTTCCCAAAAAAGATTGGTCCTTCAGACCCATCCTGGATTTAAAACGCCTCAGCAAATTTGTCAGATTCAGACACTTTCGCATGGAGACTCTGCGCTCAGCTGTGACTTCTCTGCGTCCAGGGGACTTCTTGACCTCTGTAGAGATTAAGGATGCTTACCTTCACATACCTATCTTTCCAGGTCATCCAAGATTCCTCAGGTTGGCTCTGGAGGATCAGCACTACCAATTTGTGGCCTTACCCTTTGGTCTCACCTCGGCTCCCAGGGTATTCACCAAGGTGTTGGCAGGAGTGATGGCTCTGATGAGATCTCAGGGCATTCACATTCTTCCCTACTTGGACGACATTCTCATCACTTCTCAGTCATTTCAGCAGCCAGAGCGGGATACCCAGTTGGTGGTGTCCACACTGGAGTCATTCGGCTGGGTGATCAACCACCCCAAATCTTTCTTGTCTCCTTCCATGGTGAAGTCCTTTCTGGGCATGACTCTGGATACTTCTCAGGTCAAGATCTTTCTTCCTCAGCAGAAGGTGGAGAGTCTTCAAGCGCAGCCTCAGCTCCTTCTGTCTTGTCCTCATCCGTCCATCAGGCAGGGAATGCAGCTGGTGGGCCTGATGGTGTCCTGCTTCGAGGCGGTTCCATATGCTCAGTTTCACATGAGGCCTCTTCAGCTTCATTTCTTGTCAGTTTGGGATCGGGACCCTGCATCCCTGGATCAGGTGTTTGTTCTGTCCCCTCTGGCCAGGCGGTCTCTATCGTGGTGGCTGGATTTAAGGAACCTGCTGGGGGGCAGATCCTTTCTGGTCCCTTGCTGGGAGACTGTCACCACTGATGCCAGTATGACCAGTTGGGGGGGCTTCTGGAAGTCCCTGCAATTCCAGGGTCAGTGGGGCCCTCAGGAGGCCCACACCCCTATCAACATTCTGGAATTGAGGGCGATCAGGTTGTTCAGGTCCGCTCGGACAACCAGACGGCGGTTGCCTACATCAATCAGCAGGGAGGGACCCGGAGCAGAAGGGCCCTCAGGGAAGTGTCTCTGATTCTGTCCTGCATCTCAGCAGGGGGACCTCTCGCCTGGGAGAATGGTCCCTCAGCAACAGGGTGTTTCGCTCCCTGTGTCACCGTTGGGGTCAGCCAGTTGTGGATCTGTTTGCGTCCCGTCACAATCACAAGCTTCCAGTATTTGTTTCTCTGTCCCAGGACCCTCTGGCCTTAGCCATGGATGCCTTGGCAATGTCTTGGAAGTGCTTTCAGCTCCTGTATGTGTTTCCCCCGTTTCCTCTGCTGGGCAGGGTGCTGCGCAAGATATCTCAGGAAGGGGTGCCAGCCATTCTGGTGGCCCCCTGTTGGCCAAGAAGAGTGTGGTTTGCAGACATCGTGCAGCTGGCTGTAGATCAGTACGTCCTGCCCAGGATTCCAGATCTGCTTACTCAGGGGCGGCTACGCCACCCCAATTTACAAACGCTGGTTTTGACGGCCTGGCTGCTGAAACCTCCATCTTGATGGAGAAAGGGCTGCCTGCCTCGGTTGTTAACACCATGATCAGGGCTAGGAAAAGGTCCTCTTCTTCCATCTACTATAGGATTTGGTGTACCTACATTGACTGGTGCGAGTCTAAGTCACTCCCCTGTCATGTGTTTTCTATTCCTAGGATTCTGGAATTTCTGCAACATGGTTTGGATCTGGGTCTTCAACTCAGTACTCTTAAAGGTCATGTTTCTGCCTTGGCCATTTTCTTCCAAAGATCTTTTGCTCAGCATCCCCTGGTCAAGACCTTTTTCCAGGGGGTTACTCTTGTGTTTCCCCCACGTAAGCCTATGTTACCTGTCTGGGACTTGAACTTGGTCTTATCTGCCCTGCAGGGGTCCCCTTTTGAACCCTTGCAGGAGGCCCCTTTGTCTATTCTTACGCTTAAGGTAGTCTTTTTGATGGCTATCACCTCTGTTAGGCGTGTTTCTGAGCTGGCCACGCTTTCCATCAAGCCCCCTTACTTTGAGAGACACCAGGACAAGGCGGTGTTTCGATTTAAGCCAGACTTTCTACCTAAGGTTGTGTCTGCCTTTCATCTCAATGAGGACATTGTTTTGCCTTGTGTCCTAATCCTAGTAACTCTAAGGAGAGGCTCTTACATTCTCTGGATGTGGTCAGGAACTTGAAGTTCTATTTGGTGGCTACTGATTCCTTCAGCAAGACTGATGCTCTTTTTGTTCTCCCTTCTGGACCTAAGAAGGGTCTGGCTCCAGCTAAATCTACTATCAGCAAGTGGATTCGTCAGGCTGTGATTCAGGCCTCTTCTGCTAATGGGAAGAATCCTCCCTTCCGCCTTACTGCTCATTACACTCGTGCTATTGGTGCCTCTTGGGCTTTTCAGCACCAGACTTCTGTTGAACAAGTTTGCAAGGCCGCTACTTGGTCTTCTGTTCATACTTTTTCCAAGTTTTACAAAGTTGATGTTAGGGCCTCAGCTGACGCTGCTTTTGGCCGCAAAGTTCTGCAGGCGGCAGTGGTTTAAACTGCCCGCTGTTACTTTTTGGGGATCCCACCCTACCTTACGGACACTGCTATTGGATGTCCCAAGTGTAAGGAATCTTCTGGAGCAGGACGTGCTCTATACTTAGAATAATACAATTCTGTGATGACTCACCTGTAGAATTGGTATTATGAGTATACAGCACGTCCTGCTCCACCCCACCCTTGTTATCATTATTCTCAGTTACCTCTTTATGGTGATTGTTCAGATGTTCATTGAATTTTTATTGTTATAGTTTTCCCTGCTTCATTTTAACTGCTTTTCAATACTGGGGAATTTGTGGGAGGTCCCTGGTATATATGGGGCCGGGAGGGGCCACTTTTTGCTGTCTCTGCAGTCCAGCGCCATCTGGTGGATGTATAAGTCAAGTGTAAGGAATCTTCTGCTGCAGGACGTGCTGTATACTCATAATACCAATTCTACAGGTGAGTAATCACAGAATAATATATATATATATATATATATATATATATATATATATATATATATTACAATTTCTTGTTTTTTTGGTAATAAATAATGTAAGTTTGACAATAAAATCTTATTGCATGTTAAATCCCCATTTCTCCGGATTACAATGGTACCACATATGTATAGGTAGACACCCTTTCCTGCCCAGGAGACTCCTCCAAACTGAAACAGCGCTTTAGGAGATTGTCAGATAAAATACAACTGCACTACAACAACAAGAAAAACAACTCTTTACATTTGAAATACCCCCCAGAAACTATATATTCTCTGGAAGTACACATCTCAAGCTTTCTAGGAATACCAGGCTTGTTGACGTGTGTGCAGTTTTCTGGAAGCAATCTCTCATTTAATTCTTTGGTTGCACAGAGTTTCCATAAAAAAAGGAATAAAAAAGCAGAATCAAAGCCACATTTTCCTAAAAAAAATCTATATGCAAACAAGAAAAAGCAAGTTAAATCTGAAAAAGCAGCACCCCCCATACAGAACAATACCTAGGATACATAGGTCCTGTCAAGGGAAGAGTTGTCAAACATCCCAAAGTAAAGCATGTGCGTAACTGTATGTCAGTTACGCAGCCTTACCTTATCCTGTAGGCCTCCATTTGATTTTTTTTCTGTGCATGAATGGACAACGCTTTTGTAGTTCTGGCAATTCTCATAAATTCGCTTTCAGCCACAGGTAGAGGAAGAAAAAAGGTAAATGTGTGCTGAAGTAGAGCTCTAATGAACTTGTCCTCTGTGTGTACTTTTCCTAATGATTGTGCGCGGTGCGTGGAGAGCCCCAGAGTTCATTTAGTTAAGGAATGGCACGGCTCCTCTGAAACTAGCTGAGTGGAAATTGAGCCGGGAAAGGTTAAGGGATTTCTGTGGCCAAACAGAGATGTATAAAGCCAGCTCTTAGCCCAGAGTGTTTTTTGAGTTATTTTCAAATGGTAATTTGCTTTATCCAAACCAAGCGCACATAGTGTAAGTAAGTGATTATTTGCATGACTGACAATCATTTCCTGCCCGCAGTCTTTTTAAAATGCATAATTTTAAAGAGATGCAAAATAAAAATGGAGAAAAAAAAAATCTTAAGGCTAAAGAAGTTAGGTGATTTCTCTTGTGCTGTGCCTGACCTATTATTTATTGCTTTCATGTTTTAACCCTTTTTAGCTTCACGAATATCAGGCAGCTTTTGTTATTTCTTTATAATCTGCTATTATTCTAAGTATACAGCACGTCCTGTTCCAGAAGATTCCTTACACTTGGGTTATACATCCACAAGATGGCGCTGGACTGCAGAAAACAGCTTGTGGCTTTTCCCGGCCCTATATAAGCCAGGGACCTCCCACAAATTCCCCAGTTCTTTCTGCAGTCTGGACTGCGAAGACAGAAGATAGCTCTCTGTGGCGCAGGTGACCTGGGCTTATATGTCTGCGGCCCTGCAAGACTATTCCCACCCTCATTTACTGCCTCCCAGCTTCGGCTGTTAAGGTTCGGGTGAAGGTAGGTTAGCAAGCACCAATGGTGCTGAGGAGCTAGGCTCCTACCGCAGTCCCTGCTCTAACAGGGTAGGCGGTTTAGGCTAATGGTGAGCCTTTTTGGGATGCCCCCACTGCCTCATGGGTTTTGCCAGGTTATTCTGTGCAGTTAAACCCTATTCATTCCCCCTCCACCCTCACTTCTCATATTGGTCCTCTGGGCGCCATTGTCCCTGGGAATTCTGTTGTTATCCTCCCTCACTCTCCCCTTGGCATCGTCTAGTAATTCATCACAGTATTTCACTCTTGACATGTTTTTTAAGTGCTTGTAACTTTATAAAACGGTGCCGCCGCGCTTTGTACTGCGCTCCGCGCCTGGCAGCCCCATTCACCTCAGAGCTGCCGGGTCGCTATTGGCCGGCCGGATCACGTGGGCGTGTTTGGCGCTCTTAAGGGGGGGGGGGGATGCCTGTGGATGATGCATTTACCTCATAACTCCTCGGCCTGCCCCTCGAGGTCTGCGGACGCCATTTTGTTTACTTGCTGCGTGCTGCCTGGCTCTCTGCGGTCTGTGAGTAACCCCGATGAGGTGATTTTTTTCTAAATGTTTGTTAACTACCTTATTCTCATGGGAATGTTTATTATGTCTTCCAGGCGGGTGAATACTTCAGCACTGTGGTTTCTCCCGGCCATTATCCCTCACTAACTCCCACTTCCCTAGCGGTTCTTGGGGCATCCCGGGTAGCTCTTTAGCGTTAACCCTTACTGGCCTATTGTGCCATTCAAATCACCATATGGAGGCTTCTGGGGATTATGGGCCTGGGCTACCTTTGGGACAAGCCCGGCTATGTGTTGTGTGTGGGGTATCCCCTATTAGTGATGATGTCAGGGTGTGTGTACCCTGCGCCCAGCAGGTGCTTTTGCTGCAGTCTGGGCTGTCTGTTACTGGGCCTGGTGGTGCGCCCCCTCTGGCCTCACCTACCCCCCCACGCTTACATCTGACCCCCACTGCGGGGCATATTAGTGGGGAGTCTCAACCTGATTTAGCTGCACGGGTGGCCAGCATTGAGAAACATCTTGCTGGGTCTGCCCCATGTAAGGCTTCTGCTAAGAAGTGGCATTTATCACCCGCAGTTTCCCTCTTCCCTGAAGAAGAAGGGCCCTTACTCACTCTCAGGTCCCTACCCCCTTGAGGAAGGGAAATTATTTTCTGATTCAGAATCCACTGAGGAACAACCTAAGATATATGGTGGTACTGGGACTCCCTTTGGGGAAGACCCGTGGTCCCCTGATGCCACTGACAGATTGCTGAGTCACATATTTGGAATGCTTTGTATTTCTCCTCCGGCAGTGGCTCCGCAGCAGCAGGGTGAGCTTTTTCATACGGTTAAGCAACGCTGGGAGTTTCCTGAGCAGTCTCACTTTAATAATCTAGTGCTCATAGAATGGGAACGGCCTAGCAAGCTGCCCGGGGTGCCTAAGAGTTGGGACAAGAGGTATCCCTTTCCTGCTGATGTTGTTAAGCGTTGGTCATGTCCTCCCGAGGTGGATGCGCCCGTTCTAGGGTTGTCCAATACATCTCTCATGCATTCTCCTGACACTACTACCCTGCGAGATGCTGAGGACCGGAGTTTGGACCAACTGGCCTGTCATGCCTTTGCCTGTGTGGGGACGGCACTGCGCCCGGTTTGTGCCTCGGCTATTACGGCTATTGCCATAAAAGGGGTGCTTAAGTGTATTTTGGATTAGGCATCTGCGGATGCGGGTAGAGAGGAGTATAGATCTCTCCTGCTTTGTGAGGAATTTATTGCATATATCCTCTCTGCCATGGATGATGCCATTAGAATGTGTGGTAGGACTTCTGACCTATTGGTGGCTATACGCCGCTCTGTCTGGCTACGTTGGTGGGTGGCTGACAATGCTGCTAATAAGGCTCTCACTGGTTTCCCCTTCAATTGCCTGCGTCTCTTTGGGGAACGCTTGGATTTGTTTGCTAAGGGTGGTAGGTTACCTCAACGCAGGAGGCCATCTCGGTCTTTTCGGGGGACAGGTGCCTTTCTCCCATCCTTCCGTGGTTCCAGAACTAACCGTGGAGCCTCTTTTACTGGGGCCCGTGGAGACCATTGGGGTAGGGGCAGAGGATGTGGCCGTCCTGGTCTCTTCTAGGGTCTCAAGCCAAAAACCTCACCCAAGCCCCGTCAGGCATGAAGGGGCGCCCTCACCCATTCGGGTGCGGGGACAGCTTCGGCTTTTTGCTCACGTCTGGAGACTTCACGTCACAGGCCGGTGGATTCAGGAGGTAGTGTCCTCCGGTTACAAGATAGTTTGCAGCCTGGCCGCCCCCAAGATTCATCAAACCCCGATAGCTCAAAACCCCCTTTTAGCCCAGGGTCTGCACCTTGCTGTCCAGAACCTTCTGGAGTTAGGGGTCATCTGCCAAGTGCCTTTACAGGAAAGGGGCAGAGGCTACTATTCCAATCTTTTCACTGTTCTCAAGAAAGACAGGTCCATCAGACCCATCCTGGATTTAAAGCGCCTCAACAAATTTGTCAGATTCAAACGCTTTCGCATGGAGACTCAGCTCCGCGCTCAGCTGTAAATTCACTATGCCTGGAGGACTTCATGACCTTTGTAGACATCAAGGATGCTTACCTTCATATACCAATCTTTCCAGGTCATCAGAGATTCCTCAGGTTCTCTCTGGAGGATCAGCACTACCAATTTGTGGCTTTGCCTTTCGGTCTCACCTCGGCTCCCAGGGTATTCACCAAGGTGCTGGCGGGCATTATGGCTCTGCTGAGATCTCAGGGCATTCGCATCCTTCCTTTCTTGGATGACATTCTCATCACGTCTCGGTCCTTCCAGCAGGCTGAGCTGGATACCCAGTTGGTGTCAGTTGCAGTCGTTTGGCTGGGTGAGCAACCATCCCAAGTCTTCCCTGTCATCGTCAATGGTCAAGTCCTTTCTGGGCATGACTCTGGATACATCTCATGTCAAGACCTTCTCCCTCAGCAGAAGGTGGTCTGCAAGCTCAAGCCAAGCTTCTTCTGTCTTGCCCTCATCCTTCCATCCGGCAGGGGATGCAGCTGGTGGGCCTGATGGTGTCTTGCTTCGAGGCTGTTCCATACGCTCAGTTTCACATGAGGCCTCTTCAACTTCACCTCTTGTCAGTTTGGGATTGGGACCCGGTGTCCCTGGATCAGGTGTTCTGTCCCCTCTGGTCAGGCGGTCTCTCTCGTTGTGGCTGGACTCAAGAAACCTGTTGGTGGGCAGATCCTTTCTGGCTCCGTGCTGGTGGGCAGATCCTTTCTGGCTCCGTGCTGGGAGACAGTCACCACAGATGCCAGTCTGACAGGTTGGGGGGGGGCTGGAAATCCCTGAAATTCCAGGGTCAGTGGGGCCCTCAGGTCCGCTCGGACAACCAGACGGCGGTTGCCTACATTAATCATCAGGGAGGGACCCGGAGCAGGAGGGCCCTCAAGGAAGTGTCTCTGATACTGTCCTTGGCGGAGGAGAACGTCCCCTGCATCTCTGCAGTGTACATCCCGGGAGTGGAGACTCTGGAGGCAGACTCCCTCAGCAGGGGGACTTCTCACCTGGGAGAATGGTCCCTCAGCAGCAGGGTGTTTCGCTCCCTGTGCCGCCGTTGGGGTCAGCCGGATGTGGATCTGTTTGCGTTCCGCCACAATCGCAAGTTTCCATCCTTTGTCTCTCTGTCCCAGGACCCTCTGGCCTTGGCCATGGATGCAGTAGCAATGTCTCGGCAGAGCTTTCAGCTCCTTTATGTGTTCCCTCCGTTTCCTCTGCTGGGCAGGGTGCTGCGCAAGATATCCCAGGAAGGGGTCCCCTGTTGGCCAAGAAGAGTGTGGTTCGCAGACATTGTGCAGTTGGCAGTAGATCAATACGTCCTGCCCAAGGTTCCAGACCTTCTCACTCGGGCAGCTACGCCATCCCAATTTACAAACGCTGGCTTTAATGGCCTGGCTGCTGAAACCTCCATCTTGAGGGAAAAGGGGCTACCTGCCTCTGTTATATGATTCAGGCTTGAAAGAAGTCCTCATCCTCCATCTACTATAGGGTATGGCATGCTTATATTGACTGGTGTGAGTCTAAGTCGTTTCCCTTTCGGGTGTTTTCTGTCCCTAGAATTCTGGAGTTTCTGCAACATGGTTTGGATTTGGGTCTTCAACTTAGTACCCTTAAAGGTCATGTTTCTGCCTTGGCCATTTTCTTCCAAAGATATTTTGCTCACTATTGTTTGGTTAAGACCTTCTTCCGGGGGGTTACTCATGTGCGTCCCCCACGTAAGCCTATGTTACCAGTCTGGGATTTGAACTTGGTCTTATCTGCCTTGCAGGGGTCTCCCTTTGAGCCCTTGCGTGAGGCCCCTTTGTCCATTTTGACGCTTAAGGTAGTCTTTTTGGTGGCCATCACCTCTGTTAGGCGTGTTTCTGAGTTGGCGGCGCTTTCCATCAAACCCCCTTACTTTGAGAGACATCAGGACAAGGTGGTGTTTTGTTTTAAGCCAGATTTTCTCCCTAAGTTTGTGTCTGCTTTTCATCTCAATCAGGACATTGTTTTGCCTTCTCTGTGTCCTAATCCTAGTAACCCTCTCTGGATGTGGTTAGGAATCTGAAGTTCTATTTGGTGGCTACTGAATCCTTCAGGAAGACTGATGCTCTTTTTGTGCTCCCGTCTGGACCTAAGAAGGGTCTGGCTCCAGCTAAGTCCACTATCAGCAAATGGATCCGTCAGGCTGTGGTACAGGCCTATTCTACTAAGGGGAAGAAGCCTCCCTTCCGCCTTACTGCTCATTCTACTCGTGCTATTGGTGCCTCTTGGGCTTTTCAGCACCAAGCTTCTGTTGAACAAGTTTGCAAGGCCGCTACTTGGTCTTCTGTTCATACTTTTTCTAAGTTTTACAAGGTTGATGTTAGGGCCTCAGCTGATGCTGCTTTTGGTCGCAAAATTCTGCAGGCGGCAGTGGTTTAAACCGTTGTTTTTTGGGATCCCACCCTACCTTACGGACACTGCTATTGGATGTCCCAAGTGTAAGGAATATTCTGGAGCAGGACGTGCTGTATAGTTAGAATAATACAATACTGTGATTACTCACCTGTAGAATTGGTATTATACGTGTAGCGATAACCTTTATCGCCGGCTTCCCCGCCAGAGACGTCCTTTTCCCAATGGTGAGAGGTGCTGCAGGAATCCCATAGTCATCCGTGAGGAACCAGGAACAGCCCTTACAAGGGCTAGTGAATTGTAATATAGTGTTTCCCCCAATAAGAGACAGAACTCAGTATTGAGGGTGAAGATGAACTTAACTTTATTAGTGCCACACTGTGCCTTATATGCAAGGCTCCATGCAAGGGGACCTCCCCCGTGGACCTGATGGAGAACTGCATGACAAACACACGGACCAATGGGAGCAGGGCACACAATCCCTCAACTCTTCCGGTAACACAATCAGTAGAACAATAGCAGTCTGTAACACAATCAGTAGAACAATAGCAGTCTGTAGCACAATCAGTATAACAATAGCAGTCTGTAATACAATCAACAATGGCAGTCTGTAAAGCAATCAATAACACAATGGCAGTCTGTCTGGGACATGCTCAAGAAAATGAAAGTAATGGGTCTATGCAAAAACAGCGCCTTTAAAATCCAAAGGCAGAGTCTGTCACAATGCCCCCTTTTTGTGGAACACCCGGCAGACCCGGATTGACCCTGTTCGGGTTAACGTGGGGCTGTCTGGACTCTTGTTATGGGCAGAGTTCTGTGTAAGGACAAGTCTGCAAATAGTGAGTAACAGGGCTAAACATTGACATGGGCTGTACATAGGAATCGGTCATGGGTGGGGTCCAAACACTGGGATATTGTGGCGTTGGTGAGTTCAGCACCAAAGTCCTTGGTTGGATGTGTGCACAGGTGCTCTGCTTTCTTATAGCTTGTACAAGTTTCAATCTCTTTCCGTGGAAGCTGATCGGAGAATCCACAATCTCCTGCACATCTACATCATCGTAAAAGGAGACAAAACCATAACCCTTAGAAACGCCAGAGGCATCCCTAATAATTTTGACATTTTTTACAGCGCCATACTTTGAAAACAAATCCTTAATTTCAGGCTGATCAATCCGACGGTCAATGCCCCCAACAAAAATAGTGTTTGGCATACGTTTCCCTTCTGGAAGGACGTAACCTGATGGCTGATCCTCTTCTTGGCTTCTTGTAACAGACATGACGTGATGCAGACGAAACTCCTGGGTCTCCCCGACCAGTGGGCTGGAGTCAGCAGCTCGGGCTGGAGCCCGGGTTGTAACAGGGTTGATGCTGGCTGGCACAGAGGTAGCGTAGGCAGAAGTCATTGGTCCTAGATCATTTCCCAATAGTACTTCTGCGGGTAAGTTGTCCATAAGTCCCACATGTACCCTGCCGAATCCAGCGCCCCAGTCAAGATGTACTCGGGCGGTGGGGAGTCCAAACACAGCTCCTCCCGCCACCCTTACTGCAACGGTGTGTCCGGTGCGGTCTTTGTTCTTGACCAAATGAGGTTGTAGCAAGGTAAGTGTGGCTCCGGTGTCGCGTAATCCTTGCGCGGTGCGTCCATTGACTCGTACCTCCTGGCGATGGTGCTGTCGGTTGTCTTGGATGGCCGCTTGTACGGGATCAGCTTCATACAGTACCCCCAGATACTCTTCCGAACTGCTCTCAGCTTCCAAACAGTGTGCCACAGGAGTACGGGAGGTGGAAGGTTGTTTTTGCCTCCACGTGTTTCGGGGGGCTCTAGGGCGCAATCCCTGCGACAATGTCCCCAATGTTTGCAACTATGGCACTGAACTGTGGAGAGGTTTGGTTGCTGCGCCAGCCTATGTGGCCCAGAGTCACGAGTTGGCACTGAAGCCACAGGTGCTTGAAATTTGATGGGAGGTGGTGGTTTTGGAGCGGACTGTTCTGTCTGGCGAGCATCGGTGTACTCGTCGGCTAGACGAGCAGCCTCAGGTAGCGTTAGAGGCCTCCGGTCACATACCCACTCTCTTAGCTCTGGTTGCAGGGCATTGAGAAAATGTTCTAGTAAAAACAACTGTAGTACATCCTCAGCGGTTGTGGCTTGGCATCCAGTGACCCAGTGTGATGCTGTACGATGGAGGCGACATGCCCGCTCCGTGTAAGAATCCCCTCCCTTCTTTCGGGATTCCCGAAATCGTCGCCTGTAGGCTTCCGGGGTGACAGCGTACAGGGCTAACAAAGCCTCCTTTACCAGATGGTAGTGTGGTAAGTCCGCATCAGGGATGGCCCGGAAAGCATCGGAAGCTTTCCCAGATAGTTTCCCTGATAATATGGTGACTCATTCCTCCGTGGGTACCCGGTGTAAAGCGCACTGCCGTTCAAAATCGGCCAAAAATCCGTCAATCTCGTCGTCACTTTCCTGGAAGGACTTAAATGCTGCAAATGGAATCTTTCTCCCCCCAGTGTAACTGAGGATGAGAGGCTGCTGGGTTGAAAGTCGCCGATCTTCCCTTCGCTTACTGGCCTCTGCCTCTGCCTCCGCTGCGGCGAAGACTCGGTCGATCGGTTCCTGTGATGGATTCGGGCCATAGACCGACAATCTGTTCCGAACCGCTTGAACGAGAGCAGCGTCTTCATCGATCTCTATATTGGTTTCGGTCCTCACTGCTGCACTCTCTCTGGGTAGAAAGTACCATCCCACCACTGCCACCAATTGTAACGATAACCTTTATCGCCGGAGGGCTTCCCCGCCAGAGACGTCCTTTTCCCAATGGTGAGAGGTGCTGCAGGAATCCCATAGTCATCCGTGAGGAACCAGGAACAGCCCTTACAAGGGCTAGTGAATTGTAATATAGCGTTTCCCCCAATAAGAGACAGAACTCAGTATTGAGGGTGAAGATGAACTTAACTTTATTAGTGCCACACAATGACACAATAACACAATGGCAGTCTGTCTGGGACATGCTCAAGAAAATGGAAGTAAGTCTATGCAAAACAGCGCCTTTAAAATCCAAAGGCAGAGTCTGTCACAATACGTATACAGCACGTCCTGTTCCATCCCATCCTTGTTATCATTATTCTTAGTTACCTCTTTATGGTGATTGTTCATATGTTCATTTTTTAATTCTGGTTATTGGTGTTCTCCCGGCTTCTTGTTAACTGCTTGTCAATACTGGGGAATTTGTGGGAGGTCCCTGGCTTATATACGGCCGGGAGGAGCCACAAGCTGTTTTCTGCAGTCCAGCGCCATCTTGTGGATGTATTACCCAAGTGTAAGCAATCTTCTGGAACAGGACGTGCTGTATACGGATAATACCAATTCTACAGGTGAGTAATCACAGAATTGTATTATTCTAAGTATGTCACACACCCCGCTTCAAGACATTCATTACACTTGGGTATACTGACCTGTAGATGGTGATCTTGCAGAGATGATATCAAAAAAATGTAAGACCCTCCCGGCCATACCTGGGACCGCCCATTCATTACCCAATCTTCCATCTCTGCAGTGGCGAGCAAGTCAGAAGATGATGTCTCCTCCTTGCAGGTAGCCGGGATGACTCCCGGCCTTCTTTTCTTCTATTCCTGCCCGGATCCCCTTATTTTAATTTCCTGCCTCCCAGCCTAGGCTGCTGGTCCGGGCAAAGGTAGTTGGCACCCCTGGTGCCTAGGAGCCGTGTGACCCCATAACAAGGGGTAGGCGGCTATCCGTGTTGGTGATCCCGGTTTGGGATGCCCCGTCCCTTGGCCCTACCCTGGCATGGATTCCCCCTCTCCCGGATACCCTTAGAGGGGGGGGGGGTGGCCCGGGTCCCTTATGGATTTCTCTTATTTATTGGTGTGTGTGTGTGTGTGTGTATGTTTCACCGTGTGTGTGTGTCTTTGACATTTGACAGCGGCGCCGGCCTCCGGTGTGCTGCTAATGGCGGCGGTGAGCCCATGAGGTCTTCTTCTTCTCCTCGGGGGGGGGGGGGGGGGGGGGGGGGGGGCTGGCGCTCGCGTGTGCCCATGGCCCGCCCTCGTGCTGCGGGCGCGTTTGTCATGTCACGGCTTCTGGCCGGGAGAGACGGGGGAGGGCCGGGCGCCCTCCCTCCTCCTACTGCACATTGCGTGTTTTCATTGTGCTGGCGTGCGGTACTGTAGGTCTGGTGAGTGGCCATGTCCTTTAACCCTTTATACTGGCATGGTCTGAGCGTGTGCTTGTCTTTTGTGTTCCAGGTGGACCATTGAGCATATTAAAGGGGGGTTCTCCCGGTCCAGGGTCCCTGGTTAAAATTTAGCTGGCTTAAAATCCTCCCACTCGGGACTTAAAGGGGCATCCCGGGTTGCATTATTGCGTGATTCCCAAAAATAGCATTGTACACATATATTTGTACATATATTATTATAAAAAATCACCATATGGAGGCTTCCCCGGATACTGGGCTTGTGCCCCCCTCGGGGCAATCCAGGCTGTGTTTGGGGTGTGGGGTATCCCTTTTGGGGGATGATGTATTTCTATGTGTACCCTGTGCACAGCGGTCTATTACGTGGCAGACCGGATCTCAGGCGTCCGGTTTTGCTCCGCCAGTCTCCTCTCCGTCTCCCCCTCGCTTGACACGTACGTGTGATGTGGTCATTGGCGGGGAGTCGCAATCTGAGGTGTGTGCCAGATTGGCCAATCTTGAAAAGTTGTTTTCCAGTGCCGTTGCTAAAAAGGCCACGGCAAAGAGAAAACATTTGTATTCGGCTGCGCAGGCATTTGATAGGGAGGATTTTGACTCCCTGGATTGGTCTGATTGTTCCCCGCGTGAGGAAGGGGAGCTGTATGAGGAGTCTGATGACTCCGACGATCATCAGTTTGTGGGCGCTGATACCGAGCAGGGCCAGGGGGATTCCTCGGATACCTCTAGGGTCCTGGCTCATATGTTTGAGGTCCTGGCTATTTCTCCCCCCGAGGCGGCTCCTCCGCTGAAGGGGAAGTTCTTTGAAGTGACCAAGCCGCGCTTGGAATTTCCTTATCAAAAGCATTTTGATGGTATCATTCTCAAGGAATGGGAGAGGCTGACGCGGCTTTCGGGTGTACTACCGGGTTGGGACAAGAATTATCCCTTTCCGGCGGACGCCGTGAAGCACTGGTCGTCTCCCCCCCGAGGTAGATGCTCCTGTTTTGGGGTTGTCCAGTTCCTCATTCCTCCATTCTCCGGAGTGCACTGCTCTCAAGGATGGTGAGGATAAACGCATTGACCAGATGGCCTGTCATGGTTTTGCCAGTGTTGGATCGGCCTTGCGGCCGGTTTGTGCTTCTGCGCTTGTATTGGTAGCTGCCAGGTCGGTTGTTAGAGGATTGTTGACCTCTTCCGGGCTTGACCCGGCTAGTGAGGAGTTTGCCGACCTTAAGCTCTGTGAGTTATTTTTGTCCTTTGTACTGTCCGCCCTGGACGACACTTTGGTGATGTGTAGCAGAGCTGCGGCTCTGCTTGTGGCTATCCGCCGGTCGGTTTGGTTACGCCAGTGGGCGGCTGATTTTGTGTCCAAAAAGTCGCCCACGGCCCTTCGCTTTGTGGGGTTGTGGCTCTTTGGAGAAAAATTGGATTCGGTAGCAAAGGGAGGTAAGTTACCTCAGTGTAAGAAGCAGCGTTGCCCCTTTCGGGGGCGGCTTCCTTCTCTCAGTCCTTTAGTGGGGCTAGAGTCGACAGGGGTTCGGTTTTCCCCTCGTCCAGAAGTGATTCCTGGACCAGGGGCAGGGGTCGGGCCCGTCCAGGACACAGTTGGGGCTCCAAGCCTAGAGCCGCTGCCAAGCTGGCTCAGCAATGAGGGGGCGCCCTCACCCTTGCGGGTGGGGGGACGGCTGCTACTCTTCTCCCAGGTTTGGGTCCAAGAGGTCTCGGACAGGTGGATTCAGGAAGTGGTGTCTTCCGGTTACAAGCTGGAGTTCGAGTTCCGGCCCCCTCACAGATTCTTCAGTTCTCGGGTGCCGTCAGATCCCCTGGCCGCCCAGGGGCTTCGGGCGGCAGTAGCAAGTCTTTTGGACATGGCTGTCATCTGCCCGGTGCCCCACTCAGACCGGGGCCTGTGCTTCTATTCCAATTTGTTCACGGTGCCCAAGAATGACGGATCCGTTCGTCCCATTCTGGATCTGAAGTTGCTCAACAGGTTCGTTCGTCCCCGGAAGTTCCGTATGGAAACTCTGCGCTTAGCCATCCACTCACTTCATCAGGGGGACTTCATGACGTTCATAGACGATACTTACCTGCATATTCCAATATTTCCGGCACACCAGAGATTCCTCAGGTTTGTCGTGGACAATCGACATTTTCAGTTTGTGGCTCTTCCGTTTGGCCTTACCTCGGCTCCAAGGGTTTTTACCAAGGGGTTGGCAGGAGTGATAGCCATACTCAGAGCCAGGGGTATCCGCATCGTGCCCTATCTGGACGATCTTCTCATCATGGCGTCTTCCCTCAGTCAGGCGCAGCTGGATACCAGGACCGTGGTGTCCACTCTGGAGAGTTTCGGTTGGGTGATCAACTATCCCAAGTCCTGCCTCACTCCCTCCAGGGTGGTGGAGTTCCTGGGAATGTTGCTGGATACTTCTCAGGCCAGGGTGTTTCTCCCCCGAGCCAAGGTTCTTCTGATTCAGGATTTGACTCAGCGTCTTCTATCCATTCCCCGTCCGTCCATCCGGCTAGGGATGCGACTCGTGGGATTGATGGTGACGTCGTTCGAGGCGGTTCCCGTTGCCCAGTTTCACACAAGGACGCTCCAGCTCCATCTATTGGCGGCCTGGGACGGGTCCCCGCTGTCATTGGGTCAGTCCTTTCTGATGTCCCCCCGGGTGCGGCGTTCCCTTCGGTGGTGGCTGAAACCAAGCAATCTGACGAGGGGCAGGTCCTTTCTGACCCCTCGTTGGGAGACGGTCACCACGGATGCCAGCCTGTCAGGTTGGGGGGGATTTTGGAAGGATCTTCAGTTTCAGGGACTGTGGGGGCCTCAGGAGGCTCACGATCCCATCAATGTTCTGGCGTTGAGAGCCATCAAGCTGGTTCTGGCTCACTTGACTCATCAGTTGCGGGGCCTACCGGTCCAAGTTCGGTCGGACAATCGGACGGCGGTCACCTACATCAATCACCAGGGAGGGACCCCCATGCATCTCGGCGGTGTACATTCCGGGAGTGGAGAACACGGAGGCGGACTCCCTGAGCAGGGGGTCATCTCGCCGGGGGGGAATGTTCGCTCTTCCCCAAGGTGTTTTGGTCGCTTTGCCTCCAGTGGGGGTCTCCGGAGGTGGACCTCTTTGCCTCTCGTCACAATCACAAGCTTCCGGCATTTGTGTCTCTCTCATGGGATCCACTGGCTCTGGCAGTGGATGCCATGTCTCTGAACTGGAGGGATCTGGGGGTTCTGTACCTGTTCCCTCCGTTTCCCATGGTGGGCAGAGTGGTGCGCAAGCTGGCCCTAGAGGGTGCGTCAGCAATCCTGGTGGCTCCAAGGTGGCCAAGACAGGTTTGGTTCGCAGACGTGGTAAGGTTGGCGGAGGATCAGTTAGACCTGCCCCTTCTGCCGGATCTGCTCACTCAGGGGCCACTGCTGTACCCCAATTTACCAACGCTGGCTTTGACGGCGTGGTTGCTGAAACCTCCATCTTGAGGGAGGAAGGTCTTTCTGATGCTGTCATTCAGACTCTGGTTAGGGCTAGGAAGCAGTCTTCCTCTTCCATCTATTATAGGACTTGGAGGTCTTATATTGATTGGTGTGAGGTCAAGGCCTTGCCTTGCAGGGCGTTTTCTATCCCTAGGGTTTTGGAATTTCTGCAACATGATCTGGACCAAGGTTTGCAGCTTAGTGCGCTGAAGGGGCAGGTTTCTGCCCTGGTGGTTTTCTTTCAAAAGTCATTTGCTCTTCATCCTCTGGTTAAGACCTTTTTCTAGGGGATTTTGTGTTTGTCTGTCTTGCAGGGTCCTCCTTTTGAACCTTTGCAGGATATTGCACTTTCTACGCTTACTCAGAAGGTTGTTTTTCTGGTTGCCATCACTTCCGTTCGGCGTGTATCGGAGTTGGCGGCTTTGTCCATTCAGGCCCCTTACTTTGAGAGGCATCAGGACAAGGTTGTTTTCCACTTTAAGCCAGATTTCCTTCCTAAGGTGGTCTCTGCTTTTCATCTGAATCAGGATATTATTCTTCCCTCCTTGTGTCCTAAGCCCAGCAGTGACAAGGAGAGGGTTTTGCATTCTTTGGATGTGGTTCGCTGTGTGAAGTACTATTTGGTGGCTACTTCTCCTTTTCATAGGACTGACGCCCTTTTGTGGAGGTTTTGGCTCCTGCCAAGTCTTCCATTAGTAAATGGATTCGCCAGTCCATTGTTGGGGCCTATTCTGCCAAGGGAAAGGTTCCCCCTTTTCGTGTTACTGCTCATTCTACTCATGCTGTTGGTGCGTCCTGGGCCTTCCAGCACCAGGCTTCTGTTGAGCAGGTTTGTAAGGCTGCTACTTGGTCTTCGGTTCACACTTTTTCCAAGTTTTACAAGGTTGATGTTCGGGCCTCAGCGGATGCTGTTTTTGGCCGCAAAGTTCTGCAAGCTGCAGTGGTTTAAGTTTGTGCCTTGTTTTTTGGATCACCGCCCTTTATGGATACTGCTATTGGATGTCCCAAGTGTAATGAATGTCTTGAAGCGGGGTGTGTGACATACTTAGAATAATACCATTTTGTGAATACTCACCTGTAAAATGGGTATTATAAGTATGTCACACACCCCGCTTCACCCTGCCCTTTTGTATTCTGGATTATATGGTGGCTTTCCTGGTCCCTTGATCTTACTGCTATCTTTTTACTGGGTAATGAGTGGGACGTCCCAGGTATTTATGAGCCGGGAGGGTCTTGCATTTTTTTGATATAATCTCTGCAAGATCGCCATCTACAGGTCAGTATACCCAAGTGTAATGAATGTCTTGAAGCGGGGTGTGTGACATACTTATAATACCCATTTTACAGGTGAGTATTCACAAAATGGTATTTTTACATGCTGCCAATCTATTAAAAAATGATATGTTATAGTTCTCAACCTTTCTGCCTAAGTACCCAGGCCCTTGAAGATCTGCTTTATATTTGTTATTCCCACCGCCATCCTGGTGCTAGATTTATGCTTGAGTAGCCAGGGGCACACCCATAATGAGGTGGGTTTTGTGGACGGCACCAAGCGATGGGGTGGCATCAGCTGCTGTCGCCACCGCCGCACAAACCTTACAGTCCCAGGAAACAAGTTAAAGAGGAACATCGGACAAGAACACCGTCTGGCAGCCCAGCAAAGGGGAAGAGCGCTGGCAAGGAATTGCGTTAGTACCTCACACCTGCGTAATGCAAATAGCGCAAGTTAGTCTTCTGGGTTCCGGCCTCAGCAGGATAAGTCAGGAGCCAGGGCAGCACTGAAGAAGATTGTGCAGGTGAAGCTCTGGATTCTGAGTGCCCATCCAGTCATTTACTGGGTGAGGGTCTGGGTGAGTCTTATTTATATATTTATACAGGGGAGCAGTGTGGGGGGGGTCGTAGGTGTTTAAGTGGACCAAAACTGCAAATCCGGGGGAGCGGGGTTGTTAATGTGGACAGAAACTGCATATCTGGAGGAGTTAAAGTGGACCAAAATCTGCATATTTGGGGGGGGGGGGGGGAGTGGCTAGATACACTCAGGCAGCAGAGTGGCTAGGTACACCCCTGTGTGTAGCACCAGAATGCCTGGTTCTTTTCGTCAGACATCATATTGTGCAAGGAACCACAAAATCAGACATTTATACACATAGAATTAGCACACATGAAAAGAGGTTTAAAAAAGAAATCTTAAAGCGGCACAAAGCCCAGGAATGTGACTTTTCTGGGTTTTGTTTCCCCCAGTTCGCCCACTAAAACTCACCTAGGGTTGTGGCAGCACCCTTTCGCCATAGTAAGAAAGGCACATGGCTCTGACTGGATGAGACCATGCACCGTTAGAGCAGGGAAAGATGAGTTTTTACGGACATCCTGGGGGGCTTCACACGGTGGGGGCATCCTGATTTGGGATGCTCTGGCGAAAAGCCAGCAGCTGGGCCAGAAAGGTCGCTGGTGGGTTCTGTTCCAGTTTAAATGTTGATGGTGTCTGTTTCTCGCCCTCCTTTACAGCTGTGATATGTCCTCGCCCTCCTTTACAGCCGAGTTGTGTCTTCACCCTCCTATATAGCCGCTCCTGTCCCTCTGCTGAAGCCCGGCAGCTGGATTATAAATTGTAACTAGGGCTTTTTTTCAAAGTAGGGCTTTATACTTCATGCATTAGCAAAAAAAGGCTGACAAATCTTACTTAGGGTTATTTTTGGGGAAATGGGGTAATTGCTAGGGTGTAGCTTTTATGTGTATTTGCAAATGTGTGCCCAATAATATGGCAGTTTTGAACTAGATTTTAGATACTGTACATCATAAAGTGTTTGCTGACTCATGGGGTCCCCCTTACCCTCCCCACTGGCTATTTATCTTCTCCTGCACGGGGACACCAGCCATGAGCAGTAGGTGAAGGGGGATTCATTGAGATGCCAGTGGCTCTGCTTGGTGGCTTGTGTGCAGTGAGCAGCTGCCGATTGACAGCTCTACACGCACCTATCACTGTAGCGTTGCTCACGGCAACTTTGTTGCTCTATACTCTCTGTCCTGCTCTGTGGTGGCTTTGGCTGCCCAGACATGGGGGGCCCACTGCCGCCGATAACTTTGCAGGTCCTGTGTCCTGTTCAAAGACTAAAAAGCCCCCTGGACCAGACCATAACCCAAAGGCTGGTGGAGGCCCCATTTGCAGGGCAAGTAGTGGAGGCCACGGGGTGCGCGCACCCTCATAATCCGGCCCTGGGTGCGCGAACAGTGGTGAATGGAGGGCAGATCTACACAGTGCAGGCCTTTTGAGTAGTTTTTGTTTTCTTTTGTCTCCATAGAACATAGATGAATTTACATTTCCACTTCAGCTTCCCCTTTTGTGACCTGAAGCCTTTCTTAGGGACAGTGACTTTAAAGTGGAACAAAACCCTGGAATTCGACTTTCCCAGGGTTTATTCCGTTTCGCCAGGGCATCCCAAATTGGGATGCCTCACTGTGTGAAACCCCCGATTAAGCTGCTATTCACTCACCTCTTCCAACGGCCTATGTGCGGGCTCTCGTCCAACGAGAGCCATCTGCCATGATTATGTCATTCTGCAAACGGCTTTCATTGACTGCAATGGGAAGTGTGCGCTGCCGAATCCCCCGCGACCCTGGCAGCTGGTGCGTGCCCGCCACAGTCTATCTGAAAAGGCTATCGCAAAGAAATTGAGAAGATCAGCCAGTGGTGCACAAAGAACAACCTAGTCTTGAATACATAGAAGACTGTGGATATGGTGGTGGACTTTAGCAAGAAACCCCATAACATTCTACCTATACAAATTTATGGCATAGAAGTGCAGGCGGTCAATGAAACAAAGTTCCTGAGTTGCATAATCTCTGTTTGGGATTTGGAATAGGAGGCCAACATCAAGGTGGTGCTTAAAAAGGCCCAGCAAAGACTTGTTTATGACCTGTCCTAAAATCTGCTGGTGATATTCTTAAATTTGTTTATCAAGGCAACCTTGTGCTCTGCCTTCCCCATCTGGTTCAGGAGGGCATCAACGAGTGACCAAAAGAAACTGCAAAGGAATAAAAAAAATGGCAGAAAAAGTAATCCGTCTCACATCCATTGGTGAACAGTTTGTTCATAGTGTTAAATCTCCGGCAACCCTGATTATTGATGATCCCTCACACTCTCTCTATTTTGGCTCCTCCCCTCAGGCCTTGCAAAACTCAAAGCTTCCATAATAACTTTTTCTCATGGCCATAAATTCCATGAACAAAAACATGTAAACTTTGTCAAACTAACTGTGCTCCCTAACCCTTGCCTCCTCTTACTTGCTGTATGCTTTTTTTTAGATCTTGATACCATTGTAGCCTCTAGCCAAAGTGATTTCCATGTATATTTGTCACGTAACTGTATATTCAGCCCAGTAATTGCATCTCGACCACTACCAGTGGTAGGTAGACGCAAAGGGCCTCTCCGAGGTTAGCGACAGAGGTGATTGCAGTGGAATAAGCACAAAACCACTGAATACTAGAAACCAGGGTGCAGCTGGAGACACTGGAACCGATAAGTGCTGGAGCAGACTGGAGAAAGAGCAGGTATAGTGCAAGCCGAGGTCGAGAGCCAAAGGGGGTAGTAGTTCATGCCAAGGTCGAGAGCCGAGAGAGGTAATTGTACAAGAACCGTGGTCGGAACCAGAACAGGAACACGGGAATCAAGAAGGCTGGCGTTACTGCTGGCAACTTCTCCAGGCCTGAGGCGTCCTTAATTGCAGCATTTGTCGTGAACTCCCATGCATGAGCTTGATGTGTGAGGCGTGAGGCGCATGAGGCACGCTGCACATGTGCAAACATAAACATCCGTGCATGCAGGTTCCATCACCAGTCGCGCATGCGCACACTAATGCGCACCTGATCGCAATGGCAAAGTGCAACTAGAATGCTTAGGGAGCACAACCGTGCATGCCCAGGACCACGGGAGAGATCTCAAACCTGCCGTCTCACGTTTGTGGGAACTCAATAGGAGGAAGGATAGGGAGGACCATAACAATATTGCGCTAATGTACTTGGTGAATAAAGAACCTATTCTATTCTAAGACCAGGTACAGTGAGCAGGGAGAGGCTGATACATTGTGATGTCTCCACAACTACAAAGGAAAATGCCTTTGTTTATATTGCAATAAAAGTTTCTCCAACTGTTTGGGGAGCACCAACAATATGCCATTACATTTGGATACCTACTATAGCGTGGCTTCAAACTCATCCTGCTGCTTGCTAGAATATTTCCTTTGCGGCCAGTCCGTGGCCAGTTAAAGCGTTTTGTGAATATTTTATGGGGTTGGAAAATTGTTCCAGTTACTGATCTGCCACTTTACAATACACCTTTTGCATTTTTTAGAAGCCTGAGAACAAAATGACCACAAACGCTTGTCTTTTAATCCGCGTCTGGGTAATGGAAAACCTGTGTTCACATAAAAAGCGTTGGAGGGGAGTTTGTATGTGTTATATTTTCGGCAAATGGTGCAGTGAACGGGAACATGCTAACCTGATTCTCAGCAACCTGGTCCCTGATCAGAAGTCTAATCCCCCCCATATCACCAAACAATAGCATTGCCGTTTGTATTATTTAGAGGCTTAAGTGCAGCGCTGAGAAGATGTGCCACTTAACTGTTTACAAGGAGCTACTTGAAATTATACTCACTCAATTCACTACACGGAAAGCTCTTGATGTGTGATAGGTTGTCTCCTCGCTGTATGCGGCAAACTTGCTGCCCCACTATTTTGGCCAGCTTTCCTTCTTAAACCGGACCTTTACCCTGAATAAGAGCATATCTTATATATTTCCCACACCCTGTACATACAGATTGCCCACATTAAAAAATCATCCTACCTGTATCTACTGCATGTTATGAGCCTTTAAACATCTAAGATGGCGGCTCATGGAGCATCATGCAGCCTGCAAACTGGAAGTGTCTTCTGACTGTGTCGCTCTGCATTCTGGGATTGCTGTCCTTTTCCTGACCCCAGCTCTGCTCTGTATGTGCAAAGCACAGCTATAACCCCACCCCCCTGTACTTTATCCCGCTCTCCTCTCCTCAGTATGTGATACTTCTGAGTCAAGATGTGGCACCCGTATACTAGAGTGTTGAACAGAGTTGCAGCCCAGTGGGGGGAAAGAATAAAAAGTAAGTGACTAAAAACATAACATTTATTAATTTTAGATGCTGGGAATAGTTTTTAGGGGTCTGGGCTTCTCATTAAATGATGCCGAAGGTCCGGTGTAAAGGGATTTTTTAAGCAAAAGGTTACCTTGTCAAGCGTTCTCCAGCATTGTGCCTTCCCCTCTGCACCCTGAATTAGGTAATATACTTTTTTATCTGCCACCCTGTAAATGTGGGCCACCACGACTAGCTCGAGGAGATGGTCTAGACCACGCCCCCTCTGTATTCATGGCTTAAATGACACTCTCAAAGCTTTCATTCAAGTCCAGCTAACCCCTCCCTCCTTCCACCCCACCCAGCCTCCTCACCGCTCTACTCCGCTCACCCATTATGCTGATTTTTATGCAGCATCACTGCTCCAATGACCACGCCCATATGCTTCAGAAAATAAATCATGGGGTAAAACTGTAAACCTTAATATCTCGTACATTACTTCTTCAATTTAAAAATGAAAACAGTGTAGGAAAATGCCAAATGTAGTTTGGTTCAATGGTCTAACAATTGGCTATGCCTGAAATACCACTTTAATCTAAAATAAAGTGCAAAAGAGATTTCCTTTTCCTATCATTCTTTACACTTAGGACTGCTTTTGCTGCTTACTTTGTCTTATTTTTATTTTTTTCAGTTTTTTCTATTTTGTAAAATTGACAGACTCCTCCCAGGTTAGTTATAAAATGGTCTGAGCGGCTGCCACCCCTCCTTTGTTTCTTTTGAATTTGTGCAAGCACATGGGGTGTGGGATCTAGGCTGTATTGCAAGCTCTTTCACCCTTCCACCCCATGGCTTGCACTTGAGGTTTAGGGCAACCTCAGGTAAGCCTGCTCCCAATTTATCTATTGCATTGTATGTCCCAAATGGAGCTCTCAGAGATTAGAGCTCCATTGTTTCTTAGGAAGGTGGTGTAACATCATATACAGCAGTCATGTTTTCATGGATTTCTTTGGGCTTTTTTTTCGTATTTTATAAAGAATGTAATGATGAAACGAAGCTCCACATCCCTCACTTTATTTGTAAACCATCACTTTCCAACCTTGTCACGGGGGAACTGTTACTGTGAATGTTGGCTGTCCAGGCATATAAGTACAGTACATACATGCTTTATGAGTGCTTCTCTTCTTTTGCCATAGGTGTGACTCAGACTGTCTACTCCTCCTGCCTCTTCTGCTGGTCAGTGCGTCATTCAGAGCAGCGGAGGACTCTGTGCCACCATTGGGTTGCACAGACTGGCACTGCATCTTCAGGCACTGAGTGTCTCTAGGCAAATCTGAAACCTACTTATATAAAATCACTTGGCTCTTAGCTCCTAAAAAAATTTTACTTCATTTGATTGATACTGGGATTGCCATTGGCAAGCAGCAAGACACTTTATTAATGAAAATATTTTTGGGTGGGAAGTAAATCTAATTTTTGTGGGGGTGGGAAACAATGCCATGACATATCAATAAAAGGATTTTCCTTGGCAACTTAAAGTGGATCTATGACCAGGGTTTTCACTATCCTGGTGATAGGTTCGTTTACCGCTGTGTGAAACCCCCAACATCTCGTCTTTGCTCCCAGGGCGCATGTGTATACTAATGCATGGCATAAAGCGTTGTTTTAACAGATCGCTGGCATAGGGAGCAGGCGCATCCCCGGTTTCCCTGCAGTCTGCGGCAAGCTCCTGTCTCCAGCCTAACGGAATGGCTGGGGCGCAGGAGCGCACCTAAGCTGATCATGACGTGGGACCTCTGTAAAGGTGAGTGATTGCGGACCTGGGGGTTCACACAGTGTGGCATCCCGAACCGTCATGCCTCAAGGGCACTTAGTCGGCAGGTCTTTTAGACTCAAGGGCTGACTATGGTGATAAATGGTCTACTTTAGAAACCCTCCTTGTAAGCTTACCTGCTGGACAAGCTTCACATGAGGGACCAAAAACTCCTGTCTAGTAGGCAGCTGCTCAGTATATACTCTAAAAAAGAAAGTTGGGAGCTAAACTGATGCAGTGCTAAAATCCCCAAACTATTTTGGACATTAAGGGGTTAAAGAACACTTTTTCTGTTACTTTGTAATTTTTCTCGTGAGAGAGGATGCGAGAAGCTCTTCCTTGGGAAAATGTGTTCATTCTGCTTCTCAGAACAGGCAGATTTGTTCCCCTTGGTCTCTATAGCATAATAATGTTATAGTAATGCACGGATCCCAGTTACACAAGGAGATCCTCGGAAATAAAGCTGGGCTCCACGCCCAGATCATACTGGAGCCGCTGAGAGTGCCATATAAACGCTAATGCTATATAGATTGCACATGGGCTTCTCTGCAGCAATGTATGCACTGCTGTGTGCTTTAGTGTGGAAATCAGACTTTATTGCTCTCACTATACTTTGTTAAAGTATATTCCTGCTATCATTTTATTTCAGTAGTGATTTTAAGGGGAAATTGTTATAGAGGAAATATGGGGGGTCAGAGTGTGTATCTACTTCCCAGTTCTCCTCCTCAGGACAGTATTTATTATAGTTAAAGCTTTCCAATTCAGGACACAGGTGTTGAAAATTTGGAGACAACAACAGCCACTTATAGTGAACCTACACTCTCACTGAGAGGTCAGTCCCAGCAAGGCTGTAGGTTTGCTTTTTCAAAGAACTTCCCTCTATTTGCCTTCAGTACTACAGTGAGCGGTACTTCCCTTCTTATCCTCTTTTACACCTATGCAGTGTGGGATAACAATTCTAGAGTAGCCCTCTTAAGGGTTTAAATACCCCTTGCTGCACTAGCATTGACCTAGATGGCAGTGTTGAGGACTGGAGGCCAATGTGGACCCCAACGCCAGCAATGGTAACCGGCCATTTTGAATTCCAAACTGCAATGTGAGCACTGCGCTGATAAAATGCAGTATATGTGCTTTACCTGATATTCCCATAGATTACATGAGCTTCACCGTGTTTGCTATGCAAACAGTGAATTCTGTATTTGCCAAATGCAACCCAGCTTTGGTGGGTTTCCTGGGGAGGGGGGGGGGGGGCTATCGATACATATGTGGTACTATTGTAATCGGGAGAAATGAGGTTTTCACATGCAATATGGTTTTCTTGAATAAAATGTTTTAATAATAAAAATAAACAGAACACATTTTAAAACAAAATTTTTATTTGTGTTTTTACATTTTACAATCAAAAAACACTGGAAAAATTACAAACAAGACATTTCATGTTAAAGCCCAAAATATTATTAAAAAAATGAATATATAATTTTCCTGGATATTTGTGCAAAAATAACAGTTAAACAGTCCAAAATGGTGAAAAATTAACAATCAAATCAACAGAGGGTTAGGCAGTTAAAAGTACCTATGCATGGTTATTCTTTTCGGGGACCTTTTGCGCTTTCAGATTTTAGGGAAATCATATGCAATCAAAGAATTCTATGAGGGATTACTTCCAGAAAGAAGCACCCTCTACAACAAGCTGGGTACACCTAGAAAGCTTAAATTATGGTTGGGGGGGGTATTTCAAATGTAAAGGGTTGTTTAGGTTGAAAAAGTACAAGGTGCCCATTTTGTCTGCAGAGCTATCATTTCTAAGTAAAATGACCCTTACATGCATGCGTTACTTTGGGGTGTACCCTAAGCTTGACAGTAGCTATTGTTTTTTTTTAGGAAAATGTGGCTTTAATTTTGCTGTTATTCTTTTCTAGGGAAACCCTTCATTGAGCGACTACTTCCAGAAAACTGTCAACAAGCCTGGTACGCCTAGAAAGCTTGAGTTGTGTATTTCCAGAGAATATATAGTTTGGCGGGGGGTCAAATGTAAAGGGTTGTTTTTCCTGAAAAACTGCAAGGTGTGCATAGCAGTATTTTATCTGAAAATTTTCTAAAGCGCTGTTTCAGTTTGGGGGAGTCTTCTGAGCAGGAAAGGGTGGCTATTATTACATATATGATACTGTTGTCACCAGGAAAAATGGGGCTTTTACACGCAATATGATTTTATTGACAAACTTATTATTCTAAGTATGTCACACACCCCCGCTTCAAGACATTCATTACACTTGGGTATACTGACCTGTAGATGGCGATCTTGCAGAGATGATAACAAAAAAAGGTCAGACCCTCCCGGCCCATAAATACCTGGGACCTCCCACTCATTCCCCAGTTTTCCATCTCTGCATAGGCGAGCAAGTCAGAAGATGTCTCCTCCTTGCAGGTAGCCGGGATGACTCCCGGCCACTTTTTATTCTTCTATTTCTGCCTGGATCCCTTCTATTAAATTACTTGCCTCCCAGCCTAGGCTGCTGGTCCGGGCAAAGGTAGTTGGCACCCCTGGTGCTTAGGAGCCGTGAGACCCCATAACAAGGGGTAGGCGGCTATCCGGGTTGGTGATCCCGGTTTGGGATGCCCCGTCCCTTGGCCCTACCCTGGCATGGTTTCCCCCTCTCCCGGATACCCTTACGGGGGGGCGGTTTCCTTATAGATTCCTATCATTTATGTGTGTGTGCGTGTGTATGTTTACTGTGTGTGTAAACCGCACCAGCCCAATCCCTCCCGCCCTCCCTCCTGCTGCACACTGCTCCTTCCCTGTGCCAGGCATGCGGTACTGAAGGTCGGGTGAGTGGCCTTATGGCCATCTGATTCATCTGTTGTTAACTATTTCTAGCATGGTCTGAGCATGTGCTTGTTTTTTTGTGTTCCAGGTGGACCATTGATCATATTAAAGGGGGGCTCTCCCGGTCCAGGGTCCCTGGTTACATTTTAGCTGGCTTAAAATCCTCCCACTTGGGGCATCCCCGGTTGCATTATTACTCGGAGCAATCCAGGCTGTGTTTGGGGTGTGGGGTATCCCTTTTGGGGGATGATGTATTTCTATGTGTACCCTGTGCGCAGCGGTCTATTACGCGGCAGACCGGATCTCAGGCGTCCGGTTCTGCTCCGCCAGTCTCCTCTCCGTCTCCCCCTCGCTTGACACGTACCCCATGTGATGTGGTTATTGGCGGGGAGTCGCAATCTGAGGTGTGTGCCAGATTGGCCAATCTGGAAAAAATGTTATTCTAAGCATACAGTACGTCCTGCTCCAATATAATACTTACACATGGGTAATCCTCCGCCAGAGGGCGCTGTTCACTGCAGACATGCAAAAACAGGCTCCTCCCGGCCCTTCATATACCCTGGGACCTCCCACAAATCCCCAGATTTCTCTGCAGTGCTGACTGCGAAGACATGAAGTATCAACTCTCTTGCAGGTGAGCGGGGCTTTTACAGCCTGCGGCCCTGCAGGACTACTACCACCCGTCCTCTTCGATAAGGATGTGCCTCCCAGCCTGGGCTGCGCTGGTCGGGTGAAGGTAGGCAGCACCTCATGTGCTCACGGAGCTACGCTCCACCGCAATCCCCCACCATAGGGTAGGCGGTTTAGGCCGATGGTGAGCCTCCAATAGATGCCCCTCTCGCATTGTTGCCCGTGCCCCTCATAGCGATGAACCCTGGGTGCAGGTCCGCTTCTCCCTCGCTTCCTCCCGTAGCTCGGGGGAAAAGAAAGGGGGGGGGGGGTATGTGTGTGGCGGTCCCAGCGTAATGTTAACACGTTATGGCCGTTGACTTTTCATTTAAACTTGGGTGTCAGTGCCGCGCTCCTTGCCCCACATAAACCTTGTCTGGTTGTGCGCGTGTGTCCTTTCATTACATGAAGTGTGCAGCCCGGGCGGCAGCATCATTCTCTAGTGTTGAGAGCAATCTCCTCAATTACACTCTGTATGTGTGTCCTATCCACTACTGTCATTCACGTTGAGCTGGTTAGAGCTTTGCGCTCTTTGGGGGAGGCGGGGACTTGGCATGACGCGCCCCGCATCATGGCCAGATCAGGCCCGCCCCTCGAGGTTCGCTTGGCGCCATTTTGACGGTCTTCGCGCGCGTGGTTGCAATCCGCCTCCTCCCTTGGTCATGTAAGTGCCCTCCCGGGCGGTTTTTGTTCCTGTGACTTTTTTTTCAGCTGCGCAGGGCACTGACACCCCCCCCCCCCCCCTTATCCCCTTTATGTCTTTCAGATGCCAAGATTTTGGTGGCTTCTCCCGGCCTGACATATATTATAGCGGGTTCACATAAAAAATTCTCCCACATTCCTAGCGGGTCTTGGGGCATCCAGGGTTGCCTTTTGCGTAAATCCCTGCGGGCACACTGCTCAGATAATCACCATATGGAGGCATCTCAGAATTATGTACCCGGGGTCCCTCGGGGACATGACCGGACATGTACAGTGTGTGGTCAGCCTCATGCTGATGCTGACAGAGCACGGGTCTGCGGACTGTGTGCTGAACAGGCACTGACCCTGCAATCAGGTTTGCCAGTGGCTGCACCTCACTTCAATACACCTGTCTCCCCGGACCTAAATCTCACTCCAGGTGAGTCTCACTCGAGCGGGGATGACCAGCAAGTCGTGCCGCGCAGGCTGCCTACGGCTGAGCAGGTGCTGTCTAGTTTGGCGGAGGGCTTGGGCCCTGGAAAGAAGCAGTCCCTGACGCCTCCTGGTTCTCCGGTTCCTAATGATACTGATTTATCTGCTGCTAAACAGGACCTTGATCCTTCTGGTGAAGGTGAGCTATTCTCCGATTCGGGCTCCTCGGATGAGATGCCCTGGAGCCGTGATGATTCCGGGCACGGTTCTTGGGGCCTGTGTGACACAGATAAACTACTTATTAAGATCTTTGAGGTTTTGTCAATCTCCCCTCCTGGAGAGGCTCCCAAGCCTAAGAAGGAGATTTTCCACACAGCGCCGCCGCACTTGGAATTCCTGGAACAGGAGCATTTCCAGAGTCTTATATCCAAAGAATGGGAATCGCCTTGCAAACTTAAAGGGGTCCCAGGGGTCTGGGATTGGAAGTACCCTTTCCCTCCTGATGTGGTTAACTTTTGGTCAGCACCTCCTGTGGTGGATGCACCGATTATAGGGGTTACTAACCCCCCCTTCATGACTGCTCCTTATTACTGTACCCTTTGGGATGCTGAGGACCGGCGCATTGACAGACTGGCTTCCCACGCCTTTTCGTGTGCAGGGACGGCTCTGCGCCCGGTCTGTGCCGCGGCCATCACTGCGGTGGCCGCCAGGATTCTCATTAGAAAACTACTTGATCACCGACCTGAGGACCTCCCCTGGCGGGTCTTTAATGCGCTCTCAGATTGTGATGTGTTTGTGAGGTTTATCCTCTCAGCGCTGGATGACACCATTAAAATGTGTGCTAGAACCTCTGCCCTTGTGGTAGCTATTCGCCGCCTGGTCTGGCTGCGACAGTGGGGTGCTGACGATGATACGAAAAAGGCTCTCACTGGCCTTCCTTTCAGAGGACGGCGCCTATTTGGGGCCCGTTTGGACCTTTTTGAAAAAAAGGTTAAGGCACCCCTACGCAGAAGGCCGTCTAGGCCTCCTCGGGGCAGGGACACCCCTCCCCCTCCCTATGTTAGTGTCAAACGCGAACCTGAGGTGTGCTTCCAACTTTTCGGAGTGGATTTCCACCACGGGGTGGGCAGGCAACGCCCTGGGCCTTCTGGCAGGGCTAAGTCCAAATCTGCCAAGACTTCCCAAGCATGAAGGGACGCCCTCGCCCTTCTGGGCGAGGGGGCTGCCACAGCACCTGACTCCTATCTGGGACATGAAGTATCACGCTCTCGCAGGCGAGCTGGGCTTGACAGCCCGAGGACCTGCGGGACTATTTCCACCCGTCCTCATTGTGAATTAATGCCTCCCAGCCTGGGCTGCGCGGGTCGGGTGAAGGTAGGCAGCACCTAGTGTGCTTACGGAGCTAGACTCCACCGCAATCCCCTTCCACAGGGTAGGCGGTTAAGGCGTATGGTGAGCCTTCTATTGGATGCCCCTCCCGCACTAGTGCCCCTCGCCCGGTGTAGCGGTGAACCCAGTATTCTGGATCACCTTCCTCCCTAGATTTCCCCGTTAGTGGGGGAAAAAAAGAGGGGGGGAGGTCGTGTGTACGACGGCTAATCCTTGCCCTAATCACACTAGTCAACCATTGTCTTTTTTGGCCCTTGGAGTCAGAGCTGCGCTTCTCTCTCAGCCTTTTGCTTTCCTACTGCGCGTTCATGTATTACTCGGCGCATACTTCAGTTTTATTCTATAGCGCTTGCGTCCTATCACATCTGAGTGATGTCTCCCTGACAATATCTGTCGCTTCTGATAGGCTGCGCGCCTTCGAGCTTCGCGCTTTCTCCGGGGGGGGCCTGCTCTGGCCCGCCCTTTGAGGTTTGCTTGGCGCCATTTCCTTCTCACATGCGCGTGGTGAAGACGGTCCTCTCCTCGCTGTTCTGTAAGTGCCCTCATGGGCGATCCCTTTCCTAACTTGACTTCTTCGCGCTTGACTCTGACGTCCCTTTTCCCCTTGTGTCTTTCAGACCGCGGACTTCGGTGGCTTCTCCCAGCCCGTTGTAAAGTCCGGCCCAGAACCTTTTAATCAAATCACTCCCACTTCCCAGCGGGTGTTTGGGGCATCCAGGGTTGCTTAACAGCGTCAATCCCTACTGGCATATTAATATAATAATCACCATATGGAGGCATCTCAGGATATCGTGAACGGGGTTCCTTCGGGACAAGCCCATCTGTGTGTAGCTTGTTGGGTCTTACCTAGCAGTGGTGACAATGCACGGGTCTGCGTCCCTTGTGCCCAGCAGGCGCTAGCTGGCCTACCCACCTCTTCAGAGGCTGGGCCCGTGCCTCGCCTTGTTTCTCCTACCCTCCCAAGCCTGAGTCTAACCCCCAATCCTAGCTGGGACTCCCATGCTGACTTTGCCGCTAGACTGGCTAGCGTGGAAAGTTTAGTCGCTGGCTCCTTGGCGCGCAAGGCTACCGCTAAAAAGCGACACCTGAATCCTGAAGCCACTATTCTTCCTGTAGACTCGGGTGATTTACATTTGTCCTACGCACACTCCCCCTCAGAGGATGGGGAACTATTTTCTGACTCGGGGTCCTACGACGATGAGTACAGGAGTCAGGATGAATCTGGTTCTGACCTTTGGTCCCAGGATTACGTTGATAGATTGCTGGCCCAGATCTTTGACGTGTTATCCCTCTCTCCCCCGCCTGCGGCTCCTCGGCAAAGAGGTGACCTGTTCCATAGCGCTAAGGTGCGGTTGGAATTCCCTGAACAAACTCATTTTAATAATCTAGTCTTAAAGGAGTGGGAACATCCCAGCAAACTCCAGGGGGTTCCTAAGACTGTGGATAAGAAGTATCCATTCCCTGCTGCCCTAATCAAGTGTTGGACTTCGCTGCCCGAAGTCGACGCCCCGATCCTAGGTCTGTCCAATACCTCGATTATGCACTCCCCTGACACTACTACGCTGCGGGATCTGGAGGATCGACGGGTTGATCAATTGGCATGTCAGGCCTTTGCATTTGGGGGAGTCTCGCTCCGCCCGGTTTGCGCCTTAGCCATCACGGCGGTGGCGCTCAGGACTGTGGTTAAGACTGCTCTTGAAGGGCCGGATGACTTGCCATCCGATGCCACCAATGCTTTGGTTACCTGTGAGACTTTTATCAATTATATACTGTCTGCATCGGACGATGCTATCAAGCTGAGTGCTAGATCCTCTGCTCTGGTGGTAGCCATACGCCGAGCGGTCTGGTTACGCCAGTGGGCAGCTGACAATGTCGCCAAGAAGGCCCTTATGGGGCTTCCTTTCAAAGGGCTGCGCCTGTTTAGAGAAAGGTTAGATATCTTTGCTAAAGGGGGCAAGCTGCCCCAGCGCAAGCGTCAGACTCGGCCCTTTCGTGGCCCAAGCTCCCACTCGACCCCCTACCGTGGGGCTAAACAGGGAAGAGGGGTGTCCTTCGCCGGAGCTCGCACAGATTCCTGGAACAAGAACAGAGGTCGCCGCCCCAGCTCTTCCTGGGGGCCAAAGCCCCTCCCAAGACCCCCCAGGCATGAAGGGGCGCCCTCGCCCGTCAGGGTGGGGGGACGTCTACAGCATTTTCAGCATGTCTGGAGACGCCTTGTCCCAGACCGGTGGATTCAGGAGGTAGTGTCCTCCGGTTACAAGATAGAGTTTGCTGTACTGCCCCCTACCAGGTTCGTCGGGTCCCGTATCCCACAGGATCCTGCCTCAGCTCAAGTCTTGACGCTAGCGGTGCAGGACCTTCTAGACCTCGGGGTCATTTGCAAGGTCCCCTTAAAAGACAGGGGCGTGGGGTTTTATTCCAACCTGTTCACGGTTTTATTCCAACCTGTTCACGGTGCCCAAAAAGGACGGGTCAGTCAGACCCATTCTGGATTTAAAAATCATAAACAGATTTGTCAGAAACAGGCATTTTCGTATGGAAACTCTGCGCTCGGCCATTGCCTCGCTGCGCCCAGGGGACATCTGTGGACATCAAGGACGCTTACCTGCACGTTCCGGTGTTCCCGGGGCATCAAAGGTTCCTCAGATTTGCGCTGCTCGATCAGCATTACCAGTTTGTGGCTCTGCCATTTGGACTTACGTCAGCCCCCAGGGTATTCACCAAGGTGCTGGCAGGAGTAATGTCTCTGTTGAGACTAAAGGGCAGTCGCTGCAGCAGGCAGAGCTGGACACGCGGTTGGTGGTGTCCACCCTGGAGTCCTTCGGCTGGGTGATCAATTACCCAAAGTCCTCTCTGTCCCCTTCCTCAGTGACACAGTTTCTGGGGATGATTCTGGATTCAGTTCAGTCGAGGATATTCCTTCCTCCACAGAAGGTGGAAGGTCTGACAACGCAGGTGAGGTCCATGCTCTCGAGCCCTCATCCCTCTATCAGGCAGGGAATGCAGTTGGTGGGCTCGATGGTGGCAAGCTTCGAGGCGGTGCCATTTGCCCAATTCCATTTGAGAACTCTGCAGCTTCACCTTCTGTCAGTTTGGAACAAGGACCCAGCGCCCCTCGGTCAGACAATCCCTGGCGTGGTGGCTGGACCACGGGAACTTGACGAGGGGCAGATCCTTCCTGGCTTCCTCCTGGGAGACGGTCACAACGGATGCCAGTCTCTCGGGCTGGGGGGGATTCTGGAAGTCCCTGCGTTTCCAGGGGAGGTGGGGTCCTCAGGAGGCCCATTTACCCATCAATGTCCTGGAACTCAGGGCGGTCAGGTTGGTGCTGGAACAATTGACACAGCACCTGAAGGGTCTGGCGATTCAGGTACGCTCAGACAACAGGACGGCGGTGGCCTACATCAATCATCAGGGAGGAACCCGGAGCAAGGGTGCTCTCCAGGAGGTGTCTCTGATTCTAACATGGGCAGAGACCAATGTTCAATGCATCTCGGCTGTTTACATTCCGGGGACGGAAAATCTGCTAGCAGATGCCCTGAGCAGGGGGTCGTCCCGTCAGGGGGAGTGGTCCCTCTCCAACTCGGTATTTCAATCCCTGTGTCGCCGTTGGGGCGTCCCGGAAGTGGATCTGTTGCGTCCCGTCACAATCACAAGCTACCGAGCTTTGTATCTCTGTCTCAGGATCCTCTGGCTCTGGCCACGGATGCTCTGGCAATGTCTTAGGAGTTTCGGCTCCTGTATGCGTTTCCACCACTTCCCCTTCTGGGCAGAGTGCTACGCAAGATCGCTCTGGAAGGGGTACCCACTATTCTGGTGGCCCCAAGGTGGCCAAGAAGAGTGTGGTTCGCAGACGTGGTTCAAATGGCAGTAGATCAGTACGATCTACCAAGGATTCCAGACCTCCTAACTCAGGGGTCTCTACGCCATCCCAATTTACTAACTATGGCTTTGACGGCTTGGCTATTGAGACCACCATTTTAAAGGAAAAAGGTTTGTCCGCTTCTGTAGTGGCTACCATGGTCCAAGCCAGGAAGAAGACCTCTTCTGCCATATATTATAGGGTGTGGCGTGCCTACATTGACTGGTGTGAGTCCAGGTCTCTTCCCTGCCGGGAATTCTTAGTCTCCAGGGTGCTGGAGTTTTTACAACATGGTCTAGACTTAGGTCTGAAGCTTAGTACCTTGAAGGGCCAGGTTTCGGCCCTGTCTATCTTCTTTCAGAAGACCTTTGCCCAGCACTCTCTTATCAAGACTTTCTTTCAGGGGGTCACTCATGTGCGCCCTCCTCGGAAACCTATGGTTCCTGTTTGGGACCTGAATTTGGTTTTGTCGGCCCTACAGGGTCCTCCTTTTGAGCCTATTCATGAAGCAGCTCTTGCTGTTCTCACACTCAAGGTGGTCTTTCTGGTAGCCATTACCTCGGTTAGACGTGTGTCTGAGTTGGCTGCCTTGTCTATTCAGCCTCCCTACTGAGAGACACCGGGATATGGTGGTGTTTCGCTTCAAGCCAGACTTCCTGCCTAAGGTTGTGTCTGCGTTTCATTTGAATCAAGATATTTTTCTTCCTTGTGCCCTAATCCTAATAACCCTAAAGAGAGGGTTTTACATTCCCTGGATGTGGTTAGATGTGTCAAGTCTTACCTGGTTACCACTCAGGCATTTTGAAAGACGGATGCTCTCTTCGTTGTGCCTCACGGGCCTAGGAAAGGTTTGGCTCCCGCCAAGTCTACCATCAGTAAATGGATTCGTCAGGCTGTGGTTCAAGCCTATACTACTAAAGGGAAGACTCCCCCCTTTCGTCTTACTGGTCATTCTACTAGAGCTGTTGGGGCTTCTTGGGCTTTTCAGCACCAGGCCTCTGTGGAGCAAGTTTGCAAGGCCGCTACTTGGTCTTCCGTTCATACCTTTACTAAGTTTTACAAGGTCGATGTTAAGGCCTCAGCTGACGCTGTGTTTGGCCGCAAGGTTCTGCAGGCCGTAGTTGTTTAAACGGTTTGCTGTTGCCTTCTGTTGGGGATCCCACCCTTCTTTACGGACACTGCTATTGGATGTCCCACATGTAAGGACTATGTCTGGAGCAGGACGTGCTGTCTGCTTAGAATAATACAACTCTGTGAAGTACTCACCTGTAGAGTTGGTATTATATGCAGACAGCACGTCCTGCTCCACCCCACCCTGGTTTCACTTTGTTCTGGATCCCCTGTTTGGCGATTGTTATACTTGATATTTTGTTTTGCCAGTTTTGGGTGGTTGTTTCTCCTGGCCTCTCCTTCTCACTGCTTTTCAATGCTGGGGATTTGTGGGAGGTCCTCCGGTGTGTGTAGGGCCAGGAGGAGCTTGTTTTCTTCGTGTTCTGCAGTGCACGGCGCTGAAGGCGGAGGTATACCCACATGTCAGGACTATGTCTGGAGCAGGACGTACTGTCTGCATATAATACCAACTCTACAGGTGAGTACTTCACAGAGTTGTATTTTTTGGCCTCTCTTCTGCTCCCAAGCTACTCGCCAAGGTGTGGATGGGGGTTATGTCTCTGACATGCCGGTGGGGCGTCTGCACTAGGACCTACCGGATCGTCCTTCCTTACTTCCCAGTCTCTACGTCAGGCCGCATAGGTTAGTCGGCCGGCGTTGTCCCCTGGGAGTTACTGGATGGGTGCTCAGTCACCTCAATCCCTCATGTTCCCTTATCCGCTATCTCCATTCCTTGGATTCGGTTCAGGCTTGAGCCTTCTTCCTTGGCAAACAAGTGGACTCCTGGTTACGGGGGCTCTGTCCCTCTTTGCTGACATCTTACTTTCACCAGGCAGGATTGCAGCTGGTGGGCCCGTTGGTGGCGTATCAGATGATGTCCCTTATATACAGAGCCTTTGGGCTCTTCGGCACAGTAGGTTATTGATCCTAGATGGGGTTCCAGCACCCCGGGAGCTAGGTCTGTGCTCATTCCCCTTTGGTATGGTGGTTCCTCTTGAGCTGGTTAAATTGAAGGACCCTGTCAGGGGGCACCCCCTTCTTTCCTTGCATCTTCCTGTGAATGGTCACCTTGGGTACCAAGTCTCGCAGGTTGGCGGGGGGGGGGGGGGGGTTTCTTCCAAAACCCCCCGTGGTTCCTAGGTAGGGTCCCTTAGAGAAATGGTCCCCAACCCTGTCCTCAAGGCCCACCAACAGGCCAGGTTTTGCAGATCTCCACAAAGATGCACAGGTGGAGTAATTAGTGCAGCTGCAGAGCAATAGAGCTGGCTATTTGGAGATCCAAAAAACATGACGTGTTGGTGGGCCTTGAGGACAGGGTTGAGGACCACTGCCTTAGAGGATCCATCTTACCTACTGGCTTTGTTAAAACAATGAGCCTTCAGTTGACTCTATACTGCTGGACTTCTCCTCTTCAGGACCTGTCTATTTGGAGACTCTTGGCCTGTTGGAAGACAATGGCCTGTTTTATTATTGGTCTGGAGCTTGCAGCAGGATGATTCTCCTGGAAGGTTCCTGATCTGGGTGGGGGTCTACTTCCCCTGCTCCTCAGTGGTATTCGCTCCAATGGATGTCTTTCAGTGGCAGGTTGTGCTATTCTGGTGTCCCTTTGAGAGCCAACTAGGGTGGCTCTGTTGGGTCTCGCTAATATCACAGGGGCTCTGCCCTTGTTTTTACTGCCCCAGAATATTCTGACTCTGGTCATGGGGGCTTAGTAAATTTATGTATAGACTTTCTATTTTATATGTCTTCTCTTCATTCACCCTGCTATATGGGGTTCTGCGCACGGTCGTGCTGATAAAGAGACCCGTGATATTGATGGCCCCTGGGTGGCCTAGTGAACTGTGGTTCGCAGATGCTTCTGCTGAGGTCAGCGGACCTGTACGCTCTCTCAGGAGTGCGGTTCTGCCCTTGTCAGGCTCCTTCTTATGTCGTCCCTATCTACAGACTCTAGTCTGAGGGCTTGACAGCTGATTCATTCACCCCTTTGGAGACAGGTTTATCTTCTGGGTGACTTGGTCTATGGGGGGCTAGGAGCAAGCTTCTTTGACTTCTTCTTCCTCTGTCTATTGTGGGTTATGGTGTACCCATATTGATTGGCATGAGTCTTGGTCTCTCCCCTGTTGGACGTTCTCGGTTCCCAGGGTTCTAGAGTTGTTACAGCATAGGTTGGGGTTGGCTCCCCATCTAGGTACTCTGAAGGTTCAGGTTCTGTCCTGTCTGCCTTCCTGTAGAAGTCTGGTTCAGTCTTCCTTGTTAGGAGTTCTCTTGGGGATTGCTCAGGGGCATCTCCCAAGTAGTTCTATGGTCCCTGATTGGGATCAATTGTCATTCTGTTTGCCCTGCGGATTGTTCCCTTGGGACTTATTCTGGATGCTGTCTGAGCTGTTTTGTAGTTCAAGTCGCCCCTCCAGGGGCTGTTGCTTCAGTCAGACGTGTGCCTGAGAAGGTGGCTCTGATTACTTAGCCCTCATTCATTATATATATATATATATATATATATATATATATATATATATATATATACACACACACACCATGATGTGGTGGTATTCCGCCTTACGCCGGACCCTTTGTCCAAGGTGGTGTTTTATGATCATTAGTTAAGTCCTTTTAGTCTGCCTATGGGCCTTATTCTTAGTAATGCTGAAGTAAGGGGTCTACATTCCCTCAACAGGTGTTGAAATTTTCCTGGTTGTTTCTTGTCCCCTGATGCCCTTTGGGGTCTGCGGGCGCATCCATAGGTATGTGCCTGATCTCGTTTGCTTCCAGGGCCTATGCGCCCTTTGGACTGATCTTACTTGGATGGTTTGCCTTCCTGGTCCTGAGTAAAGGTTTCGGCTTCTTGCTGATCCTTGTTAGTGAAGGGGTCAGTATCCCCACCTGTCTTGCGGGGGACCAGTTTTCAATTCACCGTTGGGGAGAGTTCTAAGTTTTACCGAGGCTTCTGTTGCTTTTGGGCTGGTGAGACCGTTTCACTGGCCTATTCCTTTAAGGGGGAAGAATCTCCCTCTCTTTTTATTCTGTTCTACTGGTGTTTGGGTACCTTTGGCCCTTCAGCACCAGGTTTTCTGTTAAACAGGTTTGCTAGACCGCTGCTTGTTTTCTTTTCATACCTTTTCAAAGGTTTTGTTATGAGATTGACGTTAGAGCCTCTGCTCATGTCGTACTTGGTGGCAAGGTTTGCAGGTGACAGCGCCTTTACTGTCTGCTGTGCCTTTTTTGTTGGGGATCCCACCCTTCTTTATGGACACTGCTATTGGATGTCCCACGTGTAAGTATTATATTGGAGCAGGACGTACTGTATGCTTAGAATAATACAATTCTGTGAAATACTCACTTGTAGAAATGGTATTATACGCATACAGTACGTCCTGCTCCACCCCACCCTGGTTTTACATTTTCTGGATCCCCTGTATGGTGATTGTTATCATTGCTATTGTTACCAGTTTGGTGGTTGGTTTCTCCCAGCTTCTTTTCTCACTGCTTTTCAATACTGGTGATTTGTGGGAGGTCCCTGGGTATATGAAGGGCCGGGAGGAGCCTGTTTTGGCATGTCTGCAGTGAACAGCGCCCTCTGGCGGAGGATTACCCACGTGTAAGTATTATATTGGAGCAGGACGTACTGTATGCGTATAATACCAATTCTACAGGTGAGTATTTCACAGAATTGGATTTTGCAGTGCCGTTGCTAAAAAGGCCACGGCAAAGAGAAAACATTTGTATACGGCTGCGCAGGCCTTTGATAGGGAGGATTTTGACTCCCTGGGTTGGTCTGATTTTTCCCAGCGTGAGGAAGGGGAGTTGTATGAGGAATCTGATGACTCCGATGATCAGCAGTTTGTGGGCGCTGATACCGAGCAGGGCCAGGGGGATTCCTTGGATCATATGTTTGAGGTCCTGGCTATTTCTCAAGAAATATCCCTTTCCGGCGGACGCGGTGAGGCACTGGTCGCCCGCCCCCCCCCCCCCCCCCCCCTCCCCCGAGGTGGATGCTCCTGTCTTGGGGTTTTCCAGCTCCGCAGTCCTCCATTCTCCGGAGTGCACTACTCTCTAGGATGGTGAGGATAAACGCATTGAGCAGATGGCTTGTCATGGTTTTGCCAGTGTTGGATCGGCCTTGCGGCCGGTTTGTGCTTCTGCGCTTGTACTGGTTGCTGCCAGGTCGGTTGTTAGAGGATTGTTGACCTCGTCCGGGCTTGACCCGGCTAGTGAGGAGTTTGCCGACCTTAAGCGCTGTGAGTTATTTTTATCCTTTGTACTGTCCGCCCTGGACGACACTTTGGTGATGTGTAGCAGAGCTGCGGCTCTGCTTGTGGCTATCCGCCGGTCGGTTTGGGTCCAAGAGGTCTCGGACAGGTGGATTCAGGAAGTGGTGTCTTCCGGTTACAAGCTGAAGTTCGAGTTCCGGCTCCCTCACAGATTCTTCAGTTCTCGGGTGCCGTCAGATCCTTTGGCCGCCCAGGGGCTTCGGGCGGCAGTAGCAAGTCTTTTGGACATGGCTGTCATCTGCCCGGTGCCCCACTTAGGCCTGGGCTTCTATTCCAATTTGTTCACGGTGCCCAAGAAGGATGGATCCGTTCGTCCCATTCTGGATCTGAAGTTGCTCAACAGGTTCGTTTGTCCCCGGAAGTGCCGTATGGAAACTCTGCGCTCAGCCATCCACTCACTTCATCAGGGGGACTTCATGATGTCCATAGACATCAAGGATGCTTACCTGCATAGTCCAATATTTCCGGCACACCAGAGATTCCTCAGGTTTGTCGTGGACAATCAACATTTTCAGTTTGTGGCTCTTCCGTTTGGTCTTACCTCAGCTCCAAGGGTTTTTACCAAGGTGTTGGCAGGAGTGTTGGCCAAACTCAGAGCCAGGGGTATCCGCATCGTGCCCTATCTGGACGATCTTCTCATCATGGCGTCTTCCCTCAGTCAGGCGCAGCTGGATACCAGGAATTTGGTGTCCACTCTGGAGTTCCTGGGAATGTCGCTGGATACTTCTCAGGCCAGGGTGTTTCTCCCCCGAGCCAAGGTTCTTCTGATTCAGGATTTGACTCAGCGTCTTCTATCCATTCCCCATCTGTCCATCCGGCTAGGGATGCGACTCGTGGGATGGATGGTGGCACCGTTCGAGGCGGTCCCCTTTGCCCAGTTTCACACAAGGACGCTCCAGCTCCATCTCTTGGCGGCCTGGGACGGGTCCCTGCTGTCATTGGATCAGTCCTTTCTGATGTCCCCCCGGGTGCGGCGTTCCCTTCGGTGGTGGCTGAAACCAAGCAATCTGACGAGGGGCAGGTCCTTTCTGATCCCTCGTTGGGAGACGGTCACCACGGATGCCAGCATGTCAGGTTGGGGGGGATTTTGGAAGGATCTTCAGTTTCAGGGGCTGTGGGGGCCTTAGGAGGCTCACAATCCCATCAATGTTCTGGAGTTGAGAGCCATCAGGTTGGTTCTGGCTCACTTGACTCATCAGTTACGGGGACTAGCGGTTCAAGTTCGGTCGGACAATCGGACGGGGTTCGCCTACATCAATCACCAGGCAGGGACTCGCAGCAGGCGTGCCCTCAGGGAAGTGTCCTTGATCCTTGCCTGGGCAGAGAGCAATGTCCCATGCATCTCGGCGGTGTACATTCCGGGGGTGGAGAAGACGGAGGCGGACTCCCTGAGCAGGGGGTCATTTCGCCGGGGGCAATGGTCGCTCTGCCCCAAGATGTTTTGGTCGCTTTGCCTCGGGTGGGGCACTCCGGAGGTGGACCTCTTTGCCTCTCGTCACAATCACAATATTCCGGCATTTGTGTGTCTCTCGTGGCACTGGCAGTGGGTGCCATGTCTCTGAACTGGAGGGATCTGGGGTTTCTGTACCTGTTCCCTCCGTTTCCCATGGTGGGCAGAGTGGTCCGCAAGCTGGCCCTAGAGGGCGCGTCAGCAATCCTGGTGGCTCCAAGGTGGCCAAGACAGGTTTGGTTCGCAGATGTGGTAAGGCTGGCAGAGGATCAGTTAGACCTGCCCCTTCTGCCGGATCTGCTCACTCAGGGGCCACTGCTCTACCCCAATTTACCAAACGCTGGCTTTGACGGCGTGGTTGCTGAAACCTCCATCTTGAGGGAGGAAGGTCTTTCTGATGCTGTCATTCAGACTTTGGTTAGGGCTAGGAAGCAGTCTTCCTCTGCCATCTATTATTGGACTTGGAGGTCTTATATTGATTGGTGTGAGGTCAGGGCCTTGCCTTGCAGGGCGTTTTCTATCCTTAGGGTTTTGAAATTTCTGCAACATGGTCTGGACCAAGGTTTGCAGCTTAGTACGCTGAAGGGGCAGGTTTCTGCCCTGGCGGTTTTCTTTCATAAGTCATTTGCTCTTCATCTTCTGGTTAAGACCTTTTTCCAGGGGGTTACGCATGTGCGGCCTCCTAGGAAGCCTTTGCTCCCAGTTTGGGATTTGAATTTGGTTTTGTCTGCCTTGCAGGGTCCTCCTTTTGAACCTTTGCAGGATATTGCACTTTCTACGCTTACTCAGAAGGTTGTTTTTCTGGTTGCCATCACTTCCGTTCGGCGTGTATCGGAGTTGGCAGCCTTGTCTATTAAGGCTCCTTACTTTGAGAGGCATCAGGACAAACTTGTTTTCTGCTTCAAACCAGATTTCCTTCCTAAGGTGGTCTCTGCTTTTCATTTGAATCAGGATATTGTTCTTCCCTCCTTGTGTCCTAAGCCCAGCAATGACAAGGAGAGGGTTTTGCATTCTTTGGATGTGGTCCGCTGTGTGAAGTACTATTTGGTGGCTACTTCTCCTTTTCGTAGGACTGACGCCACTTTTTGTGGTGCCCTCTGGGCCTAGGAAGGGTTTGCTCCTGCCAAGTCTTCCATTAGTAAATGGATTCGCCAGACCATTGTTGGGGCCTATTCTGCTAAGGGGAAGATTCCCCCTTTTCGTGTTACTGCTCATTCTACTCGTGCTGTTGGGGCGTCCTGGGCCTTCCAGCACCAGGCTTCTGTTGAGCAGGTTTGTAAGGCTGCTGCTTGGTCTTCACACTTTTTCCAAGTTTTACAAGGTTGATGTTCGGGCCTCAGCGGATGCTGTTTTTGGCCGCAAAGTTCTGCAAGCTGCAGTGGTTTAAGTTTGTGCCTTGTTTTTTTTTTTTTTTTGGATCCCCGCCCTTTTTGGACACTGCTATTGGATGTCCCACATGTAATGAATGTTTTGAAGCGGGGTGTGTGACATACTTAGAATAATACCATTTTGTGAATACTCACCTGTAAAATGGGTATTATAAGTATGTCACACACCCCGCTTCACCCTGCCCTTTTGTATTCTGGATCCTTTATATGGTGAACCTTTTTATTGGCTTTCCTGGTCCCTTGGTCTTACTGCTATCTTTTTACTGGGGAATGAGTGGGAGGTCCCAGGTATTTATGGGCCGGGAGGGTCTGACCTTTTTTTGTCAGTATACCCAAGTGTAATGAATGTCTTGAAGCAGGGTGTGTGACATACTTATAATGCCCATTTTTCAGGTGAGTATTCACAAAATGGTATTTTTTCTTTATTTAAAAAACACTACAAATTGTAAAAAATATTATGGTTTTTATTAACCATTAAGTAAATGGTTAATTCTATGACAACGTAAATGCAATGCAGATGCACTGCGTTGTGCGTGCATTGCCATAGACTTCTACTGAGCTGCACTATTATTACATTTTGCTGAAAAAGGTGTCTGCAACAATGTTGTGTAACACGGCATAGATGTGTGAACTAACCCATCTAGAATTATGTGCAGTGTTTTCTCTGCCTCGCTGCGCAGCATTGCAGTTACAGCGCAGAAAAAGCGCGGAACAGAGCCTTATCCTTTACCCGTCGCCTAAACAACCCAGTGCTGATTTAGTGATACCCACAGAGCCATGTGTCACATTTCCTCCAATGCTGGTAATCTGATTTATCGATACAAAGTGTATTTTAATGAAAAAATGCGCATGTGTGCATTGCTACTCCACCGCTGCTCCGGAGCTTAATAACTCGCTCAGGCTGCAGAGAAAGAATGTTTTACAAGACATTTATCCTCCAGAGGGATTCCAGCACAGCACACAATATATTTGGGGATTACCATGACTGGTGTCCCCGTAATTGGTGTGACCCACCTATTGTTTACTTTTGTTGGTTCCCATTCCAGCTCCTCTACTAGGATCCTTTTCTTGGGGCTAGGCTCTACCCAAGTTTTTGTTAGAGCTTTTGGAATATGACCATGCTAAATGAAGGTTAATAACTTAACATATTCTTAGTATACAGTACATCCTGCTCAAGATAAGATTCATTACTCTTGGGTATTACTCCGCCAGATGGCGCTGGACTGCAGAGACCGCGAAATTGGCTCCTCCTGGCCCCTCAAATACCCGGGACCTCCCACAAATCCCCAGAATTTCTCTGCAGTCTGGACTGCGAAGGACAAGAAGATGGCTCTCTCTTCTTGCAGGTGAGCGGTCCGGGTGATGGTAGGCAGCACCGCTGTCAGGTGCTTAGGAGCGCTGCTCCACCGCAATCCCCCACCAAAGGGTAGGCGGTATAGGCATATGGTGAGCCTCCATGGGATGCCCTATTGCCCCTGTCTATCGGTGGGCCCTTTAAGTGGCCGCTGCCCTCCCTCGCTCTCCCTTTTACCTCTCGGGGGGGGGGGGGGGGTGGTGTATGCCTTGGTGCTTTCACTTGGATGGTATGCTTGTGACTTTGTTCAGTCTCCACGCAAACTTGGTTGCACTGTTTGCGTTTTGAATATGCGGCCGCATTACCTCAGGCGCTGATGCACCTTCATTGGCTGCTTGTCACGTGTGCTGCTTCGCGCTCTTCGGGGGGGGGGCGGGGCCTGCGGATGGCGCGTTCCGCGCCACCGTCTCCACGGCCCGCCCCTCGAGGTATACTCGGCGCCATTTTTCTCTGGTTTCTGCTGCTTGGCTGGCATCTACCTACCACAGTCCGTGAGTGCCCTCGCGGGCGGTTTATTTACCCTATGTCATTATACATGTCGCTTATGGGGTTCTCTTCGCTTATGTCTTTCAGGCGGGTCGAACTCCATTGGTTTCTCGCGGCCCTGCCCCTCCTTTTAGTTATTAAACTTTGTGAGGCCTAGTGTGCTTATTACTCCCACTTCCCTAGTGGGCTATTGGGGCATCCCAGGTTGCTGTTATAGCGTGAATCCCTATCGGCCTATTGTGCCGCTATAATCACCATATGGAGGCGTCTCAGGATAATGTGCTCGGGGTTCCTTCGGGACAGGCCCGGCTGTGTGTAGCTTGTGGGGTGTCCCCTACTAGTGCTGACAATGTGCGGGTCTGTATAACTTGTGCCCAGCAGGTGCTTGCGCTGCAGCCTGGTTTACCAGTGGCTGGGCCTGCGCCACGTATGGCTTCACCAACTCCCCCAAGCTTGAATTTGACTCCCATTGAGTTGCATACCAGTGGGGATTCTCAGCCTGATGTGTCTGATAGACTGGCTAGTGTTGAGAAGTTGCTTGCTAATACCATGGCGCGTAAGGCCTCTGCTAAGAAGCGGCATTTGACACCTGATGTCACTCTTTTCCCTATGGAGGCTGAAGAGTTAATTGAACTTTCGGGTTATACCCCCTTGGAAGAAGGGGAGTTGTAATCTGACTCGGAGTCATCTGATGAGAGGCCCAGGGGTCATGATGATTCTGGCTCTGACCCCTGGGCCCCAGATGATACTGTGATAGGCTGTTGGCTCAGATATTTGAGGTACTGTCTATCTCTCCCCCGGTTGCGGCCCCTAGGCAGCAGGGGGAACTGTTTCATACTGCTAAGCCACGTTTAGAGTTTCCTGAGCAAGCCCATTTTAATAATCTTGTGCTCAAGGAATGGGAGCGTCCTAGCAGGCTCCCTGGAGGTATCCCTTTCCTGCTGATGTGGTGAAGCGTTGGTCATCCCCTCCAGGGGTGGATGCCCCGGTCCTAGGGTTAGCTAACACCTCTGTCATGTATTCCCCTGACTCTACTATGCTGCGAGATAGTTAGGACCGGCGTATTGATCAGCTGGCGTCCCATGCCTTTGCCTGTGTGGGGACGGCGCTGCGCCCGGTTTGTGCCTCTGCCATTACAGCGGTGGCTATTAGGACCCTGCTTAGAAGTGTCCTAGATGGTGCTCCTGTTGTGTCTAGTGAGGAGTTTAATGCACTCTCTCGTTGTGAGGTTTTTGTGACTTATGTCCTCTCTGCCTTGGATGATACTATTAGGATGTGTGGCAGAGCCTCTGCCCTAGTGGTGGCTATACGCCGCTCGGTTTGGCTGCGCCAGTGGGCAGCTGACACCGCTGGCATAAAGGCTCTCACTGGTTTTCCCTTCAAAGGACTACGCCTGTTTGGGGACCGCCTGGACCTGTTTGCCAAGGGAGGCAGGTCACCCCAGCGCAGGAGGCAGTCTCGGCCCTTTCGGGACCAAGGCTCCTTTTCCTCCCCCTACCGTGGATCCAGACAGGGGAGGGGGGTCTCCTTTACTGGGGCCTGAGGAGATTTCTGGGGTAGGGGCAGAGGACGTGGATGCCCTGGCTCATCCTGGGGCTCCTAGCCTTGGTCTTCTCCCAAGCCCCCTCAGGCATGAAGGGGCGCCCTCACCCATCCGGGTGGGGGGACGGCTTCAGCATTTTGCTCACATCTGGAGGCTTCATGTCTCAGACCGGTGGATTCAGGAATTAGTGTCCTCTGGTTACAAGATAGTTTGCTGCCTGGCCGCCCCCAAGGTTCATCAGATCCCAGATGTCTCAGGATCCCATGTCAGCTCAGGCTCTAATTCTGGCGGTGCAAAGCCTTCTGGAGCTGGGGGTCATCTGTCAGGTCCCCTTACGAGAAAGGGGCAAGGGGTTCTATTCCAACCTTTTCACCGTGCCCAAAAGAGATGGGTCAGTCAGGCTAATTCTGGACTTGAAGATCCTCAACAAATTTGTCAGGTGCAGGCGCTTTTGCATGGAAACTTTGCGCTCTGCTATCAGTTCCCTGCGTCCAGGAGACTTCATGACCTCCGTGGACATCAAGGATGCTTACCTTCATATTCCTGTTTTTCCAGGTCATCAAAGTCCCTGCTCTCTTGCCCTCATCCCACCACCAGGCAGGGAATGCAGCTGGTGGGCCTGATGGTGTCGTGCTTCGAGGCGGTTCCTTATGCCCAGTTTCACATGCGGCCTCTGCAACTCCACCTCTTGTCAGTGTGGGACAAGGATCCTGCGTCCCTGGACCAGGTCCTTGTTCTTTCCCCGCTAGCCAGGCGGTACCTCTCGTGGTGGCTGGACTCCAGGAACCTGTTGGCGGGCAGATCCTTTCTGGCCCCCTGCTGGGAGACGGTCACCACAGATGCCAGTGTAACATGATGGGGGGGCTTCTGGAAGTCCCTACAGTTCCAAGGGCGGTGGGGCCCCCAGGAGGCCCACACACCGATCAACATTCTGGAACTGAGGGCGATCAGGTTGGTTCTGGCTCACTTGACCCAACACCTTCAGGGTCGGCCTGTTCAGGTACGCTCGGACAACCAGACGGCGGTTGCCTACATCAATCATCAGGGAGGGACCCGGAGCATAGGGGCCCTCATGGAAGTGTCTCTGATCCTGTCCTGGGCGGAGGACAATGTTCCCTGCATATCAGCTGTGTACATTCCGGGGGTGGAGAATCTGCAGGCAGACTCTCTGAGCCGGGGGACCTCTAGCCTGGGAGAATGGTCCCTCTGCGACAGGGTGTTTCACTCTCTATGTCACCGTTGGGGCTAACCAGATGTGGATCTGTTTGCGTCCCGGCCTTTGTCTCCCTGTCCCAGGACCCTCTGGCCTTGGCCACAGATGCTCTAGCAATGTTATGGCAGGACTTTCAGCTCCTGTATGTCTTTCCCCCATTCCCCCTGTTGGGCAGGGTGCTGCACAAGATAGCTCAGGAGGGGGTGCCAGCTGTCCTGGTGGCTCCCAGGTGGCCAAGAAGAGTGTGGTACGCAGACATGGTGCAGCTGGCGGTAGATCAGTACGCTCTGCCCAGGGTTCCAGACCTGCTCACTCAGGGTCATTTGCGCCATCCCAATTTACAAACGCTGGTTTTGACGGCCTGGCTGCTGAAACCTCCATCTTGATGGAGAAAGGGCTGTCTGCCTCTGTTGTTGATACCATGATAAGGACTAGGAAGAAGTCTTCTTCTTCTATTTACTATAGGGTTTGGCGTACCTACATTGACTCGTGTGAGTCTAGGTCTCTTCCCTGTCGCATGTTCTCTATTCCCAGGATCCTGGAGTTCCTACAGCATGGGTTGGAGCTGGGACTTCAACTCAGTACTCTGAAGGGTCATGTCTCTGCCCTGGCTGTTTTCTTCCAGAGGTCCTTTGCCCAGCATTCTCTGATCAGGACTTTTTTCCAGGGGGTTACTCATGTGCGTCCCCCACGTAAGCCCATGTTGGCTGTTTGGGATTTGAACTTGGTCTTGTCTGCCTTGCAGGGTGCTCCCTTTGAACCTGTGCAGGAGGCTGCCCTGGCCATTCTTACTCTCAAGGTTGTCTTTTTGGTGGCTATCACTTCTGTTAGGCGTGTTTCTGAGTTGGCGGCGCTTTCCATCCAGCCCCCCCTATTTTGAGAGAGACCAGGACAAGGTGGTTTTTCGCTTCAAGCCAGATTTTCTGCCTAAGGTTGTGTCTGCCTTTCATCTGAATCAGGACATTGTTCTTCCCTCCTTGTGCCCTAATCCTAGTAATTCTAGGGAGAGGGTTTTGCATTCCTTGGATGTGGTTAGGTGTCTGAAGTTCTATCTGGTGGCTACTGCACCTTTCAGGAAAACTGATGCTCTTTTTGTGGTCCCTTCTGGGCCTAGGAAGGGGTTGGCTCCTGCTAAATCTACTATCAGCAAATGGATCCGTCAGGCTGTGATTCAGGCCTACTCTGCTAAGGGGAAGAATCCTCCCTTTCGCCTTACTGCTCATTCCACTCGTGCTATTGGTGCCTCTTGGGCTTTTCAACACCAGGCTTCTGTTGAACAAGTTTGCAAGGCCGCTACTTGGTCTTCTGTTCATACTTTTTCAAAGTTTTACAAGGTTGATGTTAGGGCCTCAGCTGATGCTGCTTTTGGCCACAAGGTTCTGAAGGGGATCCCACCCTACTTTATGGACACTGCTATTGGATGTCCCAAGAGTAATGAATCTTATCTGGAGCAGGACGTACTGTATACTAAGAATAATACAATTCTGTGATTACTCACCTGTATAATTGTTATTATGAGTATATAGTACGTCCTGCTCCACACCACTCTTGGTTTGCATTATCCTTGGATCCCCTGTTTGGTGATTGTTATAATTGTTTTATAGTTACTGGTTGGTTCTGTTATCATTCTCCCGGCTTCTTGTTTAACTGCTTTTCAATGCTGGGGATTTGTGGGAGGTCCCGGTTATTTGAGGGGCCGGTAGGGGCCAATTTCGCGGTCTCTGCAGTCCAGCGCCATCTGGCGGAGTGATACCCAAGAGTAATGAATCTTATCTGGAGCAGGACGTACTGTATACTCATAATAACAATTCTACAGGTGAGCAATTACAGAATTGTATTTTTATTAAATATCTCATAGGTTCCATAAAAAAGGGGCATATTGCTCCAAATTCATATAGAGTTCTAACAATCAGATGCTCATATAGTATTTTTTAAGGTTTCAATTATTACACAGTGTATATAAATGTATTCACTATATAGCATAAATTACTTCATCCAGTGTTTTGTCTTTTTTTATTGGACGACAAGGGGGGTTTCAAACTGCAAAATCGTGATGCCCCAGGGGGAGGGAATCGTTCAACCCAGGAATCTTATAGATCGAGCTGGGTTTTGGTCTACTTTAAGGCGTGATTTTGAGAATATCTCTTTCTCGTCGTTAGACCTGATGTTAAAGTAGAACAGAATTTAGGATTTTCACTGGATTGCAGCCATCCCCTTATTATTATTAATTATTAATGTGTATATAGTGCCATCATCTTCTGTAGCGCTTTACAAGGTATGATTACAGATACTATAAAACATATAGTGCAGGGAACAAACTAGATGCTTCGAGGTTTAAACCAAATGTTGTGACAGAAGACAATAGGAAAGAGAGCCCTGCCTTTGCGAGCTTACAGTCTAAAGGATGGGGAATCCTGATTTGGGATGCCCTGCTGTGACACCCTCACTGTACATACCTCACCACTCCTTGTGATCGTCGTGTGACACCCCCTGCCCACGCCCGACGACTGCCGGAGTTGACCAAAGACTGGAAGGCGCCCAATTTAGGATGCTTCAGAGGAGGTTGTAGAATAGACCTAGCAATTTATAGGTGCTAGGTTCGGTTTTGGTCCACTTTAATGATGGGAAGAACTAGGCATTCTTAAGAGCTCATCCAAAATTATTCGTATTTAGCCTAGAAAATCTGACTCTTCCTTACTTTTATTCTGTTTTCTATGGCACGGTGCATTAATAAATCAAGGCAACTGGACTGGATGTTTTTTTTTCTTTTCTTGAAGACATTTCACTAATCATCCAGCTGGCTTTCTCAATGTAGAATGAGCTCCAATCCACAGCCGCTGTTTACCATACTCAGTATGGAGATAAGATGTTGACTGCATTGGCATGGCTGGAGCTATGAGGGTTTTTTTAAAGAGGAACTTTGCAGTTCCATTCCTCCTGATTTGGGATGCCCCGCTGTGTAACATTGCTTGGTTATTCCCCCCCCCCCCCTCGATCGGGGGTGCTCCGCTGTGTGAAACCCCCCAGATCGCCTGAACTCACTCACCTCTTCCCAGTCCTACGACGCATGCGTGGCTGCTCATCCAAGCAGCATGCTCGGAGCCGTTGACATCATGGCGTCTGAGTCCAGCGGCTCCAAGCGCGCTGGTGGCTGCATAGCGCACTTCCCTGTAACAGAGAGCGTGCCTGCGCCGGTCAATCACTATTGGCCGGCGCGGGCACGCGCCCTGCTAGAGGGATAGAGCTTATTGGATGAGCAGCCATGCATGCGTCGTAGGACTGGGAAGAGGTGAGTGCGTGTTTTTTGGGGGGGGTTTAGTACCCTTTAAGTCATTTTATAGCCAATAAAACGCTATGCTCCCCTTGTATTCCCCACTGCTAGTCTGGTGCTCAGACACTTACCTGGCTCTTTGATCTGGTCCCGCGCTGCCATATTGCCACTCTCCTCCGTGCATTTGCTGATGGACCCGCCCTGCACCATTCATCACAGGATTTATGGCACATCCCCTCTATTGCAGTGAGAAGAGTAGGGGCGTGCCATAGTCATTTTTCAAAATAGATTTTTTAAATGCAAATACGTTCACCACTAGGAGGTGAGGTACGTGTGGGTCACTTTGGGGTTTGCCAGAGCTCTGCTATAAAACTATGCCAAGTACGGTGACCATGTTGGGTTGGACTTGTAGGCTATACAGCCTATGGCCTGATTCAGCACCATGAATAATTTTTTTACTTACATTTTATTGAGAGAAAACACTTTTTCTCATGAAATTTCTCATGAAATTTAGTTGTGTTTTTTTTTTTTTTTACATAAATTTGCGCAGCTAAATATGGTGCTGAATAGCACCAAGGAAGAAAATCATGAGAAATTCTCTTTAAAAAGTGAATAAAAAACCCCACCATTTGAATTACCGGTAACAGATCTTTTTAGGAATCCTTCAGCTTGACCAAGTGGAGATATTATGCTCAACCCCCTGGTAGGAAACACAAAACAGGACCAGAGGTTAAAAGCCCGACCCCTTCCTCTCCACCTCAGTAATAGCAAAGTAACAGACACCTACCCTTGGAATATGGGCCGGTAATAAGCGGTCAAGCTGAAGGATTCCTAAAAAATCTGTTACCGTTAAGTCTAATGGTGGTTTTTCCAAGTCATCCTTCAACTTGACCAAGTGGAGAGATTATTCTCCACCTCCTGGGAGGAAACAGAAAAAAGGAACAGAGGTTAAAAGCCCCACCCCTTCCTCTCCACCTCAGTTCTTTGTGTTTCCTCCCTGGGAAACCTTGGAGCGGAGTACCTGGTGTTAGACTTCAGCCAGTTTATTTATTCTTAGTATACAGTACGTCCTGCTCCAGATATAATACTTACACTTGGGTTATCCTCCGCCAGATGGCGCTGCACTGCAGAGACATGGAAAAAAAGACTCCTCCCGGCCCTTCAAATACCCAGGGACCTCCCACAAATCCCCAGATTTCTCTGCAGTGCTGACTGCGAAGACATGAAGTATCACTCTCTCGGAGGTGAGCGGGGCTACCAAAAACTGCGGTCCTGTTGGACTATTCCCACCCATCCTCCCTGTGATGTGCCTCCCAGCCTGGGCTGCGCTGGTCGGGTGAAGGTAGGCAGCACCATGCGTGCTTAACGGAGCCATGCTCCACAGCAGTCCCCCACCAAAGGGTAGGCGGTTTAGGCTGATGGTGAGCCTCTAGGGGATGCCCCTCCCACACTATTGCCCCATGCCCTGTGTAGCGGTGGGCCCTGTACAAAGGGTCGCCATCCTCCCTCATTCCCCCCCGTAGCCCGGGCTCCTCCAGAGAAATCACTGCAAACTGTTCTAGAACAATCAATCAATTTGAGAACCGGACACTGACACAGTGAAATTTAATGTTAGCTAACTCATTTGTCACTGAGGGCCCCTGCTGGACTTCTTAGCTTTCTTCATATTCCTGCACATGTTTTCTTGACTACCATGTGAGAAGCCACAGAGGGCCAGATCTGGTGGCCCTCATGTCCAGGATTCACTGGTATGAAACCTGGAAGCACCCTAAGACCCCTCCCCCATCGCCATCAGTCTACATTTCAGCTTACTTGATTGTCTTCTTTACTGGTTGGCCTCAAGCTGTAGCCCTCACTGGTACACCTTAAACCTCCCATTGGACATAGTAAATAAGCTGAATGATTGGGCTGGGGGGGCAGAAGGAAGCTGTGGGGTTTAAAGCGGGCCTTCAGCATCATTTAATGAAAAGCCCAAACCCCTAACAAAAAAAAAAAACTACTCCCCAGCATCTAAATATATTTACCGTTTTTAACCACTTACATTTTATTCTTTCCCCACTGGCCTGCAACTCTGTTTAGGACTGTAGGATGCAGGCGCCACCATCTTGGCCCTGTAGCATCACATACTAAGGAGAGGAGAGGGGTCATGGGGGGTGGGGTTATAGCTGTGCTTTGCACAGACAAAGCAGAGCTGGGGGTCAGGAGAAGGTTCAGCAATCCCAGAATGCAGAGTGGCATAGTCAGAACCTTATTGCTGCATAGCGTTGTCCCTGCCCGGCGGGGAAAAGAAGTTGCACCACCATTCTCAGTCTGCTGCTGGTCAAGCGCCGTCGCACACCCCAAAGGCCTGCCCTGTCAGTGATCGAGTCTGTTTGCTTGTAATTAGAAAATTATCTGCGGGAGCATGAATGGAGGTCGTCAATTTAAAAGAGATCTGGAGACTAAAATGGCAGAAGGGCCACTTCCCAGCCAACCTTCCTCCACCCTAGAGCAACACAAATTGGGAAGCTTCATCCGGTTATAACATAAAAGCAGTGTATGCATGGCGAGTGCACACCTGCTGAGTTTCAGTAGTCCCCAGCTGAGCAGGGAATGCGAGACGGGCAAGGGAGCAGCCATTATAATTTCCGCCTTGACTGGGCCAGACCCTACACTGTAATGTCTGTAAATGCTCAGTTTTGCTCTCATCCCTCTCACAGAGACCACTGTACAGGGAGACAATAGAAGATGCTTTCAACCAGTATGCAGGCTTGGCATGTTGGGGAAAATGCCACGCTCGCTAAGGGCAAGTTTACATCTGCCAGTAAAGTACTATTATTGCTTAACATTTGCTAGGTCAGTTTAGAGAAGAGGCTACCATCAGTCCTGGATTTCAGCTTCTAAACAAAACGGCAACCTGAAAGACATAAGGGCATTACATAACAATGGAGTAGGTTACTTGGATTTAAATGTAACCTTTTGCCTGGATAATCCCTTAAAGTTTTCTTTCAAACTTTTTATGGGATGGGGTGGGTTCACTGGTGCTTCAAACAGCCAACATTGGTACTGGTCCAAATGTATTGGGTGAGATGGGCTTTTAGGTGCCTACAAGCATGCCATATCCTTGCCATTATGTCACGCTCATGGTGGACAGGGAGGCCTGGCAAGGTTGCCAACCTATTCCTGAACCTTGAGTCTACTGCGAGAGAGGATAGACTGAGCTGCAGGTACAATCAGGGTCGTGGCCGGAAAGGTTGGAAGCATCCAAACGATGAGGCACAGGTCTAGCAGATAAACAAAGGAAGTGGTCAAAAGGTCAATGCTCGGGCTGCCAGCAGAGGTGCTCCAAAGTGCCGAGGTCAAAGTCCAAGCCAGGGTCGTAACAAGGTATCAGTCCAAAGAGCAGTGCCGAGGTCGAGGGGTTCAAGCCAGGATCGTCACGAGGTGTCAGTCTAAGCCGAGATCTAAGTTCAAGCCAAGGTTGATGTTCAAACCTGGTTGTAACAAGGAAATCCAAAACAAAATACATAGGTCACAGGACCCGGATCCAGGAAGTCAGCTGACTCAACAGCACTGTAAGGCTGTGGGCGCCATCTTAAAACCGGACCTTCACCATGATTTATTCTAAGTGTGTCATACACCCCGCTTCCACCATTCATGACATCTGGGTAGTCTCCAGTAGAGGGCGAACTTCTGCAGAGATGAATGCAAAAAAGAAGCTCCTCCCGGTCCATAAATACCTGGGACCTCCCACTAATCCCCAGTTCCTTCTCTGCAAGAGCGACGAGGAAGTCAGAAGATGAAGACTTCTATTCCTTGCAGGATTCTTGCCCCTATTTCTGCCTGGACCTTATTCCATTGTCCCGTATGAGCCTCCCAGCCTTGGCTGTAGGTCCTGGTGAGGGTAGGCAACACCTTTGTAGGTGTTTAAGGAGCATTGCTCCTCCGTGAGACCCCATTGCAAGGGGTAGACAGTGTCCGGGTTGGTGACCCCGGTTTGGGATGCCCTGTCCCTTCTGCCACCAGACTCAGGTTCAGGATCCCCCACCTTTCGGGTCCCTTCCTTAACCCTCCAGTGGGGGGGGGGGGGGGGGGGGGGGCAGGCTTGTCCCTCACATTTCTTTATTTTGTGTGTGTGTGTGTGTGTGTGTGTGTGTGTGTGTGCGCGTGTGCGCATGTTGCGGTGTACTGTCACTTTGCTGTAGGTCTGCACCATGCTGTGCAGCGTTTAGCAGAGGGAGCTTCTCCCCCTCAGGCTGCGTGTTGGGGGGGGCGGGCACTCGCTGCGGCCTGCCCCTCCCCCTTGTTTTGGCGCCTTGCTGAGGCTCAGCCCACGGCCTGGATCTGCGTTGCTGGACTTTCGGGAGGGGGCCGTGGCCTAACGAGCGTGCGTTCTGCGCTGACCTGCCCCTCTTCTTCTCTTCACTCCCTCCAGGCAAGGCTGTGCTGGGCTCATGTGGCCATCTTGTTCTTGTTGCTGCTGCGGACTCCACTGTTTTGTGAGTGCCCTGTGGGCCCCCTCTCTTCCTGTTATGGCAGCACCGCAGGGCGCTGCGCTGTCCTTTTTGTACATATTGTGTATATAGATGTATCTATATGGATATATATTATAGTATTAGGTAATGTATAAGTGTTGGCTGATGGGTCCCCTTTCATTTGTGTCTTTCAGGAGGACTCCCTGTGTTCTGCATGTTAGGGGGTTCTCCCGGTCCTAGGGTCCCTAGCTTTAAATTACACCTTTTCCAAATCCTCCCACTGGGACTTTAAAGGGGCATCCCAGGGTTGCTTACCAGCTTAATTCCCTAGGGTCATTGCGAATACCCCAAAATATCACCATATGGAGGCTCCGCAGGATACTGGGCTTGGGCTTCCTTCGGGACAATCCCGGCCGTGTGTGGGTTGTGGGGTATCCCTTATGGGGGAGAATGTGCTAATTTGTATTCGATGTGCACAAAAGGCCATATAGCGGCAGTCTGCCTCCCCGGCTTCTGGGTCAGCACCGCCCGCTTCATCGCCTACCCCTCCCCGTCTTATCCGTACCCCAAGTGACATCGTCACTAGTGGGGAGTCGCACTCTGATGTTTGTGCTCGCCTGGCCAGCATTGAGAGACTTCTTTCCGGCGCAGTGGGCAAAAAGGCCCATGCCAAGAAGAAACATTTATCGCCGGTAGGGCCGGCTTTGGATTTTGAGGATGAGTGGTCGGATTATTCCCCGTTAGAGGAGGGGGAGTTGTTTGAGGAATCAGAATCTGACGATGTGCAGTTGTGTGATAATAGTGTTGGGCAGGCGCTGGGGATGCCATTGACACTTCTAAAGTTCTGGCCCATCTCCTGGAGGTTTTGGACATTTCCCCACCGGAGGCGGCCCCTCTCAAAAAAGGGGAATTTTTCGGGTCCTCTAAGCCCCGCTTGGAGTTTCCTATGCAAAGTCATTTTGATGCATTGATCCTTAGGGAATGGGAGAAACCGAGTCGGCTTCCCGGGGTTCCTCAGGGATGGGATAGGAAGTATCCCTTCCCGGTTGATGCGGTAAAGCTCCCGAGGTCGACGCGCCTGTTTTGGGGTTGTCCAACACCTCTGTGGTCCACACCCCTGATGCCACTACCCTCAAAGATGGTGAGGATAAGCGCATTGATCAGTTGGCTTGCCATGCCTTTGCCAGTGTGGGTTCAGCCTTACGGCCTGTGTGTGAACCTGCGCTAGCGGCTGTGGCTAATAGATCCCTTGTCAGGGAGTTTTTAAATGGTGCCCATTTTGATCCGGCTAGCGCTGAGTTCCCTGCCCTTAAAAGATGTGAATTGTTTATGGATTTTGTCTTGGCTGCTATGGAAGACACTATTGTTACGTGAAGTAGAACTTCGGCCTTATTGGTGGCCATGCGCCGATCGGTCTGGCTTCGCCAGTGGGCGGCGGACTTTGCAGCCAAGAAATCGCTCACTGCTCTTCCCTTCCTGGGTACGCGGCTGTTTGGAGATAAGTTGGATGCGGTGGCTAGGGGTGGTAAGCTACCCCAGCGTAAGAAGCAGCGTCGCTCCTTTCGGGGGGCGAGCTCCTTCAACCCTTCCTTTCGAGGTGCTAGAGCCGTCAGAGGTTTCGCCTACTCAGGCGTCAGAGGTTTCTACTGGGGCAGAGGCAGAAGACGGGCCCGTCCAGCATCTGCCTGGGGCTCCAAACCTAAGCCCCCTGCCAAACCAACTCAGCAATGAGGGAGCGCCCTCACCCGTATGGGTGGGGGGGACGGCTGCGGCTCTTCTTCCAGGTCTGGGCCCAGGAGGTCACAGACAGACAGATGGATTCTGGAAGTGGTCTCGTCCGGGTACAAGAAGGAGTTCGAGTACTGGACCCCTCCAAGATTCTTAAGGTCTCGGGTGCCCACGGACTCTCAGGCTGCACAGGGACTCCTGTTAGCAGTCCAAAATCTTCAGGACATGGGAGTCATATGTCCTGTGCCTCCCTCGGAGAGAGGCAGGGGTTACTACTCCAATCTTTTCACGTTCCCCAAAAAGGATGGATCCATAAGACCCATTCTGGATCTAAAAATTCTCAACAGGTTCATCAGAACCAAGAAGTTTCGCATGGAGACTCTGCGCTCTACCATCGGTTCCCTTCATCTAGGGGATTTTATGACGTCCATAGACATCAAGGATGCTTACCTGCATGTTCCAATCTTCCCAGCGCACCAGAGATTTCTCAGGTTTGCGGTGGAGGATCTTCATTTTCAGTTTGTGGCCCTCCCGTTCGGGCTGACCTCAGCACCAAGGGTTTTCACCAAGGTTCTGGCGGGCATAATGGCCCTGTTCAGGGCCCAGGGCATTCGCATTGTGCCGTATCTGGACGACCTGCTGATTTCAGCTTCTTCCTTCCGTCAGGCGGAACTGGACACCAAGACTGTGGTGTCGAATCTGGAGAGGTTCGGATGGGTGATCAACCACCCTAAATCCTCTCTTTCTCCTTCCAGGGAGATTTCATTCCTGGGCATGAATCTGGATACCACTCAGGCCAGAGTGTTTCTACCTCGACCCAAGGTGCAGGGGGTTCAGGATCTGATTCGCCTTCTGGCCATTCGTTGCCCCTCTATCCGGATGGGGATGAAACTGGTAGGTTTGATGGTGGCGTCCTTCAAGGCAGTCCCCTTTGCCCAGTTCCACATGAGGTCGCTCCAGCTTGTTGTTGCATTAGGACAGATGTCCGCAGTCCTTGGATCAGTCCTCCCGGATGTCTCCCAGGGTTCGGCAGTCACTTCAGTGGTGGCAGGAGCCAAGCAATCTGTTGAGGGGCAGGTCTTTTCTGGCCCCTTGTTGGAAAACGGTGACCACGGATGCCAGCCTTTCGGGCTGGGGAGGTTTCTGGAAGAGTCATCAGTTCAGGGGTTCGTGGGGTCGTCAGGAGGCTCACACCCCCATCAATGTCCTAGAGCTCAGAGCCATCCGGCTTGTTCTGTCAAGGCTGACACCTCACTTACAGGGCTTGCCGGTTCAGGTTTGATCAGACAATCGAACGGCGGTGGCCTACATCAATCACCAAGGAGGGACTCGCAGCAGGAGTGCCCTCAGGGAAGTCTCTCTGATCTTGACTTGGGCGGAGAGCAATGTCCCTTGCATTTCGGCAGTTTACATTCCGGGAGTGGAGAACACGGAGGCGGGTGCCCTGAGCAGGGGCTTCTCTCGCCGAGGGGAGTGGTCTCTCAATCTTGGGATTTTTCGGTCCCTGTGTCACAAGTGGGGGACTCCGGAGGTGGATCTCTTTGCCTCACGGCACAATCACAAGCTTCCATCCTTTGTGTCTCTATCTCAGGATCCTCTGGCTCTGGCAGTGGATGCCTTGTCTCTTGCCTGGAGGGATCTGGGGTTCCTGTATCTGTTTCCCCCCTTCTCCATGGTGGGCAAGGTAGTTCTCAAGCTGGTTCTGGAGGGGGCGCCAGCAATTCTGGTGGCCCCAATGTGGCCAAGACAGGTTTGGTACGCAGACGTCGTAAGACTGGCGGTAGAGCAGCTCAGGCTGCCCTGATATCTCAGGGTCAACTACTTTACCCCAATTTACAAACGCTGGCTTTGACGGCTTGGCTGCTGAAACCTTCATTCTGAAGGAGGAAGGTTTGTCTGAGGCTGTCGTTCAGACTTTGATTAGAGCTAGGAAGAGGTCTTTACTATAGGACTTGGCGTTCCTATATTGACTGGTGTGAGGCTAGGGCCGTACCTTGCATGGTGTTTTCGATTCCTAGGATTTTGGAGTTTCTACAACACGGTCTGGATCGGGGTTTCCAGCTCAGTACTTTGAAGGGTCAGGTTTCTGCCCTGGCTGTCTTTTTTCAAAGGTCTTTTGCTTTGCATCATCTGGTCAAGACCTTTTTCCAAGGGGTCACTCATGTTCGGCCCCCTAGAAAGTCTTTGGTTCCCGTTTGGGACCTAAATTTGGTTCTGTCGGCCCTCCAGGGGCCTCCTTTTGAACCGATGCAGGATGTGGCTCTTTCTGTGCTCACTCAAAAGGTTGCCTTTTTGGTGGCTATTACCTCTTTTCGGCATGTCTCTGAGTTGGCGGCTCTGTCTATTCAGGCCCCTTACTTTGAGAGACACCAGGATAAGGTGGTTTTTCGCTTTAAACCAGATTTCCTTCCTAAGGTGGTTTATGCTTTCCATCTCAATCAGGATGTAGTTCTCCCTTCCTTGTGTCCTAAGCCTAGCAATGACAAGAAGAGGGTTTTGCACTCTTTGGATGTGGTTCGTTGTGTGAAGTACTATTTGGTTGCTACTTCTCCTTTTCGTAAGACGGACGCCTTGTTCGTGGTGCCTTCCGGGCCCAGAAAAGGTTTGGCGCCCGCCAAGTCTACCATTAGTAAATGGATACGCCAGGCCATTGTTGGGGCCTATTCTGCTAAGGGGAGGACTCCCCCTTTTAAGATCACTGTGCATTCTACTCGTGCTGTTGGTGCGTCCTGGGCTTTTCAGCACCAGGCTTCTGTTGAACAAGTTTGTAAAGCTGCTACTTGGTCTTCCGTTCATACTTTTTCCAAGTTTTACAAGGTTGATGTGCGGGCCTCAGCGGATGCTGTTTTTGCCCGCAAGGTTCTGCAAGCTGCAGTGGTTTAAGTTGGTGCATTTTTTTCCTGTTTTTTTGTCGGTTCCCACCCATGACAGACACTGCTATTGGATGTCCCAGATGTCATGAATGGTGGAAGCGGGGTGTATGACACACTTAGAATAATACCATTTTGTGAGTACTCACCTTTAAAATGGGTATTATGAGTGTGTCATACACCCCGCTTCACCCCACCTTTGTTGCATTCCGGATCCTTTATATGGTGAACCTTTTTTATTTTTGTTGTTATATTGGTTCTTCCTGGTCCTCTTACTGCTATCATACACTGGGGATTAGTGGGAGGTCCCAGGTATTTATGGACCGGGAGGAGCTTCTTTTTTGCATTCATCTCTGCAGAAGTTCGCCCTCTACTGGAGAATACCCAGATGTCATGAATGGTGGAAGCGGGGTGTATGACACACTCCTAATACCCATTTTAAAGGTGAGTACTCACAAAATGGTATTATTGAAAAGCCCAAACCCTTACAAAATGATCCCCAGCATCTAAAATTAATATATTTTAAGTGTTTATTCTTTCCCCCACTGAGCTGCAACCCTGTTAAGGACTTTAGGATACGGGCGCCGCCATCTTGACTCAGAAGCATCACACTTACTGAGGAGAGGAGAGTGGGGTAAAGTACAGGGGCGGGTTATAGCTGTGCTTTGCTCAGACAGAGCAGAGCTGTGGTCAGGAAAAGGTCAGCAGTCCCAGAATGCAGAGCAGCACAGTCAGAAGGTACTTCCTGTTTGCAGGTTGCCTGATGTTCCATGAGCCGCCATCTTGGATTTTTAAAGGATCATAACATGCAGTAGATGCAGGTAGGGTGATTTTTAATGTGAGCAATCTGTATGTGCAGGGTGTGGGAAACATATAAGATAGACTCTTATTTAGAGTGAAGGACCGCTTTAAATAGGTGCCGAATCCTGTGCCTGCGCTGTCAAGTGGCCGAACCCGGAAATGCATGCATCATATCACGTCTTGATTGCCCTGACACATTATGATTGTGTTCTTTTGTGGTCAGTGGTCTCCTGGCAGCAATGGACATATCCCAGTCCCAACAGTTTTTGAGCTGCCCTGGCCTTGTATCTTGAATAGCATCTACAAACCAACCCCCCCAACCCACAAAAAATAAATTCTTTACACTCTGTAAATTGTGCTCCAGCTATTTTGAGAAGGTGCTAATCCAGTATTGCCACAGATTTTTGCTGCAGGTCCTCCTCTGAAGTCAAAGGTGCTCCACTATTGCCTTTCAACACTTTTAATTTTTGGAATGTTCTGAGGAGTTTTGACAGTGCTTCCCTGGCTTTCTTTCCCTGGCTGCTTGTAACAGGAAACAAACAGTAAAACATGGATATCAACCATATGGTTTTAGTCAAACCTAGCATATATGTAGTGCTGGGGTTAGTCCAAAATGAACAAGGTGCTGTGTTTCAAGGCCTGCATTAAGAGGGACTGTAATCCAATGTGTTTCCTTTCACAAGAAGTAAAACTTAAACAGGAACTCCAGACGTAACACATGCAGCATTGTTGTGGGGCTGAAGATGGAGGTGGCCCCAGAAACTTAAGATGAAAATGTGGTGCTGTACAAGATGTTCCTCTAGTGTTCCGATGTTCTTTAAAAATTAATTACCATGGGCGAGATATTAAAAAAAATGGGAGGATTCCTTCACTAGAGGACTTAAAAGAAGCTGCTGCCCGGAAAAATATATCCTGGTTGTTACAACTAGTAGCCCTTGTAATGACAAATGGCCTGGTGGAGGCAGCTGGTCAGCCTTTAACACAATTTAAGCAACTGGCATCACAATTATCCCCAATCCCTTATGCCTTATCCATAATTTATCATAAACTTCTGGATAGCATTTGACCAATCTGAATCAGATTTTTGCTGGAGATGTCAGTCAGGGCCTGGAAATATGTCACACATCTGGAATTTCGGGGACAACAATAGTTTGCACCCACCAGTTGGAGCTCTTATCATTAATTCCAGGGTCTATATCTAGCCTTAAAGTGGACTTATCCCCACCAATGTCGGCAGACTAGGTCTCTATGCTGTCCCCCCAGGTCGCCTGCAAGCCCCCTTACCTTTTCTCCTCGCTACCATTGCCACACCCAGCCATTCAGTTAGGCAGAGTGTGCGAGAATGCGCACTCCACAGGGAAACAAGGAACGCTCTGTTCAAAACAGCGGCTTTATAATACACGGCATAAAACGCTGATTGGATGAGCGAATGCACCATGGGAACTGTGAATCGAGTGGGCAATCTGGGGGGTTCCGCACAGCGAGACATCACAATTTGGGATGTCCCAAGGGCATGGATCCATCACCAGAATAGTCAAAATCCTGGTGATAAGTTCACTTTAAGAAGGGGTTGCTTAGGCACTTTTATCACCACCTTAGGAGCAATCATTTCTAGGCACTGGAAACACCAAACAGCCAAAACATTGATGAAATGGGTTCAAGAGGGGGAAAACATTGGTCAAAAAGGAGGACTTTGTCTCAGGTGTCATGGAAACTCAGGAGAAATTTGTTCTGGTGTGGGCAGGTTAGATTTCCGAGATTCACAGCTGAGCTGTTTGCTGAGAGATAGCAAGTTCTGGACACATACTCCACTGGCCCTGCCGGATTAGATACCTCCTCTTCCTTTCCTTATTCCTAACTCCTCTCCTTCCCCCTCTGCCTAACTCCTCTCCTTTCTGATGTCATAGTTCTTTACTATTCCTTAGTGTTGTTACTTGGTTTACTTCCTTATACCCTTTAGTTCTAAACCAGCCCTAGATCTATGTTTTTGACCGATACCGCAATCTCAAGTGAGGTTACTGTTGAACATATACCAATGTCAGTTCACTCGCCCCATCTTAAAGTTGACAAATGGTAAAAAACAAAAAAAAAAACCCAGAGGACTTGCTCATCTTTCCGATGCAGTTCCTGATGTCCCTGCAGCCACACAGCTGACTGACTTCGGCTTTGCGGCTGCTTCTCTGGAATCTACCGCTTCATGAATTGACAGCTGCAGGCTACTGCCAACCCAGGTCTCGCTCCACTCTATACCTTTGCCCGCTCACCTTTTTTATCTTTGTAAGTTTAAAAGTAAAAAAAAGGCTGTTGGTCCACTTTAATAACATAGATAAGCTACCATGTGTCCCAAGTAATGCAAGAGATCTCCCCCCTGACATCAGTGGGCACTGCTGTACACTAGGAACTTCGTGTGCCCAAGGGCCCATTAATATCGATGGGAGTGTGCCATCGCTGGCTTCTTATACCTGCACTACAGGTGTGATATGTGTGGCGCAATCAGAATTGGGATGCCTCTCTGTCTGAAACCCCTGGGATCTGCTGTCCCAATCACCTTCTGGAGCCCTTTCTGCGTCCACATCCCTGCTCCCCTCTAGCTGTGCGTGCACCTGTGCCAGGCCTTTCTGAATGGGCGGCGCGGGCACACCACAGCTAGAAGCTGGGGGATACGGCTGGCGGCACACTCGGCTCCCTTTGGCTCTGCTAGGCTGCACCGCTGACCGAGCCAAAGGGAGCCGAGAGCGAGTCGCCCAGCCATTAGTGTGCTAGGTTTCGCCCGCGCATGTATTATAGGAACCTGGGGGGATACACACAGCAGGATGTGTTTTCTCTGAGAGGAACAACACATGGGAAAGTGAAATTCCTGTGTGTTGTTCCTCTTTAAAGTGCATGAAATACACAAATGCAATACCTTTGGAGCACTCTTGTATTTTTGGAGCAAACAAGGCTCAGGTAAACTTTAGATGGCAGCAGATCAGGTTGAGGTCTGCAGCCTTGCTGTGTAACGCTTGTGAGTATCTTGTGTCTCGCCAGTGATACCCATACCACTGGTACTGGTGGTACCCGAGATCCACTTAGGTGGTACTTGACAAGGCTGCAGACTTGCCTGCACCCGAACCTGGTCTGCTGCCATCTATACTCCACTGAAGCATTATTTGAACTATTAATTGAACAAATACATCTGCCCAATTTTGTGGCTTTTAATGAAATGGTTTCATGTGTCTTGAATGTGGTTTTAGGTGACTGACAACGTTCATGCGCCGCCCAGGTGGTACTTGATATAAACAGAAAATAGGAAGTGGTACTTGATTGGAGGGTTGTGAACCCCTGATCTAGACAAATCCTACTCTGTCCAAAACAGTTGTGTGGCTTTTGTGGAATTTGTCTTTCACAAACCATTTACGTTGGTCTTGACTCTAGAAGCTCATTGCTCGTTCTGTGTGAAGTCAGGTACTTCACAATCAAAAAACCTTCCCCGTGCCAGGCAACTAGCATTCTCAATATGCGGTTGGCAAAGATAACCTCATATCTTTCTCATGACAGACTTCTTTAAAAAAAACATACAACTTTTTCCACAGGGCCGCGCAGTTTGTTTTATTAAGTGCGTGGTTATGTTTGCAGAACTCACATTTCCCTATAATGAAATGTCAGGAATTTGCATGGTGTCGCTGACGTTCTCACTGTCCTCCATGTCACTCCAATCTAGATTTCAATAACCCCCCTTCGGAGATTGCGCTGTTGTCAAGGGAGGAGATGGGTCTCTTGTCTTGGTCTTTGATGTGCTGTCACGGTGACATTTGTGCACATCAACCAACAACAATGTAAACTCATTTCCCTGGCTCTTGACGGCGCTCACATAGCGTAGCCCGCACTGTGACACACAAGAGTACTTTAGTCACTAATCAGATAGATGGAGTGGTGGAGTATTTACACACAATAATGCAAACAGCTGCTGAGTTGCCCTAACACTCAAAAGGATGTGTGTTATTGATCTAGCCATATACATATATGGCCGCATACACCACTCTGCCAAGAACATTTTAATGGTGTAGTGCTAAAAGCAAGGCAAAAACACACTTGGACACAAATTAAAAAGGTACCTATGAGCTATGGGTCCAAAGTACATTTAAAGTTTGTTCTTGGAGCTATATATATATATATATATATATATATATATATATGTGTGTGTTTCACAACATGGTCAGCAGTATGTGCTACACTGTTCTTGGTAGTAAGTTTTTAAATGTAGTAACTTTAAAACTTCAAACATGACACTGCCAGATGATATTATCCTTCCACCAAATCGATTCCTTTATTTTATGCTCTACTAGCCCCCCTGAACAAGCCATCTATTTATTCCTTTATTTGAAGTGGAGGCGTTTAAACCAGACCAATAACCTTGCACTGTTAAAAAGAAAAACTCCCCCAAACTTACTATTCCTAGTATGTCACACACCCCACTTCCAAATATTCATGACACTTGGGAACCCGGCCTGTAGAGGGCGATCTTGCAGAGATGACATGGAAAAAGGAGCCCCTCCTGGTCCATAAGTACTGGGTTCCTCCCACTATTCCTCAGTCTTTTCGTCTCTGCAGTCGGCGAAGCATTCAGAAGATGACTCTCCTTCAAGCTGCAAGTAGCCAGGTTTGCTCCCGGCCCCTTTTTTTCTCTATTTCTGTCTGAAACTCTTTAAACCTGTTTGGTTTTAATGTATGCCTCCCAGCCCTGGCTGTATGGTTCAGGCAAAGGTAGATACATACACCTTCTGGTGTATACAGGAGTTTTACTCCTCCGTGAGACCCAAATGTGGGTAGGCAGTTTCCGGGTTGGTGTTCCCGGCATGGGATGTCCCTGTCCCTTTATAATCCCCTTGTGCCTTATGGGTGCATTTCTATCCTCTCCCCTTTAGTTCTCCTTTACCCTGCTGGGGTAAAAAGGAGGGGGGGGGGCGTTATCTGGGCTTATTTGTCACCATGCACACAAATAAAAAAAAGAAAAAGATATATAAAATAAATCTTTATTACATATATATTATTATGTATGTTTACTATACTATTTTAATAGGATATGTTTTATTTAGATTTTCCTATCTCTGTCTAGGCAGCATTCTTTTTTGCTTACCTTTCAAAGCTCTTTGTTTCTGGCTGTGTTCAGATTTGAATTTCCCTCCATTCTTGGTCATGTGATTCTGGGGGTGGGCGGGGCTTAGACACACAGCATCATTTCATTCCCAGAGCACCTTGGTGTGCTCTCTTTGTCTGGCTCCTGCTGCTTCCCTATGGTCTTCCCTCATGGTGCGAGCTGATTTCCTGGTGCTGTGAGTACCCCTCAGCTTGCTGAAGGGAGTTTCTGCCATTTTTTTCATGCTTTGTCATTTATTGTATTGTGTGCATTGGTGACTGTTTGTTTTCTTTGTAGGTGGAAACTCTTTATTTTAAAGGGGTTTCTCTTAGTCTTTAGCCCTTAAAGCCTTATTTGGGGGTCCATTTGTGTTAATATCCTCCCATTTGGGACTATTTAAAGGGGCATCCTGGGTAGCAATTGCATAAATCCCATATATACTTGGCGACTATAATCAATTATAGTATAATACTAAACACCATATGGAGGCATCTCAGGACAACGGGCATGCAGTTCCCTCGGCAATGTTTTGGATGTGGGGCATCCCTTTTTGGGCATAACGCAATTCTTTGCGTCCCTTGTGCTCAATTAACTATTATGCAGCAAACTGGGGCCCAGGCTTCGGCGTCTGTGGCTTCTGCCTTATCTCCTACTCCGCCATGTCTTGTCCGTACCCCCAGTGATTTTGTCATGGGTGGTGAGTCGCATTCTGATTGGCTCATCTTGAAAAATGAATGTCTAGCTCTGTTGCCAAGAAGGCCTCAGCTAAAAGGAAACATTTGACTTAGGCTGTTCCGGTAAGTGAGTTGGATAATTGTGAAATGCTTTATTGGTCTGATCCTTCTCAGTTAGAAGAAGGAGAATTATATGAGGATTCAGATGTTTCTGATGAACAGCAATTTGTTGGTACTGTGATTGAGCAGGGTGAAGCTAGTGTTGTGGATACCCCAAAGGCTCTTGCTCAGTTATTTGAGGTTTTGGTTATCACTCCTCCTGAAGTAGTCCCTCCTCAAAAAGGGGAATTCTTTGGAGTCTCTAAACCTCGTCTAGAATTTCCAAATCAAAAGAATTTTGATTAAAGCATTTTAATTAAAGAATGGGAGAAGCCTGCGCAGCTTCCTGGCATTCCCTTGGGCTGGGAGAAGAAATATCCCTTCCCAGCTGATACTGTTAAGCGTTGGTCATCACCACCTGTGGTGGATGCCCCTGTGCTTAATTTATCCAATTCTTCTGTGTTGATGACAGCAAATAAAACTTAAAAAGTTCTACAAAACCGCGCTTAAAATACTAAACATTTAGGTTATTCTGTATATAGTCTCTCGCTCCAAGCCTCTAGACTGTTGACACCTCAGTCCCAATATATATATATATATATATATATATATACAGCCCTAGAGCTGTATACCAGGCTCAGCGAAGCAATTATATCACCACAGGTGCTCTTCGTGTCAATTCAGTGACATCACCACTACCTTCTTATATATAACGTACCAGATTCAATCTTGATTTTCCTCCTCTAGCTGCAATTTAATGCTTATCTATTCGGGTACTTAGATGTTCACCTCCTCATAATATGCTCTTAATGATCAATGAACGCCAATTTCCACAAAGGGAATATATCAACTTGCTCCGGGTTTATTAAAACACATACAGAAGACAAAGGACAAAAACACAAAGTGCTCCAATAGCGTAAGTACGTTCCACACAGGGGGATTCAGCTTAATGGCCACTGGCCCTTTAAAAAGCCGCTCACCAGATATTAAAAACAAATAAGCATTCAGCATAAAGATAAAAAGGAACGGGCGTCATCTAAACCTTCCAGTTAGTACGCGCGCACCAGCATACAAGGAAAACGAGTTCCAGCTCACCGTCTCCTCCGGCCGTCTATTCGATTCGTCTATTCTTGTCCAACCCTCGTCAGTCTATCCGTCTAGGGATGAGACTAGTGGCATTGATGTTAGCTGCATTCGAGGCAGTCCCGTTTGCCCAGTTTCACATAGGGACGCTTCAGCTCTTCCTCTTGGCAAAGTGGGACAGGTGCCCACTATCATTGAATCAGACTTGTCTGTTGTCTCCCCACGTTTTTCAGTCCCTTCAGTGGTGGTTAATTTCGCTCAACCTCCAGAAGGGCAAGTCATTTCTGACTCCGCGTTGGGAACTGGTTACCACGGATGCCAGCCTGGTGGGCTGGGGGGGGCTTCTGGAAGAAGCATCAGTTCCAAGGATTGTGGGGGCCTCAGGAGGCTCATTCTCCAATCAATATTAGAGCTTCAGGCCATACGTCTTGTTCTACTTCGACTGACCCATTTCTTACAGGGTCTGCCAGTTCAGGTTCGGTCAGACAACCGAACAGCTGTTGCATACATCAATCACCAGGGAGGGACTCGCAGTTGGGGTGCCCTCCGGGAAGTGTCTCTGATCCTTCAGTGGGCAGAGATCAATGTTCCCTGCATATCAGCAGTTTACATTCCAGGGATAGAGAATGTGGAGGCAGACTCCCTGAGCAGGGGATGTTCTCGCCAGGGAGAATGGTCTCTCAATCCAAGGGTCTTTCAGTTCCTCTGTCACAAGTGGGGGACTCCACGGTTGGACCTGTTTGCTTCTCGTCACAAGCTGCCTGCTTTTGTGTCTCTAACCCAGGATCCTCTGGCAGTGGCAGCGGATGCCATGTCTCTGGCCTGGAAGGATCTGGGGTTCCTGTATCTGTTTCCCCCATTCTCCATGATCAGCAAGGTGGTGCGCAAGTTAGCACTGGAGGAGGCACCAGCAATTCTGGTGGCGCCAAGGTGGCCAAGACGTCTGTGGTACGCAGACGTTGTAAGGCTGGCAGTGGATCGGTTCAATCTGCCTCTTCTTCCAGATCTCATCACTCAGGGTCAACTTTGTTACCCCAATTTTCAAACGCTGGCTTTGACGGCATGGCTGCTGAAGTCTCCATCTTGAAAGAAGAAGGTCTTTCTGATGTGGTTATTCAGACTCTTATTAGAGCTAGGAAGAAGTCTTCCTCTGTCATTTATTATAGGACTTGGAGGTCCTATATTGATTGGTGTGAATTCAGGGCTTTGCCCTGTAGAGTATTTTCTTTTCCTAGAATTCTGGAATATCTGCAATGAGGTCTGGATATGGGATTCCAGATTAGTACTTTGAAAGGGCAAGTCTCTGCCTTGGCTATTTTCAAAGGTCGTTTGCTCTTCATCCTTTGGTTAAGACCTTTTTCCAAGGAGTCGCGCATGTGCGGCCTCCCAGAAAGCCTATACTTCCTATTTGGGACCTTAACCTGGTGCTTTCAGCTATGCAGGCTGCTCCCTTTGAGCCTTTGCAGGATATTCCTCTTCCTATTCTTACTCAGAAGGTTGCCTTTTTGGTTTCTACTACTTCTGTCCGCCGAGTTTCTGAACTGGTGGCTTTGTCTATTCTAGCCCCTTATTTTGAGAGGCATCAAGATAAGGTTGTTTTCCGTTTTAAACCGGATTTCCTTCATAAGGTGGTTCTGCTTTCCACCTAAATCAGGATATAGTTCTTCCTTCCTTGTGTCCTAAACCTAGTAATGACAAGGAAAGGTTGTTAATTATTATTTAGTTACTACTTCGGCCTTCCGCAAGACGGATGCCTTTTTTGTTGTGCCTTCTGGGCCCAAGAAGGGTTTTGCTCCTGCCAAATCTTCCCTTAGTAAGTGGATACGTCAGGCCATCATTGGGGCCTATATGGCTAAGGGGAAGGTTCCCCCTTTTCGTGTCACTGCTCATTCTACTCGTGCTATTGGAGCTTCCTGGGCTTTTCAGCACCAGGCTTCTGTTGAACAAGTTTGCAAGGCTGCGACTTGGTCTCCTGTGCATACTTTTTCTAAGTTTTACAAGGTTGATGTGCGGGCCTCAGCGGATGCTGCGTTTGGCCGCAAAATTCTGCAAGCTGCAGTAATTTAAGTTATGCATTATTCCTTGGGGATCCCCACCCATTATAGACACTGCTATTGGATGTCCCAAGTGTCATGAATATTTGGAAGTGGGGTGTGTGACATACTAGGAATAATACCATTTTGTGAGTACTCACCTGTAAAATGGTTATTACGAGTATGTCACACACCCCACTTCCCCCGCCCTTTTTTGTTCTAAGGGATCCTTTATATGGTGATTATTATTTTCAAACTATTTTTCAGTTATTGAATATAATTTGCTCTTCCTGGTTCTTCACTGCTTTTTAAAAAGACTGAGGAATAGTGGGAGGAACCCAGTACTTATGGACCAGGAGGGGCTCCTTTTTCCATGTCATCTCTGCAAGATCGCCCTCTACAGGCCGGGTTCCCAAGTGTCATGAATATTTGGAAGTGGGGTGTGTGACATACTCGTAATAACCATTTTACAGGTGAGTACTCACAAAATGGTATTTTTCCCCAACTGCATTAATGACGCTGAATCATTGCACTTATTTTCTCCTGCACCCACTCAAAGCTGAAACGCCACCTTAGCTATTTTTTTTCTGGTCATGGCCATCTTGGAGCACTCTGGAGGCTTCTTCCTTTCCCAGCCTCTCAACCATGCTTCAACATCCGTTAAACCAGCAGCACTTCCTCTTTGCAGGCTACTGGCAGGTCTATGGGACGTAATTGAGGGGGGACAACCGACCGCGAGTACAAATAAGGTGAATTAATTTTTATCTGCGTCAGAATTGCCCTGGGAACTGATGCATATGAGTACTGTTTCTTGTAATGGTGTTGGTTTAAGTGAAGCAACAGCTCAACCATGAAAGAGGTCAGACAGTTTTACAGAATGAGCCTGTGAATTGCTAAAAGTGGGAAAAAACCCACCATTGACCAACCTGACCTGGAATCTAAAAGATTTTTTAATTGTTTTTAATAAAAAATGTTCTAACAAAACAATGCGAACCCCATGCAGGTAAATAGGCGGTGTAGTGCTATGTCACCCACCGATGCCGTCAGACCCCCTACCAGTTCACCCCAAGTCAGTGGAATAAAAGACACCACACAAAACACGATAATGTCCTTCTTTTTACCAGTCCCCGTCTTCTTTCCGGTGGTGCACAGTGTCATCCTCTGCTTTGGCACCTCGTTTTATGTCCCACGCCCTGTCTCCCCTGGTGTCCTCATGGGGCACCCACTGGATATTGGGAGACAAAAGGTCTTCGGACGAGTTTGCGAGAATTCACGCTGACGAGTTGTCTTTTGCCCCAAGACGGGAGTTCCGTTCGGGGCTCTGAATCAAGCTTATTATTCCCAAAATTACTTTAGGTCCTTTTTAACCACCACCCGAGCACATCCTGATTTTGGATCCCCTACATTTAAAAGGAAAGGCCAGTTTACTTTCCTCAGACCTTTATATCAGATAGTGCCAGAGGGCACGAGACTCCCTATTTATATACCGCTCATTCGGGACTGAAAGGTGATGAAAAAATGTGGACTTCCTGTGTCAGTGTCACCCCCTCTGTTCCTTGTGATGCTATGAGTATTTCTATTACAGGAACATCCTTCTTAGCCATGGCAGACCATTCTTGGTCTACCAGTTTGTTGGGTATTTATTTTGTCATTAGTGTGATTGTTGTGTAAGCCTATGTAACAGCAATTATCTACGCTAAAAAAATGCTGGCCATAAAATTTGGTATGTGCTGGAGCAACATATATGAAAATCTCCTGCATCCGACCTAGAAGCACCAGCGACGAGTGTGGGAAATGATCCTTATTCCAAACATGTAATTCGTTTAACTACTCGTGTGACCTCGCTGACCGATTTATCAAACAATTTATTGCTCGTTTACAGACTGAAGGGGAAGGGAAAAAAATGAGCAGGGCGCTGTATTAAAGGCAACATTACTTGGCAAGGCACTTTGTAGTTCATTGAGAAGGCAATTTTGAAATTGAATGAGGAGGTTTGACTGGGTAATAAAAGTCGTTACAAGGAAGAGTCTAATTACACTATTTATAAATCAGTGGCACCCTTAACGACATCGACATCTTCAGGGGCCGGGAAAACTCAATTACAGTAAGTTGTCTTAAATAAAACCACTATTAATATGTAAACAACCATTACAGTAAATATTTCAGGAACGTTTCAGAAATGATGTTTTTGGGTAAAGACTTAAAGAGGAACCTCAAAGGCCCTGGAGTTTAAAAGACTCCAGGGCCATCCAAATTTCACTCCTTGCGGGATCCTGAATTAGGATGCCCCCCCATGTAAAACCTCCCAGAAGCCCCGTTTCACTCATCTTGTCCTGGAACCCTTGTTGCATCTCTGCACTGCGGCTGCATCCTGGCTCACCTCTAGCCACGCGCGCACCTGTGCCTGGCCTCTCTGAACGGGCTGCGCGAGCATGAGACGGCTATGAGATGAATGGGCAATGCGGCAGGAGGCACACTGGGCTCCCTTCAGCTCTCAGCGCCCTTTTTAGCCATCAGTGGTGCCGAGTGAAAGCGAGTACGCTGATCGGTTGAACGGGCCACTCAGCACACTCATTCTCGGCCGAGTCTGCGTCGTGGGAGTCACAGGAAGGTGAGTGACCTAGGGCCATACACACAGTGGGGACTCCAATTTGGGATGCCTCCACTGAGAGGAACAACCCCCCCGAAAAGTGTAAATTGCATGTGTTGTTCCTCTTTAAGGGCAATTCGTTTCAGGAGGAGTTGTGACGTTCTACGTTTCCACCGATGTGTTACCTATGGCAGCATAGTACACCATTTTAAAGTGGACCAAAACCAGACCTAAAGTCTAAAAGGTCTAATGGAGCTATGGGCTCTGGACAGTGTGAAGTGGCAGGAGGAATCTCCTCCACTTATTCACTTGTGAATATTGGATGAGCTTCCATAAACCCCACTACAAATACAGGTCATCGCATATAAGCCCTCCACTAGTTGTTGTACATCAGTCATGGTCAACCTGTGGCCCAGAGGCAGAACACAGTGGAGGGGTTCATTGAATGGTGTGGAAGTGTAAGCATGGGGGTTCCCTATCCAAGGCCCCCAAGGGATGGGGATGTCTCCATGCTGCAAGGGCGGGACAGAGAAGTGTATTTTGACTTTACTTTCTCTTTAAAGCCTATTTGGGATAGAAAACAAACAATATAGTTGCCTTACCAATTCCATCTACGCAGCATGTGAAGATACCTGCTGCTTCTTTATAAATGTTATCTTTTTATTGCATGCACTCCTTCCCTTGCTAACCCACAGCAACCTTTAAAAGTGGCAGGTCGACAATATTATTCTGTATCACACACCCCGCTTCAAAAAATTCATTACATGGGTTATACTGACCTGTAGATGGCGATCTTGCAGAGATGTAAAGGAAAAAAGAGAGCCCCTCCCGCTCCATAAATACCTGGGACCTCCCACTCATTACCCAGTCTTTCATCTCTGCAAACGGCGAGCAAGTCAGAAGATGATGTCTCCTCCTTGCACATGGGGACTTCAGGTAGCCGGGATGACCCCCGGCCCACTATTTTATCTATTTCTGCCCGGATCCCTTTTTGTTTTACCCTGCCTCCCAGCCTAGGCTGCTGGTCCGGGCGAGGGTAGATGGCACCCTAGGTGCTTAGGAGCTAAAGCTCCACCGTGAGACCCCATACTAAGGGGTAGGCGGTTAAAGGGATTGGTGACCCCGGTTTTGGGATACCCTGTCCCTTGGCCTTCCACCCTGGTGGTTTTCTCCCCTCTTCCGGATGCCCTTCTCCTTAGAGGGGGCGACCCGTCTCCCGCAATGTTAGTTAGCTTTATTTTTTATTCTTATGACGTGTGTGGTGTTCGGCGCGACGCCGCGGCCCGCCCCGTGTGGCTGGCGCCGCTGCGGAGCCCGGCCACTGGCTGGGAACTGCGCTGTGTGGAGGAGGGGGGGGCGGAGCAGAGTGCGACGTGCTGGCCACGCCCCCTTTCTCCTCTCTGTCCTCTCCTCTCAGCATCGTGGGATCAGCATAGGACACCATTGCAGCGCTGTGAGTGGCCCTGTGGGCCTTCTTTAATTGCTGATGTGTGTTGTTTATTTGTATATAAGTTTATATGTTTTACATATGAAGGCTGGTGATGCTGAATGGGCCTATTCTTGTGTCTTCCAGGTGGACCTACATTGATTATTAAGGGGGTTCTCCCGGTCCTAGGGTTCCTGGGTTCAATTGGGCTTATATGTAAATCCTCCCACTTGGGACATTAAAGGGGCATCCCGGGTTGCTTATATGCGTAATTCCCTTGGTCATTGCGACTACCTATAAGATCACTGTATGGAGGCGTCCCCGGATACTGGGCTTGGGCTCCCCTCGGGGCAATCCCGGCAGTGTATGGGGTGTGGGGTATCCCTTACGGGGGATGATGTGTTTCTTTGTATACCATGTGCGCAGCAGACTATTAGGCGGCAGTCTGGACCCCAGGCGTCTGGTTCAGCGCCGCCTTCTCCTACCCCTCCCCGACTGATCCGTGCCCCATGTGACGTTGTCATGGGTGGGGATTCGCAATCTGAGGTGTGTGCCAGATTGGCCAATCTTGAGAAATTATTTTCTAGCGCTGTTGCCAGAAAGGCCCCAGCTAAGAGAAAGTCTCCAGCCACGCCGGCTTTTGACTTTGATGAGTTTGATTCTCTGGACTGGTCCGATTACTCCCCGCTAGAGGAAGGGGAGCTATTTGAGGAGTCGGATGATTCTGACGATCAGCAGTTTGTTGGCGCTAATACCGAGCGGGGTCTGGGGGATTCCTTGGATACCCCTAAGGTTCTGGCTCAGATGTTTGAGGTTCTGGCTATTTCTCTTCCTGAGGTGGCTCCTCCACAAAAGGGGGAGTTTTTCGAGGAGTCCAAGCCGCGCTTGGAATTCCCTAATCAAAAGCATTTTGATGGCATTATTACTAAGGAATGGGAGAGGCCTACTCGGCTCCCAGGTGTTCCTCCGGGTTGGGATAAGAGATATCCCTTTCCGTTGGATGCAGTGAAGCGTTGCTCGTCCCCTCCCGAGGTGGATGCCCCGGTTTTGGGGTTGTCCAACACCGCTATTTTGAATTCTCCTGATTGTTCCACTCTCAAAGATGGTGAGGATTTGCCAGTGTCGGGTCGGCATTGCGGCCTGTTTGTGCTTCGGCGCTTTTAGTGGTAGCTACCAGGTCGGTTGTTAGGGACTTGTTGACTACTTCCAGGCTTGATCCGGCTAGTGATGAGTTCATTGCTCTTAAACGGTGTGAATTGTTTTTGTCATTTGTACTAGCCGCCTTGGATGACACATTGGTGATGTGTAGCAGAACGTCGGCCCTGCTTGTGGCTATTCGGCCTTCGGTTTGGTTGCGCCAGTGGGCGGCTGATTTTGTGTCCAAAAAGTCGCTTACAGCACTTCCCTTTGTTGGGTTGCGGCTCTTTGGAGAAAAATTGGATTCAGTCGCCAAAAGCGGTAGGTTACCTCAGCAAAGGAAGCAACGTCGTTCCTTTCGGGGGGCGGCTTCCTTTACCCCTTCCTTTCGTGGGGCCAGAGCTGGCAGAGGATTGGCTTTCTCCTCATCCAGAGGTGATTCCTGGAACAGGGGCAGGGGACGTGCCCGTCCAGGACACAGTTGGGGCTCTAAGCCCAAAGCCGCTGCCAAGCCAGCTCAGCAATGAGGGGGCGCCCTCACCCTTGTGGGTGGGGGGACGGCTGCGACACTTCTCCCAGGTCTGGGACCAGGAGGTCTCGGACAGATGGATTTGGGAAAAGGAGTTGGAGTAGTCCTTGTATTCTCAGAAATTAATTCCCAAGAGGAAAGGACTACCTGTAGGTTGCGCTCTTAAATAAGCGTGAATGTGTCAGAGGGAAAAAAATCCAAGAAAAATAGTATATATCTTGGATAATGATTTTTCACCCTGGTTAGTTAATATATGCTAGGTATTTTTTAAAATTTAACCAATAGCAACTGCATAATACGAAATCCAGTGTCAGTAATGTAAAGGAAAGGCACTTACCGCCGCGGCCCGGGGGTGCTAAACCTACCCAGGGCCCTTGATGATCTGTTCTTAGTAATCACGTCAATGAATCGTTGCACTACAGCTGTCAACTTACGGAGCTGGTCCAGGCTGTGTTGTTTGACAAAAACCGTTGTCCTCAAATGCTCAGGGTAAAACAAAGGATCTTTTATTGTAATAGATAAAAACCAATAAAAGTTGGTGCTTGAGGGAAGGGGACCTCCTAGGAGTTCGCTTGCAAGGATGTTGGTAGTAGTAGATTACTAAGAACAGATCATCAAGGGCCCTGGGTAGGTTTAGCACCCCCCGGGCCGCGGCGGTAAGTGCCTTTCCTTTACATTACTGATACTGGATTTCGTATTATGCAGTTGCTATTGGTTACATTTTAAAAAATACCTAGCATATATTAATTAACCAGGGTGAAAAATCATTATCCAAGATATATACTATTTTTCTTGGATTTTTTCCCTCTGACACATTCACGCTTATTTAAGAGCGCAACCTACAGGTAGTCCTTTCCTCTTGGGAATTAATTTCTCAGAATACAAGGACTACTCCAACTCCTTTTTCCAATTGAAATAATATAAGAAAACGGTCACTTATATCCTAGGTTGCAACACTTCCACTAAAAACTTTTTTCCCTACCATCTTTCCAGCGCTTGATACCATTCTTTAGTTGGATTTGGGAAGTGGTGTCTTCCGGCTACAAGCTGAAGTTCGAGATCCGGCCCCCTCCCTGATTCTTCAGGTCTCGGGTGCCTTCGGATCCTCTGGCCGCGCAGGGGCTCCGGGCGGCGGTAAAAAATCTTCTGGATATGGCTGTCATTTGCCCGGTGCCTCCCTCGGACCGGGGCCGGGGTTTTTATTCCAATCTGTTCACGGTGCCCAGGAAGGACGGCTCTGTTCGGCCCATCCTGGATCTGAAGATCCTCAACAGGTTCGTCCGTCCCCGGAAGTTCCGCATGGAAACACTGCGTTCAGCCAACTACTCTCTTCGTCAGGGGGGCTTCATGACGTCCATAGACATCAAGGATGCTTATCTGCATGTTCCAATCTTTCCGGCGCACCAGAGATTTCTCAGGTTCGTGGTGGAAGATCGGATTTTCAGTTTGTGGCCCTTCCTTTCGGCCTTACCTCGGCTCCAAGGGTTTTCACCAAGGTGCTGGCAGGGGTGATGGCTCTCCTCAGAGCCCAGGGTATCCGCATCGTGCCATATCTGGACGATCTTCTCATTATGGCGTCTTCCTTCAGCCAAGCTGAGTTAGACACCAGGACTGTGGTATCCACTCTGGAGAGATTCGGTTGGGTGATCAACTACCCCAAGTCCTCCCTTTCTCCGTCCAGTGTGGTGTCTTTTCTGGGAATGTCTCTGGATACTTCTCAGACCAGGGTGTTTCTTCCTCGGTCCAAGATTCTTTTGATTCAGGAATTGGCTCGGCTTCTCCTGTCCATCCCTCGTCCGGCCATCCGGCTGGGGATGAGACTGGTGGGATTGATGGTGGCTTCCTTCGAGGTGGTTCCTTTTGCTCAGTTTCACACAAGGACGCTCCAGCTCCATCTGTTGGCGGCCTGGGACAGGTCTCCGCTGTCGTTGGATCAGTCTTTTCTGATGTCCCCCCGGGTTCGGCGTTCCCTTCAGTGGTGGCTGGATCCAATCAATCTGTTGAGGGGCAGATCCTTTCTGATTCCTTGTTGGGAAACGGTCACCACGGATGCCAGCCTGTCAGGATGGGGGGGTTTCTGGAAGGATTGTCAGTTTCAGGGTCTGTGGGGGCCTCAGGAGGCTCACGAGCCCATCAATGTTCTGGAACTGGGAGCCATCAGGTTGGTTCTGTTTCACTTGACTCATCAGTTACAGGGCTTGCCGGTTCAGGTTCGGTCGGACAATCGGACGGCAGTCGCCTACATCAATCTCCAAGGAGGGGCTTGCAGCAGGAGTGCCCTCAGGGAAGTGTCTTTGATTCTGGCCTGGGCGGAGAGACATGTCCCGTGCATTTCGGCAGTTTACATTCCGGGAGTGGAGAACACGGAGGCGGACTGCCTGAGCAGATTCTCATCTCGCCGGGGGGAATGGTCTCTCAGCCCCAAGGTGTTTCGCTCAATTTGCCTCAGGTGGGGGTCTCCGGAGGTGGACCTCTTTGCTTCTCGGCACAATCACAAGCTTCCGGCATTTGTGTCTCTCTCGCGGGATCCGCTGGCTCTGGCAGTGGATGCGATGTCTCTGAACTGGAGGGATCTGGGGTTTCTGTACCTGTTCCCTCCGTTTCCCATGGTGGGCAAGGTGGTGTGCAAGCTGGCCCTAGAGGGGGCGACGGCAATCCTGGTGGCTCCAAGATGGCCAAGGCAGGTTTGGTTCGCAGACGTTGTGCGGTTGGCAGTGGATCAGTTCGCTCTGCCCCTTCTGCCGTATCTGCTCACTCAGGGTCAACTACTTTACCACAATTTACCAACGCTGGCTTTGTCGGCGTGGCTGCTGAAACCTCCATCTTGAAGGAGGAAGGTCTTTCCGATGCTGTGATTCGGACTCTTGTTAGCGCTAGGAAGCGGTCTTCCTCTACCATCTACTATAGGACTTGGAGGTCTTATATTGATTGGTGTGAGGTCAGGGTCTTGCCTTGTATCCCTAGGATTTTGGAGTTTCTGCAATATGGTCTGGACTTAGTACGCTAAAATGGCAGGTTTCTGCCCTGGCGGTTTTCTTTCAAAGGTCTTTTGCTCTTCATCCTTTGGTTAAGACTTTTTTCCAGGGGGCTACGCATGTATGGCCTCCTAGGAAGCCTTTGCTCCCAGTTTGGGATTTGAATTTGGTTCTTTCTGCTCTTCAGGGTCCTCCTTTTGAGCCTTTGCATGATATTGCATCGTCTTCGCTTACGCAGAAGGTTGCATTTTTGGTTGCTATCACTTCTGTTTGGCGCGTCTCTGAGTTGGCGGCTTTGTCCATTCAGGCCCCCTACTTTGAGAGGCATCAGGACAAGGTTGTTTTCCGATTCAAGCTGGATTTCCTTCCTAAGGTGGTTTCTGCTTTTCATCTTAATCAGGACATTGTTCTGCCCTCCTTGTGTCCTAAGCCCAGCAATGACAAGGAGAGGGTCTTGCATTCCTTGGATGTGGTTCGCTGTGTGAAGTACTATTTGGTGGTTACTTTTTCCTTTCGTAAGGATGCTTTTTTTGTGGTGCCCTCCGGGCCTGGGAAAGGTTTGGCGCCCCCCAAGTCCTCCATTAGTAAATGGATTCGTCAGGCCGTTGTTGGGGTCTATTCTGCCAAGGGGAAGGTTCCCCCTTTTCATGTTACTGCTCATTCTACTCGTGCTGTTGGGGCTTCCTGGGCTTTCCTGCACCAGGCCTCTGTTGAGCAAGTTTGTAAGGCTGCTACTTGGTCTTCTGTTCACACTTTTTCCAAGTTTTACAAGGTTGATGTGCGGGCCTCAGCGGATGCTGTTTTTGGCCGCAAAGTTCTGCAAGCTGCAGTGGTTTAGGTTGTGCTTTATTGCCTTGTTTGGATCCCCGCCCATTATGGACACTGCTATTGGATGTCCCAGATGTAATGAATGTTTTGAAGCGGGGTGTGTGACATACTTAGAATAATACCATTTTGTGAATACTCACCTGTAAAATGGGTATTATACGTATGTCACACACCCCGCTTCACCCGGCCCTTTTGTATTCTTGACCCTTTATATGGTGAGCTTTTCATTGTTATGGTTTATATTTGGCTCTTCCTGGTCCCTTACCTTACTGCTGTCCTTATACTGGGTAATGAGTGGGAGGTCCCAGGTATTTATGGACCGGGAGGGGCTCTCTTTTTTCCTTTACATCTCTGCAAGATCGCCATCTACAGTTTTGAAGCGGGGTGTGTGACATACTTATAATACCCATTTTACAGGTGAGTATTCACAAAATGGTATTATTTGGCTTGCTAATGGTCATAATCACAATTGGCAATTGGTTTATTATCCTGCTATCCTCATCAATGGCTTGGCCCATTGCAAACTGAATATTGGGCCATAGGCTTTAATTCTTCTTTATCATATTTCCTGTGGTCACAAAAAAAGTAATACGCTGCAATAGACGTAAAAATAAGGGTGACAATTACTTTGTCATTTGCAAACTGACAACAGCAAGTAAAATACGTTTACAATTTATTTACAGCAATGTCAAACCAGCACAATCAATGCACAGGGAAAAATGTGTTCATTTTTCAAGTTGTTTGAAGATATTACATAACAAGATGCAGAAAATCATGATAGTTTTGTATTAAATGTATTTTTTTTCTTGTAACACCATATGGTGAATTAGATTATGAAACAAGATGTTGAGGTTCATCTGTTACAAGTAGATTTGTGCTATAACAGTTTAAAAAGCTGAACGTTTACCTATATGCATAATTCTTACCAACATGAAGCTGCGCACCCACAGCCTAAAGGAGGCCACCTAAAGCAAATCCGTTACTAGTATATTGTGTACCATTTACCATCATAGCCAGGGCCGCCATGGGGGAGGGTGGAGACAGCGGTCGGCAATCCACTTCAGCAGCGGCCAGCTGAAGATGGCACCGACAGCCAGAGAAATAGGAGAAAACCCCAAGACTATAGGGTGGATTCAGAGCCTTCTCAAAACCGTCTTGTTTTTGTTTCGTAGTGTGTAATTTTCACACTTTTCCGTATGTCTACGTGCGTCAGAGCCATTAAGTACTACCTGGTTGCGACTGAATCCTTCAGGAAGTCGGATTTGCTCTTTGTCCTCACAGAGGGTTCTAGGAAAGGGTTGCCTCCAGCCAAGTCCACTCTCAGTAAGTGGATCAGACAGGCGGTGGTGCAAGCATATTCTGCCAAGGGGAAGGTACCCCCTTTTCGTGTTACAGCTCATTCTACTAGAGCTATTGGTGCTTCCTGGGCTTTTCAGCACCAGGCATCTGTTGAACAAGTTTGTAAGCCGCCACTTGGTCTTCTGTTCATACCTTTACATAATTTTACAAGGTTGATGTTAGGGCCTCAGCTGATGCTGTATTTGGCCGAAAGGTGCTTCAGGCAGTAGTGAAATGAACTACATGCTGTTCTGCACTGGGGATCCCGCCCTAATGGACTTTGCTTTGGATGTCCCAATTGTCATCACTTCTGGGACGACCTGGACTGAATATAGTGAAAAATACAATTCTGTGAAACTCACCTGTAGAATTGTTTTTGAATATATCCAGTCCAGGTCATCCCACCCTGCCCTTGTTCATTATCTCTTGTTTGCCTGTTTGGTGATTACATTTTATATTGGATCGTTGTCCTTGGTTTTTGTTGGAGAGAGTACATGCTGAAGCTATGTGAAGTAACATGGTTTCTTTGCCTCCCGGCCTGTCTCTTTTGCTGTTTAACCACTGAGAAATCATAGTGAGACACCTGCTTTTATAGGGGGCGGGGAGGAGCGACAGCTTTTGATCTTGCAGCCGAGCACCACTTAGCGGTGGAATGCCCAATTGTCATCACTTCTGGAATGACCTGGACTGGATATATTCAAAAACAATTCTACAAGTGAGTTTCACAGAATTGTATTCTGTGCAACTACCCCAAACATTTTTTTTCTGTCCCTACAGACACCACCCATTATGGAAGATATCCACCATCTGGAGGAGGAGGAGAACATTTTGATGCCCCCCCAAATGCAAACACATCATTATCTGCCACTGCGCCAGCAGCAGCCGACCACAAATCCTCTGCAGCAGAGTCAATCACACCCTCTTCTGGCAAACCAACAACAGCACCAGCATGGCCAGCAGCACGAGACACAACCAACAGTCCCATGTGCTAGCAGAGGATTTGGCAAAGCCATCTGCTACTGTTGCTAGTCCTGCACCTCCATCAGCTGCACGCGACTAAACCCGGGGAAGAGGAGGACGCCCTCAGCAACGTCGTCATGTAACCCAGGTGAGGCGTGTGCAGCTGATGGGGTCAGCATGGAGAAATGACAGCCGCTTCTTCAGGAAAACTACCCAAAGATTAAATTAAGAGATGGCTGCCCAATTAAAGCTCAACAACAGCCATACTATGGCCAGCCACCATTTCAATAATTTTTTGTTGTATTTGCTCAACATCTTTCCTCTCCGTCCCAGCACAATTCACCTGTCTGGTGATCTTCTTCCATATTTGTGTCTTTCTGACTTTGTCTGTGGCTTTAGAATTGCGACCATATAACTTGTGATAGTGGTCAGAAACACCACTTGCCAAAGCCATAGTTTTGGGCTCAGTAAAGCACCCACTCAAGCTCCCATGCCGCAGGTTTCTGCCTAATGATGTTCTGCCAGGCTCATCCTGGGTCGGTGGCATGGTGGGTGACATTCTTGCCTGACTTTCAGCCTACGAGAACTTTTGCTATGAAAGGATTGTGCTGGACTTGCTTGGGGGTTGGGTGTCATAGGCTGGCTGCCAAAGGAAGTTGCAGCCATTGAGCAGCACGCTGACTCAGGGCTCTCAACATTGTAATCCTCAAATTGGCCTCGAGCAGGAGAGGGTGTTGTTGGAGGGCTATGCCCTAGTCTTCCCCTTTGCCCTTAATACTAGTGCTCCCTATGGTTCGGGATGTTGCTGGACGGGCAGCATTCTGCCTGGAGGAAGTTTCCTTGGCCTTCCGGGATGTGCTAGATTTTGAGGTTGCTCCAGTCTGGCCCAATGGATCCTTCCTTTACCTAGTGGATGCCCTCGTAAGCTGCGAGTGCCCTTTCCCACCTAATTTCCCTACCTAATTTATAATTATTTTACTTAAGCTTTCTATTATGTGTTTTTTCTGATTTTGGTTCTATTTTTTTTTTTTTTTTTAAAGATTTGTGTTCTAGTACATTTTTGTGATTAAAAATTCCTTAATCTCAAATCATTTCTAATTTTTTTTTTTTTTTTAAATAAGCAAAGCAATGTATCAATAATAGTAAATTGTTGAGTCACAATGAAATTATATAAATAATGAAACAAAAAAAAAAAATAATATAAAGCTTAACTAAAATAATTAGAAATTAGGTGCGCCCAGACTGACTGGCCAGAAGCACTCTGGGTGCCATCATATAATTCATCTGGAATGTCCATAAGTGCTGGAGAGGGGGACACATCGATATATTGGGGCACCTTCTGCATAATGGCAAAATTGTGCAAGACACAGCACACCATTATAGTCTTAATGACCTTGCTTGGGTCATATTGCAGGCCCCCCCCCCCCCCCCCCCCCCCCCGTATGGTCCAGATATCGGAATCTACTCTTGAGAAGCCCAAATGCCCTCTCAACCACAGCCCGGGTCTTGCTATGGGCACAATTATAGCCCTCTTGTGGCTGCAATCTGGATTTCCCGAATCCCCTTAAAATAAAAAAAACACAAAATTAGTCTCAACTTCATAGTTACATTGTATATCATTTAATCAGAGGGGATGAACATCATATGTTGAGACAGGGCTATCAAAAATCATTTCTAATCATACATTGAAACCCTAATTAAGTTATTTTGTAACACTTACTCAATAGGCAACCACCAGACAAGTGGCCAGATTCAAACCGGCCATAGAGGCTGGAATTCCTGAGGATGTAGGCATTGTGGGTGTATCCTGGAAAACCTGCCAAGACACTCAGGAACCGAAGGTCAGGACCAACAACTGCTTGGGCATTAATAGATTGTCCCATCTTCCGGTTCCTGTAATAGCAGAAAAAAAGGATTTTAGTAACAAATAAAAATTGCCCAAAAAAATAAATAAATAAGGGACCATTATTCTTTCTTATTGGGTGTTAAGAAATTAGAAATAGCAATAAAACAACTAATTAGTTGCTAACTCTTGATGAAGGTCTACATTAAACGGTTTGATTTAGATCTACATTAAAAGATACAGTGCTACAATGATTAAATATAAGTCAGGATGTTCACATAAACCACATACAGATAGAGATGTTCGTCCGCAACTGGAGGCACCAGTGCTACCTGCGTACAGTCGATCACACCCATGACGTTAGGAATATTGGCTATATCATAAAAGTCCAACTTAACCGCATTCCAGGCTACCATGTTGTCAGGAAAAAATATGTATTTTTGACACATGGTAGCCAAGACATCCAAAAAATTGTTTAGCGTGCGGCTCAGTGTAGGCTGGGGCATCCCCATGGAGAGGACACCCAGCCTGTGGAATGAGCCAGTCGCTTAAAATTGAAATTTTGGTAATAAACAAAGGGGGGTGGGAGCAGCTCAATCACTATTTATACAAAATTATCAACATTATTATTCAGGGCCTGGGAACTAATTTACCGCCCAGTTTAACCCTCTCATCAACTAAATATCAAGCAACAAACATGTCTAGCTATGTGGAAAGACAGAGATTTGGTTGCATATATCTGCAGATACATGTGGAAGCCACACTGCCCCGGCAAGGCACTCTGTGTTTAGTGCGGTCCCTACTCTTAATTCTGAGTCCCCAAAGTTGGGACATGCAATGCAGACAAATATCTGAGAGCTACTCACCTGGGAAGCAGACAGCCTCCCTTTAGAACACTTCACAGGGAGAAATCCATATTACCTGAATTCCTCCCTGCTTGTGCTCATGGCAATTCAAATGAACAAAGGGGGGTGGGAGCAGCTCAATCACTATTTATACAAAATTATCAACATTATTATTCAGGGCCTGGGAACTAATTTACCGCCCAGTTTAACCCTCTCATCAACTAAATATCAAGCAACAAACATGTCTAGCTATGTGGAAAGACAGAGATTTGGTTGCATATATCTGCAGATACATGTGGAAGCCAGCTCTCAGATATTTGTCTGCATTGCATGTCCCAACTTTGGGGACTCAGAATTAAGAGTAGGGACCACACTAAACACAGAGTGCCTTGTCGGGGCAGTGTGGCTTCCACATGTATCTGCAGATATATGCAACCAAATCTCTGTCTTTCCACATAGCTAGACATGTTTGTTGCTTGATATTTAGTTGATGAGAGGGTTAAACTGGGCGGTAAATTAGTTCCCAGGCCCTGAATAATAATGTTGATAATTTTGTATAAATAATGATTGAGCTGCTCCCACCCCCTTTGTTCATTTGAATTGCCATGAGCACAAGCAGGGAGGAATTCAGCTAATATGGATTTCTCCCTGTGAAGTGTTCTAAAGGGAGGCTGGCTGCTTCCCAGGTGGGTAGCTCTCAGATATTTGTCTGCATTGCATGTCCCAACTTTGGGGACTCAGAATTAAGAGTAGGGACCACACTAAACACAGAGTGCCTTGTCGGGGCAGTGTGGCTTCCACATGTATCTGCAGATATATGCAACCAAATCTCTGTCTTTCCACATAGCTAGACATGTTTGTTGCTTGATATTTAGTTGATGAGAGGGTTAAACTGGGCGGTAAATTAGTTCCCAGGCCCTGAATAATAATGTTGATAATTTTGTATAAATAATGATTGAGCTGCTCCCACCCCCTTTGTTCATTTGAATTGCCATGAGCACAAGCAGGGAGGAATTCAGCTAATATGGATTTCTCCCTGTGAAGTGTTCTAAAGGGAGGCTGGCTGCTTCCCAGGTGAGTAGCTCTCAGATATTTGTCTGCATTGCATGTCCCAACTTTGGGGACTCAGAATTAAGAGTAGGGACCACACTAAACACAGAGTGCCTTGTCGGGGCAGTGTGGCTTCCACATGTATCTGCAGATATATGCAACCAAATCTCTGTCTTTCCACATAGCTAGACATGTTTGTTGCTTGATATTTAGTTGATGAGAGGGTTAAACTGGGCGGTAAATTAGTTCCCAGGCCCTGAATAATAATGTTGATAATTTTGTATAAATAGTGATTGAGCTGCTCCCACCCCCCTTTGGTAATTTTGGTAATACCTGCAATTGCATGCCCCTTCCTTGTGGTGGGGCCAACCATGGGCGCAGCTCACTCTACAGTTTATGGAGGGAAACACGGTTAAGTTGGGTGAGCTCGAATAGCTCAACGTCATGCATGCGATCGATGTTCAAACGTGTGTGATGCAACCTGGAATCTGCCATGCTGATGCATAGCAAGCATGCTGTGTAGCTGCAAACGCTCATACTCTTCCACGTACTCAGCATACATCATCTCCGATCTCAACAGCTAACTTTCTCCTACAAAACGACCCCGTAAGTTGAACGTAAACAAACTTGTTTTTTTGGCCGTGTTCTAATCAACAATCAGGCTCTGAATCATGCGCAAGCCCATACCAATAACGCAACTTTCCCGGCATAGCAACATTTTCACGAAAAATATACGACCATCGAAAGTGCGTATTCTCGTTAACGTAAACGCTTATACGCATGAAAAAAGTAACGAAAATCCCGAAAAGGCATGCAAAAACTCACAAAACTTACACAAACACATGCGAAAGTGCATGTGAAAGAGGCTTTGAATCAGCCCCTATAGTTTCTACTGGCTTGGCACTTAATGGTAGGAGAAGCAAACCCGTATAAGCTACGGACTTGGCATTTAAACGGTTAACTAATGCTCAAAAAGCGTTCCACGCAATCCAATCTATGGACACATGGGTTGAATTTGTCTTTGTATTTGAACCAATCATGCAAAAGAAATAGACCAAAGCTTCTAGAGTTGTCACATTTGGTATCCTGACCCAGCTGACTAGGTGTCACGTTTGCAAAGATAAGACGAGTATGTAATAATACACAAAGAAGGTCTGTAAATAACCTTGCTTATAGTAAGAACTAAGCGAGGCAACAACAACACTACAGCTATACTAACAACCAAACACTACAGCAAACTATAAACAGGACAATCTACATGTAAATCACTGCAACTGGGAATAATAACAATATATACAAGGCATGCAAAAGATAACAAGTGTTCAGGGCTCTGCAGCAAGTAGGGCAAACGGATACAGGGATGAGTAATGGAGGTTATGGAGAACCGGAGGATGACTACACTGGCAAGGCAGTAGAGTAGCAGGATGGGACTGGTCCTGAGGACCAGGATGACGGCAGTAGCTGGAAGGATGGAATGAAGCCTTTATAAGAGATTATCTGCTTCCGTATCTCTGTCTTCCATGTTCCCCTTCCTTTGTAACTTTAACTGTAGTTATCTGTACTGTTTTCTTTTTGCACTGTGTATATGCCGAAAAGAATTCCTTGTTCATCTCACGATGTACTTGGCAAACAATAAAATTGAATTGAATTGAAGCCAGAGGATCAGAATAACAGCAGGATCAGGACTGTGCAAAAGGCGGAAACATGGGAGTTGGTCTGGAAGCTGCGGTAGTGAACCACTCCTTGTCCGCAGAGCCTATTTAGGTATCCTTGATTGGCCTCGGGGGAGCCAATTACCCTCCCTGGAATTGCCCACCCTGGAAGAAGCCAACAGAGCCACTTGCTGTTGAGGCTGAGAAGATTCAGTCTGGAGAATCAGGTGAGACAGTGCCACCAGCAGTACTGCTGCCAGGATCCCCGATTTGGACTGACCGTAGGTAAAGCACTGAGTAACCCCACTAAAGATCGACCATCCTGTATCCAATCGAAGGCGCTCGCTCTAGAAGTTTATGCTTTTACCTCCAGTCCCCTAGCACAATAGAGACCCAGCATTTTAACTGATCTGTACAAATGACCAGCACTCCGTTCTATAATTCCACCAAGTGTATCATAGAAAGACAAATGTGGTATGAAACATCCATCACAAAGTGTCCAAAGTCCATATTAGGTCAAATGGTAAGCACTGTCCTGAATTCCAACGTTTCGGGGGAGCAGCCCCTTCATCAGGGACAAGCAAACAGACATGTGCCAAGAAGGAGGTCCTTATAAACATTGTAGTCAGGAATTCCCGCCTCAGGAAAAAAAAAAAAATCTTTTTTTCTTTTCTTTCCCTCAAAACGAGCATCGTCATGATCAAAATAACAATGCTGAAGAAGTCACTACGAGTTTATACTCAAAGCCGACAGATAGAAACACCTTATTACGGTATGACAGCGCCCACCCTAGACCACTGGTCAACAGCTTGCCCATCTCCCAATTCCTAAGGGTCTATAGAATCAACTCTAACCCTGATGAACGTACTGCACAGCTCCACCATATGTTTGTAAAATTTCAATCTCAGGGGTATCCCGAATCTGTACTTATTCAAGCCCAGGCGAGCAAGAGAAATATGGGCTTGTGACAGAAGGGCTAAACAAAAAGAGGAACGTGTGCCCCTTATGCTGACATTTAACCTAGCTGCCCCACCATAGAACACACGATTAACAAACACAGATGTATTCTCGGCTCGGACATCACACTTTGCCCAGTGATCAAGAGGCCATTTCTAAAGATTTTCAAGCGCAATAGGAATCTGAGAGACTCATTAGTGAAAGCGGATCCGGTGGAGAAATACCTAAAGAAACCTGTTCAACTTACCACCCGCACGGGCTGTTTTAGATGCAACAGCTGCAATGTGTGCAATTCTTTAATTCTTGGCTCTGAATTCACTCACCCCCACACTGGCCAACGTTTCAAAATCCGAGGCGTGTTTTCATGCCTTACTGAGTACTGTGTTTACTTACTTAAATGCCCGTGCGGCCTTGTCTATGTTGGCAAACTGATTGGACCGTTTAAAAAACGTTTCCAGCAACACCGGAGTGATATCCGGGTCAGTATCAATAAACACACGAACGGTGAGAACTTAGACTATGAGAAACCGGTGGCCATTCACTTTGTACAGCATAACCATCAAATACATGAACAAAGGGGTATGGTCATCGACCACATCGAGAGACCACGGCGGGGTGGTGACCCCGCCATCGGATACTGCTCCAAAGAGAGAATGTTTGGATACATAAATTGGATACGGTTCACCCGAGGGGTCTAAACACCTCCTATTCTAAGTATGTCTCACACCCTGCTTCGGAAATAGTCATTACACTTGGGTTATGTCCAGCAGAGGGCGAACTTTCTGCAGAGATGACTAGAAAAAAAGGAAGCTCCTCCCTGGCCCATAAATACCTGGGACCCCCCACACATCCCCCAGTTTAGTCTCTGCAAAAGGCGAGCAAGCAGAAGATGACGTCTCCTCCTTGCACAGGGGGATTTCAGGTAGCCGGGATGACTCCCGGCCCTCTATTTTTTTCTATTTCCGCCCGGATCCCTCCTTTGATAAAAAACCCCATGCCTCCTAGCCTAGACGGCTGGTCCGGGTGAGGGTAGAATGGCACCTTAGGTGCTTAGGAGCCAATGCTCCACCGTGAGACCCTATATTAGAGGGTAGGCGGTTAACCGGGTTGGTGACCCAGGTTTGGGATGCCCTGTCCGTTCCCCCTTTTTAGCTACTGCTATAGTTGGGGTTCCCTCCCTCACTTTATTCCCTGTGAATGGGGGGGGGGGGGGGGGGCTGTGACTTCCCTTACCCGTTTGTCTGGGACATCGGGAAGTAAGAGTGTTTGCGTGTGTATGTGTTTTACTGTGTTTAAACTGTATTGGTAGCGATGTGGCAGCATCTGGAAGTAATCCCTCCACGAGCACTGCCAGAGCTGGCCGCACTGTCATGGCGGCTGGTGCGGTGGCTGAGGGAAGCTTCTCCCTCTCCTTGCTGTGAGGAGAAGGGGGCGGGGCCGGGCGCGCTGGCGGCGGCCGCCCCTTTCCTTCAGGCGCTCTCTGTGGCATGGCTGGTAGGGGGCGGGGCCGGGCGCTTCTCGCGCCGGCGGCCCGCCTGACTCCGTTCTCGGGCGCCCTTGGCATCTCGGGCGCCCTCTGCTCGGTTCCTTACTAGGAAGGGGGCGGGGCCAGGCACCTCTCGCGCCGGCGGCGGCCCGCCCCACTCTGCTCTCGGGCGCCCTTGGCGGTGCCCGGTTCTTAACAGGGGAGGGAGCGGGGCCGGGCGCTCTTCGCGACGGCAGCGGCCCGCCCCGCTCTGCTCTCGGGCGCACTCTGAGGCGCCCTGTGCTTTGTCTGGTAGGGGGCGGGGCCGGGCGCTCCTCGCGGCGGCCCGCCCCACTCTGCTCTCGGGTGCCCTCGGCGGCGCCCGGTTCTTGACAGGGGAGGGAGCGGGGCCGGGCGCTCCTCGCGACGGCAGCGGCCCGCCCCGCTCTGCTCTCGGGCACACTCTGAGGCGCCCTGTGCTTTGTCTGGTAGGGGGCGGGGCCAGGCGCTTCTCGCGCTGGCCCGCTCCGCTCTGTTCTCGGGCGCACTGTACAAGCGCCCGGTGTCTTGACTGGTAGGGGGCGGGGCCGGGCGCCCCTCGCGCCGGCCCGCCCCGCTCTGTTCTCGGGCACACTTTGAGGCGCCCGGGAGCTTGACTGGTAGGGGGCGGGGCCGGGCGCTCCTCGCGCCGGCCCGTCCCGCTCTGTTCTCGGGCGCACTCTTAGGCGCCCGGTGTCTTGACTGATAAGGGGGCGCGGTGCGGGATCCGTTCCGGCCCGCTCTTCTTCCTGGCCGTCAAACTGAGGAGGATTGCATCTCCTGCGCATGGCTGGTGGTGAGTGCCCTGCGGGGCTTTGCTTGCTTTGTTTCTGTTTTTTTTTTTTTTTTCTCATCTTGGGCCTGGTATACTCTGGGTTCTTTTTGTCCCTTCTTCTGTTTACTGGGGCCAACATCTATATGTCTTTGGCCTTTTTCTACTTGTTAGCATGACATGTCAGGCCTTGATGCATTGTTTTTAGTATTTATATATATTTATATGTATTTATATGCCACGTTCTGTTTGCATGTATGTGTGCTTGTCTTGCTACCTTAATTATGGGGGCCCCCTCCTTGTCATGGTGTCCTGGGGTCCCTTGGGCCTGCAAATCCTCCCACTACCGGACTTAAAGGGCATCCCGGGTTGCTTCTAGCGTAATTCCCGCTGGTCGTTGCGACTACCATTCCAATCACCATTTGGAGGCTCCCCTGATCCGGGCTCTGGCTCCCGGCAATGTGTGGGTTGGGGGGGTATCCCTTGTTGGGATACTGTGCTGGTGCATGCTATTTTTTTCAGTAGGCCTTATCATGGCGGTTGGGGGCGCGGACGCCTGGGTTAGTGCCGACGGCCTCATCGCCTACTTCACCTCAAATTATTCGTACCCCATGTGACTTGTCACTAGCGGGGAGTCGCAATCTGATGTTTGTGCTGGATTGGCCAACATCGAGATATTGTTTCTAGCTCTGTGGCCAAGCATGTGCACGGCCCAGCGGTTAGAGCATATGTTTATTGAACTTTATTCCCCAGCGGTGCAGGCTCTAATCCATATATATTTATATATATATATATATATATATATATATATATATATATATATATATATATATATATATATATTTTATGGCCTCGACTAAGTGAAGCCATCCGTCACTGGTAGTGCCGGTTATTGATGTTCATGATTCCCTTGACTGGTCTGTTTATTTTCCGCTTGCGGAAGGACCTGTTTTCGGAATCTGAGGATCAGCAGTTTGGGATGCTGATGCCGGGCAGGGGCTTGGGGATGCTTTGGTTATCCCCAAGTTCCTGGGCCATTTATTTGAGGTGCTGGCTATTCCTACTCCGGCGAAGTCCCCTCCGCGGAAGGGAAAATAATTTTTTTCTTGAGACCTCTAAGCCTCATCTGGGTGCCCAACTCAGCTTCATTCTAATATGTGATTATTGCGGTCCGGCAGGGATCTAGCCGGCTTCTTGGTTTCCCTCTGGAACGGGATAGAAGGTATCCCTGTACGGTGATCGAGGTAAAACGCTGGTCATCTCCTCCCTAGGTTGATGCGTCTGGTACTGGGATTGCACAACGCACCTGCGGTGCACTCTCTAGACGCCTCCACGATTGAGGATCTTGAGGACCGTCGTGGTTATCTGCTGGCTGGACGAGTCCATGCTGGCGTGGGTTCTGCCTTGCGGCCTGTTTATATTTCTGTACACATGGTTGTGGTTGTCAGGTCTATGCTTTGGGGCCAGTTGCGGGGTCCCAGCTGGACCCAGCCGGCGCTGATTTGGCAGCGTTTAGGCGGCATGTATAGTTCCTGTCCATGGTCTTGTTTGTTTGACACTATATGTCTGTATGGCGGAGCCTCAGCTTCGCTTGTGACTATATGACGCTCTGTCTGGTTGCGCCGGTGGCGGCTAACATTGGCTACCCTTCGGGGTATGCGGCTTTGGAGTCATATTGGACTCTGTTGCGTAAGGAGGCAGGCTTCCGCCACGCTAGAAGTGACGTTGCTCCTTCGAGGGGCAGGCTCCCCTATTCTTTCCTTTCATGGTGCCAGAACTGGCAGAGGTGCTGCCTTCTCTATCTTCAGGGGTGATTCCTCTGTTCTCGGGTTTCCTCGGTCTCCCGGGCCGTGCAGGGGTCGGTGCTATTGTTTCAGCCCTTGTGGTTCTCTAACGGGATGGATCCTTCAGAACCATTCTGGTTTTTGAGGCCTTCTACAGGTTCATCAGAACCCAGAAGTTCTGCATGGAGACTCTGCGCTCAGTCGTCAATTCCCTTCATCTGGGGGATTTCGTGACGTTTATGGCCATCAAGGTTATTTGCCTTTATGTATCTACCTACCCTGCTCGCCAGAGATTTCTCAGGTTTGGGGTGGAAGATCGGCGGTTTCACTTGTGGCCCCCACCTTTCTGGTTGCCTTCGGTGCCAAGGGTGTTCATCAAGGGGCTGGCGGGCATGATGGCCCTTATCAGCCCAGGGCGTTTACAGTGGGCTGTATCTGGATGGCCTACTCATTACAGCATCTTTTCTTTGCTGGGGGGCGATGGCCTCCAGGGTAGTTACGTCGCTGGAAAAGTTTGGAGGGGTGATGATCCACCCCAAGTTCTATGGCATGGATCTGGTTCCGGTCAGGCCGGAGGGTTCCTTCTTCACCCTATGGTGCAGAGGTTCTTTGGACCTGATATTTGTTCTCCTGGACAATCCTCACATTTCTTTCTGGCTTGGGAAGTATCTGGCGGGATTGATGGTGACTTTCCTTTTAGACAGTCCCTTTTGCTCCTTTTTTGGCCCCTTGTTGGGAGCCGGTTTCCTCGCATGTCAGCCTGTCGGGCTGGGGAGGTTTCTGGATGGATTTTCAGTTCTAGGGGCTGGGGAGTCTTCGGGAGACTCATGCTCCCATCTCTGTTTTTGGAGTTCAGAGCTATTTGTGTGATACTTTCATGCTGTTTGCATCATTTACAGGTTTTGCCGGTTCGGGTTCCTTGGGACGATTGAACCGCGGTCGCTTTCGTCGATCACCAAGGAGGGTCTCGCAGCAGGAGTGCCCTCAGGGAAGCTTCGCTGACCCTTGTTGGGTGGAGAGCGATGTTCCATGCATTTCAGCTGCGTTCTCTCTGGGCGTGGATATCACGGAGGCGGATTCCTTGGGCAGGGGACCCTCTCAGTGTGGGAATTGTTCTTTCTTCTGCAAGGTGTTCCGGTCCTCACAAGTGGTAGATTCCGGAGGTGGTTTTCTTTGCCTCATGTTGCTATCACTAGCTCCCAACGTTTGGTTTTCGGTCTCAGGTTCCTTTGCCTCCGGCAGTGGTCACCATATCTTTTGCCTGGAGGGGTCTGGGGTTCCTGTACCTGTTTCCGCCAAGGTGGCGCGCTAGCTGGCTCCTGAGGGTGCGTCAGCAATGTTAGTGGCTCCAGGGTGGCCAAGATAGGCTTGGTTCTGTAGTTGCATACGCTGGCTTGGCGGTGTGGCTGCTGTAACATCCTCCATTTTCTTGTGGAGTTTGTCTGATGTTGTGCTTCAGACCCTTGTTTGGGCTAGGAAGTGGTCTTCCTTTAACTTTTCTACAGGACTTGCGGTCCTATATTGATGAGTGTGAGGCTAGGGCCTTGCGTCGCAAGGTGTTTTTTGTTCACCAGGTTTTTGGGCTTCCGTCGGTACGGTCTGGGGCTCCAGCTTAAGTGCTTTGCTGGGGCAGGCCTCTGTCCTGGTGGTCTCCTTCTAGGGACCTCTGTCCTATAACAGCCTTGCGTCTGTTTGGGATTTGTGTTTTGCCTACACTACAGATTTCCTTTTGGTGGCTAGTTCCTCTGTTCGCTGTGTTTCCATCCCTTTTGGGATGTGGTTCTTCTTCCTTTGGTCTAGCTTGAAGAGGAGAGGGCCCTTCTGGGGGTCCTGTTTTCGTTCCATTTCTTGGCTACTTCCCTTTTTTGTAGGAAGGAAGTCTTGTTTGTGGTACCCTCTGGCCCCTGACGGGTTTGGCATCGTCAAGGCTACCATTTTTAATGGATATGTCTGGTCCTTGTGTGGGCTTAGTTTGCTAAGGGGAGGTTTCCCCCTTTTCAGTTTAGCGGAATAAGTGGTGCGACTGCTACTTGGTCTTCTGTTCATACCTTTTACAAGTCTTTGTAAGGTTGCTGTGCGGACCTTAGTGGATGATGTTTTTGGCCGTAAAGTTATTCAAACGGCAGGGGTTTTCATTGGTGCATTTTTGCCTATTAGGATCCCCACCCTTTTTGGACACTGCTGTTGGATGTCCCAAGTGTAATGACTATTTCCGAAGCAGGGTGTGAGACATACTTAGAATAATACCATTTTGTGAATACTCACCTTGTAAAATGGGTATTATAAGTATGTCTCACACCCTGCTTCGCCCCGCCCTGAGTTGTATTTTGGATCCTCTTTGGTGTTACTGTTTTCTTGTAGTTTTTATTGGCTCTTCCTGGTCCCCTTACTGCTTTTCTATACTGGGGGATGTGTGGGGGGTCCCAGGTATTTATGGGCCAGGGAGGAGCTTCCTTTTTTTCTAGTCATCTCTGCAGAAAGTTCGCCCTCTGCTGGACATAACCCAAGTGTAATGACTATTTCCGAAGCAGGGTGTGAGACATACTTATAATACCCATTTTACAAGGTGAGTATTCACAAAATGGTATTTTTGCTTTACGTGCTTCCTACCTGAACGTTAAAAGTTGTCCCTCTATTCTTGGTGTGCCACACACCCCGCTTCACCTTTAATATTCTTCACTTATTGGGTTAACTCACCGCCAGGTGACGCTGTGCAGAGAGGAAGTCTTGTAACGAGCCCCCTTCCGGCCTATATATACCTGGTACCTCTCTGCTTGACGACAAGACAGAAGATTGAAGTCTCCTGCTTACAGGTAGCCGGGGTCTTACCCCGGCACCCCCTTTTGGTATATTTTTGCCCGGTTTTGATTGTTTATACCTTTATGGTGGATTGGAAGCCTCCCAGCCTAGGCTGCTCACTGGGCAATTGGTAGACGGCACTATAGGTGCCTAGGAGCTTATCTCCTCCGCTCGACCCCCTCTTTTGGGGGCAATGCGGCTATCCGGCATGGTGATCCGGAAATGGGATGCCCCTGTCCCGAGGGTCCCCTTAGCCCCTTACTCTCCCGTTACGGTCCCTTCTCCCTTCACTATGGGGAGGGGGGGGGTTAGAGGGTTGTGTATTGTGTGTGTGTATTTCACTGTATGACATGTGTGTTTTACTTTCATGCACTTAGCAGACTACACCGCAAGTGTGCACTCGGTCTGATTGTTCCTCTTATTTTTCCTCTTAAAAGGACTTTCCTTGGTCTTGCAGATAAGTACTGGCCGGCTTGGCCAGCGTCTAGGTCTGCTTTAGGGGGAAGCTGGGGCTTGGCCACGCTGATTGCAGGCTGGCTTGCTGCCTGAGCCTTTGCTATAGCAGCCTCCCTCCCCCCTCCCCCGTTGGTCTTTCCTTCCGTCCCTCCTCCTCCCCCCCTCCTCCTGCCTTTGTGTTGACCGGCCCCAGCCTCACTTCCTTCCTTCCTGGCTTAAAGGAAGTCACGTGGGGGGGGGGGGGGGGGGGGGGCTCGCTGCCACACATTGTTTGGTTTACCTCTTGCTGCTGCTGCTGGCTGCTGCGTCGTCCATACTATTGCTGCGGCCGCCCTCGGTTCCTTGCAGGTAAGCGGCCCCACCTTGTGTGGGGCCGTTGAGTGTCTTTTTAAAAACTATATTGTTTATAGTGTTTTTAGACATGGGGGGGAGAGATCTATAAGGGGATTCATCATGATTGAGGGCAAGGGTTTTTCCTTTGTTTATTTAAAGGCACCTTGGTGCCATGCATTAGTATGTTTGCATGTTGCCACATGTTTGGGGATCTGACTGTTGTTTTTTTCTTCCCCTACAGATCCCGGGAACCCCTGATTAAAACGGCCTCCCGGCTCTATATTACTTGGCTAGTCTTTCTTTTTTAAAAAGGAAAGGAAAATTGGGATATATATATATATATATATATATATATATATATATATATATATATCAAAAAAAAAAAAAAAAAAAAAATATATATATATATATATATATATATATATATATTCTATATTTATATATAGATTATAATCTTTTTGAATTAAATCCTCCCAAAAAAAAACAATAAATAAAAAAAATTCCGGGACATTTACAATAAGGGGGCATCCCGGGTCGGCTTATGCCTTAAATCCCAAAAGAATTGCGAATACCATAAATCACCATATGGAGGCTTCCGTTATTACCGGAAATTGTTCTTCTGGGCCATCTAGGGGGTGCGCAAGATGTGGGACTCCGCTCCCAGATGATGATGTCTTTGAATGCATTCCTTGTGCAAGGCAGAGTATTGCGCGTCAGTCCGTCGCTGCGGCTGCTGGCCCGTCGCATCTTCCATCATCTCCTACCTCTCCCTCCCTGTTCCGGACCCCGCATGACACAGTCAAGAGTGGGGATTCGCAATCCGAGGTGGCGGCGCGATTGGCCAGCCTCCGGAAAATAGTGCCCGTTAAAGCAGGGTCAAAGCCACTGCAAAACGGAAGCACCTGACTCCGATACCTTCGGCTTCACAGGTATATGAGCCTGTGGAATGGTCCGATGGCTCCCCGGACGAGGGAGAAATCCTGTTGGAGTCAGATGAGCCTGCAGATCAGCTTGAGGCTGATGCTATTGGCGATTGGTCGGCGGGTGTTTCCCTTGACACCCCCTCCATTCTGGCTCAGATGTTTGAAATTCTGAATTTAGATCCGCCTGAGGCTGTCACCCGGCCAAAGGGCCAGTTGTTTAAAGAGCCTCAGCTGCGTTGGGTTTTTCCCAGACAACACCACTTTGAGAGGGTGGTCCTTAAGGAATGGGAACATCCCACGTGGTTATCTGGAATCCCTTCCAGTTGGGAAAAGCGTTATCCTTTTCCGCTAGAATTGGTGAAGCTCTGGTCCGTCCCTCCTGATGTCGATACCCCTGTGCTAGGGCTCTCCAGCACGGCTATGGTACAGTCTGCTGAGACCACTGTCCCTAAAGATGGGGAGGATCGTTGGATTGACCAGTACGCTCGCCATGGTTTTATTTATGCTGGGTCAACGATGCACCCGGTGTGTGCTTCGGCCCTTCTTCTATTGGCGGTTAGGTCTGTAATTCAGGAGCTGTATGAAGATCTATATCCCACTTGCAAAGAGTTTACTGCGCTCAAGCAGTGTGAATCTTTTGTTTCCTATGTTCTATCCGCTCAGGACGATGCGCTGGCTATGAGTAGCAAGACAGCTGCAATGCTGGTGGCTATTCGTCGGTCAGTATGGCTGCGTCAGTGGTCGGCGGACTCAGCTTCTAAATGGGTGCTCACAGCTCTTCCCTTTTTGGGCTTGCGTCTGTTTGGTGAGAAAATTGATTCAGTCGCAAAGGGTGGTAAGATGCCACAACGCAAGAGGCCTCGTCGTCCATTTAAGGGGGCAAGTGCTGGTAGGCCTTCTTTTCGGGGATACAGAGCGGGTAGGGGGGCTTGCTTTCCCGCTACCAGAGGTGCAGGTTGGACTCGGGGGAGGGGCCATGGCCGTCCCGCTCAGTCCTGGGGCACCAAGCCCAAGCCTGCTGGTAAACCCGCTCAGCAATGAGGGGCTGCCCTCACCCGTGCGGGTGGGGGGACGATTACGACACTTCTCCCAGGTTTGGGACCAGGAGATTCCGGACAGATGTATCTGGGAGGTAGTGTCGTCCGGTTACAAACTGGAATTCGACTCTCGCCCTCCTTCACGGTTCTTTCGGTCTCGGGTGCCCATCGATCCTTTGGCCGCACAGGGGCTCCTGGCGTCGGTAAAGAATCTGTTAGAGATGGCGGTCATCCGGCCGGTACCGTGCTTAGAGATGGGCCTCGGGTTTTATTCCAATCTTTTCGCAGTCCCCAAGAAAGACGGGTCAGTCCGTCCCGTCCTGGACCTGAAATTACTCAACAGGTTCATCCGTGTTCGGAAGTTTCGCATGGAAACCTTGCGTACGGCCGTCGGTTCCCTTCGGCAAGGGGACTTCATGACGTCCATAGACATCAAGGATGCTTATCTTCATATTTCCATCTGCCACGCTCATCAACGTTTTCTTCGATTCGTGATGGAAAATCTGCATTATCAATTCGTGGCACTTCCGTTTGGCCTTACCTCAGCTCCAAGAGTGTTCACCAAGGTGCTGGCAGGGGTCATGGCCATTTTCAGATCTCGGGGCATTCGTGTCGTACCTTTTTTGGACGACCTTCTCATCATGGCTCCGTCGCTCAATCAATCGGAGACAGACACCAGGTTGGTGGTCTCCACGCTGGAAAGCTTTGGTTGGGTGATCAACTTCCCCAAGTCCTCCCTCGCTCCGGCCAGGGTGGTGTTCTTTCTGGGGATGCAGTTGGACTCAACACAGAGTGTTTCTCCCCCAGTCCAAAATTCATCTGATCCAGGAGTTGGCTCGGGTCCTACTTTCCAATCCTCGGCCATCCATCCGTCTGGGGATGAGGCTGATAGGGTTGATGGTCGCCTCTTTCGAGGCAGTTCCTTTTGCTCAATTTCACACGAGGACGCTTCAGCTTTGTCTGTTGGCGTCCTGGGACCGGCAGCCTCGGTCGCTGGATCAGCCCTTCCAGTTGTCCTCCCGGGTCCGGCAGTCCCTCCAGTGGTGGTTGGTCTCGACCAATCTTGTGAAGGGCAGGTCTTTCCTGACCCCGCTTTGGGAAATTGTCACCACGGACGCCAGTCTGTCGGGTTGGGGCGGATTTTGGAAGGAGCTGCAGTCCCAGGGGCAGTGGGGACCTCAAGAGGCCCACTTACCCATCAATGTTCTGGAACTGAGAGCCATCCGTCGGGTGCTTGCTCTCCTGACTCAGCACGTTCTGGGCCTTCCGGTCCAGGTGCGTTCAGACAATCGAACAGCGGTTGCTTACATCAATCATCAGGGAGGGACTCGCAGTCTGAGTGCTCTCAGAGAGGTGTCCCTGATCCTGACCTGGGCAGAGGCCCATGTTCCTTGTCTCTCGGCGGTATACATTCCAGGAGTGGAGAACCAGGAAGCGGACCGGTTGAGCAGGGGCTCTCCCCGTCTGGGAGAATGGGCTCTCCATCCTCGGGTGTTTCGCTCACTGTGTCTCCGATGGGGGACACCAGAGGTGGACCTGTTTGCCTCTCGTCTTGCCTCCCGAACTTCGTGTCGCTCTCCCAGGATCCTCTGGCTCTGGCAGTGGACGCCATGTCCCTGAGCTGGGGGGATCTGGGATTTCTATACCTGTTTCCTCCGATACCCATGCTGGGCAGGGTGCTTCGGAAGTTGGCTCTGGAAAAGGTGTCCGCCGTTCTCGTGGCCAAGGCGAGTGTGGTTCGCAGACATCGTTCGGCTGGCAGTGGACCAGTTCGCCCTGCCTCTTCGGCCCGATCTGCTCACTCAGGGTTGGTTGTGTTACCCCAATTTACCAGCACTGGGTTTGACGGCCTGGCTGCTGAAACCTCCATCTTGAAGGAGGAGGGTCTTTCTGACTCAGTCGTTAAGACTCTGATCAGTGCCCGGAAGAGGTCTTCTTCGATCATCTACTATAGGACTTGGAAAGCCTACATCACTTGGTGTGAGATGAGATCTTTTCCTTATAGGGTCTTTTCGGTCTCCAGGATTCTGGAGTTTTTACAATCTGGGCTGACTCTGGTCTTCAGCTAAGTTCGTTGAAAGGGCAAGTTTCTGCCTTATCTATCTTTTTTCAGAAGCGTGTTGCGCTTCAGCCTTTGGTAGCGATCAATTCGGTCCGGCGTGTCTCGGAGTTGGCGGCCTTGTCTATCCAGGCGCCTTACTTCGAGAGGCATCAGGATAAAGTGGTCTTTCGGTTCAAGCCAGACTTTCTTCCTAAGGTTGTTTCTGCTTTTCATTTGAACCAAGATATTGTTCTTCCCTCCTTGTGTCCTAATCCTAAGAATGACAAAGAGAGGGTTTTGCATTGTTTGGATGTAGTACGTTGTGTTAAGTACTACTTGATTATCACGTCTCCTTTTCGTAAGACGGATTCCTTTTTTGTTGTGCCCTATGGGCCTAAGAAGGGTTTGGCACCAGCCAAATCTGCCATTAGCAAGTGGATACGTCAGGCCGTTACTGCGGCCTATTCTGCTAAGGGGAAAGTTCCCCCTTTTCGTATCACTGCTCATTCTACTCGCGCCATTGGGGCGTCTTGGGCATTTCAGCACCAAGCTTCTGTTGAACAAGTTTGTAAGGCCGCCACTTGGTCTTCTGTTCATACTTTTTCTAAATTTTACAAGGTTGATGTGCGAGCCTCAGCGGATGCTGTTTTTGGCCGCAAAGTTCTGCAGACTGCAGTCATTTAAGTTATGCTTCACCTGGCCTTGAGTTGCCCATCCCTTGTGGACACTGCTTTTGGATGTCTCAATAAGTGAAGAATATTAAAGGTGAAGCGGGGTGTGTGGCACACCAAGAATAATACCATTTTGTGAGTACTCACCTGAAAAATGGATATTGTTGGTGTGCCACACACCCCGCTTCACTCCCACCCTTTTCGGTATTCCGAATCCTTTATATGGTGAAGCTTTTATTTATATTGATTTATTTTGAGGTTACCGTTAATTTACTGGTACCTTGTCTTTCTGCTTTTTAATATACTGGTGATAAATGGGAGGTACCAGGTATATATAGGCCGGAAGGGGGCTCGTTACAAGACTTCCTCTCTGCACAGCGTCACCTGGCGGTGAGTTAACCCAATAAGTGAAGAATATTAAAGGTGAAGCGGGGTTTGTGGCACACCAACAATATCCATTTTTCAGGTGAGTACTCACAAAATGGTATTTTTGAATGTTCCTACCTGTTGTCAAATGCTGTCTTTCTATTTGAATTTTTTCCATACCATGTCCAGGGAACGGCACTACCAATCCGCTGAATACCCTCCATCTGTCCCCGTTTCCCTGTACCACCTAGATCCCCGCTCCGTGTCCTTTTCCCCTTCCCCCTCCTCTTTCCTTTGTCCCCCCTTTTCTTCCCCCTTTTCCTTCCTCTTTCCCACTCTTCTCCGTTCTCCCTTTCCCCCCTCCGGTTACTCTCATTCTCTCTTCTTCTGTGCTCTGCTTCTCTCCTCTCCTGTGCTTACCTGCCATCTGAACACCATTTCCCCTGGACTCCTCTCCTGTGATTCCTCTCTTCCTTCCCTCGGGATCTTGGGTCCCCCCATGCCTCCTAATGTCTTCCCTGCATCCCCTGTCCTAAATGGCGGTCCCCCTGTTATTTCTGCCTGGCACCCCCCTCATCTCCCCACCTAGTTTCCCTCCTGGTATTCACTGTTCGCCTTCTACTTTTTAAATGTATTGCTTATGTATATGCGCCCATGAGCTTTTGCTCCCACTGCCTCCGGGGAGCGCCCGCAACATGTGGGGCACAGCTTGGCATACCTGCAGGCCCTGTACTGGAGCCTGTGACCGCCGTGATCAGCGCCGCCTGTCACAATGTACCCTGTGAATGCGGGTGCCGCTGCCCAATGGGAGCACGGCGGCCGTTACGTCACGGGTTGCCGGGCAGACTTTGCCGCCCGGCTGCTCTCTCTCCTTGGCCCGCTTACAGGCAGGGACATTGCCGCTCGCTCATGCAGCGAGCGGTGGTTGGCAGTGGAGGGGCTCCCGCTGTTCAGGGCCCCTTACGGGTGCAGGCAAGTTGTTACTTCTTCAGCATTGTTATATGTCACACACCCCGCTTCAGATAGTCATTGCACTTGGGTTATACTGACCTGTAGATGGGGATCTTGCAGAGATGTCAATAAAAAAAGGATTGCCCTCCCAGTCCATAAATACCTGGTACCTCCCACTCATTCCCCAGTCTTTCATCTCTGCAGACGGCGAGCAAGTCAGAAGATGGATGTCTCCTCCTTGCAAGGTAGCCGGGGTGACTCCCGGCCCTCTATCTGATCTATTTCTGCCCGGATCCCTTTACTTTATTGTACTTGCCTCCCAGCCTAGGCTGCTGGTCCGGGCAAAGGTAGATGGCACCCTTGGTGCTTAGGAGCTACACTCCTCCGTGAGACCCAATAACAAGGGGTAGGTGGTTAACCGGGTTGGTGATCCCGGTTTGGGATGCCCCGTCCCTTGGCCCTTCCACTCTAGCGTGGTTTCCCCATCTCCTGGATTCCCTTAGAGTGGGGGGGGGGGGGGCCCTGTCCCTTGATGTTTGTCACATTGAAGTTACTTTATTGTGTGTGTGTGTGTGTGTGTGTGTGTTTTTCACTGTCATGCGTTTTACTTAGCCTCTGTAGCCTGCCATGGCGGCGGGGTGCTTCTTCCCCTCAGTCGCGGGGGCGGGGCCGGGCATTCGCGCGATCGCCTACGGCCCGCCCCCGTGCTGCTGGCATTGCTGTTCAGGTCCCGGCTTCTGGCCGGGTGCAAACCGCGCCGGCCCGCCCTCCTTCTTCCTCTGCTTACGCGCCTTCCTCCCCTTCGGTGTGCGTGTTAGGCCTTGGTCGGTGAGTGGCCTGCGGCCCCATTAGCTTTCTTAGATATGTCTGCATATATCCATGCTCCTTATTGGGGCTGCTGGCAATGCTTGTTTATTAACCCCTTTGGACATGTCACTGAGGTCTGATTGCTGTGTCTGTTTGTGTGTTCCAGGTGGACCATTGTCCTATTAAGAGGGGGCTCTCCCGGTCCTAGGGTCCCTGGTTAAATTTAGGGGTCTGTAAATCCCTCCCACGCGGGACTTAAAGGGGCATCCCAGGTTGCATTATTGCGTAATTCCCTCTGGGCATTGTGCCTAAATATAAAAAATCACCATATGGAGGCTTCCCCGGATACTGGGCTTGTGCCCCCCTCTGGGTAATCCAGGCTGTGTTTGGGGTGTGGGATATCCCTTGCGGGGGATGATGTATTTCTTTGTGTACCCTGTGCGCAGCGGTCTATTGCGCGGCAGTCTGGATCTCAGGCGTCTGGTTCTGCTCCGCCAGTCTCCTCTCCGTCTCCCCCTCGCTTGATACGTACCCCATGTGATGCGGTCATGGGTGGGGAGTCGCAATCTGAGGTGTGTGCCAGATTGGCCAATCTTGAAAAAATGTTTTCCAGTGCTGTTGCCAAAAAGGCCACGGCAAAGCGAAAACATTTGTATACAGCCACGCAGGCCTTTGATATGGAGGAGTTTGACTCCCTGGAGTGGTCTGATTGCTCCCCGTTTGAGGAAGGGGAGCTGTTTGAGGAGTCTGAGGGCTCCGATGATCAGCAGTTTGTGGGTGCTGATACCGAGCAGGGCCAGGGTGATTCCCTGGATACCTCTAAGGTCCTGGCTCATATGTTTGAGGTCCTGGCTATTTCTTCTCCTGAGGCGGCACCTCAAAGGGGGAGTTCTTTGAGGTGACCAAGCCGCGCTTGGAATTTCCTTATCAAAAGCATTTTGATGGCATTATTCTCAAGGAATGGGAGAGACCTACTCTGCTTCCGGGTGTTCCTCCGGGTTGGGACAAAAAATATCCCTTTTCCGGTGGGCGCGGTGAAGCACTGGTCGGCTCTCCCGAGGTGGGGTTTTGGGGTTGTCCAGCACCTCAATCCTGCATTCTCCGGACTGCACTGCTCTCAAGGATGGTGAGGATAAACGCATTGACCAGATGGCTTGTCATGGTTTTGCCAGTGTTGGGTCGGCCTTGCGGCCGGTTTGTGCTTCGGCGCTTTTATTGGTAGCTGCCAGGTCGGTGGTTAGAGGACTGTTGACCTCTTCCGGGCTTGACCCGGCTAGTGGGGAGTTTACCGCCCTTAAGCGATGTGAGTTGTTTATGTCTTTTGTGCTGACCGCCTTGGATGACACATTGGTGATGTGTAGCAGAACTTCGGCCTTGCTTGTGGCTATCCGGCGGTTGGTTTGGTTACGCCAGTGGGCAGCTGATTTTGTGTCCAAAAAGTCGCTTATGGCCCTTCCCTTTGTGGGGTTGTGGCTCTTTGGAGAAAAATTGGATTCGGTTGCAAAGGGTGATAAGTTACCTCAGCGTAAGAAGCAGCGTCATCCCTTTCGGGGGGCAGCTTCCTTCACTCCTTCCTTTCGTAGGGCCAGAGTTGGCGGGGGATTGGCCTTCCCCTCATCCAGAGGTGATTCCTGGAACCGGGGCAGGGGTCGTGCCTGTCCAGGACACAGCTGGGGCTCTAAGCCTAAGGCCGCTGCCAAGCCGGCTCAGCAATGAGGGGGTGCCCTCACCCTTGCAGGTGGGGGGACGGCTGCAACTCTTCTCCCGGGTCTGGGACCAAGAGGTCTCGGACAGGTGGATTCGGGAAGTGGTGTCTTCCGGTTACAAACTGGAGTTCGAGGTCCGGCCCCCTCCCAGATTCTTCAGGTCTCGGGTGCCGTCAGATCCTCTGGCCGCGCAGGGGCTCCGGGCGGCAGTGGCAAATCTTCCGGACATGGCTGTCATTTGCCCAGTGCCCCCCTCGGACCGGGGCCTGGGCTACTATTCCAATCTGTTCACGGTGCCCGAGAAGGACGGTTCCGTTCGTCCCATTCTGGATCTGAAGTTACTCAACAGGTTCGTCCGTCCCCGGAAGTTCCGCATAGAAACTCTGCGTTCAGCCATCTACTCACTTCGTCAAGGGGACTTCATGACGTCCATAGACATCAAGGAAGCTTACCTGCATATCCCAATCCTTCCGGCACACCAGAGATTTCTCAGGTTCTTTGTAGAAAATCGTCATTTCCAGTTTGTGGCTCTTCCGTTTGGCCTCACCTCTGCTCCACGGGTTTTCACCAAGGTGCTGGCAGGGGTGATGGCCCTTCTCAGAGCCCAGGGTATGCGCATCGTGCCTTATCTGGACAATCTTCTTATTGTGGCTTCTTCTCTCAGCCAGGCGGAGCTAGATACCAGGACTGTGGTTGCCACCCTGGAGAGATTCGGCTGGGTGATCAACTATCCCAAGTCCTGCCTCTCTCCCTCCAGGGTGGTGGAGTTCCTGGGAATGTCTCTGGATACTTCTCAGGCCAGGGTGTTCCTCCCCCGGCCCAAAGTTCTTCTGATTCAGGAGTTGACTCAGCGTCTCCTATCCATCCCTCGCCGTCCATCCGGCTGGGGATGCGACTGGTGGGATTGATGGTGGCATCGTTCGAGGCGGTTCCCTTTGCCCAGTTTCACACAAAGACGCTCCAGCTCCATCTCTTGGCGGCCTGGGACGGGTCCCCGCTGTCATTGGATCAGTCTTTTCTGATGTCCCCCCGGGTGCGGCGTTCCCTTCGGTGGTGGCTGACACCAAGCAATCTGACGAGGGGCAGATCCTTTCTGACCCCTCGTTGGGAGACGGTCACCACGGATGCCAGCCTGTCAGGTTGGGGGGGGATTTTGGAAGGATCTTCAGTTTCAGGGACTGTGGTGGCCTCAGGAGACTCATGATCCCATCAATGTTCTGGAGCGGAGAGCCATCAAGTTGGTTCTGGCTCACTTGACTCATCAGTTGCGGGGCCTACCGGTTCAAGTTCGGTCGGACAATCGGACGGCGGTCGCCTACATCAATCACCAGGGAGGGACTCGCAGCAGGCGTGCCCTCAGGGAAGTGTCTTTGATCCTGGATTGGGCAGAGAGCAATGTCCCATGCATCTCGGCGGTGTACATTCCGGGAGCGGAGAACACGGAGGTGGACTCCCTGAGCAGGGGGTCATCTCGCCGGGGGGAATGATCGCTCAGCCCCAAGGTGTTTCGGTCGCTTTGCCACCGGTGGGGGACTACGGAGGTGGACCTCTTTGCCTCTCGTCACAATCACAAGCTTACGGCATTTGTGTCTCTCTCGCGGGATCCACTGGCTCTGCCAGCGGATGCCATGTCTCTGAACTGGAGGGATCTGGGGTTTCTGTACCTATTCCCCCCGTTTCCCATGGTGGGCAAAGTGGTGCGCAAGCTGGCCCTGGATGGCGCATCAGCAATCCTGGTGGCTCCAAGATGGCCAAGACAGGTTTGGTTCGCAGACGTGGTATGGTTGGCAGAGGATCAGTTAGATCTGCCCCTTCTGCCGGATCTGCTCACTCAGGGTCCACTGCTCTACCCCAATTTACCAATGCTGGCTTTGACGGCGTGGCTGCTGAAACCTCCATCTTGAAGGAGGAAGGTCTTTCTGATGCTGTCATTCAGACTCTGGTTAGGGCTAGAAAGAAGTCTTCCTCTGCCATCTACTATAGGATTTGGAGGTCTTATATTGATTTGTATGAGGTCCGGGCCTTGCCTTGCAGGGCGTTTTCTATCCCTAGGGTTTTGGAATTTCTGTAACATGGTCTGGACCTGGGTTTGCAGCTTAGTACGTTGAAAGGGCATGTTTATGCCCTGGCGGTTTTCTTTCAAAAGTCTTTTGCTCTTCGTCCTCTGGATAAGACATTTTTCCAGGGGGTTACGCATGTGCGGCCTCCTGGGATGCCTTTGCTCCCAGTTTGGGATTTGAATTTGGTTCTTTCTGCTTGCAGGGTCCTCCTTTTGAACCTTTGTAGGATATTGCACTTTCTACGCTTACTCAGAAGGTTGCGTTTCTGGTTGCCATCACTTCTGTTAGGCGTGTATCGGAGTTGGCGGCTTTGTCCATTAAGGCCCCTTACTTGAGAGGCATCAGGACAAGGTTGTTTTCCGCTTTTAGCCAGATTTCCTTCCTAAGGTGGTCTCTGCTTTTCATCTTAATCAGGACATTGTTCTACCCTCATTGTGTCCTAAGCCCAGTAATGACAAGGAGAGGGTTTTGCATTCTTTGGATATGGTTCGCTGTGTGAAGTACTATTTGGTGGCTACTTCCTCTTTTCGTAGGACTGACGCCCTTTTTGTGGTGTCCTCTGGGCCTAGGAAAGGTTTGGCTCCCGCCAAGTCTTCCATTAGTAAATGGATTCGCCAGGCCATTGTGGGGGCCTATTCTGCCAAGGGGAAGGTTCCCCCTTTTCGTGTTACTGCTCACTCTACTCGTGCTGTTGGGGCGTCCTGGGCTTTACAGCACCAGGACTCTGTTGAGCAAGTTTGTAAGGGTGCTACTTGGTCTTCTGTTAACACTTTTTCCAAGTTTTACAAGGTGGATGTGCGGGCTTCAGCGGATGCTGTGTTTGGCCGCAAAGTTCTGCAAGCTGAAGTGGTTTAGGTTGTGCATTGTTGTCTTGTTTTTGGATCCCCGCCCTTTATGGACTGCTATTGGATGTCCCAAGTGTAATGACTAATTGAAGCGGGGTGTGTGACATACTTAGAATAATACCATTTTGTGAATACTCACCTGTAAAATGGGTATTATAAGTATGTCACACGCCCCGCTTCACCCCGCCCTTTGGTATTCTGGATCCTTTATATGGTGAACCTTTTTACTGCTACTGGTTATTTTGGCTCTTCCTGGTCCCTTTGTTTCCTTACTGCTGTTCTAATACTGGGGAATGAGTGGGAGGTACCAGGCATTTATGGACTGGGAGGGCCTTCCTTTTTTCATTGACATCTCTGCAAGATCGCCATCTACAGGTCAGTATAACCCAAGTGTAATGACTATCTGAAGCGGGGTGTGTGACATACTTATAATACCCATTTTACAGGTGAGTATTCACAAAATGGTATTTTTGATCATGATGATGCTCGTTTTGAGGGAAAGAAAATTAAAAAAAATACTTTTTTTTTTTTTTTTTTCTAATGAGATTTATTAACTCCCACTGACGTCACAATGACGTCATGCGGGAATTCCTGACTACAATGTTTATAAGGACCTCCCTCTTGGCACATGTCTGTTTGTCCCTGATGAAGGGGGCTGCTCTCCCGAAACGTTGGAATTCAGGACTTTGCTTACCATTTGACCTAATATGGACTTTGGACACTTTGTGATGGATGTTTCATACCACATTTGTCTTTCTATGATACACTTGGTAGAAATATATAACAGAGTGCTGGTCATTTGTACAGATTGGATTCACAGCGGGTCCACTGCTGACCCGGCATCCACGCAAAACTAGTAAGTGTGCACCAGCAACTTGGTTTATTCTCTTACAGCATTTTAACTGGTGTGCTTGGCAGATTGCGGAGGGAGGTTCCTGGGGCTGTAATAGGGGTGGTTTCAGGTTTCAAGGAAAAGCCTGTTAAATAGGAACAGCCAGACTTACCCTTCTTGAATAATTCAAAACTGGTGCCAGAGCAGAAACCATCTTCCAAAAAAAAAGGAAATTATTGTCCAAAAGCTAAATCTCATTCTACTTTTAAGGGATAGTCAATGTCTAAACTAAAACATACAGGCAGAGAATTTAACATTAGCTATACTATATGGTCTGTTTTTCTTCTGCTTTTCTGGTGTTTTTGTCCTCAAACCCATTAATGTTTATTAACCCTTCTAGTGCCAGCTACGTGAGTCTCACGTAGCTGCCTCTCCAACCGTTAAGTGCCAGCTACGTGAGACTCACGTAGCTGACTTTAAACCCCCATAAAAAAAAAACTATAAAAGATACAGACTTACCTGACTTCTCGTTTGATAGTGCCAGCGATTCTCTTCAAGAATCAGCTGTTTGATTTTCGCCCCGTGGCCTCTGATCTTCAGGAGGGGGCCCGGAATAGCCCTACCCCCCGGACTTACCACTCTTCGGGTGAGGACCCAGCAACGGGCCCTCACCGTCCTCTCTATCCGGCGCTGGCCCCACCCCTAGCCCCACCCACTTGTGGGAGGAGCAGGATGACATACCAGCACCCGGGCTCCGATCTTGTCAGTAGCGATCGGAGCAGGGAGGGTGGCAGGCAGGGAGGCTCTGATATCCCTGCCTCCCACCCTCCCTGCTCCGATCACTACCGACAAGTGTCATCTGCAGCGGCGCGGGACACTGGATGGGAGGTAAGTATAAGTAAAAAAAAATATAATAAACAATTTTGTGTCTGTCTTTTTTTACTTTTAACTAGCAGGTGACTTGCCATAACCCCCAGCCCCCCATTACCTGCCTCCCCAATGGCCAGGGCGGGGCAGAAGGGCCCAGGCCACTTAGTGGCTATGTGGGCTAGTAGCCTGCTGGGCTAGGGGCCACCAATGCTGGCCCCTGCACCCTGTTCTACAAGCCCCCATAGCTGGTCCGGGTCGGTAATGCTGGGTAATGGGGACTCTACGTCATTTTTGGGGGGGATTTTAAGGGTTTTTAACCCTTAAAATTCCCAAAAAAAATGAGGTCCCCCCCCCCATGTAATTTTTTTTTTTAAGTTAACCCCTTACAACTATGCAATCATATTGCATAGTTGTATCCTATCTGAAATCTCCTAAACTGCTGTTTCAGTTTGGAGCAGGAAAAAGTGTATACCAATACATATGTGGTACCGTTGTAACTGGGAGAAATAGGGCTTTCACACGCAATAATATTTTATTAACACACTTACATTTTTTTATTACAAAAGAACACTACAAATTGTAAAAAATAGATTTTTTTTATTTTTGTGCACATATTTCACCCAAATGTATTGAGAATACACAAAAAAATGGCCAAACAAGACATTTCATGTTGAAGGTCAGACTCTGCTGAAAAAAACAATATATAATTTTCCTGGAAAATCCCTGGAAATCCCTTCAAAAATCAAGGTTGAACATGTGTAGCGCAAAAACATGAAACATAGTCTGGCAACAGAGTGTGACAAAAAATCTAGGTAGGCTGGCACTTAAAAGGTTAAATGACATGTACATGGGTGAAAGTTAATACTATATACATATAGTGGAGAACTAATAAACCAGCCTAAATAAACTGCTTTGACCTTAAACAAACTAATATTCTGCCGTGAGGCCTTTTTGAATGGTTTCCAAAAGCCACAAGTGGGAGAGGATTTTGGACCTCCTCCCAGAACAAAGCCAGCCTTTACTTTTGAGGCCACCTGAGGGATCAAAAGCACTAACGTACCTCTTAGAATTTATAGGAGGTTATGGTTTGCTGGACTAAAACTGCCAGAAGAGAGATCATACTGATCCAGAGAAACTTAAATATAACCAGTTTGGTATCATCAACCTCTCAAAAATCTTATTATTAGTCCCAGTATAAAAAAAGGTTTAATACATTGCATACATCTATCTGCCCACTCCAGTCTGTAAGCTACAGTCATAGCAATCCTTAAATATAATCAAATGACAGGTGAAGTTAACTTGGCACAAAAGCCATTGAAGAGCATGAATATTTATAAGATTCTGTTTTTTTAACACGTTAAATATGAAGGTAACAATTTCTACATTTGTAGGTGGGTAAACTCCACTTTACCACCACTCAAAAAACCCTCCTTGTGATTGATCTGGAGTTAGAGTGATTACAATAAAATGCCCACTGGAACACTTACCTTCTTCTATTGTGTTAGTAATCGTGCATTTAATCTATAGTTAGCGCAAATTAGAAGTATGTATCTAGTACGCAAACCCCCAACTCCGGCCAAAAACATTGTTTTATTCTTTAATAGAGCCAACAATCATAGATCAAACTGAATACTTACTTTCTGACTTTGCAGGCCATTATAGCAGAAAGAACTGGTGAGTGCCAAATTTGACGGTACTGCTGGTAAGTTGCTCTGCAGTACCCCAGGTTTTGGCCATTCTGGAATGCATATAAATTGGCTGTTAAGCTTTAGGCCTGCTTCACACTGCATAGTGTTAGAAACACATAAGTACAGCACAGTGAAAAACACTTTTGTGTACAGTGCTGTGCCTCTGTTAGTGAAAGCGCTGCAGTGGCGACTCTGTAGGTGCCTGTTTCCAGGACCTCAGCAAAGATAGAAGGTGGTGGTAATGACATAAGGACCCTGACAGAGGAGACCGTGGCAAAGGGACCTCAACAGGGGAGGCAACATGAAGGCCTCCAGTGAAGCAGCAAGATACAGTGAAAGTACTCAGTGAGGATTTAAGTAGCTGCACCGACAAAGACAGGGGACTGGAGATGTCAGTGATGTACCGGGAGCCAGTTGAGTATCTGCATTTGTAACTGCTTTGCAACATGATGCAGGGAATGCCCAATACATATGCTTAACCTAGGCTTCCCTTAGACATACATGGGTGGCATTGCATTGCAATGGGCAGGACATCTTCCTTGATATCATTGTATATTTTAATGCAATGGAAACGGGCTGATGTGAAATGGTACTTAAGAGGGAGTGCGGATGTGTTTTATTATTATTTGTAATATTTTCCAAATGTACAGCACGGCCTGTTTCATTTCAATCATTTCTTCTTGGTATTCCGCCACGAGGTGGCACAGTTGACTGCAGAAGACTTGTGGCTCCTCCCGACCCTGTAAAAAGCAAGGAATCACCAATAGACCCCCAGTGTTTCTCTGCAGTCATACTGCGAAGACCAGATGGCTCTCTATGTTTTTGCAGGCGAGCAGGGCAACCAAGCCTGCGGCCCTGCAAGCCTATTTCCACCCGCTTCCGGACCCTCTTGCCTCCCAGCCTCGGCTGACGGATCGGGTGAGCTTTGCTCCAGGCCGCAGACCCTGTGCAGGGGTAGCCGGCCATAGGCGTATGGTGAGCCTATAGAGGGATGGGAGAAACCACTGCTGACTGTGTGTTCCTGTGTTTCGGGGTGAGTTGTGTTTTACTTTTGGGGTCGTTATTGTCCTGGGCTCCTTCCCCTTCTTCCGCCCTTTGTTTCATTTGCCCCGCCCCCCGCTCTGTTCCGCTGCTGCCGTTCCTGCTGCCGTGTCCCCTCTCCTCTCCCTCCTTCCCCTCTCCCCGGCATGGCCGTTGTGTGGGGGGGGGGGGGCGGTCGGGTGACGGCGCGTTTATTCTTAGTATACAGTACGTCCTGCTCCAGATAAGATTCATTACTCTTGGGGTATTACTCCGCCAGATGGCGCTGGACTGCAGAGACCACAAAATTGGCTCCTCCCGGCCCCTCAAATACCCGGAACCTCCCACAAATCCCCCCATAATTTCTCTGCAGTCTGGACTGCGAAGGACAAGAAGATGGCTCTCTCTTCTCGCAGGTGAGCGGGGCTATTAGCCTGCGGCCCTGTAGGACTATTCCCACCCGTTCCATTATTATGTGCCTCCCAGCCTTGGCTGCGCTGGTCCGGGTGATGGCAGGCAATCCCCCACCAAAGTGTAGGCGGTATAGGCATACGGTGAGCCTTTATGGGATGCCCCTCCCGCACTATTGCTTCTTGCCCCTGTCTATCGGGGGGCCCTACGTTAAGTGGCCGCTGCCCTCCCTTGCTCTCCTTTGTAGCTCTCGGGGGGGGGGGGGGGTGAGTGTTGGTGCTGCACTTGGTTGGTGTGCTTGTTGCTGGTTCAGTCTCCGCGCTGACTTTGGTTGCACTGGTTGCGGTTTGAAAATGCCGCCGCCGCGTGCGCTTCCACTGGGTTCCGCTGTTTGCGGCGGCATTACCTCGGACGCTGCTGCGCTTTCATTGGCTGCTTGTCACGTGTGCTGCTTCGCGCTCTTCGGGGGCGGGGCCTGCGGATGGGGCGTTCCGCGTCACTGTCTCGGCGGCCCGCCCCTCGAGGTGTACTCGGCACCATTTTTTCTGGATTCTGTCTGCTGCGTGGCTGGCGTCTACCTACCGCGGTCCGTGAGTGCCCTCGCGGGCGGTTTATTTACCCTGATGTCATTTTTAAATGTCGCTTATGGGGTTCTCTTCGCTTATGTCTTTCAGGCGGGTCGAACTCCATTGGTTTCTTCCGGCCCTACCCCTCTATTTAGTCTTTAAACTTCTGAGGCCTAGTGTGCAAATTACTCCCACTTCCCTAGCAGGCTTTTATAGTGTGAATCCCTATCGGCCTATTGTGCCGCTATAATCACCATTTGGAGGCGTCTCAGGATAATGTGCTCGGGGTTCCTTCGGGACAAGCCCGGCTGTGTATAGCTTGTGGGGTGTCCCCTACTAGTGCTGACAATGTGCGGGCCTGTATAACTTGTGCCCAGCAGGTGCTTGCGCTGCAGCCTGGTTTACCAGCAGCTGCGCCTGTGCCATGTATGGCTTCTCCAACTCCCCCAAGCTTAAATTTGACTCCCATTGAGCTGCATACCAGTGGGGATTCTCCGCCTGATGTGTCTTCTAGACTGGCTAGTGTTGAGAAGTTGCTTGCTAATACCTTGGCGCGTAAGGCCTCTGCTAAGAAGCGGCACTTGACGCCTGATGTCACTCTTTTCCCTATGGAGGCTGAAGAGTTCTTTGAACTGTCGGGCTATACCCCCTTAGAAGAAGGGGAGTTGTTCTCTGACTCGGAGTCATCTGATGAGAGGCCCAGGGGTCGTGATGATTCTGGCTCTGACCCCTGGGCCCCAGATGATACTGATAGGCTGTTGGCTCAGATTTTTGAGGTACTGTCTATCTCTCCCCCGGTTGCGGCTCCTAGGCAGCAGGGGGAATTGTTTCATACTGCTAAGCCACGTTTAGAGTTTCCTGAGCAAGCCCATATTAATAATCTCCTGCTCAAGGAATGGGAGCGTCCTAGCAGGCTCCCCGGAGTCCCTAAGAGTTGGGATAAGAGGTATCCCTTTCCTGCTGATGTGGTGAAGCGTTGGTCATCCCCTCCAGAGGTGGATGCCCCAGTCCTAGGGTTGTCTAACACCTCTGTCATGCATTCCCCTGATTCTACTACGCTGCGGGATAGTGAGTACCGGTGTATTGAATAGCTGGCGTCCCATGCTTTTGCCTGTGTGGGGACGGCGCTTCGCCTGGTTTGTGCCTCTGCCATTACAGTGGTGGCTATTAGGACCCTGCTTAGAAGTTTCCTAGATGGTGCTCCTGATGATGTGTCTAGTGAGGAGTTTAATGCACTCTCTCGTTGTGAGTTTTTTGTGACTTATGTCCTCTCTGCCTTGGATGATACCATTAGGATGTGTGGCAGAGCCTCTGCCCTGGTGGTGGCTATACGCCGCTCGGTTTGGCTACGCCAGTGGGCAGCTGACACCGCTGCCAAGAAGGCTCTCACTGGTTTTCCCTTCAAATGACTACGCCTGTTTGGGGACCGCCTGGACCTGTTTGCTAAGGGAGGCAGGTTACCCCGGCGCAGGAGGCAGTCTCGGCCCTTTCGGGGCCCAGGCTCCTTTTCTTCCCCCTACCGTGGATCCAGACAGGGGAGGGGGGTCTCCTTTACTGGGGCCCGGGGAGATTTCTGGGGTAGGGGCAGAGGACGTAGACGCCCTGGCTCATCCTGGGGCTCCAAGCCTAAGTCTTCTCCCAAGCCCCCTCAGGCATGAATGGGTGCCCTCACCCATCAGGGTGATGGGACGGCTTCAGCATTTTGCTCACGTCTGGAGGCTTCATGCCTCAGACCGGTGGATTCAGGAGGTAGTGTCCTCCGGTTACAAGATAGAGTTTGCTGCCTGGCCACCCCCAATATTCATCAGATCCCGGATGTCTCAGGACCCCGTGTCAGCTCAGGCTCTAATTCTGGTGGTGCAAAGCCTTCTGGAGCTGGGGGTCATCTGTCAGGTCCCCTTACGAGAAACGGGCAAGGGGTTCTATTCCAACCTTTTCACCGTGCCCAAAAGAGATGGGTCAGTCAGGCCCATCCTGGACTTGAAGATCCTCAACAAATTTGTCAGGTGCAGGCGCTTTCGCATAGAAACTTTGCGCTCTGTCAGTGGCCTGCGTCCAGGGGACTTCATGACCTCTGTGGATATCAAGGATGCTTACCTTCATATTCCTGTTTTTCCAGGTCATCAAAGATTCCTCAGGTTCGCTCTTGAGGATCAGCACTACCAATTTGTCGCATTGCCCTTCGGTCTCACTTCATCTCCCAGAGTGTTCACCAAGGTGCTGGCAGGAGTGATGGCTCTGCTCAGGTCTCAGGGCATTCGCGTGCTGCCCTATTTGGACGACATTCTCATCACTTCTAAGTCCCTCCAACAGGCAGAGCTGGATACTCAGCGAGTAGTGTCCACTCTGGAGTCGTTTGGCTGGGTCATCAATCATCCCAAGTCTTCCCTGTCTCCCTCCTTGGTGACGCCATTCCTGGGAATGAATCTGGATACAGTTCAGGCAAGGATTTTTCTTCCTCAGCAGAAGGTGGACAGTCTGCTAGCGCAGGTTCAGTCCCTGCTATCTTGCCCTCATCCCTCCATCAGGCAGGGAATGCAGCTGGTGGGTCTGATGGTGTCATGCTTCGAGGCGGTCCCTTATGCCCAGTTTCACATGAGGCCTCTGCAGATCCACCTCTTGTTAATGTGGGACAAGGATCCTGCGTCCCTGGACCAGGTCCTTGTTCTGTCCCCCCTAGCCAGGAGGTCTCTCTCGTGGTGGCTGGATTTCAGGAACCTGTTGGCGGGCAGATCTTTTCTGGCCCCCTGCTGGGAGACCGTCACCACGGATGCTAGTCTGACAGGTTGGCGGGGCTTCTGGAGGTCCCTACAGTTCCAAGGGCACTGGGGCCCTCTGGAGGCCCACACGCTCATCAACATTCTGGAATTAAGGGTGATCAGGTTGGTTCTGGCTCATTTGACCCAGCACCTTCGGGGCCGGCCTGTTCAGGTACGCTCGGACAACCAGACGGCGGTTGCCTACATCAATCATCAGGGAGGGACCCGGAGCAAGGGGGCCCTCAAGGAAGTGTCTTTGATCCTGTCCTCGCCTGGGAGAATGGTCCCTCTGCGACAGGGTGTTTCACTATCTGTGTCACCGCTGGGGGTCAACCAGATGTTGATCTGTTTGCGTCCCGTCACAATCACAAGCTCCCGGTCTTTGTCTCCCTGTCCCAGGATCCTCTGGCCTTGGCCACAGATGCTCTAGCAATGTCATGGCAGGACTTTCAGCTCCTGTATGTCTTTCCCCCATTCCCCCTGTTGGGCAGGGTTATGCGCAAGATAGCAGACGTAGTGCAGCTGGCAGTAGATCAGTACGCTCTGCCCAGGGTTCCAGACTGCTCACTCAGGGTCATTTACGCCATCCCAATTTACAAACTCTGGCTTTGACAACCTGGCTGCTGAAACCTCCATCTTGATGGAGAAGGGGCTTTCTGCCTCTGTTGAGGACACTTGATCAAGGCTATTTACTATAGGGTTTGGCGTGCCTACATGGACTAATGTGAGTCTAGGTCTCTTCCCTGTTGTGTGTTCTCTATTCCCAGGATCCTGGAGTTCCTACAGCATGGTTTGGATCTGGGGCTTCAACTCAGTACTCTTAAGGGTCATGTCTCTGCCCTGGCTGTTTTCTTCCAGAGGTCTTTTGCTCCGCATTCTCTGATCAGGACTTTTTTCCAGGGGGTTACTCATGTGCGTCCCCCACGTAAACCTATGTTGCCTGTTTGGGATTTGAACTTGGTCCTGTCTGCCTTGCACGGTGCTCCCTTTGAACCTGTGTAGGAAGCTGCTTTGGCCATTCTTACTCTCAAATTTGTCTTTTTGGTGGCTATCACTTCTGTTAGGCGTGTCTGAGTTGGCGGCACTTTCCATCCAGCCCCCCTACTTTAAGAGACACCAGGACAAGGTGGTGTTTCACTTCAAACCAGATTTTCTGCCTAAGGTCGTGTCTGCCTTTCATCTGAATCAGAACATTGTTCTTCCTTCCTTGTGCCCTAATCCTAGTAACGCTAAGGAGAGGGTTTTGCATTCCTTGGATGTGGTTAGGTGTCTGAAGTACTATCTGGTGGCTACTGCGCCTTTCAGAAAAACTGATGCTCTTTTTGTGGTCCCTTCTGGTCCTAGGAAGGGTCTGGCTCCTGCTAAATCTACTATCAGCAAATGGATCCGTCAGGCTGTGATTCAGGCCTACTCTGCTAAAGGGAAGAATCCTCCCTTCCGCCTTACTGCTTATTCTACTTGTGCTTTTGGTGCATCTTGGGCTTTCCAGCACCAGGCTTCTGTTGAACAAGTTTGCAAGGCCGCTACTTGGTCTTCTGTTCATACTTTTTCAAAGTTTTACAAGGTTGATGTTAGGGCCTCAGCTGATGCTGCTTTTGGCCGCAGGGTTCTGCAGGCAGCAGTGGTCTGACCTGTCTTTTGTTACCTTTGGGGATCCCACCCTACTTTATGGACACTGCTATTGAATGTCCCAAGAGTAAAGAATCTTATCTGGAGCAGGACGTACTGTATACTAAGAATAATACAATTCTGTGATTACTCACCTGTAGAATTGTTATACAGTACGTCCTGCTCCACCCCACCCTTGGTTTTTCATTATCCTTGGATCCCCTGTATGGTGATTGTTATCCTTGTTTTACAGTTGCTAGTTTGTTCTGTTATCTTTCTCCCGGCTTCTTGTTAACTGCTTTTCAATACTGGGGATTTGTGGAAGGTCCTGGGTATTTGAGGGGCTGGGAGGAGACAATTTCGTGGTCTCTGCAGTCCAGCGCCATCTGGCGGAGTAATACCCAAGAGTAAAGAATCTTATCTGGAGCAGGATGTACTGTATACTCATAATAACACTTCTACAGGTGAGTAATCACAGAATTGTATTTTTTCCGGCCCCCTTCCTCGCCGCCGCCGCGGGCGAACTATGCTCCACGTTGGGAGGCGCTATGGGAGCTGTCGGCGGTGCGCTTTTCATGATGCCGCTGGGCGCCGTCACTGCTGCGAGGGCCGTTTCGCGCCCTTCATTAGGGGCGTGTATCGCGTCTTCTTCCCGCGGCCCGCTCCTCGAGGTGCCTTGTCTGCGGCACCATCTTGCTGCCTGTGCTGGCGACCCTGGACGCGTGCCGGGCGCTTCCCGTGTTCTTCATCCTGTGGGGCTGCCTGTCACTCTGCGGGCATGGCGCTCGCCTTCACCTGGTCCGTGAGTTCTCTGTGGGGGTGACCTATTGGTGCATGTGCTGCGAGATTTGGTTTTTATGCGTATGTCTTTCAGGGGATAACAGTGTTGTGGCTTCTCCCGGTCCAATTCTCCCTCCCCCTCATCCCTTCTCTGTTGGGCATGCCTTGGGGGCATCCTGGATGGCTTTGATTAGCCTTTACCCTGTGTTGGCCTATTGTGCCTCTGATATTCACCATATGGAGGCTTCTGGGGATAGCGAGCTTGGGGGCTCGGCTGTGTGTCATGTGCGGGGCATCCCTTTTGAGTGGTGGCGGCGCGGTTTGTGTTCCGTGCGCCCAAAGTATTATTGCGGAACAGGTTGGGATGAGTGCCTCTCTTCCCAGTCCTGCGCTTCCTACGGCATCCCCTACTCCCCCGCGTCTGCATTTAGTCCCCAGTGAAGGGGAAGCTTGCAGAGGGTCACAATCAGATCTGGCACTGCGCGTGGCCAGTATTGAGCGTCATCTGCCCGACCAGCGGCGGGAAAGGCCTCGGGTAAAAAGCATCATTTAGACGCCGCATTGTCCCTCTTTGCAGAGGAGGACGAGGGCCTTGACATGTACAGCGGCCGTGACTCCCCGGAGGAGGGGGGAGTTGTTCCGTGACTCGGGCTCCTCTGGGGACTGTCAGGGTGAGTACAATAGTGATCTAGGGTCCTCCTCGGATGAGGATACCTGGCCCCCGGATGATACAGATAGACTCTTGTCGGCTGTTTTTGATACACTACACATCGCCCAGGGCAAGCAATGTCTGGAGTTCCCAGAGCAGGGCCATTTCTCAAATATGGTTCTTAAGGAGTGGTTGCGCCCTAATAGGTTACCCTCGGTGCCCAAGGGGCTGGATAGAAGGTATCCATTCTCTGCCGATTTGGTTAAGCGCTGGTCGTGCCCACCTGAGGTGGACGCTCCAGTCCTAGGGGTATCTAGCACTTCGGTCATGCCGTCCCCCGACACTACCACGCTGCATGACAGCGCGGACCGGCATATGGATCACCTGGCTAGTCATGCCTTCACTTTTGTAGGGGCCGGTTTGCGCTCGGTCTGCGCCACGGCTATTGTGGCCATTGCCATTAAAAAGAAGGTCGGGCGTCTTGCTGAGGCCGTCCGTTCTCGTAAAAATATGAAAGATTATAAGGACCTTTTGCTTTGTTCTGACTTTGTTGTCTTGCTGTCTGCCATGGATGATGCCGTCCGTCTTGGCGGTAGGGCCTCGGCTCTGCTGGTTGCTATGCGTCGGTCCGTTTGGCTGCGTCAGTGGGCAGCTGACACCGCCGCTAAGAAGTCTCTCACTGGGCTCCGGCTTTTCGGCGAGCGTCTTGATGTTCTGACCAAGGATGGTAGGCTTCCCCAGCGTAGGAAGCAGGCTCGACCCATTTGGGGATCCTCTTCCTTTCGCCCTTCAAGGGGAGGTCGTGGATCCTCCTTTTGAGGCAGTCGCAGAGACTCTTGGGGTCGAGGCAGATTGGACGGTAGGATTTATTAATGTACTTAAGTTATGAAGTATAAAATGAAGTTCAACAAGGCTCAATACAGGTACAGTGAAATACAGTCATGGAAAAACAAAGCGTTAATAAATTGAGGACTTAAAAAAATTATTATTTACAATATCTCATGCGCTCCAACCACAAAGTTGGAACAAATCACATGATTATTCTTATAAACCTATGGCATTAGTAATCAACCAATTTGTGGCTAAATAAATACTCCAAGTAACAAGCATTTATCCAGAGACATGAGGCCTCATGTCTCATTCTGATTCCAACAAGAGGGATCCTATCTTCTATTCATGAGAAGGGAGAATTCCTATTTTCTCGACCATGGTACAAGGGGGCCCACGATCAAAATAGGAAGGGAAAAAGATGAAGAAGTGGTTATCCAGGCCCATAGATCGACACACAGAGGGCAGGACCCAATGGCACAACATCACATTCATGATGGAAGGCTAATCACACTCTTTCTAAAAATAAAGCAATTCATGTGAGAACAGGCTCTGTTATTTTAGCATCAATGTCACCTGACAGATGACAAAAGATCTGTCAACTAATTTGTTTTGTTACTTAAGGCACACCTAAACTGAAATTTTCCACAGTGGCCCTTCGGGGCCACTAAATCTATAATACCCCCCACCCCGGCCATGAGGGCTTTCTAGTGGCTGCCAAACTGTAAAGATGAGGACTAACAAAATTGCAAGAACACCTATAATGATAGGCCACTATGCTGTATGGGCCGGGGAGAGTTTACTTTCATAAATATTTGACGTCACAATATTTAATATAGAAAATTAGCAGCTTAGGTCAGGGCTCTGGGGTGATCTTATTTATTTGTATTTCATGTCTCAGCAACTCAACTCCTGAAAGCGATTTATATAATGAATGTTTATTTGAGACGTGATTCCATAAAAAAGGGAATCTATTGAATGTCATGGTGTGGGAATGAGTACCTGAAACACTTGTATGAAGGCAGCTATGCATGACAGTACAACTGCAGCGCACACACTAATTGAGGCGAAGCTAACAAAGCAGAGCTATCAGCACTTCTCATGTATTTAATTTCAAGGTATTACTTTTCGTTTCTATCACTTATCTTTCTTCCTTTTGACACCTGTACAAATCCCCAGACCTACCCACCTTGTGAAATTTTAAATGTTGAGTCCCTGATATGAGCATAATACAAATAATGGCTCTCTAGTCCAAAGATACAACAGGCCGCTCACCGCTTACATAACAAAGAGAGCACCTGTCACTATTCTATTCTGATTCCAATCAGTCCAGAATATAAAGGTTAAAATGGCATTTGCATTGTTTTGGCTTACTGGAACCCCAGGGTGGAGATTTTTTTTATTTTTTTGGAGGGCTGGTCATTTTGATCAGTAATATCTCCCATCATTATTTTAATTTGTGAATATTATGTGTAGTCTGTTTTCTTGGAATTATTTATCTAATTATAGAATTCTGCATGTTGGGGTTCTTGTCCAGGCACACAATTTCTTCCTCCCAGCTTATCCTCTGTGGATGTTGTGTGAAATCCACCATGTGCAAGCATTTTGAAAGAGCTAAGAGAGAGGTGGCAGCCGCTCAGACCAATTTAATCTTAAAGGAACCACAGTACTGCCCTGTTAGCTTGCAGTCATTCCTACAATCTACCTCTAAATCTTGTTAAAATAGAGGACTTGGTTGGCACTTATCTGCAGAGGTATGACAATTTATCTATTGCATATCTCCAAGATAGATGAGTTAGGACTGCCCCTACACAAAGGCACCTTGCCGTTTGTTGGTATAAGCTATTCTAAGTGTGCCATACACTCCACTTCGATCATCGTGACATGTGGGTAATCTCCAGTAGAGGCGAACTTCTGCAGAGATGAATATGCAAAAAAGAAAGCCCCTCCCGGTCCATATATACCTGGGACCTCCCACCAATTTCCCAGTTCCTTCTCTGCAGGGAAGGCGAAAAGACAGAGTGTTTCTGCCCCAGACCAAGGTGCAGGGGATTCAGGGTCTGATCCGTCTTCTTCTGGCCAATCCTTGTCCCTCTATCCGACAGGGGATGAAACTGGTGGGCTTGATGGTATCCTCCTTCGAGGCAGTACCGTTTGCACAGTTTCACATGAGATCTCTTCAACTTCACCTATTGACGCATTGGGACAGGTGTCCGCAGTCATTGGATCAACCTTTCAGGATGTCTCCCAGGGTTCGGCAGTCCCTTCGGGGGTGGCTGGAATCGAGCAACCTGTTGCAGTGCAGATCCTTTCTGGTCCCTTGTTGGGAGACGGTTACCACGGATGCCAGCCTGTCAGGCTGGGGAGGTTATTGGAAAAGTCATCAGTTCAGCGGGGTGTGGGGAGGCTCACACCCCCATCAATGTCTTGGAGCTCAGAGCCATCCGACTGGTTCTGGCTCGGCTGACCTCACATTTACAGGGTCTACCGGTTCAGGTTCGTTCAGACAACCGAATGGCGGTAGCTTACATCAATCACCAAGGAGGGACTCGCAGCAGGAGTGCCCTCAGGGAAGTCTCTCTGATCCTGCACTGGGCGCAGAGCAATGTTCCTTGCATTTCGGCAGTCTACATTCCGGGAGTGGAGAACACGCAGGCGGATTCCCTGAGCAGGGGATCCTCTCGCCAAGGAGAGTGGTTTCTCAACCCCGAGGTTTTTCTGGATCTTTGCCGCAAGTGGGGGACTCCGGAGGTGGATCTCTTTGTCTCGAGGCACAATCACAAACTTCCGGCCTTTGTGTCTCTTTCTCAGGATCCTCTAGCTCTGGCAGTGGATGCCTTGTCCCTGGCTTGGAAGGAGCTGGGTTTTCTGTACCTGTTTCCACCTGTCTCCATGCTGGGCAAGGTAGTTCGCAAACTGGTTCTAGAAGGGGCACCAGCGATTCTGGTGGCTCCAAGGTGGCCAAGAAGGGTTTGGTACGCAGACGTGGTAAGGATGGCCGTAGATCAGTACCGGCTTCCCTTGTTGCCGGATCTGCTATCTCAGGGTCATCTACTTTACCCCAATTTACAAACGCTGGCTTTGACGGCTTGGGTGCTGAAACCTTCATCTTGAAAGAGGAAGGTTTGTCTGAGGCTGTTGTTCAGACCTTGATTAGGGCTAGGAAGCGGTCCTCTTCTGGCATTTACTATAGGTCTTGGAGGTCCTATATTGATTGGTGTGAGGCCAGGGCCTTGCCTTGCAGGGTGTTTTCGATACCCAGGATTTTGGAGTTTCTTCAGCATAATCTGGATCTTGGGTTCCAGCTTAGTACTTTGACAGGTTTCTGCTCTGTCGGTTTTCTTCCAGAGGTCTTTTGCCTTACACCCGCTGGTTAAGACCTTTTTCCAAGGGGTCGCTCATGTGCGGCCCCCTCGGAAGGCTGTGGTTCCTCTTTGGGATTTTAATTTGGTTCTTTCGGCTCTGCAGGGTCCTCCTTTTGAGCCGCTACAGGATATTGCTCTTTCGGTTCTCACTCAGAAGGTTCCTTTCTTGGTGGCTATTACCTCTGTTCGGCGTGTCTCTGAGTTGGCGGCTCTGTCGATTCAGGCCCCTTACTTTGAGAGACACCAGGATAAGGTGTTTTTTTGTTTTAAGCCGGATTTCCTTCCTAAGGTGGTGTCTGCTTTCCACCTCAATCAGGATATTGTTCTCCCTTCCTTGTGTCCTAAGCCTAACAATGACAAGGAGAGGGTTCTGCACAATTTGGATGTTGTTCGCTGTGTGAAGTACTATTTGGTGACTACTTCTTCCTTCCGCAAGACGGACGCTTTTTTCGTGGTGCCCTGCGGGCCCAGGAAAGGTTTGGTGCCTGCTATGTCTACGATTAGCAAATGGATTCATCAGGCCATTGTTGGGGCCTATTCTGCTAAGGGGAGGACTCCTCCTTTTAGGGTCACTGCGCACTCGTGCGGTTGGTGCGTCCTGGGGTTTTCAGCACCAGGCTTCTGTTGAACACGTTTGTAAGGCTGCTACTTGGTCTTCCATTCATACTTTTCCCAAGTTTTACAAGGTTGATGTGCGGGCTTCAGCGGATGCTGTTTTTGGCCGCAAGGTTCTGCAAGCTACAGTGGTTTGAGTTGGTACATTCTTTACTGTTTCTGGTTCCCACCCATGACGGACACTGCTATTGGATGTCCCACATGTCATGAAGATCGAAGTGGAGTGTATAGCACACTTAGAATAATACTGTTTTGTGAGTACTCACCTTTCAAACGAGTATTATGAGTGTGCCATACACTCCACTTCGCCCCACCCCTTTTTTTCAGGTATTCTGGGGCTTTTATATGGTGAACCATTGGTTTTGATTGTTAAGGTTATAATTGGTTCTTCCTGGTCCCCTTACTGCTTTTTTACATTGGGAAATTGGTGGGAGGTCCCAGGTATATATGGACCAGGAGGGGCTTTCTTTTTTGCATATTCATCTCTGCAGAAGTTCGCCCTCTACTGGAGATTACCCACATGTCATGAAGATCGAAGTGGAGTGTATGGCACACTCATAATACTCGTTTTAAAGGTGAGTGCTCACAAAACGGTATTTTTGCATACTTCTACAGATGTGTGCCAACTGAGTCCTCTGTTTTTAGCCAAATTTAGAGACATATTATAGGATTGGTTGCAACCTAACCTGATAGAGTGCTGTAGCTCCTTTAAAGTGGACCAAAACCCATGGAATCTATAAAATTCTGGGGCGATTGATTCCCTCCCTCCCGGGGCATCCAGAATCGGGATGCCCCACTGTGTGGAAACCCCCCCCCCCCCCAAAGTCCCCCATAAACTCACCTTCTTTCCCAGTCCAACGGCGCATGTTCGAACAGCGGCCGCATCCCCGGCATTTGTGGATGGCTGGCGCAGGCACACTCCCTGTTAGAGGGAGCGGGGGATGCAGCCATCCACTTGTATTTGTCATGCTCCTGGACGACGGGGCTCGAGCGGATCAGAGTGCACTAATTGGAAGAGTGGCCGCGCGTGTGTTGTAGGACTGGGAAGAGGTGAGTTTGTTCTGGCCATCTAGGGGGTTTCACACAGCGAGGGCAAGGACCAAAACCCAGGATAGTTAAAATCCTGGGCTTTGGTCCACTTCAAGATTTTTTTATTTAAAAGTTCTGATTTTAATAAATTACCTTATGTTTTTTAACCAAAGCTGCAGCGCTCTAGCTCTATTGCTTAGCAGTTAGAGCAGCCATTTTACCAATTTGGAGGCATCAGAGGCATCTTATTTTAACGGAGAGTGGTGCAGCGTGTCCCATGTGCCAAGTGCCTGACCTCGGACAAGAGACCCCTGTGCGCTTTGTGCACTACTGTCCTGTGCCGCCTTATGCAGCTGGCAAGTTCCGCTCCTCAGTTGGATCATCCAGTTTCCCCTGCGGCTTCAGGTTCGGTTCATCAGAGTGGGATTCCTCCTTGAGGGGGAGGGGGGGTGCCAGGTCTATTTGTGTCCCAAGGCCCTCCCATGGATGGAGTTCCTCCTTCGGATGGGGCGGACAGGGTGGCTCAGATAGATAGCATGGTCAGTGGCCTTCATCAGCAGGACATCCCAAATCTGTCTCTGCCCACCCAGGCAGGAAAGCCACGGCCAAGCATAGGCATATTCAGACGTAATCCTCGGAGGATTCTAGCGCCTACGTCGAGGACCTATTTAGGGGTTCAGTTGTCTGGCAGTGGAGAAGAACTACAAGCCTCCGTATCACTTTTCTACTCTTCGGCCAAAGTGGCAGATGATGAAGGGTAAACCCTACAAACGTCAGAAGGTCAGGCAGGTTTATCACAGGCTTGCCCACATGGACAGGTTGGTGACAAAGGAGTAGGAGAAACCGGATAAGCTTCCATCTCTTCCTAAGGTCCTGGACGCCAAGTACCTCTTTCCCGGATGAGGAGGTCAGGGTTTGGTCTTCGCCACCTGAAGTAGACAAACCAGTGTTGAGTCTGGCTGTGCACACCATATCCCTACTTTCAATAGTGCGGCCTTGAGAATCCCAACGGATAGGATGTTGGACAAGTTGGCCGGGCATGCATTCTCTATGGTGGGGTCTGCCATGCACCCAGCTTGTGCCACGTCCATGGCAACTACAGCAGGCAAGGCCTGGATGAAGCCAGAGGAGTTGTTTTCAATATGGAGGTTGTGGCCTTGGTCAGTGGCCTTCGTCAACAGGGAATCCCAAATCTGTCTCTGCCCACCCAGGCTGGAAAGCCACGGCCAAGCATAGGCATATTCAGACGTAATCCTCGGAGGATTCTAGCGCCTACGTCGAAGACTTATTTTAGGGGTTCAGTTCCTGCCGGTCGGAGGGGGAAGTGTTGACCGGCAGCGGCTTGTGGATGACCTGGTCCAGAAGGCCATGGGTAGGAAGTTGACTAGGCTTCCACAGAATCGGAAACTGAGGACATTGTTTTGCAGGTCGCTGAATTTTCATCCCTTCTGGAGGTTCGGAGGATCTACAGACTTCAGACAGATTTTTTAGATAAGCAAAAGCCATGGGGGAAACCTAGACCCCAAGGGGCCTGCAGGCCTAAGTCCCCAGCCAAGTCTTCTCAGTCTTTTGCACTGCTTGCCGGTGTGGAGGGAATAGATATCTGACACCTGGGTCCGGGAGGTTGTTTCTTCCAGATGCAGGATTGAGTTGGGGATCATCTCTTGCTGAACTGGGGAGTTGTAGTAGTACCTGTGCCCCCCTCAGAGCGGGGCCATAGCTTCTGCTCAATACTATTCATCATCCCTAAAAAGGACTTGTCCGTTCGTCCGACCCCTGAATCTCCGGAAGTTGAACAGTTACATTCAGGTGCGGAAGTTCCTCTTGGAAATTCTTAGGTCCGTCGTAAGGGCGCTGCAACAGGGGGATTTTCTGGCCATGGTGTACAAAAAGGATGCGTGTCCCGATCTTCTATGTTCACCAACAGTACCTGTGCTTTGGGCAGCTGACATTTCCAATTTGTCGCACTGTCGTTCGGACTGTCCACTGCCCCACGAGTGTTCACGAAGGCAGGGTGTGCGCATCACCTCATACCTGGATGACATCTGAGCCCCATCTCTGGCAGAGGCACTGTGGGATGTTCGGACAGTCCAGTCCATGCTGGATATATTTTTCGGTGGGTTATCAACTACCCCAAATCCCAGGTGGTTCCCTCTATGTTGGTGACCTATCTAGGTATGACATTGGATTCTCGACAGGCATGGGTCCTTCTTCCGGTGCAGAGGTCCACGACTTTTTAGGAGGTGATGAGGTCGCTGCTGACAGATGAATATTCCACGATCAGACAGGGCATGCGCCTCCTTGGCCTGATGGTGTCTATCATATGCCCAGTTCCACTCCAGGCCTCTACAACTGCTGCTCCTATCAAAATGGTGCAGGACTGTGCAGACGGTGGAGCATCGCTTCATACTGACAGACAATGCCCGGTAATCCCTGAATTGGTGGCTGGACCAGCAGTGGCTGGCAATGGGTCTTTCCTGCCGGACCACAGACTCCAGTCTGACGGGTTGGGGTGGTGTTCTGGACAACCAGCCTTCCAATGACTTTAAACCCCCACCGAAAAAAAAAGTAAAAAACTCATCTGACCCCTCATTGGATCGGGCCGGGTCTTCTCTTCAGCCGGGGGGCATCCGTACCCCCCCCATCCCCCGGGCTCTTCTGTCTTCAGGAGGGTGCCCGAAATAGCACCCCCGCTTTGGACGCTGGTACAAACTGTAAAAAAAAAAAAAAAAAAAAAAATTACATTTACTCACCTGCAGCCCTGATTCCTCCCGCAGGGTCTCCTCTTCACCGGGGGGGGGGGGGCCTCCGATCCCCCCCCCTCCCCCGGGCTCTTCCGTGGTGAGGAGAGGGTGATAAATCGCCCTCTCCATCACTTCCGGGGCCGGGTGACGTCAGTGACCCGAAGCTCAGTTACTGTTGGAGATCAGAGGAGGAGGACTGGTTACCAGCTCTCCTCCACCGATCTCCAGCAGCTGTCATTTGAACGTTGTGGGACATAATCGAGACATCAGAGGTGAGTAGAGAAAAAAATAAATAAATGTCATTTTTTTTCTTATGTGTGTCTGTGTGTTTATTTTTATTGTTAACCCCTTGTGAACTGGTAAGGGGTCCATGAGACCCCTATACCAGTTCACAAGGCTGGGGGCTGGCAAGTCACCTGCAACTAGCGGGTGACTTGCCATTAACCCCTGGCACCCCAATTATCTGCCTCCCCAAAGCCCAGGGGGTGGCAGAAGAGCCCAGGCCCACGCAGGGTGTGTGGGCTTGTAGGCTGCAAGGTGGGGGGCCACAAAAGCTGGCCCCTACACCCTGTTCCTACAAGCCCCCATAGCTGGTCCCGGGCTGGTTATGACGGGTAGGGGGGACCCTATGTCATTTTTTTTTTTAATTAACCCCTTATGCTCTGTCACCCAGCAGCTATAAAAGGCTTCCAGCAGCAGCAGGAGAGCAGAAGCCAGAGTGATCAGCGTGGGACACAGTGCCCAGGGATGGATGGGAGGTAAGTATAAAAATAAATAAATAAATAAAAATAAAAAATATATATATTTTTCTTAAACCCCCGGCACCCCCAATTACCTGCCTCCCCAAAGCCCGGGGGGGGGGGGGGGCAGAAGAGCCCGGGCCCACACAGGGTATGTGGGCTTGTAGGCTGCAGGGTGGGGGGCCACAAAAGCTGGCCCCTCCACTCTGTTCCTACAAGCCACCATAGCCGGTCCTGGGCTGGTTATGACGGGTAGGGGGGACCCTATGTCATTTTTTGTTAAATAAACCCCTTATGTTTATAGTGTGTTATTTGTAAATTTTATAAAGTGCTCTTTTCAGTTTAGTGGGTCTCCTGAAGAATGGGGGGGCTACTGATACATATGTGGTACCGTTGTAATCGGGAGAAATGGGGCTATCACATGCAATATGGTTTTTATTAATAAAACAAATGTTTTATTTTAAATAAAGGAGACAATTGTCTAAAAAATATTTTTTTTTTTTTTTTTTTTTTACGCAAAAATATTTAAAAACAGTAGAAAAATTACAAACAAGACATTTCATGCTAAAGCCTACTCTGCTGCAAACAATATGTATATAATTTTTCTGGAAATTCCAGCAAAAATCACAGTTAAACATTACTCAAAATGGGGAAAAAATGACCTGTCAACAGAGGGTGACAAAACTTCAAGTAGTCTGGCAATTAAAAGGGTTAATAGTACCTATGCATGTTGGGTATTGTTCTGCTCGGGGGGCCTTGCGCTTTCAGATTTAGGTTGTTTTTTCTTGTTTGCATATTGATATTTTCGGAAAACATGTTTTTTATTCTGCTTTTTTATATTTTTTTTTAGGGAAACCCTGTGCAACCTAAGAATTCTTCAAGGCATTACTTCCAGAAAGATAAGCCCGCTACAACAAGCTGGGAACGCTTAGAAAGCTTAACATATATGGTTTGTGGGGGGTATTCCTAATGTAAAGGGTTGTTTTGGTTGAAAAATTGCAAGGTGCGCACTTTGTCAGCAGAGCTGAAAATTTCAAGTGAAATTACCGTTATACGCATGCTTTACTTTGGGGTGTTTGGCAACTCTTCCCTTGACAAATTTTACTTGTTTTTTCTTGTTTGCATATAGTTTTTTTTAGGAAAATGTGGCTTTGATTCTTCTTTTTTATTCTTTTTTAGGGAAACTCTGTGCAACCAAAGAATTGATTGAGGGATTACTTCCAGAAACCTGTGCCCATGTCAACAAGCCTGGTACGCCTAGAAAGCTTGAGGTGTGTACTTCCAGAGAATATATAGTTTGTGGGGGGTATTTCAAATGTAAAGGGTTGTTTTTCTGGAAAAACTGCAAGATGTTTCAGTTTGGGGGAGTCTTCTGGGCAGGAAAGGGTGTCTGCCAATACATATGTGGTACCGCTGTGACCGAGAGATATAGATTTTTTTTTATTTTTATGCACATATTTCACCAAAAAGTATTGAGGATACACTGACAAAAGGTCAAACAAGACCTTGCATGTTGAAGCTCAGACTGCTGAAAAAAAACACTATATAATTTTCCTGGAAATCCCTTCAAAAATCAAGGTTGAACATATGTAGCGCAAAAACAGCGAAACATGGCCTGGCAACAAACGGGGGGACAAAAATTCTATGAAGGCTGGAACTTAAAGGGTTAAAGTGGACCAACACCCACGGGTGATCGGCCCGGGAATCTATAAGATCACCTCCCTCCCCGCGGGACATCCGAGATCGGGATGTCCCGCGGGGTGAAACCCCCCCAAACACCCCAAACTCCTTACCTTATCTTCGGCCGTCTGTGAATGGCCGGCGCGGGCACGTCAAGAGGGACGCGCGGGAGGCGGCGGCGGAGGAGCCGCTTGTCCGTCGGCGCTGGGAGCGGGGAGAGGTGAGTTGTTCGGGGGGGTTTCACACAGCGGGGCACCCCGATCGGGGGTGCCCCACCGAAGTGGACCAAGACCCAGGATAGTCAAAATCCTGGGTGTTGGTCCACTTTAATGAGAGGACAAGTCACGTATATACCCAAACTGAATAAAACTCCCACAAAGCTTGTGGTTTATTCTCACATGGTAGGAGCAAAATGCAGGGGTGACAGGTTTAGTCTACAAAGGGTGACAGAGCCTGTCACCTGGCTGTCCTTTTCCTTCCAGTAAAATAAAAGAAACAAGCATGGCTTGATATTTATTGATGTTGGGTGTATAAGTGACCTGTCCTCCTGCCATTCTGCATATTTATATGGATTTTTATCATTGGTCCAATTTTTCGCAATAGTGCTCCTTTAAGGGGCAGGTCCTGGCCTTGTCCATTTTTTCCAGTGGATGGATGATCGTGGAGCATAGGTTAATACACACTTTCATGCAAGGTGCTGCACATGTTCGGGCCTTCTGAGTTCGATTGGACCAGATTAAGGGTTCCGAGACTATCGGACTATCAGCACTTCAGGGGCTCATGATGCGTGTGTTGAAGGTGGCTTTTTTTGTGGTGATCACCTCCATCCGGCAGGTTTCAGAGCTGGCAGCGCTATTGATCGGTGTTGCATGAGGACAACGTGGTGTTTCGTGTGAAGCAGTTGACCCCGAAGAACGACAGTGTCGAATAGACGGTGGCACTGACAACCAGCGGCAGCCCAGGACATGGGTCTATCATCCACCTTTTGTGTTGCCTCCCCCCCCCCCCCCCCCAATGTTTTTACAGTCTCTTTATTTGCCCAGTCCTCCCTCCCCACACGTCCCAGTTCCCTTCAGGTGCCTTCCACAAATGTCTCCTCTGCAGTCAATGTTCTGAGTGTTTGGAGGTGCTTAGTAGGTTGAGCCCATCAGGCACAGCATGTTAATAGCAGAATAATGTGTATTCTTATTATTCTAAGTATGTCACACACCCCGCTTCAAGATATCCATAACACGTGGGTAATACCGACCTGAAGAGGGCGTTCTGCAGAGATGATAGGGAAAAAGAAAGCCCCTCCCGGTCCATAAATACCTGGGACCTCCCACTCATTACCCAGTCTTTCATCTCTGCAGACGGCGAGCAAGTCAGAAGATGATGCCTCCTCCTTGCACAGGGGGACTTGAGGTAGCCGGGATTATTCCCGGCCCGCTTTTTATTCTATTTCCGCCCAGATGCCCCTTATCATTACTTTACATGCCTCCCAGCCTTGGCTGAGGTCTGGGCGACGGTAGAATGGCACATTAGGTGCCCAGGAGCTAAGCTCCACCGTGAGACCCTGTATCAGAGGGTAGGCGGTGATCCGGGCTGGTGACCCCGGTTTGGGATGCCCTGTCCCTCGGCCATTTCTCCCCTGGTGATGTTCCCCTCTCCGGATGCCCTTCTCCTCGAGGGGGGGGGGGGGGGGTGAGGGCCCCCTTTTTATTCAGTAGTACTTTTTATTCATGAGGTGTGTGTGTACTATGTGTTTTTTACTGTGAGCCGGCAGCCACCGTGGGCTGGGCTCTTGTGCGGGTACAGCTGAGGAGATCTCTCTCCTCAGCTTATACTGGTGGCGGCGGGGCCGGGCGCAGGCACGTCGCCGCGGGCCGCCCGTCTGATGTTTTCCTTTCTGGTTCCGGCGCCGCGGCCATTGACATCGCCGCGGCGCCGGTCCCCTGTCAGGTGCGGTGCTCCTTACATGCTGCAGGGGGGGGGGGGGGGGGATGCGGGGTCGGGCGCTGGAGCGCCATCGCGGCCCGTCCTCCCCGCCTGTCGTCCGCCGTGTTACCGGCGCCGCAGCCTCTGTCACTGCTGCGGCGCCGGTTTTTGCTGGGGCTTAGCCTGTGAGGGGATTTCTCCCCTCACGATGTTAGTACAGGGGGCGGGGCAGGGCTTTCGGCGGGCTGCCGAGGCCCACCCCCGTTAGGCTGGCGCCACTGCGGAGCCTGGCTGTGAATGGAGGGGGGGCGGGGCCACGCACAATCGCGCTCTCCCGCGCTGGCCACGCCCCCCTTCTTCTCTCAGACCCCTTGCTGCGGCTTCTGGCTCCTGGAGGTGCGGTCGCCATCTTGATCGGCAGGAACTGTGAGTGGCCCCGTGGGCCCCATTCTTTTCATATTGCTGCTTTCTTTTTTTGTACACGTATTTATAGCTGTCCATATTGTGTCTTGCAGGTAGACCTTCATTGGGTTAGGGGGTTTCTCCCGGTCCTAGGGTCCCTGGGTTAAATTTACCTTTTTCAAATCCTCCCACTCGGGACATTAAAGGGGCATCCCGGGTTGCTTATACGCGTAATTCCCCTGGTCATAGCGACTGTACATAAGTTCACCATATGGAGGCATCCCCGGATACTGGGCTCGGGATCCCCTCGGGGCAATTCCGGAAGTGTATGTTGTGTGGGGTATCCATTACTGGGGACGATGTACTTCTGTGTATACCCTGTGCACAGCAAACTATTACGCGGCAGTCCGGATCCCAGGCTTCTGGGTCAGCACCGCCGGTCGCTTCATCTCCTCCTCCCAGCTTGATACGCACCCCGTGTGACGTTGTCATGGATGGGGAGCTGCAATCTGAGATGTGCGCCAGATTGGCCAACCTTGAAAAATTAATCTCCAGTTCGGTCGCCCGTAAGGCCCCGGCCAAGAGAAAGCACTTGTCGCCGGCTCCGCCGGTGGATGACCTTGATGATTTTAATAATCTAGATTACTCTGATTATTCCCCGCTGGAGGAAGGGGAGGTTTATGAGGATTCTGATAATTCTGACGATGAGCAGTTTGTTGGCGCTGATGTTGAGCTTGGGGACTTGGGGAGATCCTCGGATACTCCTAACGCTCTGGCTCAGATGTTTGAGGTTTTGGCTATTTCTCCTCCTGAGGAAGCTCCTCAGCAGAAGGGTGAGTTTTTCGAGGAATCCAGGCCATGCTTGGAATTTCCTAATCAAAAGCACTTTGACAAAATTATTGCTAAGGAATGGGACAGGCCGGCTCGGCTCCCTGGTATTCCTCAGGGGTGGGATAAGAAGTATCCCTTCCCTTCGGATACCGTTAAGCGTTGGGCACCCCCCCCCCCCGAGGTGGATGCACCGGTTTTGGGGTTGTCCAACACTTATGTGTTAAATAATCCCGATTGTTCCACCCTCAAAGACGGAGAGGACAAACGCATTAACCAGATGGCTTGTCACGGCTTTGCCAGCGTCGGGTCAGCCATGCAGCCTGTTTGTGCTTCGGCGCTGATGGTGGTGGCTGCCAGGTCCGTGGTCAGGGACCTGTTGACTTCTTCCGGGCTTCGTCCGGGTAGTGACGAGTTCCTTGCCCTTAAAAGGTGTGAGTTGTTTTTGTCATTTGTTTTAGCCGCCTTGGATGACACCTTGATGATGTGTGGTAGGACGTCGGCTCTGCTGGTGACTATTCGGCGGTCGGTTTGGTTGCGCCAGTGGGCGGCTGATTTTATGTCCAAAAAGTCGCTGACGGCTCTACCTTTTGTTGGATTGCGGCTCTTTGGAGAGAAATTGGATTCTGTCACCAAGGGTGGTAGGTTACCTCAACGCAAGAAACAACGCCGTCCCTTTCGGGGGACGCCTTCTTTACCCCTTCCTTTCGGGGGGCCAGATCTGGCAGGGGATTTGCTTTCCCCTCCTCCAGAGGAGATTCCGGGAATAGGGGCAGAGGACGTGCCCGTCCAGGCTACAGTTGGGGCTCTAAGCCCAAACCTGCGGTTAAGCCAGCTCAGCAATGAGGGGGCGCCCTCACCCGTGCGGGTGGGGGGACGGCTGCGACACTTCTCCCAGGTCTGGGATCAGGAAGTCTCGGACAGATGGATCCAGGAAGTGGTGTCTTCCGGTTACAAGCTGGAGTTCGAGCTCCGGCCCCCTCCCAGATTTTTCAGGTCTCGGGTGCCTTCGGAACCTCTGGCTGCACAGGGACTCCTGGTGGCAGTGGATAATCTTCTGGACTTGGCTGTCATTTGCCCAGTGCCCTCCTCAGACCAGGGCAGGGGTTTTTATTCGAATCTGTTCACGGTACCCAAGAAGGACGGATCGGTCCGACCCATCTTGGATCTGAAGTTTCTCAACAGGTTCATCCGGCCGCGGAAATTCCGCATGGAAACGCTGCGTTCGGCTATCCCCTCTTTTCGTCAGGGAGACTTTCTGACGTCCATAGACATCAAGGACGCTTACCTGCACGTTCCGATTTTTCCAGCACACCAGAGGTTTCTCAGGTTCGTGGTGGAGGATCGGCATTTTCAGTTTGTGGCACTCCCTTTCGGTCTTACCTTGGCTCCTCGGGTGTTCACCAAGGTGCTGGCGGGGGTGATGGCTCTACTCAGGGTTCAGGGTATCCGCATTGTGCCCTATTTGGACGATCTTCTAATTATGGCTTCTTCCTTCAGCCAAGCGGAGTTGGACACCAGAACGGTGGTATCCACTCTGGAGAGGTTCGGTTGGGTGATCAACTACCGCAAGTCATCTCTTTCTCCGTCCAGGGTAGTGACCTTTCTGGGAATGTCTCTGGATACTTCGCAGGCCAGGGTGTTCCTGCCCCAGGCCAAGGTTCTTTTGATTCAGGAGTTGGTTCGGCTTCTCTTGTCGGCCCCTCGTCCAGCCATCCGGCTAGGGATGAGGCTGGTGGGGTTGAAGGTGGCCTCATTCAAAGGCAGTTCCCTTTGCGCAGTTTCACACAAGGACGCTCAAGCTCCATATGTTGACGGTTTGGGACAAGTCTCCACTATCGTTGGATCAGTCCTTCCCGATGACCCCCCGAGTTCGTCGATCCCTGCAATGGTGGCTGGGGTCTGTCAATCTGTTGAAGGGCAGATCCTTTCTGGCGCCGTGTTGGGAGACAGTCACCACGGATGCCAGTCTGTCAGGTTGGGGGGGTGTTTGGAAGGATCTTCAGTTTCAGGGTCTGTGGGGCCCGCAGGAGGCTCACGAGCCCATCAATGTTCTGGAATTGAGAGCCATCAGGTTGGTTCTGTTTCGGTTGACTCATCAGTTGCAGGGCCTGCCAGTTCAGGTTCGGTCGGACAATCGGACGGCGGTTGTTTACATCACCAGGGAGGGACTCGCAGCAGGAGTGCCCTCAGGGAAGTGTCTTTGATTCTGGACTGGGCGGAGAGCCACGTCCCGTGTATCTCAGCAGTCTACATTCCGGGAGTGGAGAACACGGAGGCGGACTCTCTGAGCAGGGCCTCCTCTCGCCAGGGGGAGTGGTCTCTCAGTCCCCAGGTGTTTCGCTCGATTTGCCTCAGGTGGGGGTTCCCGGCGGTGGGCCTCTTTGCCTCTCGTCACAATCACAAGCTTCCGGTATTTGTGTCTCTCTCGCAGGATCCACTGGCTCTGGCGGTGGATGCCATGTCCCTGAACTGGAGGGATCTGGGGTTTCTTTATCTGTTCCCCCCGTTTCCAATGGTAGCCAGAGTGGTGCGCAAGCTGGCCCTGGAGGGCGCATCGGCGATTCTAGTGGCTCCAAGGTGGCCAAGACAGGTTTGGTTCGCAGACCTGGTAAGACTGGCAGAGGATCAGTTCGTTCTGCCTCTGCTGCCAGACCTGCTCACCCAGGGTCGGCTTCGCTATCCCAATTTACCGTCGCTGGCTTTGACGGCGTGGCTGCTGAAACCTCCATCTTGAAGGAGGAAGGTCTTTCTGATGCGGTGATTCAGACTCTTATTGGTGCCAGGAAGCGGTCTTCCTCTACCGTTTACTATAGGGCCTGGAGGTCCTATATTGACTGGTGTGAAGGTAGGTCTTTCCCGTGTAGGGAGTTTTCCATTTCCAGGATTCTGGAGTTTCTTCAACATGGTCTGGATCTGGGGCTCCAGCTCAGTACCTTGAAGGGGCAGGTTTCTGCCCTGGCGGTGTTCTTTCAAAGGTCCTTTGCACTTCATCCCTTGGTCAAGACTTTTTTCCAAGGGGTTACGCATGTTCGGCCTCCTAGGAAGCCCTTGGTTCCAGTTTGGGATTTGAACCTGGTTCTTTCTGCTCTTCAGGGTCCTCCGTTTGAGCCCTTGAATGAGATTGCTTTGTCTTCACTTACTCAAAAGGTGGCGTTTTTGGTGGCTATCACTTCGGTTAGGCGTGTTTCTGAGTTGGCAGCTTTGTCCATTAAAGCTCCATACTTCGAAAGGCATCAGGACAAGGTTGTTTTTCGTTTCAAGCCGGATTTTCTTCCTAAGGTGGTTTCTGCCTTTCATCTGAATCAGGACATTGTTCTGCCTTCTCTATGTCCTAATCCTAGCAACGACAAGGAAAGGGCTCTGCATTCCTTGGATGTAGTTCGCGTTGTAAAATACTATCTGGTGGTTACGTCTTCCTTTCGTAAGACTGATGCTTTTTTTGTGGTGCCCTCTGGGCCTAGGAAAGGTTTGGCACCTGCCAAGTCTTCCATTAGTAAATGGATTCATCAGGCCATCATTGGGGCCTATTCTGCTAAGGGGAGGAGTCCCCCTTTTCGTGTTACTGCTCATTCTACTCGTGCTGTTGGAGCGTCCTGGGCTTTTCAGCACCAGGCCTCGGTTGAGCAAGTTTGTAAGGCCGCTACTTGGTCCTCTGTTCACACTTTTTCCAAGTTTTACAAGGTTGATGTTCGGGCCTCAGCGGATGCTGTTTTTGGCCGCAAAGTTCTGCAAGTTGTTGTGGTTTAAGTTGTGCCTTGTTGTCTTGTTTTGGATCCCCGCCCTTTTATGGACACTGCTATTGGATGTCCCACGTGTTATGGATATCTTGAAGCGGGGTGTGTGACATACTTAGAATAATACCATTTTGTGAAATACTCACCTGTAAAATGGGTATTATAAGTATGTCACACACCCTTCTTCACCCGCCCTTCTTGTATTCTGGATCCTTTATATTGTGAACTTTGCGTTGCTTTGGTTTAAATTTGCCTCTTCCTCGTCCCTTACCTTACTGCTTTCTTTATACTGGGTAATGAGTGGGAGGTCCCAGGTATTTATGGACCGGGAGGGGCTTTCTTTTTCCCTATCATCTCTGCAGAACGCCCTCTTCAGGTCGGTATTACCCACGTGTTATGGATATCTTGAAGCGGGGTGTGTGACATACTTATAATACCCATTTTACAGGTGAGTATTTCACAAAATGGTATTGTTCTCAGGTCCTTGCCTGTAATAGCTGTTTGCCACAGTGCGTTTTTGGAATGTAAAAGTAGAACCTGTTGCTGATCCATTTTTGTTAGTTTAACTATCTTAGTTTATCGCCCTGAATCTGTCTCCTCCTTTGGTACCGCTTCACTCTTTTACTCCTTGAGTTTGACCCTCAGCTGATTTGTTGGACTCTGCTTTGGATCATCCCTGGTTACCCCGACAACCTTTGAATTTCTGGCGCCTTACCCTTGGCTGGTCTCATGGCCTCAGCACACATCTAGAACTACTATCCTGTCTTTGTTGCGCTGTACTCACACCCCTGTGATTTCATCGGCTTTCAATTATCAGACCACATCCCTAGCGCTAGCTAAGACGTGGGGGCAACTGTGCCCAGGTAGGCGTGTATAGTGCCCTGACAAACGGAGGCTGACTAAAGGCAGAACCAGGGGTGGAGACTGGAGGGTTGTGGTTTGGCAGAAAACTGGATGTCCTTCTGGGTGCTCAAAACGACCCGGCAAAACTGTGCTGTCTCTGAAGTTATTGGTGTAAATATCTATTGTTCAATTTTCAGATATTGTTGCCAAAAGGAACTGTTGTTGTTTTAATGAAATAGAGTTTAATCAAGCAATTAACTTCTAACCTATTATAGACATCAGATATATTGTGACTCTTGGATGTGACGGGTGAAACAACTACATTGGCACACGGGAGGAATCCTTCACATCTCCCAGTAAAGACCTCATTAGGGTGTCAGCATATCCACATGTCCAGTAACAGCACAGAGGAAGTTGAGTGTTTCGCCCACGCATGGTTCACGTGGCCTTTTATAAGAAGCCAGTATTTTCCAGCACTGACTAGATTGTTTGTAAACACGCATATGTTAATGCTAAAAAAGGAGAAACTTGAGCGGCGTGAAAGATTTGGAACAAAAAGGTACACCGCTAAAACATCTTTAAACAATGCCGCTTCGGCTGTCCTTAGATGTGAGCTTCAAAGACAAATGAATTAAAAAAACCAACGGTCATGTGATTGTTTGTTCTTGGTGCGAGTGTAAAAGCAAACAAGCTTAAAAAGTTTCCAAGCGACTTGTATGGTCCACATGTGTGTGTAAACTTTCAGCCTGCGGGGTCTAACCCAAGACCCCGGGAGAAAAATCACCTCGCCTACAGGTCGTGGGAAATGTTTTTGATGGTACTGTGCTGTGCTGAGAAGGTGTAACTGTTATACGGAGAGAGCGAATATTTATTTTTACAGCGGTCTTTTTTTTTTTACATTAAGTAATAACTAGCCAGTTAGTTTTGTGTCTGCAAATGCTCCAGGATTTTCTCACCACGTCAGACACTGTTCTTTTCATATAATTCCATGAAAAGACTTGCTTTGACTCGTCAGATCTTCAGAAACACACTTATCATATGGCAGTTGGAGAGTTAAAATAAAAAAATGATGCATGGGACAACCTTGTCATTAGTTTTCCTATCTTTTATATGTATTGCAATATATGTTAACTATAAGTCTCTGTTTTAACAAAAGCAAGCAAATTTCTTACCAGCATCCTGTGAGTGTGGAAAGGGTTCTTTTTTTTTTTTTTTAGAGATTTGCGGGTCAATTCAGCACCAGGGGGAAAACTCTTATTAGGGTCGATTCAAAGAAACATGTAACAGCTTGGATTTTGGTGCCGATCATCCTATTTTTCCCGTCCGCTCGTGCGTTCGTATGAACTTGCGAGTGATTCTATAAGCAAATACGTTTCTATCCTAAAATTTACGTCCGTTCGTATGGCAGTTCGGGAATCAGACCTATGTCAGTTTCCATCCTGAATTTTCCGTTTCATTTCTCAGGTTGCAACATTGGTTTTGCCCTTTTTCCTTTTTTGTCTGGACGTAAATCCTTCTGATCTTGCGGCTGCGCACTACAAACTTACCTCATTAAAGTGCATTCTAAATATTTGGTCTTATTTTTCTTTATTTCATTCATTTTGTAGTAACCAACCATTAATGAATGCTTTTGCATAAGTAAATCTTACTTTGTTTAATTTTTAGTTAACTTGCATTTTTTACTTGTGGATGTAATTTTAATATTTTGGCTTCAAATAGTACAACTTTAAATTTTGTGTGTGGTTACCCACACCCTCTCCATACAGATTGCTCTCAAATATAAAAAAACACCCAGCAACTTCTGCATGTTATGAGTCTAGAGACAGCCAAGATGGCGGCTCAGGTATTATCGGGCAGCCTGCAAACAGAAAGGGCCTTGTGACTGTGTTGCTCTGCATTCTTTGATTTCTGACCTTTCCGTGCCCCCAGCTCTGCTGTGTCTGTGCAAAATACAGCAGTAACCCACATCCTGCACTTTATCCCGCTCTCCTCTCCTCAGTAAGTGTGATGCATCTGACCAAAGATGTGCTTAAATAATTAAACAAAGCAAAGGTAAACAACTACACCAATAAATGCAATCTAAAAATATTATTCTAGTACATCAATTTAAAAATAAATACCAAAGGACATAAATTTCTTTAATTAACGCAAATATATTGCCAAATAAAGGTTTACATGCAAAGGACTAATTAAGGTCCACATTAAAATGCTTTTATAAGGCATACATGAATCAGGTATGCATTGCCATACAATTTATGGCCTCGGCCATGCTGATACATGCAGTTCATTGGAGCTCAAGACGCGCAGACTCCTCCACATAGCCAAAAAACCTGTTCAAGAACAGCAATACGACTGCTAAAAGGTGTCGGCAGTGGCTTTCTTTTAAAACGTATTTAGAGGTTTGAAAACTGTTCTCTGAATCACACCTAAACACATTCGATTATCCTAAGTTTTACGTTTTGATCCTAAGTTTTGGGATTTGATCCTAAGTTTTACGTTTTGATCCTAAAATTTAGGAACGAACTTGCGATGATCGTAAGAGCATATACGCATTCGTACGTAGGCTCGTGCGAGTCGGAAATGGCCAAAAAAACAGGAAAAAATGACTAACACCCACCCAAACTTACGATTCTCGATCCGAAATCAATTAACTTTTGCTCTTTGAATCGAGGGGATTGTTTTTACTGCCTTTCACTTTCACTTGAGTCCATTCAGAACCTGGTGAGAAAAATCCCTTCTTTTCTCAGAAGAGAAAACTTCCATTTACTTATATTGTCTACCTTGGGGTTGATTCAGAACCAAATGAAAATTTACACCTGGTAGACTTTAAAGCAGACCTCCAGTCAAAAAATCAAAGTTTAGTAAGTTGCTCCACTATAGCCCCTCTGTGGCAATCAGTGACATAAGCTTATTGAGAGGTATTAACGGCATGCAGATGTTTGGAATAGCAGGCAGATTCTGCACTCTTAAACATGAATGGCAGCAGCCATCTTGCCATACACATAAAGGAGCTGATTCAGAAAAACCAAGTCAAAATTGCCTCATAGCTCTGTGCTATGCTGAAGTTGGTTTCTTATTCGTCCAGTTTGGGCTGAAGTTTATTCAGCAGTTTCTTATTCACACTGAAACTGTATTTGCCATCTTCTCATAAAGGAAAATGGCCATTGATTATGCTAGTAATTTTATAGAGCAGTCTGAGCAATATTGCATTAAAAGTGGCACAAGTCCTGAATTAGCTGGCACAAAAATGGGCATCGAAATGGGCAATGAGGAATGTGATTGATTATAATAGTTGAATGGCTTTGGGCCACTGATGGCACAGCACCAACTGACAGAGGGTAACACCCTGCATGGCATACTGTTGCGTTCAGCCTTGCCCAAAGTGGTTCTGGCCATCAAAGTAGGCACAGTGACTCTTTTCAATGGAGAAAATACGTAACAGCTGTTTTCAAGGGGTTAAATAGCTTTGGGCCACCGATGGCACAATGCCAACTGAAAGAGGTTGACCCCCTGCACTGCATACAGTTGAGTTCATCCTGGCCTAAAGTTGTTCTGGCCATTAAACTGATATTAAAGTGGGCTCAATGGAGCGAATAAGTAACAGCTATTTTTAAGGTTAAATAGCTTTGGGCCAGGCTGAACTTGACTGTATGCCGTGCAGGGGGATATCCTCCTGTCAGTTGGCGCTGTGACATCAGTGGCCCAAAGCCATTTAACCCCTTAAAACAGCTGTTGCTTATTGGTAACCCTCATTACCTACCTCCCCAAAGCCCTGGGGGGCTGCGACGGCTACGCAGGCCTGCAACCTCCAGGGCTCAGGGCCACAAAGGCTGTCCTTCGCGCCATGTTTTACAAGGAAAATGTGTTATTCCAAGTATACAGCACGTCCTGCTCCAGAAGATTCCTTACACATGGGTTATACATCCACAAGATGGCGCTGGACTGCAGAAAACAGCTTGTGGCTCCTTCCGGCCCCATATAAGCCAGGGACCTTCCACAAATTCCCCAGTTCTTGTCTGGGCTGCGAAGAATAGAAGATGGCTCTTTATGCTGCGCAGGTGAGCGGGGCTATTAGCCTGCGGCCCTGTAGGACTATTCCCACCCGTTCCAAACCCACTGCCTCCCAGTTTAGGCTGCACTGGTTCGGGTGAACCGCAGTCCCTGTCTTGAAGGGTAGGTGGTATAGGCCCATGGTGAGCCTTATGAGATGCCCCTCCCCGCTTTCTGGGGTCCCCTTATTCCATGTTCTTAGTTGTGCCCCATCCAAGGTTGGCTACTGCTCTCCCTCCTCGCTCTCCCTGGGGACATCTCCGGGGGGGGGGGGGGGGGGAGGTGTATGTGGGCTGCGCCGGTTAATGCTGTTGTAGATTGCTCTCTGCTATCCGTGGCATGTGTGTTTTTTATTTAATGCCGCCGCCGCGCGCTTGTACTGTGCTTCGCGGACAGCGGCGACATCGCCTTAGGCTCTGTGGCACCACCATTGGCTGGCTCCATCACGTGGGCGCGTTTCGCGCTCTTCGGGGGGGGCGGGCCTTGCGGATGACGTTTAACGCGTCACTTCATCCGCGGCCGCCCCTCGAGGTATATGCAGGCAACATTTTGTCTTCTGTGCTGCGTGGCTGCTCTCTACCTACCGCTGTCCGTAAGTGCCCCTGTGTGTTGATTCATTTGAATTGTTGTGCTTATGTGGATGTCTGCTTATGTCTTTCAGGCGGGTCCAACTTTTTGTGGTTTCTCACGGTCCTCTCCCCTTGATTTAGCGCTAATCCTTTATTGGAGGGCTATTGTACTTGTATATCTCCCACTTCCTTAGCGGGCTCTTGGGGCATCCTGGGTTGCTATATTAGCGTTAATCCCATATTGGCATGCGGTGCCACATTAATCACCATATGGAGGCTTCTCAGGATAATGTGCTTGGGGTTCCTTCGGGACAAGCCCGGCTGTGTATTGCGTGTGGGGTATCCCCTATAAGTGATGATGTCAGGGTGTGTGTACCCTGCGCCCAGCAGGTGCTTGTGCTGCAGTCTGGGTTACCTGTGGCTGGGCCTGTGCCCTCTCTGGATTTGCCTACCACCCCACGCTTACATCTGACTCCTAGTGAGTGGCATACCAGTGGGGAGTCTCAACCTGATTTGGCTGCATGGGTGGCCAGCATTGAAAGGCATATTGCTGTATCTGCCCCGCGTAAGGCTTCTGCTGAGATTGAAGCGGCACTTATTACCCGCTGTTTCCAATGGAGGCAGAGAAAGTATTTGACTCTCCTGGTTATACTCTCCTGGAGGAGGGGGAATTATTTTCTGATTCAGAATCATCTCAGGAACAGCCTAAGGTTTATGGTGATACCAGGTCTGGGGCTGACCTATGGTCCTCAGATGACACTGACAGGCTTTTGGCTCATATTTTTGAGGTGCTCTGTATTTCCCCTCCTGCCGTTGCTCCGCAACAGCAGGGTGAGCTTTTTCATACGGCTAGACCACGCTTGGAGTTTCCTGAACAAACTTTAATAATCTGGTTCTCAGAGAATAGGAACGGCCTAGCAAGCTTCCTGGGGTGCAAAAGAGTTGGGATAAGAGGTATCCCTTTCCTGCTGAGGTGTTTAAGCGTTGGTCATGTCCTCCCGAATTGGATGCACCTGTTCTGGGGCTGTCCAATACTTCGTCATGCATTCCCCTGACACTACTACTCTGAAGGATAGTGAGGAACGGCGCACGGACCAGCTGGCTTACCATACTTTTGCATGTGTGGGGACCGCGCTGCGCCCGGTTTGTCCTTCTGCTATCACAGCTGTTGCTATTAAAGGCCTGCTCAAGAGTCTCTTAGATGGGGCCTCTGATGACGCGGGTGGAGAAGCGTACGGTTCTCTCCTGCTTTGCTATGAATTTGTTGCATATGTTCTGTCTGCTATGGATGATACCATCAGAATGTGTGGGAGGACATCTGCTCTGCTGGTGGCTATACGCCGCTCTGTCTGGCTGCGTCAGTGGGTAGCTGATAACGCTGCTAAGAAGGCTCTCACTGGCTTCCCCTTTAAGGGGCTGCGCCTCTTTGGTCAACGCTTGGACTTGTTTGCTAAGGGCGGCAGGTTGCCTCAACGTAGGAGGCAGTCTCGGTCCTTTCGGGGTACAGGTGCCTTTCTCCCTTCCTTCCGTGGTTCCAGAATTGGGCGAGGAGCCTCCTTTGCTGGGACCTGCGGAGATTTTTGGGGAAGGGGCAGAGGACGTGGCCGCCCGGCCCCTCCTGGGGTCCCAAGCCTAAGTCCTCCCCCAAGCCCCCTCAGGCATGAAGGGGCGCCCTCGCCCATCCGGGTGGGGAGACGGCTTCGGCTCTTTGCTCACGTCTGGAGGCTTCACGTCTCAGACCGGTGGATTCAGGAGGTAGTGTCCTCCGGTTACAAGATAGAGCTTGCAGCCTGGCCACCCCCAAGATTTATCAAATCCCGGATGGCTCAAAACCCCCTGTCTGCTCAGGGTTTGTGTCTTGCTGTTCAAAACCTCTCTTTCAGGGAAAGGGGAAGAGGCTTCTATTCCAATCTTTTCACTGTCTCCAAAAAGGACGGGTCCCTCAGACCCATCCTGGATTTAAAGCGTCTCAACAAGTTTGTCAGATTCAAGCATTTTCGCATGGAAACCCTGCGTTCAGCAGTCAATTCACTGCGCCCGAGTGACTTCATGACATCTGTAGACATCAAGGATGCTTACCTTCATGTCCCAATTTTTCCAGGTCATCAAAAATTTCTCAGGTTCGCTCTGGGAGATCAGCACTATCAGTTTGTAGCCTTGCCATTCGGTCTCACCCCGGCTCCCAGGGTTTTCACCAAGGTACTTGCGGGAGTAATGGCTCTACTGAGATCTCAGGGCATTCGCATCCTTCCTTACTTGGACGACATTCTCATCACTTCTCAGTCTTTCCAGCAGGCAGAGCTGGATACCCAGAGGGTGGTATCCACACTGGAGTATTTCGGCTGGGTGATCAACCACCCCAAGTATTCCCTGTCCCCGTCCTTGGTGAGGTTCTTTTTGGGCATGACTCTGGATATGTCTCAGGCGAAGATCCTTCTCCCTCAGCTGAAGGTGGAGTGTCTTCAAGCTCAGGCCCAGCTTCTTCTGTCTTGTCCTCACCCCTCCATACGGCAGGGAATGCAACTGGTGGGGCTGATGGTGTCTTGCTTCGAGGCGGTTCCATATGCTCAGTTTCATATGAGACCTCTTCAACTTCACCTCTTGTCAGTATGGGATCGGAACCTTGTGTCCCTGGATCAGGCGTTTGTTCTGTCCTCTCTGGCCAGGCGGTCTCTCTCGCGGTAGCTGGACTCAAGGAACCTGTTGGTGGGCAGATCCTTTCTGACCCCTTGCTGGGAGACAGTCACCACGGATGCCACTCTGACCGGTTGGGGGGGGGGGGGGGGGGGGGGGCTTCTGGAAGTCTCTGCAATTCCAGGGTCAGTGGGGTCCTCAGGAGGCCCACACTCCTATCAACATTCTGGAACTAAGGGCAATAAGGCTGGTTCTTTCTCAATGAATTCCACACCTTCGGGCTCGGGCTGTTCAGGTCCACTCGGACAATCAGACAGCGGTTGCCTACATCACTCATCAGGGAGGGACCCGGAGCAAGAGGGCCCTCAAGGAAGTGTCCCTGATTCTGTCATGGGCGGAGGAGAACGTCCCCTGTCTCTCAGCTGTGTACATCCCAATTTACAAACGCTGGCTTTAACGGCCTGGCTGCTGAAACCTCCATCTTGATGGAAAAGGGCTACCTGCCTATGTTGTTAGTACTATGATTCAAGCTAGGAAGAAGTCCTCGTCATCTATCTACTATAGGGTATGGCATGCTTACATTGCCTGGTGTGAGTCTAGGTTGTGTCCCTGTCGGGTGGTTTCTATCCCCAGGATTCTGGAATTCCTGCAACATGGTTTGGATCTGGGTCTTCAACTTAGTACCCTCAAAGGTCATGTTTCAGCCTTGGCTATTTTCTTCCAAAGATCTTTTGCCAACCATCGTCTGGTTAAGACCTTTTTTCAGGGGGTTACTGACGTGCGCCCCCACGTAAGCCTATGTTACCAGTCTGGGATTTGAACTTGGTCTTATCTGCCCTGCAGGGGTCTCCTCTTGAGCCTTTTGGTGGCTATCATTTCTGTACTCAAGGACTCAAGGAACCTGTTGGTGGGCAGATCCTTTCTGACCCCTTGCTGGGAGACAGTCACCACGGGTGCCACTCTGACCGGTTGGGGGGGGGGGGGGGGGGCTTCTGGAAGTCTCTGCAATTCCAGGGTCAGTGGGGTCCTCAGGAGGCCCACACTCATATCAACATTCTGGAACTAAGGGCAATAAGGTTGGTTCTTTCTCAATTAATTCCACACCTTCGGGCTCGGGCTGTTCAGGTCCACTCGGACAATCAGACAGCGGTTGCCTACATCACTCATCAGGGAGGGACCCGGAGCAAGAGGGCCCTCAAGGAAGTGTCCCTGATTCTGTCATGGGCGGAGGAGAACGTCCCCTGTCTCTCAGCTGTGTACATCCCGGGGGTGGAGAATCTGGAGGCAGATTCCCTCAGCAGGGGGATGTCTCGTCTGGGGGAGTGGTCCCTCAGCAGCAGGGTGTTTCACTCCCTGTGCCACCGTTGGGGTTGGCCGGATGTGGATCTGTTTGCGTCCCGTCACAATCACAAGATTCCAGTCTTTGTTTCTCTGTACCAGGACCCTCTGGCCTTGGCCATGGATGCGCTAGCAATGTCTTGGAAGAGCTTTCAGCTCCTTTATGTGTTTCCTCCGTTCCCTCTGCTGGGCAAGATCTCCCTGGAAGGGGTGCCAACGATTCTGGTGGCCCCCTGTTGGCCAAGAAGAGTGTGGTTCACAGACATCGTGCAGTTGGCAGTAGATCAATGCGTCCTGCCCAAGGTTCCAGACCTGCTCACTCAGGGGCAGCTACGCCATCCCAATTTACAAACGCTGGCTTTAACGGCCTGGCTGCTGAAACCTCCATCTTGATACCTGCCTATGTTGTTAGTACTATGATTCAAGCTAGGAAGAAGTCCTCGTCATCTATCTACTATAGGGTATGGCATGCTTACATTGCCTGGTGTGAGTCTAGGTTGTGTCCCTGTCGGGTGGTTTCTGTCCCCAGGATTCTGGAATTCCTGCAACATGGTTTGGATCTGGGTCTTCAACTTAGTACCCTCAAAGGTCATGTTTCAGCCTTGGCTATTTTCTTCCAAAGATCTTTTGCCAACCATCGTCTGGTTAAGACCTTTTTTCAGGGGGTTACTGACGTGCGCCCCCCACGTAAGCCTATGTTACCAGTCTGGGATTTGAACTTGGTCTTATCTGCCCTGCAGGGGTCTCCTCTTGAGCCTTTTGGTGGCTATCATTTCTGTTAGGCGTGTTTCTGAGTTTGCGGCGCTTTCCATCAAACCTCCTTACTTTGAGAGACATCAGGACAAGGTGGTGTTTCGTTTTAAGCCAGATTTTCTTCCCAAGGTTGTGTCTGCCTTTCATCTTAATCAGGACATTGTGTTGCCTTCTCTGTGCCCTAATCCTAGTAACTCTAAGGAGAGGCTCTTATATTCTCTGGATGTGGTCAGGAACTTGAAGTTTTATTTGGTGGCTACTGAATCCTTCAGGAAGAATGATGCTCTTTTTGTTCTCCCTTCTGGGCCTAAGAAGGGTTTAGCTCCAGCTAAGTCCACTATCAGCAAGTGGATCCGTCAGGCTGTGATACAAGCCTATTCTGCTAAGGGGAAGGAACCTCCCTTCTGCCTTGCTGCTCATTCTACTCGTGCTATTGGTGCCTCTTGGGCTTTTCAGCACCAGGCTTCTGTTGAACAAGTTTGCAAGGCTGCTACTTGGTCTTCTGTTCATACTTTTTCCAAGTTTTACAAAGTTGATGTTAGGGCCTCAGCTGACGCTGCTTTTGGCCGCAAAGTTCTGCAAGCGGCAGTGGTTTAAACTGCCCGCTGTTACTTTTTGGTGATCCCACCCTACCTTACGGACACTGCTATTGGATGTCCCATGTGTAAGGAATCTTCTGGAGCAGGACGTGCTGTATACTTTGAATAATACAATTCTGTGATTACTCACCTGTAGAATTGGTATTATAAGTATACAGCACGTCCTTTTCCACCCCATCCTTGTTATTATTATTCCTATTTACCTCTGTATGGTGATTGTTCGTTGGAATTATGGTTATTATAGTTCTCCCGGCTTCTTGTTAACTGCTTGTCAATACTGGGGAATTTGTGGGAGGTCCCTGGCTTATATGGGGCCGGGAGGAGCCACAAGCTGTTTTCTGCAGTCCAGCGCCATCTTGTGGATGTATAACCCATGTGTAAGGAATCTTCTGGAGCAGGACATGCTGTATACTTATAATACCAATTCTACAGGTGAGTAATCACAGAATTGTATTTTTTATTCTACTTTTTATATATTTTTAGGGAAATCCTGTGCAACCAAAGCTTAAAGCGTAATGTGTGTACTTTTAGGGAATATATGGTTTGTGGGGGGTATTTGAAATGTAAAGGTTTTTTTGGTTGAAAATGCACAAGGTGTGCACTTTGTCTGCAGAGCTGAAATTTCCAAGTAAAATTACCGTTATGCGCATATGCTTTACTTTGGGGTGTTTGACAACCCTACCATTGACAGTACCTATGCATGTTGGTTATTGTTCTGTCCAGGGGGCCTTCTTTATTCTTAGTATACAGTACGTCCTGCTCCAGATTTGATTACTTACACTTGGGAACTAATCCGCCAGATGGCGCTGGACTGCAGAGACAGCGAAATTGGCTCCTCCTGGCCCCTCAAATACCCGAGACCTCCCACAAATCCCCAGATTTTCTCTGCAGTCTGGACTGCGAAGGACAAGAAGATGGCTCTCTCTTCTCGCAGGTGAGCGGGGCTATTAGCCTGTGGCCCTGTAGGACTATTCCCACCCGTTCCATTATTAATGTGCCTCCCAGCCTTGGCTGCGCTGGTTGGGTGATGGTAGGCAGCACCGCTGGTAGGTGCTTAGGAGCGCTGCTCCACCGCAATCCCCCACCAAAGGGTAGGCGGTACAGGCATATGGTGAGCCTCTATGGGATGCCCCTCCCGCCCTATTGCCCCTTGCCCCTGTCTATCGGTGGGCCCTTTGTTAAGTGGCCGCTGTCCTCCCTCACTCTCCCTTGGGGGGGGGGGGGGGGTTGTATGTGAATTTGCCTTGGTGCTTCACTGTATTTTGTTTTGGTCTGGTTGGTGTCAGTCGCCGCGCTGACTTGGTTGCACTGGTTGGATTTTTAAACTTGCCGCCGCGCGCGCTTCCACTGTGCTCCGCGCTTGGCGGCGGCGTTACCTCAGGCGCTGGTGCGCCGTCATTGGCTGTCACGTGTGCGGCTTCACGCTCTTCGGGGGGCGGTGCCCGCGGTTGGCGCGTTCCGCATCACTGTCTCCGCGGCCCGCCCCTCGAGGTATACGCGGCGCCATTTTCTCTAGATCAGGCTGCTGCGTGACTGGCATCTACCTACCGCGGTCCGTGAGTGCCCTCGGGGGCGGCTTTATTTACCCTATGTCTTTTTACATGTCACTTACGGGATTCTCTTTGCTTATGTCTTTCAGACGGTCCGACCTCTATTGGTTTCTCCCGGCACTACTCCCTCTATTTAGTTATTAAACTTGTGAGGCCTAGTGTGTAAATTTCTCCTGGCGCGTAAGGCCTCTGCTAAAAAGCGGCACTTAACGCCTGATGTCACTGTTTTCCCTATGGAAGCTGGTGAGTTTTTGTAACTGTCTGGCTATACCCCTTTGGACTCGAAGTCATCTGATGAGAGGTCCAGGGGTCCTGATGATTCTGGCTCTGACCCCTGGGCCCCAGATGATACTGATAGGCTGTTGGCTCAGATTTTTGAGGTACTGTCTGTCCCCCAGTTGCGGCCCCCAGGCACCAGGGGGAATTGTTTCATACTGCTATGCCACGTTTAGAATTTCCTGAGCAAGCCCATTTTAATAATCTTGTGCTCAGGGAATGGGAGCGTCCCAGCAGGCTCCCCGGTGTACCTAAGAGGTGGTGAAGCGTTGGTCATCCCCTCCTGAAGTGGATGCCCCGGTCCTAGGGTTATCTAACACCTCTGTCATGCACTCCCTTGACTCTACTACGCTGCGGGATGCTGAGGACCGGCGCATTGATCAGCTGGCGTCCCATGCCTTTGCATGTGTGGGGACGGCGCTGCACCTGGTCTGTGCCTCTGCCATTACGGCTGTGGCTATTAGGACCCTGCTTAGAAGTATCCTTGATGGTGCCCCTGATGATGTGTCTAGTGAGGAGTTTAATGCACTCTCTCGTTGTGAGGTTTTTGTGACTTATGTCCTCTCTGCCTTGGATGATACCATTAGAATGTGTGGCAGAACCTCTGCCCTTGTGGTGGCTATACGCCGCTCGGTTTGGCTGCACCAGTGGGCTGCTGCCAAAAAAGCTCTCGCTGGTTTTCCCTTCAAAGGACTACGTCTGTTTGGGGACCGCCTGGACCTTTTTGCTAAGGCAGGCAGGTTACCCCAGCACAGGCGGCAGTCTCGGCCCTTTCGGGGTCAGAGCTCCTTTTCTTCCCCCTACCGTGGTGCCAGACAGGGAAGGGGGTCTCCCTTACCGGGGCCCGGGGAGATTTCTGGGGTGGGGGCAAAGGACATGGTCGCCCTGGCTCCTCCTGGGGCTCCAAGCTTAAGTCTTCTCCCAAGCCCCCTCAGGCATGAAGGGGCGCCCTCACCCATCCGGGTGGGGTACGGCTTCAGCACTTTGCTCACGTCTGGAGGCTTCATGTCTCCGGTGGATTCAGGAGGTAGGGTCCTCCGGTTACAAGATAGAGTTTGCTGCCTACCTCCCCCCCAAGATTCAACAGATCCCGGATTTCTCAGGACCCTCTGTCAGCTCAGGCTCTAGTTCTGGCGGTGCAAAGCCTTCTGGGGCTGGGGGTCATCTGTCAGGTCCAGGAAAAATAGCAAGTGTCAGCACTCCTTAAAATTCAAATGCTTTAATAAAGAAAATTAAAATTGTATCTCCATATCAAAAAGACAGCTAAAAGCAGTATCAGACCCTGGCAAATGTCAAAGGCGCCATGCAAGCTTACGCGTTTCGGACTGCTGGGGTCCTTAGTCATAGAAGTCATCTGTCAGGTCCCCTTACGAGAAAGGGGCAAGGGCTTCTATTCCAACCTTTTCACCGTGCCCAAAAGAGATGGGTCAGTCAGGCCCATCCTGGACTTGAAGATCCTCAACAAATTTGTCAGGTGCAGACGCTTTCGCATGGAAACTCTGCTCTCTGCCATCAGTTCCCTGTGTCCAAGGGACTTCATGACGTCTGTGGACATCAAAGATGCTTATCTTCATATTTCTGTATTTCCAGGTCATCAAAGGTTCCTCAGGTTCGCTCTGGTGGATCAGCACTACTGGCATTGCCTTTTAGTCTTACTTCAGCTCCCAGAGTGTTCACCAAGGTGCTCGCAGGAGTGATGTCTCTGCTCAGGTCTCAGGGCATCTGCGTGCTGCCCTACCTGGATGACATTCTCATCACTTCCCAGTCCCTACAACAGGCAGCTGGTAGTGTCCACTCTGGAGTCATTTGGCTGGGTGATCAACCATCCCAAGTCTTCCCTGTCTCCCTCCTTGGTGACACCCTTCTTGGGAATGAATCTGGATACAGTTCAGGCAAGGATTTTTCTTCCTCAGCAGAAGGTGGACAGTCTGATTGTGCAGGTTCAGTTCCTGCTATCTTGCCCTCATCCCTCCATCAGGCAGGGAATGCAGCTGGTGGGCCTGATAGTGGCGTGCTTGGAGGCGGTCCCTTATGCTCAGTTCCACATGAGGCCTCTGCAACTCCACCTCTTGTCAGTATGGGACAAGGATCCTGCGTCCCTGGACCAGGTCCTTGTGCTTTCCCCCCCCTAGTCAGGCGGTCCCTCTCGTGGTGGCTGGACTCCAGGAACCTGTTGGTGGGCAAATCCTTTTTGGCCCCCTCCTGGGAGACGGTCACCACGGATGCCAGTCTGACAGGTTGGGGGGGGGGGGGGGGTTCTGGAAGTCCCTGCAGTTCCAAGGGAGGTGGGGCCCTCAGGAGGCCCACACACCTATCAACATTCTGGAACTGCGGGCGATCAGGTTGGTTCTGACTCATTTGACTCATCACCTTCAGGGCCTGCCTGTTCAGGTACGCATGGACAACCAGACGGTGGTTGCCTACATCAATCATCAGGGAGGGACCCGGAGCAAGAGGGCCCTCCAGGAAATGTCTCCGGTCCTGGCCTGGGACAATGTTCCCTGCATATCAGCTGTGTACATCCCGGGGGTGGAGAATCTGCAGGTTGACTTCTCGCCTGGGAGAATGGTCCCTCTGCAACGGGGTGTTTTAATCTCTGTGTCACCGTTGGGGCCAACCAGATGGGGATCTGTTTGCGACCCGTCACAATCACAAGTTCCCGGCCTTTGTCTCCCTGTCCCAGGATCCTCTGGCCTTGGCCACGGATGCTCTAGCTATGTCATCGCCGGATTTACAGCTCCTGTATGTCTTTCCTCCATTCCCCCTGTTGGGCAAGGTTCTGCGCAAGATAGCTCAGGAGGGGGTGCCAGCAATACTGGTGGCCCCCAGGTGGCCAAGAAGAGTGTGTTTCACAGACGTGGTGCAGCTGGCAGTGGATCAGTACGCTCTGCCCAGGGTGCCAGACCTGCTCACTCAGGGTCACTTACGCCATCCCAATTTACAAACTCTGGCTTTGACGGCCTGGCTGCTGAAACCTCCATCTTGATGCAGAAGGGGCTGTCTGCCTCTGTTGTTGATACCATTTTACAGGCTAGAAAGAATTCTTCTTCCATTTACTATAGGGTTTGGCGTGCCTACATTGACTGGTGTGAGTCTAAGTCTCTTCCCTGTCGCGTGTTCTCTATTCCCAGGATCCTGGAGTTCCTGCAGCATGGGTTGGAGATGGGGCTCCAACTCAGTACTCTGAAGGGTCATGTCTTTGCCCTGGCTGTTTTCTTCCAGAGGTCCTTTGCCCAGCATTCTCTGATCAGGACTTTTTTCCAGGGGGTTACTCATGTGCATCCCCCACGTAAGCCCATGTTGCCTGTTTAGGATTTGAACTTGGTCTTGTCTGCCTTGCAGGGTGCTCCCTTTGAACCTGTGCAGGAGGCTGCTTTGGCCATTCTTACTCTCAAGGTTGTCTTTTTGGTGGCTATCACTTCTGTTAGGCGTGTGTCTGAGTTGGCGGCGCTTTCCATTCAGCCCCCCTACTTTGAGAGACACCAGGACAAGATGGTGGTTCGCTTCAAGCCAGATTTTCTGCCTATGGTCGTGTCTGCCTTTCATTTGATTCAGGACATTGTTCTTCCTTCCTTGTGCCCTAATCCTAGTAATGCTAAGGAGAGGGTCTTGCATTCTTTGGATTTGGTTAGGTGTCTGAAGTACTATCTGGTGGCTACTGCACCTTTCAGAAAAACTGATGCTCTTTTTGTGGTCCCTTCTGGTCCTAGGAAGGGTTTGGCACCTGCCAAATCTACTATCAGCAAATGGATCCTTCAGGCTGTGATTCAGGCCTACTCTGCTAAAGGGAAGAATCCTCCCTTCCGCCTTACTGCTCATTCCACTCGTGCTATTGGTGCCTCTTGGGCTTTTCAGCACCAGGCTTCTGTTGAACAAGTTTGCAAGGCTGTCACTTAGTCTTCTGTTCATACCTTTTCAAAGTTTTACAAGGTTGATGTTAGGGCCTCAGCTGATGCTGGTTTTGGCCGCAAGGTTCTGAAGGCGGCAGGGGTCTGACCTGTTTGTTGTTACCTTTGGGGATCCCACCCTACTTTATGGACACTGCTATTGGATGTCCCAAGTGTAAGTAATCAAATCTGGAGCAGGACGTACTGTATACTAAGAATAATACAATTCTGTGATTACTCACCTGTAGAATTGATATTATGGGTATACAGTACGTCCTGCTCCACCCCACTCTTGGTTTTGCATTATCCTGGATCCCCTGTATGGTGATTGTTATCATTGTTATAGTTACCAGTTTGGTTCTGTTTAATTATCCCGGCTTCTCATTAACTGCTTTTCAATGCTGGGGATTTGTGGGAGGTGCCGGGTATTCTAGGGGCTGGGAGGAGCCAATTTCGCTGTCTCTGCAGTCCAGCGCCATCTGACGGAGTATTTCCCAAGTGTAAGTAATCAAATCTGGAGCAGGACATACAGTATACTCATAATATCTATTCTACAGGTGAGTAATCACAGAATTGTATTTTTCAGATTTAATTAGTTTTTTCTTGTTTGCATATTGGTATTTTAGGAAAATGTGACTTTGGTTCTGCTTTCTTATTCTTTTTTTAGGGAAACCCCATGCAACCAAATAATTCATTGAGGGATTACTTCTAGAAAACTGTGCCCATGCCAACAAGCCTGGTATGCCTAGAAAGCTTGATGTTTGTACTCCCAGAGAATATATAGTTTGTGTGTGTGTGTGTGTGTGTGTGTGTGTGTGTGTGTGTGTGTGTGTGTGTGTGTGGTGTGTGTGTTCAGGTGTAAAGGGTTGTTTTTCTTGAATAACTGCAAGGTGTGCATAGAAGTTGTATTTTACAGTATTTGCTGGGCTTTTACACACAATATGATTTTTATTTATTTTTTAACATTTTTGCACATATCTCAGCAAAAAATATTAAGAATACACTAAAATAAGGCCAAACAAGCCATTTCATGATAAAGCCCAGACGCTGAAAAAAAACTATATAACTTTCCTTGAAAATCCCTTCAAAAATCATAGTTGAAAATGTATAGCACAAAATATTGAAAAATGGTCTGGCAACAGAGGGTGACAAGATCTCCAGGTAGGCTGGCAGTTAAAGGGTCAAGGCCTACATGAAATGATTTCTTCTCCCACACATGGGATTGTATTCAATGGCATTCCCCTCCTCTCCGACTGCACATGCTCTCCATATAGTCCTCCAGATGGGCGCACGCACAGCAGGGAAGCAGGAATTGCCGATGTGTCGCATTGGAATAGAGCAGTGTAACATAGTATGTAAGGCTGTATAAAGACATTAGTCCATCCAGTTTGGCCTATATAGAAAAGAAGATCCCCCTTCCGGTGGTCTAGTAGCCATAGCTGGTATTGTTTTTACATGAAAGGAAGGCATCCAGGCCACTTTTAAACTCTTAAAGCACATAATAATGGACACTTTAAAGGGATAAAGGGAACAGGCAACGGCAATTGTTACAACATTGTGTCAGGCTACGTTTGGCACTGCCCTAAACTGTTTTTAACTTGAAAACAAAATAGCTGAGATATTATGGTTTCCAGTTTCACCTTATGATTTTTTTCTGAAAAGGGGGAATGGCCCTTGGAGCAGTGTCATTTTTAAACCACATAAAGGGGAGACGGGCTGTGCTGACTGTGATGGCTCAGGCTGCTTAATGCTAGTGTGCTCATTGTTGCCGAGCTGACAAATGGGGTGAAGCTGTAGACCACCAGTCAAAGCCTATGATTGGTGGTCTATGGCAAAGGAATTCAGGGGGTGCGCCCACTACTCTTTTCCTTGTTTCTACTTCCTGTCTAATAAGTAGCTACAATTGGCCAAGACACGTTATTACCTCATAATAGTTATTCCAGGATATAGGCTCAAACATGTCTAAAGCAGATCAGTAGCCTGGAGTTCTGTTACTTAACCCACTGTACAGCAAAAGGTACCTGCAGAACATGCCCCATAAAGGATCTCCTATACTTCCCTGATGGTGAACCTGACTTTGATGGACCAGTCAGACCTTCACTGTAGTTGCCTGGTGTGACACAACAACACCTAGAAAACACTGGAAGCCACATTCCTCACATTAGATTCACAGCTTTTAGTAAAGTCTACATTGGCTTTGATGAAATGTACATTTCTGTCCTGTATCGCAAGGATTTCTTTGTCTGGCAAACGCCAAGATAAAGCGGCCCATTAGAAGCCGTTAATATTATAGGACGATGATATGCTGTTTTGGAGCCTTCTTGGCTCTTACCTAACACATCATAAAGTGATTGTGGAATTTTAAATAGCTGTACAAATGGCTGACATAGAAATTTAACTTTGCTTTGACCTTATTTTAATTCCAAAGATGACTGCCGAATGACTTTGTTGCAATGGAGTGTCGGCAGGATGCTAAATCACTCTGGAGTATAAAATCTTTGTTTTGGCGTAATGTGGATGCATAAACATTTGTACCCCATCCTAACCTTATAAACATCACAATCCATCAGTACAATTACAAGAAAGATTGTTTGTTTTCACACTTAAAGCAGACATGAAATAGAGTGTCCTTAACTTAATCACCACCTTGATTTACCACATTTGCATACATTTGCATATTAATTGGACTACAGATTAAAATTGGTTTTGTAATTTTAATTAAGTGTCCGCAAAGGTAAATGATTAGAACTGTTTAAAATACGTTCTGACACAAATAGCAGTTCGAGTCTTTGTGATGATGTTTTTGTGGAATTACATTCAGAAAGTGGCATTTTATGGCAGTCATTTTAATCTTAAATAGATTATACAGTCACACAAAACTCTACATTCATAATCACTTTTTTATTCTCTCTCTCTCTCTTCTTCCAAGAGCCATTTCATTTTGTTGCTGATTTTCAACAATGTCCTTTAGGTCTAACTGGATGCTGAATTACTGTAGCCTGGCACAGCCGATGAACTGGAGACGTCCTCCTGAGTAGTTCAAACAAGCCATAGATGTGAAATGGGGGTCAGATGTGTTATCACAACCAAACATTAAAGTGCAACTTCAGTTAAACTATAAACCCCCCGCCCTGCCACCCTACCCTGGCGCAGGACGGGGACTTACCATATTAAAAAAAAAAACGCATTGGTTTATCCAGGAGCCCACGCCGTCCTCCCAGGCTCCCACGGCCGCAGGAAAAGACACAACACTGCACCCCCTGGGTCCACGCATGCTGCCGCCGCCCATTGACTTGAATGGGCGGGCCGTAGCGCATGGAGCTGGGAGATATGGCTCTGTGATTTGCATCCAAGATGGCGGCACCCTGGATCCAAAACACTGGAGGAGCGGCGCCTGTATAAGGTGGTTTTTCTTTGTAACCCCCATCATCCTGCCCCAGCGCCAGGGTAGGGTGGCAAGGGGTCATAGTTGACTGGAGTTTCGCTTCAGGATTTTTAAACTCTTCATGGCCAGACCTTGAAGACCTGCAGGCAAAAGAAAACAAAACAAAAGGGTTACCTTTTGTCCAACTCAGTTGATCGTGCCAGTCCAGCGATCACTGGATCCGAGCCCCTGCCGCAGCTGCCACATCTCGCGCCATTTGTGGCCAATTCATGAGGTCGGGATTGATAGCTGGTTGGGTTCACAACTCGCCATCAGTCACAAAGCGCTGCCCCGCCATCTCCATTCATTGCACTGCAAAGAGTGTGCCACGGCCTGACACCCCCCTCCATGTCGACAATGGAGGGGGTGTGTTTTTTGCTAAAAAGGTGGTCATAAATATATAAAATCTAGGAGTTGGTCTATAGCATAGGGGCTAAATTTAAACAACAGCAGCTTTATTCAGCATCACACCAGAATGAACCCTCTGTATGGCAAGTAAGCAAACACTGATTTGTTTTTACACTTAGCCTGGCAATCACTGTAAAAGTTTTCCTCTTTTCCCTCCATTCCATAGATAGATTTCATGTGACCTGCCTGACCTGCAACCCTTTAAAGTAAAGTTCAGTAATAATAACAGTGACTTCTTGGTTAAAAGTGGACCTTGGTCTGCTGAAACCTCTCTCAGGAGCATCCCAATTTGGTGTGCCCAGCATGGCACTTGTAAAATATAAGCCATAGAATAGGCTGACAAAGTTACCACTTCTGGGTGCCAGTAATCTGGCCAAACTGTGGATAAGAGCAGCTAAAGCTTCAGCACAGTTTTTCAATAAGATCATATTGCGTATAAAAGCCCCATTTCATCCGGTTATAATACCATATGTATTGGGCTCTTTCCTGCCCAGGAGACTCCCCCAAACTGAAAGCGCTTTAGAAGATTTTACATTTGAAATACCCCGCCCAAACTATATATATTCTCTGGAAGTACACACCTCAAGCTTTCTAGGTGTACCAGACTTGTTGATATTTTCTAGAAGTAATCCCTCGAATTTTTTGGTTGTACAAGGTTTACTTAAAAAAAAATAAAAAGATAATACAAAAGCAGAATCAAAACCACATTTTCCTAAAAAAAAAAAAAAAAAAAAAACTATGCAAACAAGAAAAAACTAATTAAATCTGAAAAAGCAAGGTCCCCCGAACAGAATACTACCTAACATGTATAAGTACTGTCAAGGGTAGGGTAGGGCCAAACACCCCAAAGTAATTTTACTAAAAATTTTCAGCTCTGCAGACAGAGCGCACAGCTTGCACTTTTTCAACTAAAACTGCTCTTTACATTTGAAATACCCCCCACAAACCATATATTCTGTGACAGTACACACATTAAGCTTTCTAGGCATATCCAGCTTGTAGTGGGCTCATCTTTTTGAAGGATTCTTTAATTGCACGGCCTTTCCCTAAAAAAAAATGTATAAAAAGGCAGAATAACAACCACATTTTCCTAAAATATCAATATGCAAACAAGAAAAAAAAACAAGCTAAATCTGAAATTGCATGGCCCTCGGAACAGAACAGTACCCAACATGCATAGGTACTGCCAGCCTACTTGAGATGTTGTCACCCTCTGTTGACAGGTAATTTTTCTGTGTTTAAAAAAAATGATTAAAAACTATGTTTTTTAAATTTTGTTATCCTATAAACACTATAAAGGGTTAAGTAAACTAGCTGCAAGGGACTTGCCAGGCCCCCGCACCTTTTGAACTGGTGTATGGGTCTCATGAATCCTTTACAAGTTTACAAAGGGTTAACTGAAAAAAAGACACTACACCAAAAATTAAATGTATTTAATTTTTGGGATTTTTTTTCTTACCTCTGATCATCAGCTCCTTTGTCCCTCGCCAATCTCAATGACTGATGTGGTAATCGCTGGGGAGGGGGGGAGTAGACAGGTGACCATAGGATCCCATGCCCCTACCCCTCTCTCCAGTGATCACCTCACCTGAAGATCTCAAGACAGGAGCGGGATGCAGGGCTAGTGGTGAATTTTGCAGCAATGGCAGAAACCAGTGGAGAAGGCCCTCTCCTGAACACTGAAGAGCCTGGGGGGTGGGGGGGGGGCATCGGCGGCCCATTTTTATTACATTTTTTTGTTACAGCTATTCTCGGTGGAAGGGGGGCCTATTCCGGGTCCTCTCCTGAAGCCAGAGGAGCCCGGGGAGGGTTAATGCCCCCAGGTGAAGGAGACCCAGCCGGGTCGATTTTATTCTTTGGGACGCTAGCAGGGAAGAAAGCCAGTCACGTAAAATTTACGTGGCTGGCATTTAAAGGGGAACATTGAAGGCCCTTGAGTCTACAACACTCCAGAGCCTCCCGAGTTCCAGTCCTTGTGAAACCTCCACGGACCCCCGAAACTCACTATCTCCCGGAGCCCTCACCGCATCTGCATGCTCCGGTTGCATCCCCGCTCACCTCTAGCCGCGTGCGGCACTGAAGGGAGCCGAGTGACAGTGATTGCGCTGTGTGGCTGAGCGCGCAGCTCGGCCAATCAGCACACTCGCTCTCACCCGAGCCTGTGCCATGGGAGCGGAAGGAAGGTGAGTGAATTAGGGCAACCTGGGGGGTACATGCAGTGGGGCATCTCAATTTGGGATGCTGGTGCCGAGAGGAACAACACACGGGAAAGTGAAATTCATGTGTGTTGTTCCTCTTTAATGGTAGAAGAGACAGCAACATGCATATTCTAAGTATACAGCACGTCCTGTTTCAGAATATTCCTTACACTTGGGTAATACATCCACAAGATGGCGCTGGACTGCAGAAAACAGCTTGTGGCTCCTCACGGCCCTATATAAGCCAGGGATCTCCCACAAATTCCCCAGTTCTTTCTGCAGTCTGGACTGCGAAGACAGAAAATAGCTCTCTGTGGCGCAGGTAAGCGGGGCTTATATGCCTGCGGCCCTGCAAGACTATTCCTATCCGTTCCGTCTAATTTACTGCTTCCCAGCCTCGGCTGTTAAGGTTCGGGTGAAGGTAGGTTAGCAAGCACCAATGGTGCGGAGGAGCTAGGCTCCTACCGCAGTCCCTGCTCTAACAGGGTAGGCGGTTTAGGCTAATGGTGAGCCTTTTTGGGATGCCCCCACTGCCTCATGGGTTTTGCCAGGTTATTCTGTGTATTCATTCCCCCTCCACCCTCACTTCTCATATTGGTCCTCTGGGTGCCATTGTCCCTGGGAATTCTGCTGTTATCCTCCCTCACTCTCCCCTTGGGGGATCTCCAGGGGGGCGGTCGTCTAGTGATTCAACACTGTATTTCACTCTTGACATGTTTTAAGAGCTTTTAACTTTATAAAACGGCGCTGCCGCGCTTTGTACTGCGCTCCGCGCCTGGCAGCCCCGTTCACCTCAGAGCTGCCGGGCCGATCACGTTCACGTGGGCGCTTTTCGTGGGGGGGCGGACCCTGTGGATGATGCATTTACCTCATAACTCCCTGGCCTGCCCCTCGAGGTCTGCGGACGCCATTTTGTCTCCTTGCTGCGTGCTGCCTGGTTCTCTGCGGTCTGTGAGTAACCCCGATGGGTGATTTTTTTCTAAAAGTTTTTAACTGCCTTATTCTCATGGGAATGTTTATTATGTCTTCCAGGTGAGTGAATACTTCAGCACTGTGGTTTCTCCCGGCCACTTTCCCTCACTAACTCCCACTTCCCTAGCGGTTCTTGGGGCATCCCGGGTAGCTCTTTAGCGTTAACCCTTACTGGCCTATTGTGCCATTCAAATCACCATATAGAGGCTTCTGGGGATAATGGGCCTGGGGTTCCTTCGGGACAAGCCCGGCTTTGTGTTGCAAGTGGGGTATCCCCTATTAGTGATGATGTCAGGGTGTGTGTACCCTGCGCCCAGCAGGTGCTTGCGCTGCAGTCTGGGGTGTGTGTTACTGGGCCTGGTGTTGCGCCCCCTCTGGCCTTACCTACCCCCCCACGCTTTCATCTGACCCCACCTACCCCCCCACGCTTTCATCTGACCCCCACTGCGGGGCATACTGGTGGGGAGTCTCAACCTGATTTAGCTGCACGGTTGGCCAGCATTGAGAAACATCTTGCTGGGTCTGCCCCGCATAAGGCTTCTGCTAAGAAGCGGCATTTATCACCCGTGGTTTCCCTCTTCCCTGGAAGATGAGGGCCCTTACTCACTCTCAGGTCCCTACCCCCTTGAGGAGAGGGAATTATTTTCTGATTCAGAATCCTCTGAGGAACAACCTAAGATATACGGTGGTACTGGGACTCCTTTGGGGAATACCCGTGGCCCCCTAATGACACTGACAAATTGACAAAGAGTCACATATTTGAAGTGCTTTGTATTTCTCCCCCGGCAGTGGCTCAGCAGCTGCAGGGTGAGCTTTTTCATACGGTTAAGTCACGCTGGGAGTTTCCTGAGCAGTCTCACTTTAATAATTTAGTGCTCAAAGAATAGGAACGGCCTAGCAAGCTGCCCGGGGTGCTTAAGAGTTGGGACAAGAGGTATCCCTTTCCTGCTGATGTTGTTAAGCGTTGGTCATGTCCTCCCGAGGTTGATGCGCCCGTTCTAGGGTTGTCCAATACATTTGTCATGCATTCTCCTGACAATACTACCCTGTGAGATGCCGAGGAACGGCATTTGGACCAACTGGCCTGTCATGCCTTTGCCTGTGTGGGGACGGCACTGCACCCGGTTTGTGCCTCTGCTATTACGGCTATTGCCATTAAAGGGCTGCTTAAGTGTATTTTGGATGGGGCATCTGAGGATGCGGGTAGAGAGGAGTATAGATCTCTCCTGCTTTGTGAGGAATTTTTTGCATATATCCTCTCTGCCATGGATGATGCCATTAGAATGTGTGGTAGGACTTTTGCCCTGTTGGTGGCTATGCGCCACTCTGTCTGGCTACGTCAGTGGGTGGCTGACAATGCTGCTAAAAAGGCTCTCACTTGTTTCCCCTTCAAGGGCCTGCGTCTCTTTGGGGAACGCTTGGATTTGTTTGCTAAGGGTGGTAGGTTACCTCAACGCAGGAGGCCATATCGGTCTTTTCGGGGGACAGGTGCTTTTCTCCCATCCTTCCGTGGTTCCAGAACTAACCATGGAGCCTCTTTTACTGGGGCCCGTGGAGACCATTGGGTTAGGGGCAGAGGACGTGGGCGTCCTGGCCTCTCCTGGCGTCTCAAGCCAAAAACTTCACCCAAGCCCCCTGAGGCATGAGGGAGCTCTCTCACCCATCTGGGTGGGGGGGCGGCTTTGGCTTTTTGCTCACGCCTGGAGACTTCACGTCTCAGACCGGTGGATTCAGGAGGTAGTGTCCTCCGGTTACAAGATAGTTTGCAGCCTGGCCGCCCCCCAAGATTCATTGAATCCCGGATGGCTCAAAACCCCCTTTTAGCCCAGGGTCTGCGCCTTGCTGTCCAGAACCTTCTGGAGTTAGGGGTCATCTACCAAGTGCCTTTACAGGAAAGGGGCAGAGGCTACTATTCCATTCTTTTCACTGTTCCCAAGAAAGACATGTCCATCAGACCCATCCTGCATTTAAAGCGCCTCAACAAATTTGTCAGATTCAAACGCTTTCGCATGGAGACTCTGCACTCAGCTGTAAATTCACTACGCCCGGAGGACTTCATGACCTCTGTAGACATCAAGGATGCTTACCTTCATATACCAATCTTTCCAGGTCATCAGAGATTCCTCAGGTTCGCTCTGGAGGATCAGCACTACCAATTTGTGGCCTTGCCCTTCGGTCTCACCTCGGCTCCCAGGGTATTCACCAAGGTGCTGGCGGCCATTATGGCTCTGCTGAGATCTCGGCATTCGCATCCTTCCTTACTTGGATGACATTCTCATCACGTCTCGGTCCTTCCATCAGGCCGAGCTGGATATCCAGATGGTGGTGTCCACACTGGAGTCCTTCGGCTGGGTGATCAACCATCCCAAGTCTTCCCTGTCACCGTCAATGGTCAAGTCCTTTCTGGGCATGACTCTGGATACATCTCAGGTCAAGATCCTTCTCCCTCAGCAGAAGGTGGACAGTCTGCAAGCTCAAGCCAAGCTTCTTCTGTCTCGCCCTCATCCTTCCATCCGGCAGGGGATGCAGCTGGTGGGCCTGATGGTGTCTTGCTTCGAGGCTGTTTCATATGCTCAGTTTCACATGAGGCTTCTTCAACTTCACCTCTTGTCAGTTTGGGATCGGGACCCGGTGTCCTTGGATCAGGTGTTTGTTCTGTCCCCTCTGGTCAGGCGGTCTCTCTCGTGGTGGCTGGACTCAAGATACCTGTTGGTGGCAGATCCTTTTTGGCTCCGTGCTGGGAGACAGTCACCACAGATGCCAGTCTGACAGGTTGGGGGGGTTTCTGGAAATCCCTGAAATTCCAGTGTCAGTAGGGCCCTCAGGAGGCCCACACCCATATCAACATTCTGGAACTGAGGGCGATACGGTTGGTTTTCGTCCAACTGACTCCACACCTTCGGGGTCGGGTTGTTCAGGTCCGCTCAGACAACCAGACGGTGGTTGCCTACATCAATCATCAGGGAGGGACCCGGAGCAAGAGGGCCCTCAAGGAAGTGTCTCTGATACTTTCCTGGGCGGAGGAGAATGTCCCCTGCATCTCGGCAGTGTACATCCCGGGAGTGGAGAATCTGGAGGCAGACTCCCTCAGCAGGGGGACTTCTCGCCTGGGAGAATGATCCCTCAGCAGCAGGGTGTTTCGCTCCCTGTGCCACCGTTGGGGTCAGCCGGATGTGGATCTGTTTGCGTCCCGCCACAATTGCAAGCTTCCAGCCTTTGTCTCTCTGTCCCAGGACCCTCTGGCCTTGGCCATGGATGCACTAGCAATGTCTTGGCAGAGCTTTCAGCTCCTTTATGTGTTACCTCCGTTTCCTCTGCTGGGCAGGGTGCTGCGCAAGATATCCCAGGAAGGGGTGCCAACCATCCTGGTGGCCCCCTGTTGGCCAAGAAGTGTGTGGTTCGCAGACATCGTGCAGTTGGCAGTAGATCAATACGTCCTGCCCAAGGTTCCAGACCTGCTCACTCAGGGGCAGCTACGCCATCCCAATTTACAAACGCTGGCTTTAACGGCCTGGTTGCTGAAACCTCCATCTTGATGGAAAAGGGGCTGCCTGCCTCTGTTGTTAATACCATGATTAGGGCTAGGAAGAAGTCCTCGTCCTCCATCTACTATAGGGTATGGCATGCTTATATTGACTGGTGTGAGTCTAAATCGTTTCCCTGTCGGGTGTTTTCTGTCCCTAGGATTCTGGAGTTTCTGCAACATGGTTTGGATTTGGGTCTTCAACTTAGTTCCCTTAAAGGTCATGTTTCTGCCTTGGCCATTTTCTTCCAAAGATCTTTTGCTCACCATCGTCTGGTTAAGACCTTCTTCCAGGGGGTTACTCATGTGTGTCCCCCATGTAAGCCTATGTTACCAGTCTGGGATTTGAACTTGGTCTTATCTGCCTTGCAGGGGTCTCCCTTTGAGCCCTTGCGTGAGGCCCCTTTGTCCATTTTGACGCTTAAGGTAGTCTTTTAGTGGCCATCACCTCTGTTAGGCGTGTTTCTGAGTTGGTGGCGCTTTCCAACAAACCCACTAACTTTGAGAGACATCAGGACAAGGTGGTGTTTCGTTTTAAGCCAGATTTTCTCCCTAAGGTTGTGTCTGCTTTTCACCTCAATCAGGACATTGTTTTTCCTTCTCTGTGCCCTAATCCTAGTAACCCTAAGCAGAGGGTTTGCACTCTCTGGATGTGGTCGGGAATCTGAAGTTCTATTTGGGGGCTACTGAATCCTTCAGGAAGACTGATGCTCTTTTTGTGCTCCCGTCTGGACCTAAGAAGGGTCTGGCTCCAGCTAAGTCCACTATCAGCAAGTGCATCCTTCAGGCTGTGGTACAGGCCTATTCTGCTAAGGGGAAGGAGCCTCCCTTCTGCCTTACTGCTCATTCTATGCATGCTATTGGTGCCTCTTGGGCTTTTCAGCACCAAGCTTCTGTTGAACAAGTTTGCAAGGCCGCTACTTGGTCTTCTGTTCATACTTTTTCTAAGTTTTACAAGGTTGATGTTAGGGCCTCAGCTGATGCTGCTTTTGGTCGCAAAGTTCTGCAGGCGGCAGTGGTTTAAACTGCCCGCTGTTACTTTTTGGGGATCCCACCCTACCTTACGGACACTGCTATTGGATGTCCCAAGTGTAAGGAATATTCTGGAACAGGACGTGCGTATACTTATAATACAATTCTGTGATTACTCACCTGTAGAATTGGTATTATACGTATACAGCACGTCCTGTTCCATCCCACCCTTGTTATCATTATTCTTAGTTACCTCTGTATGGTGATTGTTCATATGTTCATTTTTGAATTCTGGTCATTAGTGTTCTCCCGGCTTCTTGTTAACTGCTTGTCAATATTGGGGGATTTGTGGGAGATCCCTGGCTTATATAGGGCCGGGAGATGCCACAAGCTGTTTTCTGCAGTCCAGTGCCATCTTGTGGATGTATTACCGAAGTGTAAGGAATTTTCTGGAACAGGACGTGCTGTATACGTATAATACCAATTCTACAGGTGAGTAATCACAGAATTGTATTTTTATGAATGTGGATCCCCAGGGGAGAGATTAGGTGGTTGCTTTTGGTCCACTTTATAGCCACTCACCTAATCGTGGTGATCCTCCTTCAATCCTGGTGCGGGGGGAGGGGGAAGGGCTCTACATGGCAGCCATTGTTAATTGACAGCTGGGGCTTGAGCGACCGGGCAGTCACGCAATCACTACAGCAGCGGCGCCATGCTGCTCCAGGGAATGGCTGGCTAACCTGTGAGTCTAAGGCCCTTATTTAACAAGGGATAGCGCCAGGTAGGGAATGGTGAGCGAACGGTAATGATGCTCACCGCCACGAGAATGCCGGCTGCCCTCCGCAATCACACATTTATCAAGCCGAACCTGCTTAGCGACTGACAGAGCGCCAGATAGCGAATCATTCATCATTATTCCAGCCTCACCCCACAGCGCCAGCGAGCGACCTTGAACAGCGACAGGTATGATCTCTCGCTACTTGGCGCTCTCCAATGCATTTCAATGGAGCAATCTTTAAATATTCATAATTAATTGCTATTAATTTTTTTTTTAAATGTCAAAAATTCTGTGACCACTTCTGCAATGTTAGATTTTTTTTTTTAAGGTAAAAAAAAAAAAAAAAAAATTGTGCAGAATTGATATTACAGGTCTGATATTAATGTATCCATATTACAAAATGTTTTGAAAAACATGTTTTTTTTTTTCTTTCAAAAAATATGGTTGTTTGGGGGTTAAAAAACTACTTTTAACCCATCGCTGCCAGCGCTCTGGGGTTTAAACAAGCATTTCACAGCGCGAGAATTTTTGGAGCGTGATTTGTTAATGAATATGCTGGGAGCCGTTCGCTGTCATGCGCTCCCATACAGCGCGGAACCTGTCAAACAGCGACTCCTAACCCCGTATTCAACATTACTGCACACCGACTGAGTCGCTGTCAACAGCCGAACAACGGGCAAGCACAGTGAATACTAGCGTGCGCTGTGAAAATAATGCTACTGGCGCTCATCTGACGCTACCTGGCGCTATTAATGAATCGGCCTCCAGGTATGCAGTGCAAAGCACACACACCCCCACCAAAAATAGAGAAGGATCACAGTTATCTGATGAGAGCTTGTATTATTTGAATGCCTGAATTAGGCTTAGCAGAGGAGAAGAGAAGAGTGGGTGAGGGTTTGTATTTTTGTTGGATTTCCTATTTAAGTGACTAATTAAATTACTACTGAGATCATCCAGGTTTTTCTTGATGCTTTATAGATCCATGCTACGTATAATGCCAGGGTCCATGACTGTCATAATTCAGCCCTTTGATTGACTCTTTCCACTACCTTACTAAATAAGTTTGTCCATTTTAGGATAGTTCATGTCATTACAGCCCTTTTTGACCCTCCCCTCCTAGTTGAAAATGGCCCCTGTGAGAGACCTTTCATGAAAGATGGAGTTGTTTGGGATGATTGAATGTCTTAGCATTCTGTGTTCTGAAGAGATGGAAAGGTGTACGCACTTTCTATACGTGCTTCACAAGCGCCAATATTTCTTCATTGGGAGTCAGTTTATCAAAACCAGATGTATAACGTGGAACATTTCTTATACATTAATAACATTACTTACCTGTGAGTTCTAAGCTGCCTTTAACGGCTCCAGCAGACTGCCAGAACTAACTGCCAATAAACTGCCAAGTATAGGCTGTTGGCAAGACCTGAGTGCCGTAAGATTATGTGAGCACAGAACATTACAGTATCGAATCAGTAGAGAGCCCACCGCAAAGCTTTTGATGGGGGCTTTAGTGAAACATATAATTACATTCTCTCGATATGTATTTAACGCTCTGTATGGATTATGGATTTTGGATGTGGAATGTGTGTGTATTATGTGATACAAAAGCAGCTATTTTTCAGACCCATGAGTGCACGACCTGTGCCCATGAATTTCAATTGGATGCCAAAACTATGTTTGAAGCATGTTGATAGCTTTGGAGAGAACTCTATTGGTGGCACAAGCTGAATATTTTGGAGCGGCTGGTTTAAAAGAGAAAAAATATACATTGAATAAGTCTGTCAGCAGCTTTATTATATCTTGTTGCTCATAAGGCTGGCTACCAGAACTCAATAGTGCTGTCTCCCTGTCAGGTCTCCATACAGGGAAATCAAGCCATCACGAGTGGTAAATCTAGTAGCCGTAAAGCAGGACTAGAGCAGGAAAAGAGCTGTGACTCCTACCCATAAACAGGTATAAGGCCCATCCTGCCAGTAGTTTTCCCAGTTCCTGGGAACAGAGAACGGGTCCTGTCATCTGGGCTCATGCTCGTCCAGCGGCAGTTAGACATGGCTGCTGGACTAATGAGCCAGTAGTCCCAGCATTTATTTTCCCTACACCGGGGTTGGAGGGGGGAGCAGACCCAGAACTCTCAAGTTCCCCTGTGCCCCCTCTCTAACATCGATCCTCCATTGTCGCAGGCGTATGCAGCGTTGGACACCCTGGAGAGGTTTGGGTGGCTGATCACTTATCACAAATCCCACTCCCAACAGGGTTGTTTCCTGGGGATATTCCTGAATACAGCCAATGCTTTTGACAGAACTCAAGCCCTGTAAACTTCAGCGCGTGGTGAACTTGTATTAAAGTTTTCAGCCCAGTGTGTGGCAGTGCATGCAGTTTCTGAGTCTGATGATGGTGTCCTTTTAACCCTTTCAGTGCCAGCCTACCTGCAGCATTTGCCACTCCCTGTTGCCAGACCATGTTTCACTATTTTGCGCTACACATGTTCAACTGTCATTTTTGAAAGGATTTCCAGGGATTTCCCAGGAAAATTATATATTTTTTTTTTCAGCAGAGTCTGGGCTTTAACATGAAATGTCTTGTTTGTAATTTTTAGGTGTATTCTCAATATTTTTGGGTGAAAAATGTGAAAAAAAAAAATTAAAAATTATTTTTTTACAATTTGTAGTGTTTTTTTGTAATAAAAAATGTAAGTTTGTCAATAAAATCTTATTGCGTGTGAATTCCCAATTTCTCCCGGTTACAGCGATACCACATATGTATAGGTAGACACCCTTTCCTGCCCAGGAGACTCCCCCAAACTGAAATAGCGCGTTAGGGGATTTTCAGAAAAAATACAACTGTGATATGCGCTATGCGCACCTTGCAGTTTTACCAGAAAAACAACCCTTTACATTTGAAATACCCCCAACAAACTGTATAGTCTCTGGAAGTACACACCTCAAGCTTTCTAGGTGTACCAAGCATGTTGATGTGCCCATAGTTTTCTGGAAGTAATTCCTCAATGTATTCTTTGGTTGCAAAGAGTTTCCCAAAAAAAAGGATAAAAAAGAAGAATCAAAGCCACATTTTCCTAAAAAAACTATATACAAACAAGAAAAAACAAGTTTAATCTGAAAAAGCAACATTCCCCGAACAGAACAACACCCAACATGCATAGATTCTGTCAAGGGAAGAGTTGCCAAACACCCCAAAGTAAAGCATGTGCGTAACGGTAATTTTACTTGAAAATTTCAGTTCTGCAGACAAAGTGCGCACCTTGCGATTTTTCAACCAAAACAACCCTTTACATTTGGAATATTCCCCATAAACCATATATTCCCTGAAAGTACACATGTTAAGCTTACTAAGTGTACCCAGCTTGTTGTAGTGGGCTCATCTTTCTGGAATTAATTCCTCAAAGAATTCTTTGATTGCGCAGGGTTTCCCTAAAAAATGTATAAAAAAGCTGAATAAAAAACACCTTTTCCTAAAATATAAATATGCAAACAAGAAAAAACAAGCTAAGTCTGAAAGTGCAAGGTCCCCCGACCAGAACAATACCCAACATGCCAAGGTACTATTAACCCTTTTAATTGCCAGCCTACTTGAGATTTTGTCACCCTCTGTTGACAGGTCATTTTTCCCAATTTTGCGCCATGTTTTGCGCCATTTTTGCTGTAATTTTCAGGAAAATTATATTTATATTTTTTTAGGCTTTAACATGAAATGTCTTGTTTGTAAATTTTATTTTGTTTTTACAATATTATTAAGTAAAAAAAATAAATAAATAAAAACATTTTTAGAAAATTGACTCCTTTATTTTAAATAAAAAATGTATTTTATTAAGGAAAAGCATATTGCATGTGAAAGCCCCATTTCTACCGATTAGAACGGTACCACATATTTATCGGTAGCCCCCCGTTCCTGCCCAGGAGACCCCCCTAACTGAAACAAGTAATCTATAACATTTACAAATAAAATACAACTACCATCCACACTACAAAGGGTTAAATCGAGGGGGGGGGGGGGGTACCCCATTTTTTGGGGGGGATTTTTAAGGGTTAAAAACCCTTAAAAGTCCCAAAAAAAATTGACATGGGGTCCCCCTTACCCAAAGTAATCAGCCCGGGACCAGCTATGCAGGGCTTGTCGAAACAGGGCACAGGGGCCAGCTTTTGTGGCCCCTGGCCCTGCAGGCTACAAGCCCGCATAGCCCGTGGGCCCGGGCTCTTCTGCCCCCCCCCCCCCCCGGGCTTTGGGGAGGCAGGTAATGGGGGTGCCGGGGGTTAATGACAAGTCACCCGCTAGTCACAGGTGACTTGCCACCTCCCCCAGCCTTGTGAACTGGTATAGGGGTCATGGACCCCTTACCAGTTCACAAGGGGTTAAATGTAAAAAAATAACAGACACACACAAAGAGAAAAAAATATTTTATTATTTTTTTTTATTATTTTTAATACCTCCCATCCATCCTGGAGCACTGTGTCCCTCGGCAATCACTGGCTTCTGCTCACCTGCTGGAAGCCTTTTATAGCTGCTGGATGACAGAACACAAAGGGTTAATTAAAAAAAAAATGACATAGGGTTCCCTTTCCCGGGGGGGCATTTTTTTTTTGGATTTTTAAGGGTCCCCCTTACCCAAAGTAACCAGCCCGGGACCAGCTATGGGGGCTTGTAGGCACAGAGTGGGGGGGGGGGCAGCTTTTGTGGCCCCCCACCCTGCAGCCTACGAGCCTACATAGCCTATGTGGGCCCGGGCTCTTCTGCCCCCCCTGGGCTTTGGGGAGGCAGGTAATGGGGGTGCCGGGGGTTAATGGCAAGTCACCTGCTAGGGTAGGTGACTTGCCACCCCCCCAGCCTTGTGAACTGGTATAAGGGGTCACATGGACCCCTTACCAGTTCACAAGGGGTTAAATGTGGAATAAAAAAAACACAGACACATAAAAAAAATTATCTTTATTATTTTATTTTTTCTTACTTTACTCACCTCCGATCCTGTGTCCCCCGGCGATCTCCGCCGACAGCCTGCTCGCTGTTTGGAACAGAGAGCCTGGGGAGGAGGGGGGGGCATCACACCCTTCTCCTCCTCCTCTGCTCCGTGCTCCAAGCACCGAGCAAACTGATTCAGTCTCGGGGGCTTGGGCAGAAGAAGCCAGCTGCTGGTGACATCACAATGATGCATTTAGGGCGGGGCTAGCAGTCGGGATGCAGGAAGTGGGGGGAGAGGGCATTTTCTGCCCTCTCCTCGCCACCGAAGAGGCTGGGGGGACGATCGGAGGCCCCACCAGTGAAGAGAAGACCCGGAGCGAGGCAGCGCGACCACAGGTAAGCAAATGTCATTTTTCTTTTTATTTTTTTTTTTACAGTCAGCAGCTGCTGCCGAATCGCAGGGGGGGGGGGGGGGGCTATTCCGGGGGCTCTCCTGGAGCCATCCGACCCCCCACGGGGGATCTGATGGCACCAAATTAAAGAGGAGACCCGGCCGGATCCAATGAGCTGTCAGGTGAGTATTTTTCATTTTTATTTTTTATACTAGGAGCAGGGAAAGTCGAGCACGTAACACCTACGGGCTTGGCACTTAAAGCGGACCTTCACTCTGAATAAGAGTCTATCTTATATGTTTCCCCCACACTGTACATACAGATTGCTCACATTAAAAATCATCCTACCTGCATCTGCTGCATGTTATGAGCCTTTAAACATCCAAGATGGCGGCTTATGGAAGCCGCCATTTTATCAGGCAGCCTGCAAACAGGAAGTGCCTGCAAACAGGAAGTGACTGTGCTGCTCTGCATTCTGGGTCTGCTGACCTTTCCCTGACCCCAGCTCTGCTCTGTCTGAGCAAAGCACAGCTATAACCTGCCCCCCTGTACCTTATCCCACTCTCCTCTCCTCAGTAAGTGTGATGCTTCTGAGTCAAGATGGCGGCACCCGTATCCTAAATTCCTGAACAGAGTTGCAGCCCAGTGGGGGAAAGAATAATAAGTTAGTGACTAAAAATGTAAAATATATTAATTTTAGATGCTGGGGAATCGTTTTTTAAGAGTTTGGGCTTTTCATTAAATCATGGTGAAGGTCCAGTTTAAGGCCCAGCCAATCCAGCACGTAGGTGTTATGTGCTTGGCACTTAAAGGGTTAAGGCAGTTCCTTACCACTAGATTCAAACCAGGGTTTTGCCGTCCTGTCATATAGGGGTCAGTCTCCCTTGACCCTAGACAGATTGTTTTCTTTGTTAGGAGTGGTTCAATCATCCCTGGATTGGTGGATTCAATCTCAACCCCTGAGTCTCAATGGTCACAAGACCTGTATCACGTTCCCTTGTGCTTAGAACTGGGTATTTTTTCTGTGTCTGTCCCATTGGATGCAAAATTGTCCACCATATCTAGATTCCTTAATGAAAAAGCTAGAAGCCAAGTGAGATCCAGGGAGTATAGCTAGACCTCACAATGGGGTCACTGACAATTAAGGTATCTCTAAATTGGTTCTAAGCCAGTATAAAAAATAATTTGACTAATGCCGGGCTTTGTACAGTAAATAGAGAGATTAATACATTAAAGTGATTGGCAAGTCAAAAATGTATCTTACCTTACATTGAGTCCCTCCAGCGCTCTTCTTCCTGCTATGTCCGTCTACTTAGTGAGGGAATCACTTCCTCATTCAGCTTTCAGTCTCTACCCTGCTAAACTGGTCCATCAATCAACCTTCAGTGGACCGAGACATTCCCTCCCCAGACATCCTGGTTAGCTAGCTCTAGCTGCAGCAATGAAAACCTCCCTCATCTCTGAAGACATCCCTCCTCTCTGGTACAACAATGCACTTATTACTTTTACTATGATATATGTGATGCACACAGTGTGCTTGCATCACATTGCTGGTGCCACACCTGCTGTTTCTCTTCACTTTTACTCTGCATCTCCAATGCTCTAATACATGGGTTCCCATGCATGAGTACAAGTACCAGGGGTGGTACACAAGCTTCCCTCTGGTGGTACTCAAGGTCGATGAATGTGTGGGAACATGAAGTACTGCAGACAACTACTGCTTCAATAGAATGTGCAAGGGGGCCAAGTCAATAAGCTGCAGGAGTGGAGCATCTTGGGATGTCTGCATCGTCTGCAAAGAGCTCGATGTTGGGCCCATATAGGACCTACACCCTTCAGAGAAAGTCTCTGTTAATGGTGGTTTTTATGGTACTTGACATCATTGCAAAATTGGAAGTGATACTCCATAGAAATAGGTTGGGAAACCCTGCTCTAATGATACGGTTTGAAGTTTGGGACAGTGCAATGTGTATCCTGAGAAAATGGGACAAAAATTGGGCTTACCTTTAGTATAACAAGTATAGTAAGGTATATTGTAATCTGCCTTAAAGTGGCACACTAGTTTTCCTATGATTTTCCAAATTCTTTCAAATTGTAAAATAAAAATAAGTATTTGTCAAGAGTCAAAACAAATTTTTGTATACTCTTTAGGCTGGTATCACACCAGTGTGGATGCAGAACTTTTGTCGAGGGCCCTGCGGTGCCTGTGGAATGCTACCTATAGTAATCTGAGGGGAGCTTTCACATATGCTTTGGGCGATCTGCAAAAGCCTTGCCTGCAGCGTCTTGAGGCCTCAGCGCTTGTGAATCCATTCCATTGAAACGCTAACGCTAATGCCCTCCAGCCGCTGCACACATCGATTGTGGGGGGCTCGCCTGAAAGCGTAAGCACCCCGCAATTGCGCTGGTGTGAAACCAGCCTTAAACTCACCGAGGGATAAAACTTTACTTAATGTCTGCAGTGACCTAAGAGGAAGTTTGTGTAACAGAAATGGCATGTGTGACACAACTATCATATTTTGTGCTGACCTTGACCCCTGAATTAGGAGTTAAATAAACCACCTGTCTGGTATTCATACAGGAGGTAAGATTAGGTATTGCCAGTGTGGTCACAAACAGGAAAATCATATTTAATTGGTTATAACCCTTCTCTGCTTTAATGAAAATGTATAGTTCTTGCCCAGCCAGTTAAAGTATATAAAAGGTATACTCACTTTTGTCTCCCACAGCTGTTTGACTTACGTAAAAGAGAAGCAACCAATGGCTAAGTCTTTAAGACACTAGGGCCGGTGGTCTACTTCTCCGTGGAGCATCTCAATTTGGGAGTCCTTGGAATTTGGGAGGCGTCTGGAATGTTAACTTTACAGTGATGCCATGGCACACGTGTGAGCCTAGCGGCATACCCTGCATCCCTTCGGTTAATGTGCTTATGTGCGCCAGACCTATCTGAGTAGCTGAAGCAGGTATGCACAAGGAATGTTTACCACTCCCATTCATTTAGTGTTCTACACCCGTTATTAATATGCACGTCGCTGGTTGGAGGAGCGTCTGCATATGCACCGTGGATCACAGAGGAGGTAAGCAGAATAGGGGAACCACTTGGCAGGATAGCCCAAATTGGAGAAAATCCTGGGTTATGAACCTCACCAGGTAGCAGGATCAGGTCTCGCACTGTGTGCATATCTGTCTTTCAGTCACTGACAACCTCCTGGACCATGTCTTTTATTAAGTGCAATGGTGGGTCGGGCTGAGTCCTGACATACCTTCTTAAATATAATGTAATAAAATGGGCATGTTTCAGACACTGCGATCAATACAAGGGGCAGCCATTAGCCGTTGGTGAGCGGTGGACAGCTGTTGACCCCGCAGGACTCGGGCTGTTGACCCTGCTAAGTGTTATTTAACTGAAGTAGGATGGAACAGATTTTGGGGACGAAAGGAGATTATATGGCCAATTTACTAAGCGTTTGCTGGGCATTTGCCGTGCTTTTGTTTGCCACATTTACTAATGCTATCAAGCGCACTTTTCGCTCGTCCACACATCTTGACCAGAAAACTGTGGTAAAGTGTTAGGCGCCGGACACCCTTCTCTCTTAAGCCAGATAATCCCCAATCTCCACCGCCTCTTCTGCCTTTAGACAAGTCCCCGCTCGCAGGAGACGCGGATTGTGCCTCTCCAGACTCGGTTACCCCCAGGACTTACTTGGCGCAAAGATTACCGGCTTAAGGTGGAGACGGGTGAACGGCGGGGTATCCCGAATATGGATGCCGGGATGTAAATGGGATTACAAACGGAGAGTCAATCAGAGAGGTCCAGAAACAAGCCAAGGTCAAGCCGGGTGGTCAGAGCGCGGTATCCAAGGGGTCAAACGAAGAGTAGTCAAAAACGAGCCGAGGTCAAACCAGGTGAGCACCAAAACGCGGTAACAGAGGGATCAGGCACAAGCGGAGTCAGGACAGGCGAAAAGGTCAGGACGGGCAGCAGACGAGGATGGTCAGAGACGAAGCCGAGTAGAACACAGTAAACGCAGACTATAACGCACACCCTACTAACCAGAGGCTATAACGGGCACTGGACAATGGGGCAGCATGATAATAAAGGGAAGACTGGCCAATGGGAAGGGGAAAAGGAAAGGAGAGGGAAATGTGCTGATTGGTGCGACTGTAACTACCCAATGGGAGCGGTCCCAGGAACTGGACCTGCCCAGGCCAGACGGGCTGTCCAGTCCCTGGGCCCGACTCCCATCAGGACAGCTGACAATTAACTTGACACTTGCCCCCGGCGGATGCGCTGGGAGCAGCGCCGCCTGGGGGCATATACAGAGCGTGCTCGCGCGCGTGCGCGAGCACGCAAATGGCCGGGCGCGCTCCCGGCCGGGGGAAGCACAGCCGCGCCGGCAGAGGACACCACGGGGCCGCCTGCCCCCGCCGCACGGCTCGCAGCGAGGCCGTCGCACCCCGCCTTCGCCACGCTGGCCCCAGAGCGGTACCGAGAGCCAGCAGCAGGACGGGGGCGTGACGCGCCGCGGGACCGGGGCCGGGAGGCAGGTAAGATCCTAACATAAAGACACAGCAAAATGCTGTCAGATAAGCAAGTTGTTCCCCACATTCGCCGCTGCAATATAGCTCAGATCACCGTGTTATTACACACTCACGGCACACTTAGCCAGCTCTAAACTGGTGAACAGGCGTGTGTGGAGTCAATCAGGCTCTATAGGGTTGATTCAGAGCCCCTTTCTCACCTTTTTTTTTTGCGTGAATATTTCCATTCTCGTTCATTTTTTTCCCTCGTCTGATTCAGCAAAGCCTTTTTTCTGCGAGAACTTTAGTGTGAAATGTTTTCATTTTTGCATGATTTTTCGTTTGGTAGCAAGACCTCCATAAAAATGATGAGAAAGGGGCTCTGAATCAACCCTTATGGCTTTTTGTTTAATTAGCCTGGGCAGTCCCTTAAAAAAAAGTTTTGATTGAAGTTGGGACAGATCAAGCAGCATCACATGATGCCCCATTTCCCGTATTGCACTTGCAACTTAGCAAATGTCCAAGTTTCCCACAAGGCACCTTCGCTGTGATAACTGGCGGTCCAGCTGTGAAGAAGCTTCAAATAAATCTCTTCAATCGCCCATTTGGGATATTTTACTCCTCAAAACTTTCTAGCTTTCAGTTTAAAGAATTTATAAGTTCCATTTGCGCTCCAGCACGATTTTAAGGAGAGTAGGCTTAAATAATGGAGGCGAGGGGGAAATATAATATTACGATAATGCTCTTTGGTGCGGTTTGGACGCTTTAGGAAACATTTGGAAGCATTTTTCTCATAAAGTCACTTAACTATTAAAGCGTTATCATGGCCGAGCCTTCTGCACTTTTGTTAAACGTTGTCTCTGCGCTTCCAAGAGAGAGATGAGAAAAAAGGAGGGAGAGCGGGAATCCTGATTAGAAGGATTTCCATAAAAACAGGAAATTGCATTCTTTTAGTATCCTTGCATTAATTTAATAAAATAAAGATGCAACCAAATAATGAGGAGGTGAATTAAGGGTACCGTATCGTTTTTCAGTTAATGTTCACCATTATGCCGCTCGGCCTGGCTTTGAACATTTTTTATGTTTCGCAGTGTAGTTGCTGCAGAGGAAACTCTGTAATATCACTATTTTAATGGAAATCTGTCATTACTAATGTACACGCCGCGGAATGGGAGCTAATACGAATCACTCGTCTCCGACACTTTTTTACAAATGATTAAAAGCCTTTAGCACCATCACACACCTGATCACTGGGGCTAAATGAACCTCTCGTTTATCAAGTAACTGTTCGCCGATGGTGGCTGTCTTTTATTTTATTTATTTTTTTACCATCAGCTGACACTTTTCTTATATTTTAATGAGGGACAGGGGTTTATTTGTGTGATTAGCTTTGCTTAAAAACTCCCATAGTTGGACTGTGGCTTCAAGGTCTGTACATACACATGGAGTTGAAAAGAACCTGTTGTTGCCTTACTTGCACAGCCAGGTTCCTCTTTATTGCCTCTGCTATGTGGATGTGGTTATTCCAGTTCCAGGTATCTTTGACTCCAAAGCTGACCCTCTGAAAAAGCAGTATATGTAGAACGGAAAGTATTTGCACAGTGCCCAACACAAGGAATAATATAATTACACATCACTCCTTGCAGTTGGTTGAGCTATGCAAATAATCTCTTTATATCTCAGAGCCACTCAAGGTACTCAGAAGCCACTGAGTGTTCATTGCCAAGGATTAGCTTTAAATTTTCACAGTTTGCTAAAAGCATGTAGCTCTCATCAGCACTAGGTACCAAGCGGGGAGCAGTGCCGCACCCAGGACTTTGTCCTGGGGAGGGGGGGGGGGGGCAGTTAGGTATGGGGCGTGGCCTGGAAGAGGCATGGCACCTCTTGAATATCTATAAATGTTTGTAAATGAGGAGGAGGGGGGAGAGGATAAATGCATGTAGTGCACCATTTTCTTTTTAATTAAACCGGACCTTCAACATGATTTATTGAAAAGCCCAAAACCTTATAAAACGATTCCCCAGCATCTAAAATTAAAATATTTTACGTTTTTAGTCACTTATTATTCTTTCCTCCACTGGGCTGCAACTCTGTTAAGGACTTTAGGATACAGGCGCCGCCATCTTAACTCAGAAGCATCACACTTACTGAGGAGAGGAGAGTGGGTTAAAGTACAGGGGGTGGGTTATAGCTGTGCTTTGCTCAGACAGAGCAGAGGTGGGGTCAGGAAAAGGTCAGCAATCCCAGAATGCAGAGCAGCACAGTCAGAAGGCACTTCCTGTTTGCAGGCTGCCTGATGTTCCATGAGCCGCCATCTTGGATGTTTAAAGGCTCATAACATGCAGTAGATGCAGGTAGGATAGTTTTTAATGTGGGCAATCTGTATGTACAGGGTGTGGGAAACATATAAGATAGACTCTTATTCAGAGTAAAGGACCACTTTAAATCGGACCTTCACCCTGAATAAGAGCCTATCTTATATGTTTCCCACACCTTGTACATACAGATTGCTCACATTAAAAATCATCCTACCTGCATCTACTGCATGTTATGAGCCTTTAAACAATCCAAGATGGCGGCTCATGGAGCATTAAGCAGCCTGCAAACAAGACTTGTCTTCTGGCTGTGCCGCTCTGCATTCTGGGATTGTTGTACTTTTCCTGACCCCAGCTCTGCTCTGTCTATGCAAAGCACAGCTATAACACCGTCCCCTGCACTTTATCCCGCTCTCCTCTCCTCAGTATGTGTGATGCTTCTGAGTCAAGATGGTGGCACCCATATCCTAGAGTCCTGAACAGAGTTGTAGCCCAGTGGGGGAAAGTATAAGTGACTAAAAACTTAAGATATTTTAATTTTAGATGCTGAGCTATAGTTTTTTTTAAGGGTTTTGGCTTTTCATTAAATCATGCTGAAGGTCAGGTTTAAGCTTTGTCCCTGGTCACACCTCTAACCCCTAATTTCAAGAGGACCTGGGACTCCATAGTCCCTTTGTAGATAGATCATGAAAGGAAAAAAATATATATACCTAATATCAGGCTCACAAATGGCAGAAGGGAGCAAATTAGGTCTGCATTTTTTTTTTAGGAAAATATGAGTTTGATTCTGCTTTTTTATTCTTTTTAGTGAAACTAGTGCAACCAAAGAATTCATTGAGGGATTACTTCCAAAAAACTGCATCCATGTCAACAAGCCTGGTACACCTAGAAAGCTTGAGGCATGTACTTCCAGAGAATATATAGTGTGTGGGGGGTATTTCAAATGTACATAGTTATCTTTCTTGAAGCGCTGTTGTGCACTGAAGCGCTGTTTCAGTTTGGTAGAATCTCCTGGGCAGGAAAGGGTATCTACCAATACACATGTGGTACCGCTGTAACCAGGAGAAATTAGGATTTCACACGTAATAAGATTTTATTGACAAACTTACTTTTTATTACAAAAGACACTACAATTTGTAAAACAAATATATATTTTTTATTTTTTTGCACATATTTCACACTTAAAAAATTACTAACAAGGCATGTTCATGTCAAAGCCCAGACTCTCCTGAAAAAAAAAAAAATATATAATTTTCCTGGGAAATCCCTGGAAATCCCTTCAAAAAATACAGTTGAACATGTGGAGCTCAAAGTAGTGAAAAATGGCCTGGCAACAAAGGGTGACAAAATCCCCAGGTAGGCTGGCACCTAAAGGGTTAGCAGACCAAAAAACCCTTTACCTTTGAGTAGAGAGCTTTTTGATCTCTTTATCCCTCCTATATTAAGCACACATGGTGGCTTGCAACTCCTAAAGCATAGTGGATATTTCAGCTTTTTTTGGGGAGGGGGGCTCCATCCCCAGTACATTTTCATAAATATCCAATTTGCTCTATGGAAAGTCAGCCCAGCGTCTGAGGTAGGTGGCCACAACCACCCCACCCACAATCTCAACACCACGTCCTGTTCCAGAATATTCATTACACTTGGGTAATACATCCACAAGATGGCGCTGGACTGCAGAACACAGCTTGTGGCTCCTCCCAGCCCTATATAAGTCAGGGACCTCCCACAAATTCCCCAGTATTGACAAGCAGTTAACAAGAAGCCGGGAGAACACTAATAACCAGAATTCAAAAATGAACATGTGAACAATCACCATACAGAGGTAATTAAGAATAATGATAACAAGGGTAGGATGGAACAGGACGTGCTGTATAAGTATAATACCAATTCTACAGGTGAGTAATCACAGAATTGTATTATTCTAAGTATACAGCACGTCCTGTTCCAGAATATTCCTTACACTTGGGACATCCAATAGCAGTGTCCGTAAGGTAGGGTGGGATCCCCAAAAAGTAACAGCGGGCAGTTTAAACCACTGCCGCTTGCAGAACTTTGCGACCAAAAGCAGCATCAGCTGAGGCCCTAACATCAACCTTGTAAAACTTTGAAAAAGTATGAACAGAAGACCAAGTAGCGGCCTTGCAAACTTGTTCAACAGAAGCTTGGTGCTGAAAAGCCCAAGAGGCACCAATAGCACTAGTAGAATGAGCAGTAAGGCGGGAGGGAGGCCTGTATCACAGCCTGACGGATCCACTTGCTGTTAGTGGACTTAGCCGGAGCCAGGCCTTTCTTAGGTCCAGACGGAAGCACAAAAAGAGCATCAGTCTTCCTGAAGGGTTCAGTAGCCACCAAATAGAACTTCAGAGTTCTGACTACGTCCAAAGGATGCAAAACCCTTTCCTTAGGGTTACTAGAATTAGGACAACAAGGCAAAACAATGTCCTGATTGAGATGAAAGGCAAAAACAAACTTGGGCAGAAAATCTGGCTTAAAACGAAACACCACCTTGTCCTGGTGTCTCTCAAAATAAGGAGGCTTGATGGAAAGCGCAGCCAACTCAGAAACACGCCTAACAGAAGTGATAGCCACCAAAAAGACCACCTTAAGCGTAAGAATGGACAAAGGAGCCCCTTGCAAGGGCTCAAAGGGAGACCCCTGCAGGGCAGATAATACCAAGTTCAAGTCCCAGACTGGTAACATAGGCTTACGTGGGGGACCCTCACCTTGAAGCAACATGGGAGTTGCGGGCGCGGTGATTTATATTTGATGACCCTGTGATGCTGACTCTATGTGCCATTCTTTATTCTTGAATATTCAGGTTTGCTGGTGTCATTTAGCATGCACACGTGCACTTTGAGTATATCTTTATTGTTTCCATTCACTTATAAATGTTTGAACTGGGCGAGTCTGCCAATATATTTTCTGTGGAATTTAGTTTTTTATTCATTTTCACATATGAGGTATTGTTGTTAAGAGTTGATATTTATTAGAGATTGTACACTTTGAGGGTTTACACATATACTTTTTATGCCGGCATAAAATAACTGTTATAATAGGATCTAATAAGCGCACATAGGGTCTTTTTGATGCATTGTTCCCCTTAGGGGTTTTTTTCATTAATATTATTGTGACCATGGGGGTCATCCATGTGATTTTAATTGTCCAGTGTGTTTTTGTATATTTTAATAGTATCTCCTTTTTCATAATAAAGAATTTTGTATCCATATTGATATTGGTGCTCCTTTTTGAAGAAAGGTGTGTAATTGGACACGTCCACTTCAGTCTTGTTTGGCTTACGTGGGGGGCGCACGTGAGTAACCCCCTGTAAAAAGGTCTTGACCAGGGGATGCTGAGCAAAGGATCTTTGGAAAAAAATAGCCAAAGCAGACACATGGCCTTTCAGAGTACTGAGCTGAAAACCCAGATCCAAACCATGTTGCAGAAACTCCAGAATCCTAGGGATAGAAAACACTCTATAGGGAAGAGACTCACACCAGTCAATGTAAGCATGCCATAGCCTATAGTAGATGGAGGACGAGGACTTCTTCCTAGCCCTAATCATGGTATTAACAACAGAGGCAGGCAGCCCCTTTTCCATCAAGATGGAGGTTTCAGCAGCCAGGCCGTTAAAGCCAGTGTTTGTAAATTGTAGCTCCCCCTGAGTGAGCAGGTCTGGAACCTTGGGCAGGACGTATTGATCTACTGCCAACTGCAAGATGTCTGCGAACCCCACTCTTCTTGGCCAACAGGGGGCCACCAGGATGGTTGGCACCCCTTCCTGGGATATTTTGCACAGCACACTGCCTAGCAGAGAAAACGGAGGGAACACATAAAGGAGCTGAAAGCTCTGCCAAGACATTGCTAGTGCATCCATGGCCAAGGCCAGACAGATCCACATCCGACTGACCCCAACGGTGGCACAGGGAGCGAAACACCCTGCTGCTGAGGGACCATTCTCCCAGGCGAGAAGTCCCCCTGCTGAGATGCAGGGCACATTCTCCTCCGCCCAGGACAGTATCAGAGACACTTCCTTGAGGGCCCTCTTGCTCCGGGTCCCTCCCTGATGATTGATGTAGGCAACAGCCGTCTGGTTGTCCGAGCGGACCTGAACAGCCCGACCCCGAAGGTGTGGAGTCAGTTGGACGAGAACCAACCGTATCGCCCTCAGTTCCAGAATGTTGATATGGGTGTGGGCCTCCTGAGGGCCCCACTGACCCTGGAATTTCAGGGATTTCCAGAAACCCCCCCAACCTGTCAGACTGGCATCTGTGGTGACTGTCTCCCAGCACGGAGCCAGAAAGGATCTGCCCACCAACAGGTTTCTTGAGTCCAGCCACCACGAGAGAGACCGCCTGACCAGAGGGAACAGAACGAACACCTGATCCAGGGACACCGGGTCCCAATCCCAAACTGACAAGAGGTGAAGTTGAAGATATGGAACTGCCTCGAAGCAAGACACCATCAGGCCCACCAGCTGAATCCCCTGCCGGATGGAGGGCAAGACAGAAGAAGCTTGGCTTGAGCTTGCAGACTGTCCACCTTCTGCTGAGGGAGTCATGCCCAGAAAGGACTTGACCATTGATGGTGACAGGGAAGACTTGGGATGGTTGATCACCCAGCCAAAGAACTCCAGTGTGGACACCACCATCTGGGTATGCAGCTCGGCCTGCTGGAAGGCCTGAGACGTGATGAGAATCTCGTCCAAGTAAGGAAGGATGCGAATGCCCTGAGATCTCAGCAGAGCCATAATGCCTGCCAGCACCTTGGTGAATAGCCTAGGAGCCGAGGTGAGACCGAAGGGCAAGGCCACAAATTGGTAGTGCTGATCCTCCAGAGCGAACCTGAGGAATCTCTGATTACCTGGAAAAATTGGTATATGAAGGTAAGCATCCTTGATGTCTACAGAGGTCATGAAGTCCTCCGGGCGTAGTGAATTTACAGCTGTGCACAGAGTCTCCATGTGAAAGCAATTGAATCTGACAAATTTGTTGAGGCGCTTTAAATCCAGGATGGGTCTGATGGACCCGTCTTGCTTGGGAACAGTGAAAAGATTGGATTAGTAGCCTCTGTCCCTTTCCTGTAAAGACACTTGGCAGATGACCCCTAACTCCAGAAGGTTCTGGACAGCAAGGCACAGACCCTGGGCTAAAATGGGGTTTTGAGCCATCCGGGATTTGATGAATTTTGGGGGCGGCCAGGCTGCAAACTCTATCTTGTAACCGGAGGACACTACCTCCCTAATCCACCAGTCTGAGGCGTGAAGTCTCCAGACGTGAGCAAAAAGCCGAAGCCGTCCCCCCACCCGGATGGGTGAGGGCGCCCCTTCGTGTCTGAGGGGGCTTGGGTGAGGTTTTTGGCTTGAGACCCCAGGAGAGGCCAGGACGGCCACGTTCTCTGCTCCTACCCCAATGGTCTTCCCGGGCCCCAGTAAAAGAGGCTCCACGGTTAGTTCTGGAACCACGGAAGGATGGGAGAATGGCACCTGTCCCTCGAAAAGACCGAGATGGCCTCCTGCGTTGAGGTAACCTACCACCCTTAGCAAACAAATCCAAGCGTTCCCCAAAGAGACGCAGGCCGTTGAAGGGGAAACCAGTGAAAGCCTTCTTAGCAGCATTGTCAGCCACCCACTGACGTAGCCAGACAGAGCGACGTATAGCCACCAACAGGGCAGAAGCCCTACCACACATTCTAATGGCAGCATCCATGGCAGAGAGGATATATGCAATAAATTCCTCACAAAGCAGAAGAGATCTATACTCCTCTCTACCCACATCCTCAGATGCCCCATCCAAAATACACTTAAGCAGCCCTTTAATGGCAATAGCCGTAATAGCAGAGGCACAAACCGGGCGCAGTGCCGTCCCCACATAGGCAAAGGCATGACAGGCCAGTTGGTCCAAACACCGGTACTCTCTCACAGGGTAGTAGTGTCAGGCGAATGCATGACAGACGTATTGGACAACCCTAGAACGGGGCATCCACCTTGGGAAGACATGACCAACGCTTAACAACATCAGCAGGAAAGGGATACCTCTTGTCCCAACTCTTAGGCACCCCGGGCAGCTTGCTAGGCCGTTCCCATTCTTTGAGCACTAGATTATTAAAGTGAGACTGCTGAGGAAACTCCCAGCGTGACTTAACCGTATGAAAAAGCTCACCCTGCTGCTGCGAAGCCACTGCCGGGGGAGAAATACAAAGCACTTCAAATATGTGACTCAGCAATCTGTCAGCGTCATCAGGGGACCACGGGTCTTCCCCAAAGGGAGTCCCAGTACCACTGTATATCTTAGGTTGTTCCTCAGAGGATTCTGAATCAGAAAATAATTCCCTCTCCTCAAGGGGGTATGGACCTGAGAGTAAGGGCCCTCATCTTCCAGGGAAGAGGGAAACCGCGGGTGATAAATGCCGCTTCTTAGCAGAAGCCTTACGCGGGGCAGACCCAGCAAGATGTTTCTCAATGCTGACCACTTGTGCAGCTAAATCAGGTTGAGACTCCCCACTAGTGTGCCCCATAGTGGGGGTTAGATGTAAGCGTGGGGGGGTAGGTGAGGCCAGACGGGGCGCACCACCAGGCCCAGTAACAGACAGCCCAGACTGCAGCACAAGCACCTGCTGGGCGCAGGGTACACACACCCTGACATCATCACTAATAGGGGATACCCCACACACAACACATAGCCGGCTTGTCCCAAAGGAACCCCAGGCCCATAATCCCCAGAAGCCTCCATATGGTGATTTGAATGGCACAAAAGGCCAGTAAGGGTTAACGCTAAAGAGCAACCCGGGATGCCCCAAGAACCGCTAGGGAAGTGGGAGTTAGTGAGGGAACGTGGCCGGGAGAAACCACAGTGCTGAAGTATTCACCCGCCTGGAAGACATAATTAACATTCCCATGGGAATAAGGCATGTTAAGAAACTTTTAGAAAAAAAATCACCCCATCGGGGTTACTCACAGACCGCAGAGAGCCAGGCAGCACGCAGCAAGGAGACAAAATGGCGTCCGCAGACCTCGAGGGGCAGGCCGAGGAGTCATGAGGTAAATGCATCAGCCACAGGGCCCGCCCCCCTCCCCCCCCCCCCCCCCCGAAGAGCGGGAAATGCGCCCACGCGATCCGGCCTGCCAATAGCGGCCCAGCAGCGCTGAGGTGAATGGGGCTGCCAGGCGCGGAGCGCAGTACAAAGAGCGGCGGCGCCGTTTTATAAAGTTACAAGCACTTAAAACATGTCAAGAGTGAAATACAGGAGATCCCCCAAGGGGAGAGTGAGGGAGGATAACAGCAGAATTTCCAGGGACAATGCCGCCCAGAGGACCAATATGAGAAGTGAGGGTGGAGGGGGAATGAATAACCTGGCAAAGCCCATGAGGCAGTGGGGGCATCCCAAAAAGGCTCACCATTAGCCTAAACCGCCTACCATGTTATAGCAGGGACTGCGGTAGGAGCCTAGCTCCTCAGCACCATTGGTGCTTGCTAACCTACCTTCACCCGAACCTTAACAGCCGAAGCTGGGAGGCAGTAAATGAGACAGAACGGGTGGGAATAGTCTTGCAGGGACGCAGGCATATGAGCCCCGCTCACCTGCGCCATAGAGAGCTATCTTCTGTCTTCGCAGTCCAGACTGCAGAAAGAACTGGGGAATTTGTGGGAGGTCCCTGGCTTATATAGGGCCGGGAGGAGCCACAAGCTGTTTTCTGTAGTCCAGCGCCATCTTGTGGATGTATTACCCAAGTGTAATGACTATTCTGGAACAGGACGTGCTGTATACTTAGAATATTACTCTCATGTACAATTCAGCAGCTCGGATGGTGAAGATACAAGCTGTTCCAGCTCCCCCCTCTTTTTCGCTTTCCTGTGAAAATGATTGCCGTTATATACATACTATGTCACTTGCACATTTTTTTGTCAAAGTAATGGACAATCATTTATATGATTATGACTAAGAGTAGTTCTACTCCATTTTGGAAGCAACAATGAACCCTCCTTGCAAATTATATTCTTCATTCTGATCCAGGCCCATTCTTTCTCCTCAAATTTTTATGATGACAAGATGATTCATCCAGTTTTCATACTACATACTACTGATCTTTAAAGGAAGGGGCATCCCCAGGTGGTTAAGGTGATTACTCAGACCTAAAACTTATTCAACATTAGCTCAAATTTAACAAAGCAGGTGTGTAATTGGGCAGGGGGCATTTGGGACCTATAAACTTCTGATCGCAGCCCTCTCTGTTGATGGGGAATCCCCCCAGTCCTCCCCCCTTGGGTGGAACCAGCTGGCTGCTGGTGGCTTTGATGTGTTTTTTCAGTGATGTGATATAACCATTCAACTCACTTACCAGGTTAGTCTGGTGGGCAGAATAATATAAGTATTAGCCACCGGTGGATGGCCTCAGTTGAGTGTGCCCCATCCACTGGGGCAGTGGGTCTAGGCATATGGAAGGGACGAGTCTGCATCCTATATATTCTATAAGACCCAGTAACAGTTTTTGTTGTGTTTGTTTTGGTTAGATTTTTCTTTTTCGTTTTGTAGCTCTATTTTGGAGATTTAGCTTTACTTCCAAAATGCAATGACCAAGCTGGAAATTCATCTTACAGTAAAGGGCATAGTTTTCAGAGAAACAAATGAAGTGTCACTGAAACAGAAACACTGTACTTTGTGCATGTCACCAACCTTTCCCCCTATTAATATTCTCTATTTTAAGAAACTGGAGCAGTATTTTCCCAAAGGAAGATTCAAGATAAGTTTGGGCTTTAAAGTAGACCAATCATCCACGTCTAAAAGCCTCATTTAGTCTAAAAGCCTCCAGGGCCATGCACCACTGTATGAAACCACCCAGATCGCCTGCAAGCCCCTTACCTTTCCCCAGTCTCTTGCCACAATTACTGGGTTGGCGCCACATCTTCGGCATCGCTGCAGCTGTGTGCACTCCCGCTCCCAACCATTCAGATAGGCTGGTGGTTGGGAGCACATATTCCACAGGGGAGCCATAGATACAATGGCCGCTGCTTCCCATGCTGCCGCTACGTTCAAGACAACAACTTTATGCCATGCATTAGAATGCAAGGCAAGCGCCAGCACATGCAGCATGGGGATGGCAGAATGTTAAGTAGAGAGGGCCATCTGGGGGGTTTCACACATCTGTGCATCCCAATTCTGGATGCCCCTGGGGAAATGACCAAACACCAGGATAGTCAAAATCCTCGTGATTGGCCCACTTTAATGGACCTTAACAACTGATGATAAGCGATAGGATGATAGACTAGGGTTGGGGAAAAGTGATGTTAGAGCAAGACTGTAATACAGTCTGGATGGTTTATTAATGTATTGGCTTCTTATCTTTCTCACAGAGCTTGATATACTTTGTATATTAATATCAAACTGGCAATGCAACTGGCAGGATGAGTGTAGATGGTTGTAGGTCCTTGAAGGTGTCATGTGCTTCTCTCGTCCATGATATATGTTGGCTTTATTAGCACAGGCTACATGAACAAAATCTGGAAACTCCCTTAAAACCATAGTCATTTTTAGATTCAAGGCTTTTTATATGATGTAACAACCCTTTACCTAAAATAAAATAAATGTTGTTGTCCAACATCCTGCACACACTTATGATGTCATTTATGAAATGAAAAGAGTGAAATAGCCCTCCTCTGTCAACAAGTGATCTATACGTGCCTATTTCTTCCAGGTTTCTGTTTTTTTTTATTTTTTTTTTTTTGGAAAGCAGGGCTTTAAAACAATGTGCCATAGAGCTGAGTCTCTCCCTCTTAATTCGCCGTAACACAAACCAGAGGCAGAGTCAAGCGTTTCATGTGGTTTGTCTTGTTTGACAATGACATCAGTATCTTTCCATTCTTTTTTTTTTTTTAATTCAGCTCTCTACAAAAATGGATCACAGATTGAATATGCCAGGGAACACGATCCAAGGGAAATTTCCTTTTGCACAAGAGAGGTGTTGTAAATAAACAGACCTACAACATCAACAATAAATGGAAATAGGATTAATGAAAAATTCCAGTCAGAAACAAAAAATTCATAAGCAATGACAACTAGCTAAATACAGTATCTATAAAAAGAATTTATTGTTCTTAAAGTGACCGGCAAGTCAAAAAAATAGTGCTGTCCCTCCTGCTATGTCAGTCTACTTAGTAAGGAAATCACTTCCTCATTCAGCTTTCAGTTTCTACCCCGCTGACCTGGTCCTTCAATCAACCTTCAGTGGACTGAGAATGAAAACACCCTCCACTCCCTCCCATGACATCCACCTCCCCTTTCCTCCTCTCTGGTCACACTATATGCTGGCAGGCTGGAGACGCTCTTGGCCTGCATCTCTCACCCCCCTTTTCTGATCACACTATGTGCTGGCAGTAATAACTAGAGTCACAACAATGCAATTATTTTTTACTGTGATATATGTAAAGCACACAGTGAGCTTACATCACATCACTGGTGCCACACCCACTGTTTCACCTCCTTTTTGCTCTGCATCTCAAATACTTTTACAAATAACTTAGGAACTACAGGGTCTTTTTGAAAACGGATTGAAGTTTGGGACAGTGCAACGTGTACTCCGAGACAATGGGACATCAATCGGGCTTGCCTTTAGTGTAACTTTAAGTTTAGTCCAGGGTTCCCCCACTGTGGCTGCTTCTTCCTAGCCTGCTCTCAGCTGATCCCTGATTACAGCAGATCAGCAGTCTGTGGGTAAGGTTGCCACTTCACCGTATTTCACAGGCACAGCCTGTATTTTTGGTAATTTGCTGGTAAGTTTTGGGGTATTGCCAGTATGTTTGTTACTTTAAAGCAACAGGGCCAGGGGTTGTGTTCTGGCCAGTCCGTTATTTCAGAGCACTCTGGGGAAGCTTGCGGTGTCTTTGCTGGTTGTTGGGCTGGCCCCGATTCACTCCCCCTCTGTTCTTGCTATCAGCTGTGACCTTCCTCCATGCTGTGTGTGCCATCAGCTGTGCCATGAGTTTCCTCCCTCCTCTGTGTGCTCTGACCTTCTCCTCTTCCTACCTATAAATAACCACACTAGGCTACAATTTAATTTTAGAAAGTGGAAAATAAGTTATTTAAAGGGAAAAAGTATGGTTACATTTTACAAGATCACACCCCACAAGATCATGTCCCCTACAACACCATGCCCACGTACCCGTGAAAAGCTGATATTTTGTTGGGAAAGGTGTCAACCATATCTGTGGCTAAGATCAGTGGCTGAGGAGATTATCGGTCAGTGACTGAATATATCAACAGTCAATGACAGAGGAGATCAGCAAACAGTGGCTAAAGAAATCAGTGGTCAGTGGCTAAGGAGATCAGCAGTCAATCGCTAAGGGCATCTGTGGCAGGAGGTCACAAATTACCTTCTAAGGACATCCTAAAAGAATATACAAAATGATATAGCTGACAAATCCTTAGACATCTATTCATAGTATACAGTATGTCCTGCTCCAGATATAATACTTACACTTGGGTTATCCTCCGCCAGATGGCGCTGCACTGCAGAGACATGCAAAAACAGGCTCCTCCCGGCCCTCAAATACCCGGGGACCTTCCACAAATCCCCAGATTTCTCTGCAGTGCTGACTGCGAAGACATGAAGTATCACTCTCTCGCAGGTGAGCGGGTCTATCAAAGCCTGCGGCCCTGTTGGACTATTCCCACCCGTCCTCCCTGTGATGTGCCTCCCAGCCTGGGCTGCGCTGGTCGGGTGAAGGTAGGCAGCACCATACGTGCTTAACGGAGCCATGCTCCACCGCAGTCCCCCACCAAAGGGTATGCGGTTTAGGCTGATGATGAGCCTCTAGGGGATGCCCCTCCCGCACTATTGCCCCATGCCCCGTGTAGCGGTGGGCCCTGTACAAAGGGTCGCCATCCTCCCTCGTTCCCCCCGTAGCCCGGGGGGAAAGAGAGGGGGGTGTGTGTGTGGTGGTCTCAGTGTATGTTTACACGCTTATGGCCTTAGTATTGCCCTTGACTGGTATTCCTGGTGTCAGAGCCGCGCTGTTTGCATTTTTACTGTGTATCTGTCGCCACCGCACGCATCTCTTTCCTTTACTGGATGTGCTGCGCCGGGCGGCGGCATCGCCTCAGACGCTGCGGCGTCTTCATTGGCAAATCATTTTTCTAAGTGTGTCATACACTTCGCTCCTCATGACAACGTTGAAACTATCTCAGAGCTTCGCACTCTTCGGGGGGCTGGGAACCTGGTTTGGCGCGCTCCGCGTCACAGTCCGCTCTGGCCCGCCCTTCAACGTTCGCTTGGCGCCAATTTGTTGCTGGTCGCACGCACGCGTGGTAGCGGTCCTCCTCCTCCCTTGGTCTGTAAGTGCCCTCGCGGGCGATTTTCATGATCCTTGATTATTGCGCATGGTTCTGACACCCTTTATTCCCTTTATGTCTTTCAGACACCATTGGCTTCTCCCGGCCCGGTGTAAAATTATAGCGGGCCTTGTAATATTCTCCCACTTCCCTAGCGGGTCTTTGGGGCATCCAGGGTTACTTATAGTGCCTTGAATAATCACCATATGGAGGCATCTCAGAATTATGTGACCGGGGTCCCTCTGGGACAAGACCGGCTGTGTATAGCGTGTGGATACTTACAGGGCACGGGTCTGCGTACCCTGTGCCGAGCAAGCACTGGCCCTGCAATCAGGTCGCCCAGTGGCTACACCTAGCTTCAATTCAGACTGCTTACGGCTGAACAGATTATTGCTAGGTTGTCAGAGCGCATGGGCCCTGGTAGGAAGCGGCACCTGTCGCCTCATGTTTCTGTATTTTCTATGAGAACCGAGGAGTTTACTACTCCATGTGACTATACCCCTTGTGATGAAGGGGAATTGTTCTCTGACTCAGCCTCATCTGATGAGAGGCCGAGGAGTCATGACGATTCTGGCCCTGAATACTGGGGCCAGTGTGACACTGACGACTTGTTGATTAAGGTCTTTAAGGCACTGTCTATCTCTCTCCCCGGTCAGGTCCCCAAGCCTAGAAGGGAGCGTTTCCATACTGCGACTGCACGTTTGGAATTTCTAGAGCAGGCTCATTTCCATGCCCTTGTGCTCAAGGAATGGGAATGCCCCAGTAAAATTCCAGCGGTTCCAGGGGACTGGGATAGGAAATACCCTTTTCCCCCTGAGGTGGTTAATTGTTGGTCATCACCCCCAGTGGTGGATGTGCCGATCATAGGGCTCCCTAATCCCCCCTTTATTACAACCCCTGCTTATAGTACCCTTCGGGATGCTGAGGACCGGCACGTTGATCTGCTGGCCTCCCTTGCTTTTTCTTATGCTGGGACGGCGCTGCGCCCGGTCTGTGCCGCGGCTATTACTGCAGTGTCCGCTAGAACCCTCATCAAAAAGTTGCTTGATCATCACCTCCAGGATCTCCCCTGGGAGGTGTTTAATGCACTCTCCAATTGTGATGTATTTGTAAAATTTATTCTATTAGCGCTGGATTCTGGATTAGGTCCAAACCAGATTCTCCCCTTCTCAGCAATAAGGCGGGCAATCTGGTCACATGGGCTCAGTCCCTCATTGCTGTCCCGGTTTCTTCACCAGGCAGGGATGCAGCTGGTGGGCCCGTTGGTAACTTGCTTGGAAGAGGTCCCTTATGCTCAGTTCCCCTTTGGCCCTTCTGTGACTTCTATTGGTAATACAGGACAGGGATCCAGCAGCCCTGGAGCAGGGTCTGTGGGCCTTCCCACCTGTAAGAAGGTTTTCTCTTGGAAGTGGATGAACTCAAGGGACCTGTCTGGGGCCAGTTCCTTCTTGCCCCTTCCTGGAAACGGTCACCATGGATGCCAACCTATCAGGTTGAAGGGGGGGGGGGTTTCTGAAACTCCCTGCGATTCTGGGGGTGGTGGGGCCCTTAGAAGGTCCTTATGGGGCCCTTAGAAGGTCCTTACGCCTATTGATGTTCTAAACAAGTGAGCGTTTTTCAGTTGGTTCTATCTCGCTTGACCACTTCCCTTCTGGGCTTGCCAGTTTAGGGGCACTCGGTCTGTCTGACGACAGATGTCCTACATTAATCATTGGAAGGGGCTTGGAGCTGGCGGACCCTCCAGGAAGTGTCTATGTTCCTTTTCTGGGTGGAGACAATGCTCCCTGCATATCAGTGATATTAGCTCCGGTGGAGCCCCTCTGCGACAGGATTTGCTAATCCCCGTGTCACTATGGAGTCCAACCAGTCGTGGATCTGTTGTGTTCCGTCACCTTCACAGGTTATCGGCCTTTGTTTCCTTGTCCCAGGATCCTCTGTCAGTGGTCCGGATGCCTTTAGTAACGTTATGACAGGACATTCGGTTCTGTATGTCCTTTATCCGTTCCCCCTGCTAGGCAGGGTTCTGCGCAAGATTGCTCTGGTAAGGGGACCAGTGATTCTGGTGGCCCCCAGGTGCCCTGGTAGAGTGTGGTTTGCAGACATGGTACCGAGGACCGTAGTTTTCTGTACCTTTGCCAGGAGTGCCAGCTCTGATCACTCAGGGCCCCCTTTACGTCACTGCAATCTACAGTCCCTGGCCTAGTCGGCCTGACTGCTGAAACGTACATCTTGATGGAGACAGGCTTATCTGTCTCGGTGTTTGAGACTATGGGAAGGCTACTCGTCTTCTTCTATCTGTTATAGCGTATGGCATACCCATATTGATTGGGGTGGGTCTAGCTCTCTTACCTGTTGGGCGTTCTCGGTTCCCAGGGTTCTAGTGTTGTTTTCATGATTTTGGAGTTTGGTTCTCCAACTCAGTACTCTGATGGGTCAGGTTCTGCCCTGTCCACCTTGCCTCTGGTTCAGTCTTCCTTGGTTAAGACTTCCTTCAGGGGGTACTCATGTGCGTCCCCCATGTAATCCTATGGTTCCTGTTGGGATTGAAATTGAATTTCATTCTGCCTGCTTGCAGGATTTTGTCCCTTGGTCCTATTCAGGATGCTGTCTGGCTGTTCTTACCCTCAAGGTTGTCCTTCTGGTGACTGTTACCTTGGTCAGGCGTGTGTTAGCGGGCGGCTCTGTCTACCTAGCCCCCATTCCTTGAGATACACCAGGATAAGGTGGAGTTCCGCCTCAAGCCGGACTCTCAGCATCAGGAGTGTCTTATGTTCACTGATTCGATATATTGTTATCCACGGCTGTGCCTTTTTCCTAGCAACACTGAGGAAAGGTTTCTGCATTCCTTAAACAGGTGGTGGAAGTTTTTCCTTGGGAGTCACTGTGTCCTTTAGGGGAACTGATGTTCCTTGGGGCCTGTGGTCATTACATCCTGAATGTGCCCGATCTTGTCTGCTCTCGGGAGTTGGGTGGCTTTGGCCCTGGTTATTACCTTAATGGATGTTCCTTCTGGTACTTGGTTGGGTCTTTTGGCTTCTGCCAAGTCTACTGTAGTGATTGGATTCGTCAGGCTGTTACTCAGGCCTATTCCAGCAAGGGGAAGAATCTTCCTTGTCGCCTTGATTCTTTTTCTACTCGTGTTTGTTGCCTCTTGGGCTTTTCAGCACCGGGCTTCTGTTGAACTGGTTGGCTAGGCCACTACCTTGGCCTTCTGCTCATACCTTTTTGCAAAGTTTTTACAAGGTTGATGTTAGGGCCTCAGCTCATGCTGTCTTGGCCGTATGGTTATGCAGGTGACAGTGGTTTTAAACAGTCTGCTGTTGTCGTTTTTTGTTGGGGATCCCACCCTACTTTATGGACACTGCTTTTGGATGTCCCAAGTGTAAGTATTATATCTGGAGCAGGACGTACTGTATACAAATAATATCAATTCTACAGGTGAGTATTTCACAGAAGTGTATTTTTACATTTGTCCTCCAAAATATTTAGATTTCCTTTCAAATTCCTCTTAGTAATCCATCAAGCATGGCTGTGGAGGCAGGAAGGGCTATGCTGAGAGGAATATAGCATGGCAAGACCTACTCCTACCGCCAGGAACATCATACTGGTTTATGAGGGAGCCAGTTGATGCATGTTCTGTTGCTGAGTATAGGGGGGGGGGGCATTCTCAGGCTGTTCATGCTGGGCCGAACCCTCAGTGTGGCTGTCATCTAAAGTAGCTGTAGGGAGGACCGTGTGATGGAAGAGGAGCTGAGGATCTTGGAAGCTGAAAATATCTGAGGGTTAGCTAAGTATTTTTGTTTTTATTATTTAACAAACATGTTCTTTAAGGTATATTAATTGCCTAATTAGTTTACCTGATCCCCAATCACATGCTGCTTGTTAGCAGAACAAGGTGGATCAGTACTTACACATTTGTTTCCTGTTGGAGGAGATTTGCTTTAGAAAACTAATTTGATAGGGCAATGAATGGTTAGTCACACACTTCTGCATCAATCTAAATCGAGAGAGCTTGTGATGATATGATATGGCTCAGCAAGGATGTAAGCAGGAGATATGAGAAAGACAGGTGTGCAAGTATCCAAAACCCCCACCACCTCATAAACCTGACCTGTATTTACCAAGTCCTGTAAATGACATATTTCTCTTTCTGCAGGTTCTTGCCTGACCATAAGATGGTGGTTCAGAAAGAAAATGCCTGCCAATCTTCCTTCGTCATGTCAAACGAGAATCGAAAGACCTCTTCAGAACCATCAAATCCATCTGAACCTCCATCAGGCCAGAATATGTCACCGCAATCTGAAGAGTTGTTAAATGCCTCATCAAGAGAGGATGCTTCAGAAAACGAATGCCATGTGAAGATGGAGCCATCCTCCTCAAGTGTATGTGTCTATTCCCAGAGGCCTCTGCATATTGTCTGGCCTCACAGATGGTATGCACTCGACTACTTTTCTTCATGTGTGTGGAAATATGTATAGAAATGTGTTTGTGGGCTTATTTATGTGTTTAACTCTATAGAACTATCAAGGCAGCAATCTGTTTTGTATTATTTTTACCCGATTTAGAAATCACTGGGCATGCTGGGCAATAAGAATTAGTCTTGTCAATTCATATTAATTCAGAGTGGTTTTCCTTTTTTTTTTTGACTCTACTTAATGGTAAAGGTGTATGGCCATTCCTGCAATGTGGTTCACTTCATCATGCCATCTTAACTACAATGTGATGGGCGAACCCAGTGCTCTAGACCTATCTACAGACTTGATCCGCATCCCGCTCCTCCCTGTAAATTACATTACTTATTCTAAACCCAGCGGATCTTTGTGTGCTGTAATCTGCTATTCATGCTGCCTCTGCCCACTCTGGCGTGTAACAGGTTTTTTTGGGTAACAGTGCAAAAGGCACATCAGTAATTGTCCCTGCTAGTTATCACTCATTGTTTAGTTATAATGCTGACTGATGCAAACAAAATATAAACCACTTAGGGAAAAGGTGTTAACTGTCATTGAGTAATTAATTACCTTACTGATAGTAAAGCAAGGTGGTTATCAAAAGTACATTGTAGGACAGGGATACTCAACCACATCTGGTAAAGGTCCATTGAAAGGCATCCGGTGAGAGGTTAAGGTCCAGGGGGTGGATAGGTATAATCAGCACACTGGGGGAGGGGCTATAGATTCCCCAGGCAGGACTAAAAAAAGGCTGCTTGAAAGGATTGGATGGGACAAAGAGACAGAGAAACAAAGTTTGTATTTACCTTGAAATGCCACTTCCCGACCATGCAGTACTTCATATTGCAATGCTAGGTGCCAGGGAGCCATGACACTGGCAGGGAAACTAAGCACTGCATCGCAGGGCTGTTAGGCCAGGGTTCCGGAAATCTGACACAGATGTCCACATTTGGACCCTGGTCCGCCAGTTGAGTATGGCTGTTCTAGGATTACTAGCATTACTAGCGGAGTACCGCAGGGGCTAGTACTGGTCCCAATTCTGTTTAATCCGTTACCAATTATATACCATATTTTTCGCCTATAAGACGCACGGTTGGGATATACTCCGCCAGATGGCGCTGGACTGCAGAGACACCGAAAATAGGCTCCTCCCGGCCCCTCAAATACACAGGGACCTCCCACAAATCCCCAGAATTTCTCTGCAGTCTGGCTGCGAAGGACGAGAAATTGGCTCTCTACTTGCAGGTGAGCGGGGTTATTAACCTGCGTCCCTGTAGGACTATTCCCACCCGTTCCACTAGTAATATGCCTCCCAGCCTTGGCTGCACTGGTCGGGTGAAGGTAGGCAGCACCACCGTTGGTGCTTAGGAGCACTGCTCCACCGCAATCCCCCACCAAAGGGTAGGCGGTTCAGGCTTATGGTGAGCCTCTATGGGATGCCCCTCCCACACTATTGCCCCTGCCTATCGGTGGGCCCTATTTAAGTGGCCGCCATCCTCCCTCATCCTCCTTGTAGTCTTCGGGGGAAAAGAGGGGGGGGGGTATGTGTATAGATATGTATGTTATGCAGTCTGTGCTTTCACTTTTCACATGTCTTTATTCTTGTGTCAGCCGCTGCACTGACTTGTCTTTATTGCTTTTAAATTTACCGCCGCCGCGCGCTGACTTTGTTCCGCGCTTGGCGGCGGCATTACCTCAGGCGCTGGTGCGTCATCATTGGCGGTTGGCCTTTCTGGCTTCGCGCTCTTCGGGGGGGCGGGGCCCGTCTTTGGCGCGTTCCGCGTCATCGCTATTACTGGCCCGCCCCTCGAGGTATACCGACGCCATCTTTTCTGACTTGGTGGGCCTATGCGCGACAGACTCCTACCTACCGCGGTCCGTAAGTGCCCTCGCGGGTGGCTTTATCTGCTTCACTTTTGTTACGATGTACTTAATGTCTTGTCTGCTTATGTCTTTCAGGCGGGACGAACCCTTCTTGGCTTCTTACGGCCCTGTTTTTAGTATATTACTTGTAGGCCTTGTCAAAATTATACTCCCACTTCCCTAGCGGGTTATTGGGGCATCCAGGGTAGCTATATAGCGTTATTCCCTATCGGCATATAGCGCCGCTATAATCACCATATGGAGGCATCCCAGGATAATGTTACCGGGGTCCCTTTGGGACAAGACCGGCTGTGTGTAGCGTGTGGGCAGACTCATGCTGACGCTGACAAGGCACGGGCTATGTACCCTGTGCTCAGCAGGTGCTTGCATTGCAATCTGGCCTGCCAGTGGCTGCACCTCATTTCACTTCACCTACTCCCCCAAGCTTAAATTTCACTCCTGCTGAGTTGCATACTAGTGGGGATTCTCAGCCTGATGTGTCTTCTAGACTGGCTACTGTTGAACAGATTATTGCGAAGTCTTTAGCGCGTAAGGCCCCTGCTAAGAAGCGGCACTTGAAGCCTAATGTTACTGTTTTCCCTATGGGAACTGAGGAGTTTTGGAATCTGTGTGGCTATACCGCATCTGATGAAGGGGAGCTCTTTTCTGATTCAGGCTCATCTGATGAGTGACCAAGGGGTCATGACGATTCTGGCTCTGACCCCTGGGCCCCGGATGACACTGACAGATTATTAACCCAGATTTTTGAGGTTCTGTCTATCTCTCTCCCTGTTGAGGCTCCCAGGCAAAGACGGGAGCTTTTCCATACAGCAAGATGACGTTTGGAATTTCCAGAGCAGGCACATTTCCATAACCTTGTGCTCAAGGAATGGGAGCGCCCCAGTAACCTTCGCGGGGTTCCAAAGAGTTGCTGAGGTGGTTAAATGTTGGTCATCCCCCCCCCTCCCCCGAGGTGGATGCCCCGATCCTAGGGCTATCTAACACCTCTGTCATGCATTCCCCTGATTCTACTACCCTGCGGGATGCCGAAGACCGGCATATTGATCAGCTGGCATCCCACGCCTTTGCATGTGTGAGGACGTGCTGCGCCCGGTCTGTGCCTCTGCCATTACTGCTGTGGCCACTAGAGCCCTTATCAGAAATATGCTTGATAGTGCCCCTGATGATTTGCCTTGTGAGGTGTTTAATGCACTTTCCAGTTGTGATGTTTTTGTAAATGTTGTCCTATCAGCATTGGATGACACCATCAGAATGTGTGGTAGAACTTCTGCCCTCATGGTGGCTATACGCCGCTCGGTTTGGCTTCGCCAGTGGGCTGCTGACAACGCTGCCAAGAAGGCCCTCACTGGGTTTCCCTTTAAAGGACTGCACCTGTTTGGGGACCGCTTGGACCTTTTTGCTAAGGGAGGCAGGTTACCCCAGCGCAGGCGGCAACCTCGGCCCTTTCGGGGTCAGGGTTCCTTCTCCTCCCCTTACCGTGGTGCAAGACAGGGAAGGGGGTTTCTTTCCCTGGGACCCGGGGAGATTTCTGGGGTACCAAAGCTAAATCATCTCCCAAGCCCCCTCAGGCATGATGGGCCACCCTCACCCATCCGGATGGGGGGACGGCTGCAGCACTTCGCTCACGTCTGGAGGCTTCATGTCTCAGACCGGTGTATTCAGGAGGTAGTGTCCTCCGGTTACAAGTTGGAGTTTGCTGCCGATCCCCCTCCAAGATTCATCAGATCCCGGATTCCTCAGGACCCTGTGTCAGCTCAGGAGCTAGTGCAAGCAGTGCAAGGCCTCCTGGAGCTGGGGGTCATCTGCCAGGTCCCTTTAAGAGAAAAAGGCAAGGGCTTTTATTCCAACCTATTCACAGTAGCCAAAAAGGATGGTTCTGTCAGGCCCATCCTGGACTTAAAGATTCTCAACAAGTTTGTCAGGGGCAGGCGCTTTCGCATGGAGACTCTGCGCTTGGCCATCAGTTCCCTGCGCCAAGGGGATTTCATGTCTTCTGTGGACATCAAGGATGCTTACCTTCATATTCCTGTGTTCCCAGGTCATCAAAGGTTCCTCAGGTTCGCTCTGATGGATCAACACTACCAATTTGTGGCCTTGCCCTTCGGCCTCACTTCAGCTCCCAGGGTGTTCACCAAGGTGCTGGCTGGCGTGATGTCTCTACTCAGATGTCAGGGCGTCCGCGTGCTTCCCTATCTGGACGACATCCTCATCACTTCCCAGTCTCTACATCAGGCAGAGTTGGATACTCAGCTGGTGGTGTCCGCTCTGGAGTCATTTGGATGGGTGATCAACCACCCCAAGTCCTCACTGTCCCCTTCCTTGGTAACTCCATTCCTAGGAATGAATCTGGATACAGTTCAGGCAAGGATCTTCCTTCCTCAGCAGAAGGTGGACAGTCTGATTGCACAGGCTCAGTCCCTCCTAGCTTGTCCCCATCCCTCCATCAGGCAGGGGATGCTGCTGGTGGGCCTGATGGTGGCGTGCTTCAAAGCGGTCCCTTATGCCCAGTTCCACTTGAGGCCTCTGCAACTTCACCTATTGTCTGTATGGGACAAGGATCCAGCATCCCTGGACAGGGTCTGTGTGCTCTCCCCCCTGGTCAGGAGGTCCCTCTTGTGGTGGATGGACTCAAGGAACCTGTTGGGGGGGCAGATCCTTTCTTGCCCCTCCCTGGGAGACGGTCACCATGGATGCCAGTCTGTCAGGTTTGAGGGGGTGGGGTTCTGGAAGTCTCTGTGGTTCCAGGGGAGGTGGGGCCCTCAGGAGGCCCACACACCTATCAATGTCTTGGAGCTGCAAGCGATCAGGTTAGTTCTGGCTCGCTTGACTACTCATCTTCAGGGCCTGCCTGTTCAGGTGCACTCGGACAACCAGACGGCAGTTGCCTACATCAATCATCAGGGAGGGACCCGGAGCAAGGGGGCCCTCCAGGAAGCGTCTCTGATCCTGACTTGGGCAGAGGCCAGTGCCCCCTGCATTTCAGCTGTGTACATCCCGGGGGTGGAAAATCGCCTGGCGGACTCTCTGAGCAGGGGGACCTCTCGCCAGGGAGAATGGTCCCTATGCAGCAGGGTGTTTCAATCTCTGTGTCACCGTTGGGGCCAACCAGATGTGGATCTGTTTGTGTCCCGCCACAATCACAAGCTTCCAGCTTTTGTCTCTCTGTCCAGGGATCCTCTGGCCCTGACCTCGGATGCGCTAGCAATGTCATGGAAGGACTTTCAGTTCCTGTCTTCCCTCCAATTCCCCTGCTGGTCAGGGTTCTGCGCAAGATTGCTCTGGTGGCCCCCAGGTGGCCAAGAAGAGTGTGGTTCGCAGACGTGGTACAGCTGGCAGTAGATCAGTATGCTCTGCCCTTGGTGCCAGATCTGATCACTCAGGGCTCACTACTCCATCCCAATTTACAAACTCTGGCTTTGACGGCTTGGCTGTTGAAACCTCCATCTGTCTTCCTCAGTTGTGGATACTTTGATTAAAGCTAGGAAGAAGTCTTCCTCTTCCATTTATTACAACGTTTGGCGTGCCTACATTGACTGGTGTGAGTCTAAGTCTCTTCCCTGTCGTGTGTTCTCTATTCCCAGGATTCTGGAGTTCCTGCAGCATGGGTTGGAGATGGGGCTCCAACTCAGTACTCTGAAGGATCAGGTTTCTGCCCTGGCTATTTTTTTTCAGAAGTCCTTTGCTCATCACCCTCTGATCAGGACTTTTTTCCAGGGGGTCACTCATATGCGTCCCCCACGTAAACCTATGGTGCCTGTTTGGGATTTGAACTTGGTTCTGTCAGACTTGCAGGGTGTTCCCTTTGAACCTGTGCAGGATGCTGCCTTGGCCATTCTTACGCTCAAGGTTGTGTTTCTGGTGGCTATCACTTCTGTCAGGCGTGTGTCTTAGTTGGCGGCGCTGTCCATTCAGCCCCCCCCTACTATGAGAGACACCAGGACAAGGTGGTTTTTCGCTTCAAACCTGATTGTCTGCCTAAGGTAGTGTCTGCCTTTCATTTGAATCAGGATATTGTTCTTCCTTCTTTGTGCCCTAATCCTAGCAATGCTAAGGAGAGAGTTTTGCACGCTTTGGATGTGGTTAGGTACTATCTGATGGCTACTGCACCTTTCAGGAAAACTGATGCTCTTTTTGTGGCCCCTTCTGGTCCTAGGAAGGGTTTGGCTCCTGCCAAGTCTTCTATCAGCAAGTGGATTCGTCAGGCTTTGATTCAGGCCTACTCTGCTAAGGGGAAGAATCCTCCCTTCCGCCTTACTGCTCATTCCACTCGTGCTATTGGTGCCTCTTGGGCTTTTCAGCACCAGGCTTCTGTTGAACAAGTTTGCAAGGCTGCTACTTGGTCTTCTGTTCATACCTTTTCAAAGTTTTACAAGGTTGATGTTAGGGCCTCAGCTGACGACGTTTTTGGCCGAAAGGTTCTGCAGGCGGCAGTGGTTTAAACTGCCTGCTGCTGATTTTTCTTGGGGATCCCACCCTACTTTATGGACACTGCTATTGGATGTCCCAACTGTAAGTATTAGATTTGGAGCAGGACGTACTTTATACTAAGAATAATACAATTCTGTGATTACTCACCTAGAATTGGTATTATGAGTATACAGTACGTCCTGCTCCAAACCACCCAGTGTGCAGAATTCCCCCCGATCACACAATTACAGACCCCACATTAAAGGCAGTGAGGGGCATCCCACATTACAGGCAGTGAGCGGCATCCCACATTACAGACAGTAAGGGGCATCCCATATTACAGGCAGTGAGGGGCATCCCAAATTGCAGACAGTGTGCAGGCATCCCAAATACAGGCAGTGTGCAGGCATCCCCAATGCAGGCAGTGTGCGGGCATCCCCAATATATGCAGTGTGCGGGCATCCCCAATAGAGACAGTGTGCAGGCATCCCTAACACAGACAGTGTGCGGGCATCCCTAATACAGACAGTGTGCGGGCATCCTCAATACAAACAGTGTGCGGGCATCCCAAATACAGGCAGTGTGTGGGCATCCCAAATACAGGCAGTGTGTGGGCACCCCCAATACAGACAGTGTGCAGCATTAAAATAAAAACTTACTGCATACTCCCCAGCATTCTTACTGCTCCCCGCCACAGGTTCAGAGTGACCCAGTTCCCGCCCGGGGGCATGGCCTGTGACTCCTGCCAGCGTCCAATGACGCTAGCAGGAGTCACTGGCCACGCCCACCCTTGGCCAGAACAGACCCGTAACACTGAAAGAGTGTAAGAGGCGGTGGGGTGCTGCGGCAGTCAGCCGCAAGTTCACAGCAAGTCTATTCTGGCCCAGGGTGTGTGTGGCCTGTGAGTCCTGCCAGCGTCACGCTGGTAGGAGTCACAGGCCACACCCACCCCGGGCCGATATTAGCTCGCTGTGAAGGAGGTAGCAGGGAGCTGCGGCTACGAAAGTGTAGTCAGCCGAAAGTTCACAGCGAGCCAGTTCCAGCTCGGAGTCACAGGCCACGTCCTACCCAGGGGCCGGAACCAGATGAAGGAGGAGGAGGCAGGCAGCGACGACAGCCGTTAAGACACACAGACATCTTCCCCATACTTTTGGGGAAAAATCTGTGCGTCTTATAGGGTGAAAAAAATATGGTATATCATCAATCTTTGCAGGTGATACTTTGAAAGCTGTTTAGGGTAATTAACACAAAGGAGGACAGCAGTAAGTTCTGTATGTGCAGAAAACATGGCAAATTAAGTTTTAATACGGATAAATGTAAGGTTTTGCACATGGGAAGCAGCAATTTGTTCCATGATTACACACAAAATAGAGGGAAGCTGGGTAAAACTGCAATGGAAAAGGACCTCAATGCCAGGCAAGAGGATCTTGGGGTGCATCAAGAGGAGCATGGGTGACTATGACCAGAGCATCATTTTACCGGATTGCTGTGTAAACGCACCTTAACGCAATTTTGCCAGCAATCCATTGAGCTGAATGGAGCGCTGACCGCTGGGTGTTCTTCTTCATTTTGGCGTACCTGCTGTAACCAGGGAGAAGCCCGCAGCCTGCATTTGCACTGTGGGATCACCTGCAAGGTGAATATACAGGTCCTTCTAAAAAATTAGCATATAGTGCTAAAGTTCATTATTTTCCATAATGAAATGATATAAATTAAACTTTCATATATTTCAGATTCATTGCACACTAACTTAAATTTTTCAGGTCTTTTTTTGTTTTAATACTGATGATTTTGCCATACATCTCAAAAAATTAGCATATCATGAAAAGGTTCTCTAAACTAGCTATTAACCTAATCATCTGAATCAACTAATTAACTCTAAACACCTGCAAAAGATTCCTGAGGCTTTTAAAAAAGCCCAGCCTGGTTCATTACTCAAAACCGCCATCATGGGTAAGACTGCCGACCTGACTGCTGTCCAGAAGGCCATCATTGACACCCTCAAGCAAGAGGGTAAGACCCAGAAAGACATTTCTGAACAAATAGGCTGTTCCCAGAGTGCTGTATCAAGGCACCTCAATGGGAAGTCTATGGGAAGGAAAAAATGTGGCAGAAAACGCTGCACAACGAGAAGAGGTGACCGGACCCTGAGGAAGATTGTGGAGAAGGACCGATTCCCAACCTTGGGGGACCTGTGGAAGCAGTGGACTGAGTCTGGAGTAGAAACATCCAGAGCCACCGTGCACAGGCGTGTGCAGGAAATGGGCTACAGGTGCCGCATTCCCCAGGTCAAGCAACTTTTGAACCAGAAACAGCGGCAGAAGCGCCTGACCTGGGCTACAGAGAAGCAGCACTGGACTGTTGCTCAGTGGTCCCAAGTACTTTTTTCTGATGAAAGCAAATTTTGCATGTCATTCGGAAATCAAGGTGCCAGAGTCTGGAGGAAGACTGGGGAGAAGGAAATGCCAAAATGCCTGAAGTCCAGTGTCAAGTACCCACAGTCAGTGATGGTCTGGGGTGCCATGTCAGCTGCTGGTGTTGGTCGACTGTGTTTTATAAAGGGCAGGGTCAATGCAGCTAGCTATCAGGAGATTTTGGAGCACTTCATGCTTCCATCGGCTGAAAAGCTTTATGGAGATGAAGTTTGCATTTTTCAGCACGACCTAGCACCTGCTCACAGTGCCAAAACCACTGGTAAATGGTTTACTGACCATGGTATTACTGTGCTCAATTGGCCTGCCAACTTTCCTGACCTGAACCCCATAGAGAATCTGTGGAATATTGTGAAGAGAAAGTTGAGAGATGCAAGGCCCAACACTCTGGATGAGCTTAAGGCCGCTATCGAAGCATCCTGGGCCTCCATAACACCTCAGCAGTGCCACAGGCTGATTGCCTCCATGCCACGCCGCATTGAAGCAGTCATTTCTGCAAAAGGATTCCCGACCAAGTATTGAGTGCATAACTGAACATAATTATTTGAAGGTTGACTTTTTTTTTTATTAAAAACACTTTTCTTTTATTGGTCGGATGAAATATGCTAATTTTTTTAGATCGGAATGTGGGTTTTTCATGAGCTGTATGGCAAAATCATCAGTATTAAAACAAAAAAAGACCTGGAAAATTTCAGTTGGTGTGCAATGAATCTGAAATATATTAAAATTTAATTTTTATCATTTCATTATGGAAAATAATGAACTTTAGCACTATATGCTATTTTTTTTTTTAAAGGACCTGTGCATAGCAAATCCAGGGAATTTCGCACAGAGGGGCATCTCAAATCCGGATGCCCTAGGAATTGGGAATTGGTCTCCCTGTAGTCTTTTAAACAAAAAAAAAATTGTCTGGATTACATTTTTAAACATACCTAAGCCATGCACCCTCTTCCTTGTCTGTCCTGTCTGCTCACATCTGTGCGTTATTTTGCAGCTCAGTCATTGCTCAGTTTCAGATCTATCCAGCTTTGAAATAAATGCTTATACACTGTTGTAGAGCAAGAAGGCAGCCAAAGCTAACGTAAAAAAGAGATTACTGTTGGCTCTTCTGGGCTGTGGAGGTTTCTGTTGTATCAAGTCAACACAGACACACAAACTAATGTTCTGGCTGCAAACTCAAGGGAACAATTTAAGAAATCTTAATCTTTAATGGAAGTAATCCAGCTTGTGTTTATAATAGGCAAATTCTCAACAGTAAATGGTTCTCGTGACCTTGTGGTCATTATTTCCCCCAACTTTCTGAGCGCTCTTGATTGGGAGGCTCGTCTGCTCCACAGCTATGTATACTAACCCACTGCTGGTTCTCTATACTTTAGGATAGTGCTTCTCAATTGTTTATTGCCAATTGCCCCCTAGCAAAAAAAAAAACTCCAACCACGAGCCTCTAACTACAAAAAAATTCCAACCAAGTACTCCCAAGCATGCCACTGGCATTGTAACACTTTTAAAACAAGAAGGAATAATTGATTACTGTTAAAATAGTATACCAAACTCATCAGACCTACCGTGTTGGTGCAAACCCTGAAAATAACTGCCTACCCCTTCAACCTGTGTTGTGTACTTTCTGGGGTATGTGTACCGCAGGTTGAGAAACTATGCTTCATACCCTGAAGTGGTGGTTACAGCAGATCATGTAGCAAAGGAAAGCCTGTCCCACAGCTTAGCTTTAACGAGGGTGGAGGTTGATTTAAAATAAAACCTATTACACAAATTTAGGACTGGTTGCCTTACATCATTAAAGCTGTTTTTCTTTAAATAAAATCTTCATCCCAATGCATGTTAATACCTTAATATCGAGATATGTATCGGAATTGGCATCGTGAGTCAACCCACATTTCTGCCAGCAAATCCCATTTGCTTTAATGGGCACCTCCCTATGGGGAAGTTTATGGATTACAGAGGTGCCCATTTCAGTCAATGGGGGTTCTCTAAATTGCGATCACGACCACCTGCTGGCCCAGCTTCTAATACCCGCATGGTGGGTGACCAATGTGATGCGGAGTGGATTATGATAAGTGAGTTGCCTCACTTCTGGTCTTTGGTCTTCAGGAGAAAGCCACGAAAGGTGGACTTCTTTAAATTACCATCCTTTTTTCCAGATACTGGCTTTTAGAAGCTGCATCTTTCATATGCCCTGCTTTAGCTCTTCCTCGCTGTGAGGTAACTAACTGTGACAGGGCCTTGATGCAAGCATTAAATTGGGCCCTTTCATGGCTCCTACAGTAAACCTTTTTTTATGTTTTTTAAAGGACCACTCCAGCCCCTTTGCAAAACAATGACATACCCCATGCAATGACCCCTCCTATTAGCGGTTGTGATCATCTAAAAAAAGAAAAAGTCCCAGCCGGCCGCTGGGAGATGGCGCTCTTCGCTACTGCCCACCCATTCACATGATTCGAGGTGAAGGTGAGTGCCCAGGGTGATGTAAACGTCTGGTGGCACAGCAAATGGCTCTCCCTATGCCAAAGCTCCATTCTAACCAACCCTTTAAGCCGTGCATTTATGCACAGCATAAATCGCTGATTGAAAGAGACCCTGTGTATGCGCCGTGGGAATGGCAGAAAGGTGAGTTTAGTGGACAGCCTGGGGTTGTTTCACGTGGGTGGCATCCCATAAATAACTGGAAGGGTACTGTGATTAGATGTGGAGAAGGCTATGTGTTAATTGGTGTTGATTGAGAGAAAATTGCTATGGTTAGGGGTGTGACATAGGCGTGGTTAGGGGGTGTAACATGAGCGTGGTTGGGGGTGTGGCTTAATTTGTCCCTCTTTCCCATCTCCAAAATGTATGGTCATCCCTGTGCTGTTTCAAACTGTGAAGGTTCCTGACAAGTGTAATTTATTGAGGAAAAGAGAGAAATAGGGCTTATCAGGAAATGGAACATGCTGGTGACCGAAAGATACAGCCCCTGCCAGGCATCATGGGAGGAGCAGGCTAATTAACCCTTTTTGTGGAATGCCCCTTTAAAGATGTGCAAATAGTGACAACTTGAAGACAACTGCCCTTTTGATAGGTGATTTAGCATCCAGTGTATGTAGTTTAAAATGGACCAAAAGCAACCCTGAAGCCTATTAAGACTCCAGATTTGGGTAAAACTCACCTTCTCCCCGGTCCAACGGCGCATTCATGAACTGCCATCTGCTATATCTCAACTCTTCTCAGCTAGACTTAGCCGAATCTAAAACCGATTTTGACCAGCACAAGCTGAGCACACTGATTGGATGAGAGCCAGCACATGTGCCGTAGGACTGGGGAAAGGTGAGTTTTCTGGGCGACCTGGGGGGTTTCACACAGCAAATAGGGGAAGGGATCAAAACCCTGGGTTTCGGGCCACTTTAAGATGCTTTAATGTTTACAGAGTTCCTGGAAATTGCCATAGTTGTCTGTAGAGCTGAATATGCGGTGTGTGTGTAATGATTTGCTTTTAATGCATGGCCTTTATGATTGGCTGGAGAGTACTTTCAAGCAATTTACCTATATTTTCTGACAGCGCTGTGCCATTGCCCATAATCCCTGCCGACTTTCTCTCCAAACTTCAGCCTTTCTCTAAAATAAATTAGGATTTAAAGAGGTAAAATGTCTGGGTAATCTTGCAGCATTGGGCACAAACATTTTAATCTAGTTTTTATTCCTCGCAGTTTGTTTAATCTGCATGTGGCCTGATTAGAGTCGGAATTCATCCACAGATTACAAGGCTGTTTATTGCAGAGCCGAAGCTGCTGATCGCTGGGTCACGTTCTCAGAGAGCAAATGTTTGCAGGTGAAGCAATAAGTGCACCACACCGACAGGGGCAAATCGCCTTTACCAAGGATTTGTACTTACAGCACATCAATTCCAAAAGCTCTTGGTGATCATCTGCAGCATCTGCTCCATAAAGGGATTTTCATCTCTCTTTTTCTAAATATTCCAACATCAAATTTAAGGATTGAAAGTTGAAGCAGTCCTTGGATTGGTATAACTAACGTTACACTTCAAGTTCACATTTGTATTTCTTTTTTTATTATTATAGTTATTATTTTTGTTTTTATAGATGACTCCCAACTGCCCTCTTGTGCATTATTCCCAGAAATAACATGAGATGCAGCTAAAAAATAAAAACTCTTAGTGTGATGTAATCGGTACCTCGTGGATGGCATGAGATCTGTACGTTTCCTTTTAATACAGACCTTCAAGACCCTGACAGGCTGCGGGCCAATTTCGCTAGCACCAGCCCCATAACAATGCCATCAGCTCTTGTTTGACACAATCCCAGTCCGATAGCAGGATTATACTGGGCCAAAAGGAAGTTTGGTAACGTGGAATACACGTTTAAGTGCATGCTAAACAAACTATATACATACAATGAACAGATGCAATATAGGTCAGCCACGGGGAGCGTGTATAGCCTGACACTGGCCCCCCCTTCACATGTTACCCCCAGAGGAAAGACAAAGAGGGCCTGAGCTCCCAAACCTTTATACACAGGTGGGACACTCCACCCCCCCCCCCCCTTCCTTTCTGGGATGAGCTTAGGGATCCTCCTCTAGCATTGGCTAGCTAAAACGGAATATGTGGCATAACCTTTTGATGGATGGTCCTAGAGATCCGATCCGGGTACCAGCTTACCCATTGGTGCACTGCACATGCTATGAGGCCAAACAAAACTGTTTGATGCTATATACATACAATGAACAGATGCAATATAGGTCAGCCACGGGGAGCATGTATAGCCTGACACTGCCCCCCTTCACATGTGACCCCCAGAGGAAAGACAAAGAGAGCCTGAGCTCCCAAACCTTTATACACAGGTGGGACACTCCACACCCCCCCCCCCCTCACGTCTGGGATGAGCTTCGGAATCCTCCTCTAGCATTGGCTAGCTTAAACGGAATATGTGGCATAACCTTTGGATGGATGGTCCTAGAGATCCGATCCAGGTACCAGCTTACCCATTGGTGCACTGCACATGCTATGAGGCCAAACAAAGCTGTTTGATACTATATACATACAATGAACAGATGCAATATAGGTCAGCCACGGGGAGCATGTATAGCCTGACACTGCCCCCCTTCACATGTGACCCCCAGAGGAAAGACAAAGAGAGCCTGAGCTCCCAAACTTTTATACACATGTGGAACACTCCCCCCCCCCCCCCCCCTTCACGTCTGGGATGAGCTTCGGGATCCTCCTCTAGCATTGGCTAGCTAAAACGGAATATGTGGCATAACCTTTGGATGTATGGTCCTAGAGATCCGATCCGGGTACCAGCTACCCTTTGGTGCACTGCACATGCTATGAGGCCAAACAAAGCTGTTTGATACAGCTCCTAACCCACGTTCTGCAGATCTCGGGCCTTGGGAATCATGGGAGACCCATGTACACATGCCTTATGATCTCCAGATTCCAAAGATGTGATCAGTTTATGCATGGCGGATGTCAAATTCTTTATGAACTACTGGTCCCAACATGTATGAACTTATGCTTTGGAATCATGTTCACCATGAGTCTCATAGCAGGGGTTGTTTGCTGGCCATGGACAGGGGTGAGCCTTGCATCTCTGCTGCCTGAGGCAAACTTTACAAAGACACCCCTCCACTCCTCAACAAGGCACGCTGGGGGTAGGGAGTGGAGTTAGGCTGGCGCTGCTGAGCCAACAGTAGTTGACCTAAAGACATGACAGCAGTAAAGAAATAAAATACAGTATATTTTCAAAAATAAAATAAATTAGCAGGTCAATTGCCGCCCCCTCTGCAATGCCACCTGATGTGGCCGCCTCACATGGCCTCATTACAGGTGCACCTCTGGCCAAGCCTTGGGGTCCGTCAGGCTAGTGGAGGTGTGAACTCTACCAGTGAGATCCGCAGAAGACTGGAGACCAGTCCAGCCCAGCCCAAGCAAGGGCTTTACCCTGCATACAGACTCACAATTACAGGGTTTACTTGAGAACCCCTCAGTCATATTGATTGTCTACGCAAACAGCTGCTTCTTGTGGCAGGGGTGACTTTCAGACCATTTGCCTCTGCCTAAGCAGCAAAAAGATGGGGGCAAAACCTATGACACAAGATTTGTTTTAAGAGGCTTCCCAGGAACGAGCTCTTGGTTAACCTTAAATGTCTTATGAAGTCTGGATATTTCATTTTCTTTGCACAGGGCTTATTTCATACACTTTTCCTGCTCAGGGCATTTTATCTTTGGGGGACAGGGGCTATTTTGGCAAGACCTGAAGCATACTATAACAAAAATTACCAAGGAAAAGGGTATCCTGCTCCCTCCAGGTCCTCAGTCACACGACCTGATCAATATAGACTACCTCCCCACCATGCTGGATGCGGTTGGGAGTTCTCCTTGCCCACTCTAGAGATATATGTTCCTCTCATAGTGACTGGTCCTGTCAGGGTGAATTTACAATGGGATTGGCACACCTACCACTTCTAAGTTTGTCGCCATTTAGCTTTCTCTGCAGGGAGACTTCTCTGTCACCGGAGTCTGAACTTGAGACCCAAGATTTGACTGATGTTTCTCCATCAAGTTACCTTTTATTCTAAGTATACAGCATGTCCTGTTCCAGAAGATATTCCTTACACTTGGGATATACATCCAGCAGATGGCGCTGACTGCAGAGAGAGAAAAGTGGCTCCTCCCAGCCCCATATATACCAGGGACCTCCCACAAAATCCCCAGTTCTTCTCTGCAGTCCTGGCTGTGATGACTAAAAGATGGCTCTCTCTACTCGCAGGTCAGCTGGGCTATTAGCCTGTGGTCCTGTAGGACTATTCCCACCCGTTTCCTTTTACTGCCTCCCAGCTCAGGCTGCTCTGGTTCGGGTGAAGGTAGGCAGCACCGCTGTCAGGTGCTAAGGAGCGCTGCTCCAACCGCAGTCCCCCCCCCCAAAGGGTAGGCGATATAGGCCTATGGTGAGCCTTATGGGATGCCCCTCCCGCACTTTATGCCTCTCGCTCCCTGTTCCCGCAGTCGGCTCCCTTTAGGCTGACTGGCCGTCGCTTCCCCTTCGCTCTCCCTTGTAGATCTTGGGGGGGGGGGATGTCTCTGCTATATGTTGTGTTTTGTGCTTTTGATCCCTTTCCAAATTAATTGCATTGGTTTCTTTTACCGCCGGTGCACGCTTGTACTACGCCCTGCGGTCAGCGGAGACATCGCCTCAGGCACTGCTGCGCCGTCATTTGCTGGCCTTGTCAGGTGGACGCGTTTTCGCGCTCTTCGGCGGGGGGGCCTTGTGGCTGATGCGTTCTGCATCACTGTCTCTGCGGCCCTCCCCTCGAGGTATATGCTGGCGCCATTTTAGTTCTCTGCTGCGTGTGCCTGACATCTCCCTATCGCGGTCCGTAAGTGCCCCTGTGGGCTGATTTATTTTATATTTTTCTGTATTGCATATTGCTTATGGGATCTTTTTGCTTATGTCTTGCAGGCGGGTCAAACTTTGTGGTTTCTCACTCTATTTAGTGTTAACTCTTATTGGAGGGCTATTATATTCCATTACTCCCACTTCCCTAGTGGGTTATTGGGGCATCCCGGGTTGCTATTATTAGCGTCAATCTCTATTGGCCTGTTGTGCCGTGATATTCACCATATGGAGGCTTCTTAGGATAATGTGCTCGGGGTTCCTTCGGGACAAGCCCGGCTGTGTGGGGTATCCCCTATAAGTGATGATGTCAGGGTGTGTGTACCCTGCACCCAGCAGACGCTTGCGCTGCAGTCTGGGTTACCTGCGGCTGGGCCTAGTGCTGCGCCCCCTCTGGCTTCGCCTACCTTACACTTGACTCCAAGTGAAGTGCATACCAGTGGGAAGTCTCAACCTGATTTGGCTGCCCGGGTAGCCAGCATTGAAAGGCATATTGCTGGGTCTGATCTGCGTAAGGCTCCTGCTAAGCGGCGGCATCTGGCAACCGGTGTCACCCTCTTTCCTGAGGAAGCTGAGTAGTTTTTGATATTACTGGATATACCCCCCTGGAAGAAGGGGAATTATTCTCTGATTCAGAATCATCTGAGGATCAGCCTAGGGGTTGTGCTGATTCTGGGTCTGGCCCATGGGCTTCAGATGATACTGACAGACTTTTTGCTCTGTATCTCTCCTCCTGTCGTGGCAGCAGGGGGAGCTGTTTCATACTGTTAAACCACGCTTGGAGTTTCCTGAACAAACTCACTTTAATAATCTGATTCTCAAGGAGTGGGAACGGCCTAGCCGGCTTCCCAGTGTACCAAAGAGTTGGGATAAGAGGTATCCCTTTCCTGCTGAGATGGTTAAACGTTGGTCATGTCCTCCAGAGGTGGATGCACCAGTTCTGGGGTTGTCTAACACATCTCACATGCATTCCCCTGACTACTACCCTGAGAGATGGGGAGGACAGGCGCATAGATCAGCTTGCTTGCCATGCCTTTGCCTGTGAAGATATTCCAAGTATGTCACACACCCCGCTTCCACTATTCATGACATATGGGTTATGGTCCAGTAGAGGGCGAACTTCTGCAGAGATGAAAGGAAAAAAGAAGCCCCTCCCGGTCCATAAATACCTGGGACCTCCCACACATTCCCAGTTCCTTCTCTGCAGGACGGCGAGCAAGTCAGAAAATGTATGCTGCTCTTCCTTGCAGGTAAGCCGGGTTTACACCCGGCCATGTTGTGCTCTATTTCTGCCCGGACCTTTATGCATTAAGCCCATTTCTAGCCTCCCAGCCTTGGCTGCAGGTCCGGGTGATGGTAGCCTTCACCTTAATAGGTGTTAAGGGAGCCATGCTCCCCCGTGAGACCCCATACAAGGGGGTAGGCGGCATCTGGGTTGGTGATCCCGGTTTGGGATGCCCTGTCCCCATTTAATTCCCTTACACCTTTTTGGTGAGGGATCCTCCCCCTTCCGGGTCCCCTCTGTTACCCTCCAGTGGGGGGGAATGGCATTGTTCTTCTATATTCTCAGTGTGCCACACACCCCGCTTCCCCTTTAATTCTTACGATTGGGTTACTCACCGCCAGGTGACGAAGTTGCAGAGAGGAAGTCTTGTAACGAGCCCCCTTCCGGCCCATATATACCTGGTACCTCCCACTTAACACCAGTGTTTTTCTCTCTGCATGGTCGACAAAACAGAAGAAAGAAGTCTCCTGCTTGCAGGTAGCCGGGGTCTTTTGCCGGCACCCCCTTTGGGTCTATTTCTGCCCAGTTTGATTGTTTGTTACCTTAATGGAAGCCTCCCAGCCCTGGCTGCTCACTGGGCAAACGGTAGACGGCACTATAGGTGCCTAGGAGCTTATCTCCTCCGCTCGACCTCACGTGTGGGGCAATGCGGCTATCCGGCATGGTGATCCGGATTTGGGATGCCCCTGTCCCGAGGTTCCCCTTTGGCCCTTTCTCTCCCGTTACGGTCCCTTCTCCCTTCACTGTGAGGGGGGGGGGGGGGTTGGGGAGTGTATTATATGCATGTGGTGTTTCACTTTATTTGTGCATATGTAGTATTGTCAGTTTCAGGCTCAGCACCGCGGGATGCGCGCACGCGGCCTGAACTGCTAGGGCTATGTGTTTGGTATCTGTTTCCCCCCCACTGATCCGAGGGCGTCGGGGCGCCCTCCCTGTATGCGGCACCGCCATTGTGCGTGCCGCGCTGTTGGCAGTTTCAGGCTCAGCGCCGTGGGATGCGCGCACGCGGCCTGAACTGCCAGGATTGTGTATAGCTCCCCCTCCACTGACCCGAGGGCGTCAGGGCGCCCTCTCTGTATGCGGCACCGCCATTTGGCGGGCCGCACTGTTTGAATTAAGGGGGCGGGGCCCTGATGACGCGATGGTGGGGGCGTGGCCGGAGCTGATTGTCTCGCAGTTCGGCCCCGCCGCACTTTCTCCTTCTAATCAGGAGTCAGGTGCGGGGGACTCGGCTGCAGGAAGCGGTGTATCTGGCTGGCTGCTGCTGCTGCTGCCTTTGCTCTTCTTGCCTTGTTCAGGGAAGCGGCCCACCTCGTGTGTGGGCCGTTCTGTTTATTATCAGGTTTGCTTCAGCTTGGTTTAAAAAAAAAAAAAAAAAAAGTGTATGCTGGCTGGCCTCTTAAAGCACTTTGGGGGCTTGTGCTATATATTTGTATATGCTGCTTTTTGTATGAATGTTTTGTACTGCATGCTGCCCTTTTTTTCTGGGGATCTTACTGTTGTCTCTCTTCCCCACAGATCCTGGGATCCCCTCACTGCAGTGGCTCTCCCGGTTCTGTTATACCTGGCTAGTCTTATTACTCCAAATTGGAAAATTAAAAAAAAAAAAAAAGAGGGATAATAAAATTTAATCCTCCCTTCCCGGGACATTAATTTAAAGGGGCATCCCGGGTGGCTTTATGCGTAAAACCCACGGTTGTTGTGAATACCATAAAATCACCATATGGAGGCTTCCGACAATACCGGAAATGGCACTTCGGGGCGATCTAAACTGTGTGGGGGTTGTGGGACTTCGCTCCCAGGCTATGATGTTATATTATGCATTCCTTGTGCAAAGCAGAATATTGTGTGTCAGTCCGTCGCTCCGGCTTCTGGCTCCTCGCAACTTCCGGCATCTCCTACCCCCCCTCCCTATTCCGGACCCCGTGTGACATTGTCAAAAGTGGGGATTCGCAATCCGAGGTGTGTGCGCGATTGACCAACCCCGAGAAGATAATTTCCGCCAAGGTAGCTCAGAAGGCTACAGCGAAGCGGAAACACCTTTCTCCGGCAGCACCTGCTTCGGAGGATGAGAGGTGCGAATTAGTGGATTGGTCCGATTATGCCCTGGACGAGGAGGGGGAACTCCTTGTGGAGTCGGATGAGCCTGCAGACCAGCTTGAGATTGATGCTGTTGGCGATCAGGCTACGGGGGTATCCCTTGACACCCCCTCCATTTTGGCGCAAATGTTTGAAATTTTTTATTTATTTACGCCTGAGGCAGTCGCCCTACCAAAGGGTGAGTTGTTTGATGTGCCTCAGCCGCGTTTGGTGTTTCCCAGGCAACAACACTTTGAGAAGGTTGTGCTTAAGGAATGGGAACAACCCACGTGACTGGCTGGAATCCCTTCTAATTGGGAAAAACGCTATCCTTTTCCTGAGGAGTTGGTGAAGCTTTGGTCAGTTCCCCCTGACGTCGATACCCCTGTGTTAGGGCTGTCTAGCTCGGCTGTGGTACAGTCTTCTGTCACCACTGCCATTAAGGATGGTGAGGATCGTCGGATTGACCAGTTTGCCCTCCATGGTTTTATCAGTGCCGGATCGATGCTGCGGCCGGTGTGTGCTTCGGCGCTTCTTCTGTTGGCAGTTAGGTCCATTATTCGGGATCTGTGCACAGATCTTGATCCCGCTTGTGATGAGTTTGGTGCTCTTAAGCAGTGTGAGTCATTTATTTCCTTTGTCTTGACCGCTCAGGATGATGCCCTGGCGATGAGTAGCAGGACAGCGGCAATGCTGGTGGCTATTCGTCGGTCAGAGTGGCTGCGCCAGTGGTCGGCGGACTTTGTCTCTAAAAGGGTGCTCACAGCACTTCTTTTTTTGGGTTTGCAACTGTTTGGTGATAAATTAGATTCAGTTGCAAAAGGTGGTAAATTGCCTCAACGCAAGAGGCCTCGTCGCCCCTTTCGGGGTACGAGTGCCTTTAGACCTTCCTTTCGGGGATTTAGAGCGGGTAGGGGGGTTTCCTTTCCCGCTACCAGAGGTGCAGGTTGGACCCGAGGGAGGGGCCGTGGCCGTCCCGCTCAGTCCTGGGGCACCAAGCCCAAGCCTGCTGGTAAGCCCGCTCAGCAATGAGGGGCTGCCCTCACCCGTGCGGGTGGGGGGACGATTGCGACACTTCTCCCAGGTTTGGGACCAGGAGGTTCCGGACAGATGGATCCAGGAGGTAGTGTCATCCGGTTACAAACTGGAGTTCGAGTCTCGCCCTCCTTCACGGTTCTTTTGGTCTCGGGTGCTCATCGATCCTTTGGCCGCACAGGGGCTCCTGGCATCGATAAGGAATCTTTTAGAAATGGCGGTCATCCGGCCAGTGCCGCGCTTAGAGATGGGCCTCGGTTTCTACTCCAATCTTTTCGCAGTCCCCAAAAAGGACGGGTCGGTTCGTCCCGTCCTGGACCTGAAATTACTCAACAGGTTCATCCGTATTCGGAAGTTTCGCATGGAAACTTTGCGTATGGCCATCGGTTCTCTTCGGCAGGGGGACCTCATGACGTCCATAGACATCAAGGATGCTTATCTTCATGTTCCCATCTGCCAGGCTCATCAACGTTTTCTTCAATTCGTGATGAAAGATCAGCATTTCCAATTTGTGGCACTTCCGTTTGGCCTTACCTCGGCTCCAAGAGTGTTCACCAAGGTGCTGGCAGAGGTGATGGCCATTTTCAGATCTCGGGGCATTCGTGTGGGGATGAGGCTGGTAGGGTTGATGGTTGCCTCGTTCGAGGCAGTTCCTTTTGCTCAATTTCACACGAGGACGCTTCAACTCTATCTGTTGGCGTCCTGGGACCGGCGGCCTCGGTCGCTGGATCGGCCCTTCCCTCCAATGGTGGTTGGTCTCGGCCAATCTCGTGAAGGGCAGGTCTTTCCTGACCCCTCTTTGGGAAATTGTCACCACGGACGCCAGTCTTTCGGGATGGGGGGGATTCTGGAAGGATCTTCAGTTCCAGGGGCAGTGGGGACCTCAAGAGGCCCACTTACCCATCAATATTCTGGAACTGAGAGCCATCCGTCGGGTTCTTGCTCTTCTGACTCAACACGTTCTGGGCCTTCCGGTCCAGGTTCGTTCAGACAATCGAACAGCGGTTGCTTACATAAATCATCAGGAAGGGACTCGCAGTCTGGGTGCTCTCAGAGAGGTGTCCCTGATCCTGACCTGGGCGGAGGCCCATGTTCCTTGTCTCTCGGCGGTGTACATCCCAGGGGTGGAAAATCAGGAAGCGGACCTGTTGAGCAGGGGCTCTTCCCGTCTGGGAGAATGGGCTCTCCATCCTCAGGTTTTTCACTCACTGTGTCTCCGGTGGGGGACGCCTCTCGTCACAATTGCAGGCTCCCGAACTTCGTGTCGCTCTCCCAGGATCCTCTGGCTCTGGCAGTCGACGCCATGTCCCTGAGCTGGGGGGATCTGGGGTTTCTGTACCTGTTTCCTCTGATACCCATGCTGGGCAGGGTGGTACGGAAGCTGGCTCTGGAAAGGGTGTCCGCCATTCTTGTGGCCCCAAGGTGGCCAAGGCGAGTATGGTTCGCAGACATCGTTCGACTGGCAGTGGACCAGTTCGTTCTGCCTCTTCGGCCCGATCTGCTCACTCAGGGTCGGCTGTGTTACCCCAATTTACCAACGCTGGGTTTGACGGCCTGGCTGCTGAAACCTCCATCTTGAAGGAGGAGGGTCTTTCTGACTTGGTCGTTAAGACTCTGATCAGTGCCCGGAAGAGGTCTTCTTCTATCATCTACTATGGGACTTGGAAAGCCTATATCGCTTGGTGTGAGGTTAGATCTTTTCCTTGTAGGGTCTTTTCGGTCTCCAGGATTCTGGAGTTTTTACAATCTGGCCTGGACTCTGGTCTTCAGCTAAGTACGTTGAAAGGGCAAGTTTCTGCCTTATCTATCTTTTTTCAGAAGCGTTTTGCGCTTCATCCTTTAACTTTTTTCCAGGGGGTTACGCATGTACGGCCTCCCAGGAAACCATTACTCCCTGTTTGGGACTTGAATTTGGTTCTTTCTGCTCTTCAGGCTCCTCCTTTTGAGCCTTTGCAAGATATTGCTTTGTCTACCCTGACTCAGAAGATTGTCTTCTTGGTAGCTATCACTTCGGTCCGGCGTGTCTCGGAGTTGGCGGCCTTGTCTATTCAGGCGCCCTACTTTGAGAGGCATCAGGATAAAGTGGTCTTTCGGTTCAAACCAGACTTTCTTCCTAAGGTTGTTTCTGCTTTTCATTTGAATCAGGATATTGTTCTTCCCTCCTTGTGTCCTAATCCTAAGAATGACAAAGAGAGGGTTTTGCATTGTTTGGATGTAGTACGCTGTGTTAAGTACTATTTGATTATTACTTCTCCTTTTTGTAAAACGGATGCCTTTTTTGTTGTGCCCTGTGGGCCTAAGAAGGGTTTGGCATCGGCCAAATCTTCCATTAGCAAATGGACACGTCAGGCCGTTATCGCGGCCTATTCTGCTAAGGGGAAAGTTCCCCCTTTTCGTATCACTGCTCATTCTACTCGCGCCGTTGGAGCGTCTTGGGCTTTTCAGCACCAAGCTTCTGTTGAACAAGTTTGTAAGGCCGCTACTTGGTCTTCTGTTCATACTTTTTCTAAGTTTTACAAGGTTGATGTGCGGGCCTCAGCGGATGCTGTTTTTGGCCGCAAAGTTCTGCAGACTGCAGTCATTTAAGTTATGCTTCATTTTTGCCTTCGGATACCCATCCCTTGTGGACACTGCTTTTGGATGTCCCAATCGTAAGAATTAAAGGGGAAGCGGGGTGTGTGGCACACTGAGAATAATACCATTTTGTGAGTACTCACCTGAAAAATGGGTATTGTCAGTGTGCCACACACCCCGCTTCACCCACCCTTTTCGGTATCCCGGATCCTTTATATGGTGAAGCTTTTCTTTATTTTGAGGTTACCGTTGGATTTCCTGGTACCTTGTCTTTCTGCTTTTTAAATCACTGGTGTTAAGTGGGAGGTACCAGGTATATATGGGACGGAAGGGGGCTCGTTACAAGACTTCCTCTCTGCAACTTCGTCACCTGGCGGTGAGTAACCCAATCGTAAGAATTAAAGGGGAAGCGGGGTGTGTGGCACACTGACAATACCCATTTTTCAGGTGAGTACTCACAAAATGGTATTTTTTTCACTTTATATATGTGTGTGAGTGTGCTTGTGCTCTTGATTCACGTTGCGCTGTGCGCTCTGCCTGCAGTCTGGGGAGCTTCTTCCCCTCAGGCTGATTCTGTGAGGGGGCGGGGCCGGGCGCTCGCGCGTTGCCGCAGCCCGCCCCCTTCTGTTGGCGCCATTGAGGGCCCATCCCATTGCTGGGAACCGCATTACAGGAGCTCGGAGGGAAGGTGCCCGCCCCTTCTTCTCTCTCCTTCTCTCTCTCTCAGGCGCTGCTGGCTGAATAGGATGCCATTTTCTGCGGTGGGTGAGTGCCCTGCTGGGCTCCCCCCTCTTCTTGCTATGCTTGGCCAATATGCCTCAGTCGCCATTTGGGGCAGTGCTGGCCTCTCTGCTATTGTTTTCTTATGACATGTATTTATTATGCTGTTGCTGTGTGTGTGCATGTGCTTATGGCCACATATCTTGTGTCTTTCAGGAGGACTCCCTGTGCCTTGCTTAAAAGGGGGTCCTCCCGGACCTAGGGTCCCTAGCTGTAATTTGGGGCACTTGTAAATCCTCCCACTCGGGACTTAAAGGGGCATCCCGGGTTGCTTACCAGCATAATTCCCTCTGGTCATTTCGACTACCTTAAAATCACCATATGGAGGCTCCACAGGATACCGGGCTTGGGCTCCCTTCGGGACAATCCCGGCTATGTGTGGGTTGTGGGGTACCCCTTACGGGGAGAATGTACTAATTTGCATACCATGTGCGCAACAGGCCATTACGCGGCAGTCAGGATCCCAGGCATCTCGGTCCGTGCCTCCCGCCTCATCTCCTACCCCTCCCCGCATCATCCGTACCCCAAGTGACACTGTCATTAGTGGGGAGTCGCACTCGGATGTGTGTGCTAGGCTGGCCAACCTCGAGAAAATTATTTCTAGCTCAGTGGGCAGAAGGGCCCCTGCTAAGAAAAGGCATCTGTCACCGGCTACGCCGGTAATTGATTTTGATGATTATGAGTCCCCTGACTGGGCTGAATTTTCCCCGCTTGAGGAGGGGGAATTATTTGAGGAATCTGAGACTGAGGAACTGCAGTTCTTTGATTCTGATGCCGGGCAGGTGCTGGGGGATGATGTGGATACTCCCAGGGTCCTGACCCATCTATCAGAGGTTCTGGGTATTTCCCCACCAGCGGAGGCCCCTCCGAAGAAGGGGGAATTCTTTGGGTTCTCTAAGCCCCGCTTGGAGTTTCCAAATCAGGATCATTTTGACAGCATGATTCTTAAAGAATGGGAGAAGCCGAGTCGCCTTCATGGTGTTCCTCGGGGATGGGATATAAAGTATCCCTTTCCGGTGGACGCGGTGAAGCGCTGGTCTTCCCCTCCTGGGGTTGATGCGCCCATCTTAGGACTGTCCAACACCTCCGTTGTACATACTCCTGACGCCACTACCCTTAAGGATGGCGAGGACAAGCGCATTGATCAGATGGCTTGCCATGCCTTTGCCAGTGTGGGTTCAGCCTTGCGGCGTGTCTGTGCATCGGCACTCGTGGCTGTGACTACCAGGTCGGAGATCAGGGACATGTTAAATGGGTCCCAGTTCAACCCGGACAGTGTTGAATTCACAGCCCTTAAGAGGTGTGAATTGTTCATGATATTTGTTTTGTCGGCTATGGACGACACTATTACCTTGTGTAGTAGAACTTCGGCTCTGTTGGTGGCCATGCGCCAGAGGGCGGCTGACATTGCGGCCAAGAAATCACTTACAGCTCTGCCCTTCCTGGGAACGCGGCTGTTTGGAGACAAATTGAATTCTGTGGCGAAAGGTGGGAAGCTACCTCAGCGCAAGAAGCAGCGTCGCTCCTTTCGGGGGGCAAGCTCCTTCAGTCCTTCCTTTCACGGTGCCAGAGGGGGCAGAGGTCTTGCCTACTTCAGAGGGGGTTCCTGGAACAGAGGTAGAGGACGTGCCCGTCCAGCCTCTACCTGGGGTTCCAAGCCCGCTGCCAAGCCAGCTCAGCAATGAGGAGGCGCCCTCACCCTTACGGGTGGGGGGACGGCTGCGGTTCTTCTTCTAGGTCTGGGCCCGGGAGGTTACGGACAAGTGGATATTGGAAGTGGTCTCCTCTGGGTACAAACTGGAGTCCGAGTACTGGCCTCCTCCCAGATTCCTAAGGTCCTGGGCGGCGCAGGGGCTCCTGTCGGCTGTAAAGAACCTCCTGGACATGGCGGTCATATGCCCGGTGCCTCTTTCAGAGAGAGGCCGGGGCTATTATTCCAACCGTTTCACGATTCCCAAAAGGGATGGCTCCATTAGACCCATTCTGGATTTGAAGCTTCTCAACAGGTTCATCAGAACCAAGAGGTTCCACATGGAGACTCTGCGCTCAGCCATCGGTTCCCTTCGTAAGGGGGATTTCATGACGTCCATAGACATCAAGGATGCTTACCTTCATGTACCAATTTTCCCAGCACACCAGATATTTCTCAGGTTTGTGGTCGGAGATCAGCATTTTCAGTTTGTGGCCCTCCCGTTCGGGCTGACCTCGGCACCGAGGGTGTTTACCAAGGTTCTGGCGGACATTATGGCCCTGCTCAGAGCCCAGGGAATTCACATTGTGCCATATCTGGACGACCTGCTCATTACAGCTTCTTCCCTCTGCCAGGCGGAGCTGGGCACCAGGACGGTGGTGACGACGCTGGAGAGGTTTGGATGGGTGATCAACCGTCCCAAGTCTTCTCTCTCCCCATCAAGGGAGATTTCCTTTCTGGGCATGAATCTGGATACCAGTCAGGCCAGAGTGTTCCTACCTCAGCCAAAGGTGGAGAGGGTTCAGAATCTGATACGTGTTCTCCTGACCAATCCTCGCCCTTCTATCTGGCTAGGGATGACTCTGGTAGGTTTGATGGTGGCTTCCTTCGAGGCAGTCCCCTTTGCTCAATTCCACATGAGGTCGCTACAACTCCATCTATTGCTGAAATGGGACAGATGTCCGCAGTCGTTGGATCAGTCATTTCTGATGTCTCCCAGGGTTCGGCAGTTCCTTCAGTGGTGGCTGGAATCAAGCAATCTGATGAGGGGCAGATTTTTCCTGGCCCCTTGTTGGGAGACGGTTACCACGGATGCCAGCCTGTCGGGCTGGGGAGGTTTCTGGAAGGATCATCAGTTCCAGGGGTTGTGGGGTCCTCAGGAGGCTCACACCCCCATCAATGTCTTGGAGCTCAGAGCTATCCGCTTGGTTCTGTCGCGTCTGACACGTCACCTACAGGGTTTACCGGTTCAGGTTCGATCAGACAATCGTACTGCAGTAGCTTACATAAATCACCAAGGAGGGACTCGCAGCAGGAGTGCCCTCAGGGAAGTCTCTCTGATTCTGACATGGGCGGAGAGCATTGTTCCTTGCATCTCGGCAGTGTACATTCCGGGAGTGGAGAACACGGAGGCAGACTCCCTGAGCAGGGGATTCTCTCGCTGAAGGGAATGGTCTCTCGACCACAGGGTATTTCGGGCCCTGTGTCACAAGTGGGGGACTCCGGAGGTGGATCTCTTTGCCTCTCGGCACAATCACAAGCTCCCAACCTTTGTATCTCTGTCTCAGGATCCTCTGGCCCTGGCAGTGGATGCCTTGTCCCTTGCCTGGACGGATCTGGGGTTTCTGTACCTGTTTCCCCCCTTCTCCATGGTAGGCAAGGTAGTGTGCAAGCTGGCTCTAGAGGGGGCACCAGCAATTTTGGTGGCCCCAAGGTGGCCAAGACCGGTTTGGTTCGCGGACGTCGTAAGATTGATGGTAGATCAGTACAGGCTGCCCCTGTTTCCGGATCTGATCTCTCAGGGTCAACTACATTACCCCAATTTACAAATGCTTGCTTTGACGGCGTGGCTGCTGAAACATTCATCCTGAGGGAGGAAGGTTTGTCTGAGGCGGTTATTCAAACCTTGATTAGAGCTAGGAAGAGGTTTTCCTCTATCATTTACTATAGGACTTGGCGGTCCTATATTGACTGGTGTGAGGCTAGGGCCTTATCTTGCAGGATTTTGGAGTTTCTACAACACGGTCTGGACCTGGGGTTCCAGCTCAGTACTTTGAAGGGTCAGGTTTGTAGTTCTCCCTTCCTTGTGTCCTAAGCCTAGCAATGACAAGGAGATGGTTTTGCACTCTTTGGATGTGGTTCGTTGTGTGAAGTACTATTTGGTTGCTACTTCACCTTTTCGTAAGACAGACTACTTGTTTGTGGTGCATTCTGGGCCCAGAAAAGGTTTGGCGCCCACCGAGTCTACCATTAGTAAATGGATACGCCAGGCCATTGTTGGGGCCTATTCTGCTAAGGGGAGGGTTCCTCCTTTTAAGATCACTGCTCATTCTACTCGTGCTGTTGGGGCTTCCTGGGCTTTTCAGCACCAGGCTTCTGTTGAACAAGTTTGTAAGGCTGCTACTTGGTCTTCCGTTCGTACTTTTTCAAAGTTTTATAAGGTTGATGTGCGGGCCTCAGCGGATGCTGTTTTAGGCTGCAAGGTTCTGCAAGCTGCAGTGGTTTAAATTGGTGCATTTTTTTGCTGTATTTGGATCCCCACCCATGATGGACACTGCTATTGGATGTCCCATATGTCATGAATTGTGGAAGCGGGTTGTGTGACATACTTGGAATAATACCATTTTGTGATTACTCACCTGTAAAATGGGTATTATAAGTATGTCACACACCCCGCTTCATCCCGCCCTTTGGTATTCTGGATCCTTTATATGGTGAACCTTTTATTGTTAAGAATGTTTTATTAGCTCTTCCTGGTCCCCTTACTGCTGTCATATACTGGGGAATGTGTGGGAGGTCCCAGGTATTTATGGACCGGGAGGGGCTTCTTTTTTGCTTTCATCTCTGCAGAAGTTCGCCCTCTACTGGACCATAACCCATATGTCATGAATAGTGGAAGCGGGGTGTGTGACATACTTATAATACCCATTTTACAGGTGAGTAATCACAAAATGGTATTTTTTGGGGCAGGGGCAGAGGACGTGGCCGCCCTGGCTCCTCCTGGGGTCTCAAGACTAAGTCCTCCCCCAAGCCCCCTCAGGCATGAAGGGGAGCCCTCACCCATCCGGGTGGGGGGACGGCTTCGGCTCTTGGCTCACGTCTGGAGGCGTCATGTCTCAGACCGGTGGATTCAGGAGGTAGTATCCTCCGGTTACAAGATAGAGTTTGCAGCCTGGCCGCCCCCAAGATTCATCAAGTCTCGGTTAGCTCAAAACCCCTCGTCAGCTCAGTGTCTCTCCTTGGCTGTTCAAGGCCTTCGGTGTCATCTGCCGGGTGCCCCTGAAGGAAAGGTGCAAAGGCTATTATTCCAATCTTTTCATTGTGCCTAAAAAGGATGGGTCCATCAGACCTTTCCCGGATTGAAAGCTTCTCAACAAGTTTGTCAGATTCAGACACTTCCGCAGACACTCTGCGCTCAGCTGTGACTTTCCTACGCCCAGGGGACTTCATGACCTCTGTAGACATCAAGGATGCTTACCTTCACGTACCTATCTTTCCAGGTCATCAGAGATTCCTCAGGTTCGCTCTGGAGGTTCAGCACTACCAATTTGTGGCCTTGCCCTTCGGCCTCACCTCGGCCCCCAGGGTATTCACCAAGGTGCTGGCAGGTGTGATGGCCCTGCTGAGATTTCAGTGCATTCACATTCTTCCCTACCTGGACGACATGCTTATCGCTTCTCAGTCCTTCCATCAGGCAGAGCTGGACACTCAGAGGGTGGTGTCCACACTGGAGTCATTCGGCTGGGTGATCAATCACCCCAAATCTTCCCCGTCTCCTTCCATGGTGAAGTCTTTTCTGGGCATGACTCTGGATTCAGCTCAGGTCAAGATCTTTCTTCCTCGGCAGAAGGTGGAGGTCCTTCAAGAGAAAGTTCAACTCCTGCTGTCTTGTCCTCATACATCCATCAGGCAGGGACTGCAGCTGGTGGGCTTGATGGTGTCCTGCTTCGAGGCGGTTCCATATACTCAGTTCCACATGAGGCCTCTTCAGCTTCACCTCTTGTCAGTATGGGATCGGGACCTTGTGTCCCTGGATCATGTGTGTGTCTTGTCCCCTCAGGTCAGGCGGTCTCTAGTGTGGTGGCTGGGCTCGAGAACCCTGCTGGGGGGCAGGTCCTTTCTGGCCCCCTGCTGGGAGACTGTCACCACGGATGCCAGTCTGACAGGTTGGGGGGGGGGGATTCTGGAAGTCCCTGAAATTCCAGGGCCAGTGGGGCCCTCAGGAGGCCCATGCCCCTATCAACATTCTGGAATTGAGGGTAATCAGGTTGGTTCTCGCCCACTTAACCCCACACCTGAGGGGTCAGGCTGTTCAGGTCCGCTCGGACAACCAGACGGCGGTTGCCTACATCAATCATTAGGGAGGGACCCGGAGCAAACGGGCCCTCAAGGAAGTGTCCCTGATACTGTCTTGGGCGGAGGAAAATGTTCCCTGCATTTCAGCTGTGTACATCCGGGGGGTGGAGAATCTGGTGGCGGACTCTCTGAGCAGGGGGACCTCTCGTCTGGGAGAGTGGTCCCTCAGCAGCAGGGTGTTTCGCTCCCTGTGCCACCGCTGGGGTCAGCCGAACGTGGATCTGTTTGCGTCCCGTCACAATCACAAGCTTCCAGTCTTTGTCTCTCTGTCCCAGGATCCTCTGGCCTTGGCCACGGATGCCCTGGCAATGTCTTGGACGAGATTCTAGCTCCTGTATGTGTTTCCACCATTTCCACTGCTGGCCAGGGTGCTGCGCAAGATAGTTCAGGAAGGGGTGCCAACCATCCTGGTGGCCCCCTGTCGGCCAAGAAGAATGTGGTTCGCAGACATCGTGCAGTTGGCATTAGACCAGTACGCCCTGCCACTGGTTCCAGATCTGCTCACTCAGGGACACCTACGCCACCCCAATTTACAAACGCTGGCTTTGATGGCCTGGCTGTTGAAACCTCCATCTTGATGGAAAAAGGACTGCCTGCCTCGTGGTGAATACCATGATCAGGGCTAGGAAGAGGTCCTCTTCTTCCATCTATTACAGGGTTTGGCGTACTTACATTGACTGGTGCGAGTCCCACTCGCTTCCCTGTCGTATGTTTTCTATTCCTAGGATTCTGGAGTTTCTCCAACATGGCTTGGATCTGGGTCTTCAGCTCAGTACTCTGAAAGGCCATTTGTCTGCTTTGGCTATTTTTTCCCAAAGATCCTTTGCTCAGCATCCCCTGGTCAAGACTTTTTTCCAAGGGGTTACTCACGTGCGTCCCCCACGTTACCAGAGACTTGAACTTGATCTTATCTGCCCTGCAGGGGTCACCCTTTGAGCCCTTGCAAGGGGCTCCTTTGTCCATTCTTACGCTTAAGGTGGTCTTTTTGGTGGCTATCACTTCTGTTAGGCGTGTTTCTGAGTTGGAGGCGCTTTCCATCAAGCCTCCTTATTTTGAGAGACACCAGGACAAGGTGGTGTTTCGCTTTAAGCCAGATTTTCTGCCTAAGGTTGTTTCTGCCTTTCATCTCAATCAGGACATTGTTTTGCCTACTCTGTGTCCTAATCCTAGTAACCCTAAGAAAAGGGTGTTGCTTTCTTTGGACGTAGTCAGAACTCTGTTCTATTTGGTGGCTACCGAATCCTTCAGGAAGACTGATGCTCTTTTTGTGTTTCCGTCCACCCCATCCTTGTTATCATTATCTTTAGTTACCTCTTTATGGCGATTGTTCTTATGTTCAAATTTTCACCAGAAGCCTGTCCCGTGTGCCTCTCCTCTTATTCCTGCAGTATGCTGTAGCAGATCTCCAAAGTTTGCCCTGCTTATCTTGATCATTTTCCAAATGTGGTCACATTACCGCCTCTGTCCCTTGGCGCTCCAAGCATGAGTGAACCTGACAAGGATGGCCATTGTGGCTTGCCGGACTCGCTCACACTGGGAGCACTGGGGCACAGGGGTGGCTGTGCGAACACATTTGGGGTGTAGTCGTGGAAGAATGGAACTGAAAGGGCCTACTTTACGGACCTGCTACAGCATCTACAGTTCATCTCAGAAAATGGAGGAGAGACACACACAGGTGAGCCCCTTGCTATCATTACCTGGACTACCCCTTTAAGGGGGATTTGGACTTTCTAGGGTTATTCTTTTTGTTACCAGACCTCTGTGGATCAGGTCTGTAGGACCCCTCCTGTCTTCCTAAGCTTTCAAAGCTTTACAGTTGAAAGAGTGAGTGTTGTCTGACACAGCTCTAATGAAATGAAGTTTTTACACACAATTCAATTTAAGACTGGAGTCTATATACAGGGCACTGCTCCAAAATGTATCAAAAAATAGTAATCCATTTATTAAATAAGTTGCACTTAATTAAAAAAACACACAATTGACAACAGTTTTTAACTACCTTTGTTACTCGCAAGTGTTTGGTTTCTTTTTGGCTGATTGTAGGCATTAGCATTAGTGTAGGCCTTTGGTCCTACGCACATGCGCAGCCTCTCGTCCAGTCAGTGCGCTCAGATCCCCTCACAACTCTTTGTCCTAGAGCTCGTCTAAGGTACCCTCGTCTAAGGTATCCTAGGTATTGGTCCCCCAGATCTCCTAACCCCGCTCCTACGGCGCATGCATGGCCGCTCGTCTAATCAGCGCGCTCTGAACCACTGAGCTATGCGCGTCTAAGTGCTGTCATAGCTCAGCGGCTCCGAGCACGCTGGCGGCCGCATCTCGTGCTTCCCTCTAACAGGGAGCGTGCCCGTGCTGACCATTCACAAATGGCTGGCGTGGGCACACTCCCTGCTAGAGAGAAGCGCGAGATGCGGCTCGCGCATGCGCCGTTGGATCGGGATGCAGGTAAGGTGAATGGGCCGTCCTGGGGGGGTTTCACACAGCGGGGCATCCCTTATAGATTCCCAGGCCGATCCTTCAGGGTGTTGGTCCACTTTAACAGGGAGCTTGCCCGCGCCGGCCATTCACAAATGCCTGAAGTGGGCATGTGCCCTGCTAAAGGGATAACAGGGATGCGCTCGTGCATGCACTGTTGGACCAGGAATGAAGGTGAGTTTGTGGGCGATCTAGGTGGTTTGACACAGTGGGGAATCCAGAATCTGGAGTATGCCTGCCCTGTAGTCTCATAGACTCCAGGGTGGGTTTTGGTCCACTTTAAAAATAATTTCTTCAGGTCCTATCTAATTACTGCTTGGTATGTGCCAATCATAAATAAATTGGATTAACTTACCTTGGAAGCTGAATGTGTGTGTACCCCTGAGGTGGTGCCCCTTCATGATTGTTTACATTTGTTTCCATTCATTGAAACACTGTATATGTATAGAGAAAACATCTGTTGTTTTTTTTTTTTTTTTTTTTTTACTATAAATATCAAAATATTAGCTATTCTGACATTGGATAAGATAATAGGAAGGCATAGAAAAGGATAGTAAGGGCACAAACACATACAGCTTGCATACACTTGCACATTTCAGCTGCTATAAGTGCTTCCTCCGTCACCTTCATCCTTGTTAAAGTGGACCAACACCCAGGGGTGATCGGCCCGGGAATCTATAAGATTCCCGGGCCGATCACCTCCCTCACCGCGGGGCATCCGAGATCGGGATGTCCCGCGGGGTGAAACCCCCCCCAAAAGCCCCAAAAAACCTTAACATATCGGCGACGGATCAGCCGCCGCCTCCCTCTAGCAGTGCGCGCGCCCTCGCCGTAAGAGGGACGTGCGGGAGGCGGCGGCAGCTTATCCGTCGCCAAAAAGGTACGTTTTTTGGGGCTTTTGGGGGGGTTTCACACAGCGGGGCATCCTGATCTCGGATGCCCCGCTGAAGTGGACCAACACCCAGGATAGTGAAAATTCTGGGTGTTGGTCCACTTTAAAGTCCGACAGGTAAGTAAGTAGCAAGGATGCAGCATGAGCATGAGCTTAGACCTCTCTTCCTCCAGTGGAGAGTAGAACCAAAGGCACCACCACAACCATCCTCAGCATTGCATTAAACTCCAATATCCTGTTCAGCAGCAGGCCATTTGTTCCCCAGCATTTTAAATATATACAAAAAATGTACCACCCCTACCATTCCAGAGCCCAGAACCACTAGCATTGTACAGCTACTGGTGCTGCAACTGCTGTTATATAGAATAGTTCTCACATCCACATGCACCAACTTTGTGGCCTTCTGAATTAGAGGAGAGGATGCCCAGTTACACTTACCGTTCTTTCCCTGTCTCTTTCCCTGCTTTGCACCATCATGTTTCCAAGAAAGGTGTTGCTGCAAAACTGTCACTGGCGGGGTACACATACCACTGATAGGTGGTCCCGTGACAATTGTCAGTTGGGCTTTATATTCTTGATGGGACACTGGTTAAATCTAATGGTTGATAGACAGGAAGCCACATACATGTGCAATATGCACTACGTAGATTCATCCATCTCTATCTGGTACAATCCCCTCCTAATCCTGGTCCTACACCCCTGCCTCATTCTTCTTGCTGAAGTCAACATCAGTATCTGGAACTTTAATGGGCCACAGGACCATACAGTCTTACACATGCAACAAGAGGCTGCTGAGGGCTCTTTAGGCCCAGGCTGACATGTGGCTGACCCTGCACGAAGTCGAGCCAGGCAAAGGTGTGTGTTACAATGGGCCTAGTTTGCCTAGACAATTGCCACATGCTCCCTGTCTGGCCTGTTTGATTAACCCAATATCTCAATACCCAGCAACTATTTGATAACTTCAGGGATGTATGCTGATTTGCGATCCGGCAATCATCAGTAATGCCATCCCTATTGTCTGTCTGCTAGTAAATCTACTCATGGGGATTGGGGTCAGAGAAGGTACTTCACAGATACTGCTGCCATTCTTACAACACGATTGCAAGCTTAGCATTATAAAACACTCCTGGGGAGATTCTTTGACCAAGAAAAATAGGGTTCCTCATTAATCTCTAACCCCCCCCCCCCCCCCCCCAAAAAAAAAGAGAAAAGTACCATTGAAAACCTTAGACCACAGCCCTGTAGCATGGGCTCCCAGCATTTATTTCTTCAAGTAACACTTCCCCCTTTTCTCTAGTACTACCTGGGTGGTACAGATGGCATGTTTGTACAAAGCAACCATTTAAATGTACTAATGGAGCACATCAGGTTTGGGTAAAGCATAGATGATAGCAAATCGGGATTGAGTACAGATTTATATTCTTAGTATACAGTACGTCCTGCTCCAAATAGATTACTTACACTTGGGTTATCCTCCGCCAGATGGCGCTGCACTGCAGAGACATGCAAAACAGGCTCCTCCCGGCCCCTCAAATACCGGGGACCTCCCACAAATCCCCAGATTTCTCTGCAGTGCTTACTGCGAAGACATGAAATTATCACTCTGTCGCAGGTGAGCGGGGCTATTAAAGCCTGCGGCCCTGTTGGACTATTCCCACCCGTCCTTCGTGTGATGTGCCTCCCAGTCTGGGCTGCGCTGGTCGGGTGAAGGTAGGCAGCACCACGTGTGCTTGAGGAGTGCTACTCCACCGCAGTCCCCCACCAAAGGGTAGGCGGTATAGGCTGATGGTGAGCCTTTATGGGATGCCCCTCCCGCATTATTGTCCCATGCCCCGGTAGCGGTGGGCCCTGTACAAAGGGCCGCCATTCTCCCCGTAGCCCTCGGGAGGGAAAGAAGGGGGGGGGGGGGGTGTGGGTGAGCATGTATCGTGATTCGTGCATACCGCCTGTTGGCATGTGTGTTGGGACTAGTATATGTGGTAACCACCACGCTGACTTGTCTTTTTACTGTTGCAAACGCCACCGCCATGCGTGCCTTTTCCTTCATTTGGATGTTCCGCGCCGGGCGGCGGCGCCGCCTCAGACGCTCCTGCGTCCTCATTGGCTGCTTGTCTGGTGGACTTTGCGCTCTTCAGGGGGCGGGGCCTGGCCTGGCGCGCCCTGCGTCACGGCTCGCTCTGGCCCGCCCTTCGAGGTTCGTTTGGCGCCATTTCCCTGTACAGTCGCGCGCGTGTGTAACGGTCCCCCCTCCCGCGGTCTGTAAGTGCCCTCGCGGGCGACTTTAATACTCATTATTTACTGTGTATGGCTCTGACGCCCCTTTCTTCTCATTGTGTTTTTCAGACGGGTGAATCCAGTGGCTTCTCCCGGCCCGGTGTAATTGTAGTTGGGCCTAGTATAATTACTCCTACTTCCCTAGCGGATCATTGGGGCATCCAGGGTTGCTTTATAGCGTCAATCCCTACTGGCATATTGTGCCTAATAATCACCATATGGAGGCATCCCAGGATAATGGGACCGGGGTTCCTTCGGGACACGCCCGGCTGTGTGTAGCTTGTGGGGTCTCGCCTATCAGCGGTGACAGTGCACGGGTCTGTGTTCCTTGCGCACAGCAGGCGCTAACGTTGCAACCCGCCCCTCCGGTGGCTGGGCCTGCACCTCGTCTCACTTCACCTACTCCCCCAAGCTTGAGTCTCACCCCCATTGAATTACATACAAGCGGGGATTCTCAACCTGATGTGTCTGCTAGACTGGCCAGTGTTGAAAAATTGATTGCTAATACCTTAGCGCATAAGGCCTCCGCTAAAAAACTTAACTCCTGATGCCACTCCGTCTCCTATGGAATCTGATGAGTTGTTGCATCTGTATGGCTACACCCCATCGGACGAAGGGGAGCTGTTTTATGACTCAGGGTCATCTGACGAGAGACTCAGGGGTCATGACGATTCTGGCTCTGACCCCTGGACCCCGGATGATACTGACAGATTGCTGGTCCAGATATTTGGGGTTTTGTCCATCTCTCCCCCTGTTGCGGCTCCCAGGCAAAGGGGTGAGCTATTTCATACTGCTAAAGCTCGTTTGGAATTTCCTGAGCAAACCCATTTCAATAACCTCGTGCTTAAGGAGTGGGAATGTCCCAGTTGACTTCCCGGTATACCTAAGAGTTGGGACAGAAAGTATCCCTTTCCTGCTGATATGGTCAAGTGCTGGTCATCGCCCCCTGAGGTCGATGCTCCTATTCTAGGGTTGTCTAACACCTCTATTATGCACTCCCCTGACACTACTACACTGCGGGACGCTGAGGACCGGCGCATTGACCAATTGGCGTGTCATGCCTTTGCATTTTTGGGGGCGGCGCTGCGCCCGGTTTGCGCCTCGGCCATTACCTCTGTGGCGCTCAGGGCCCTGATCAGAAGTGTACTTGAAGGTTCTGATGAAGTGCCACCTGATACGTTTAATGCACTGTCTAACTGTGATGTGTTTGTAAACTTTATCCTATCTGCCTTGGATGATGCCATTTGGATGTGTGCCAGAACCTCTGCCTTGGTAGCTATACGCCGCGCGGTTTGGCTGTGCCAGTGGGCTGCTGACAATGCTGCTAAGAGAGCCCTTACTGGGCTTCCATTTAAGGGGCTACGCCTGTTTGGGGACCACCTAGACCTTTTTGCTAAAGGAGGTAAGTTACCCCAGCGCAAGCAGCAGTCTTGGCCCTTTTGGGACCAGGGCCCCCCTTCACTCCCCTACCGCGGTGCTAAGCAGGGAAAAGGGGTGTCCTTCGCGGGGGCTCGTGCAGATTCCTGGCACAGGAGCAGAGGACGGCGTCCTGGCTCTTCCTGGGGGTCTAAGCCAAAACCCTCTCCCAAGCCCCCTCAGGCATGATGGGGCGCCCTCGCCCATAAGGGTGGGGGGACGGCTACAGCACTTTGCGCACGTCTGGAGGCATCACGTCTCAGACAGGTGGATTCAGGAGGTAGTGTCCTCTGGTTACAAGATAGAGTTTGCTGTGCGTCCCCCCCAAGATTCATCAAGTCCCGGATCCCCCAAGACCCTGTCTCAGCTCAGGTCAGGTCACAGTCCACAGAAAAGATGGGTCAGTCAGGCCCATTCTGGATTTAAAGATCCTCAACAAATTTGTCAGAAACAGGCGTTTTCGCATGGAAACTCTGCGCTCGGCCATTGGCTCCCTGCGCCCAGGGGATCTCATGACGTCGGTGGACATCAAAGATGCTTACCTTCACATCCCTGTGTTCCCAGGACACCAAAGGTTTCTCAGATTCGCGTTGGAAGATCAACATTACCAATTTGTGGCCCTGCCATTTGGCCTTACCTCAGCTCCCAGAGTGTTCACCAAGGTGCTGGCGGGGGTGATGTCTCTGGTAAGGTCAAGGGGTATACGCGTGCTGCCCTACCTGGACGACATACTCATCACCTCTTGGTCTCTGCAGCAGGCAGAGTTGGACACTCAGCTGGTGGTGTCCACCCTGGAGTCCTTCAGCTGGGTGATCAATCACCCCAAGTCCTCTCTGTCCCCTTCCTCGGTGACCCCATTCCTGGGAATGATTCTGGATATGATTCAGTCAAGGATATTCCTTCCTCAACAGAAGGTGGAAGCTCTAACTGCGCAGGTGAGGTTCCTGTTATCGTGCCCCCAGCCCTCCCTCAGGCAGGGAATGCAGCTGGTGGGTGATGGTGGCGTGCTTCGAGGCGGTGCCCTTTGCTCAGTTCCATTTGAGGCCTCTACAACTTCACCTTCTATCAGTATGGGACAAGGATCCAACGTCCTTGGACGGGATCTGTGTGCTTCCCCCCTTTGTCAGACGGTCCCTTTCGTGGTGGCTGGACCACAGGAACTTGCTGGGGGGCAGGTCCTTTCTGGCCCCCTCCTGGGAGACGGTCACCACGGATGCCAGTCTGTCAGGATGGGGGGGATTCTGGAAGTCCTTGCGGTTCCAGGGGAGGTGGGGCCCTCAGGAGGCCCACTTACCCATCAACATTCTGGAACTGCGGGCAATCAGGTTGGTACTGGAGCAGTTGACCAATCACCTGAGGGGTCTGTCTGTGCAGGTGCGCTCAGACAACAGGACGGCGGTTGCCTACATCAACCATCAGGGAGGGACCCGGAGCAGGAGGGCTCTCCAGGAGGTGTCGCAGATTCTGACATGGGCAGAGGCCAATGTCCAATGCATTTCGGCTGTGTACATCCCGGGGGCAGAGAATCTACTGGCAGACTCTCTGAGCAGGGGGACCTCACGTCCAACAGGGTATTCCAGTCCCTGTATCACCGTTGGGGTCTACCGGATGTGGATCTTTTTGCATCCCGTCACAATCACAAGCTCCAGGCTTTTGTTTCCCTGTCTCAGGATCCTCTGGCCTTGGCCACAGATGCTCTGTCCATGTCATGGCAGGAATTTTGGCTCCTGTATGTCTTTCCTCCATTCCCCCTGCTGGGCAGGGTCCTGCGCAAGATTGCTCTGGAAGGGGTGCCAGTGATTCAGGTGGCCAAGAAGAGTGTGGTTCGCAAACGTGGTGCAGATGGCAGTAGATCAGTACGTCCTGCCAGGTGTGCCAGATCTGCTCACTCAGGGTCCCTTACGCAATCCCAATTTACAAACTCTGGCTTTGACGGCCTGGCTGCTGAAACCTCCATCTTGATGGAGAAAGGCTTGTCTGCCTCGGTGGTTGAGAACATGTGAAGGCTAGGAAGAAAACGTCATCTTCCATCTATTATAGGGTTTGGCGTGCTTACATTGACTGGTGTGAGTCTAGGTCTCTTCCCTGTCGGGTGTTCTCAGTTCCCAGGATTCTGGAGTTTTTACAGGAAGGGTTGGAGTCGCGTTTCCAACTCAGTACTTTGAAGGGTCAGGTTTCTGCCCTGTCTGTCTTTTTTCAGAAGTCTTTTGCTCAACATTCCTTGGTCAAGACTTTCTTTCAGGGGGTTACTCATGTGCGTCCCCCACGAAAACCTATGGTCCCTGTTTGGGATTTGAACCTGGTCTTGTCTGCCTTGCAGGGTGCTCCCTTTGAACCTATTCAGGATGCTGCTCTGGCTGTACTTACCCTCAAGGTTGTCTTTCTGGTGGCTATTACTTCAGTCAGGAGTGTGTCTGAGCTGGCGGCTCTGTGTTTCCAGCCCCCATACTTTGAGAGACACCAGGATAAGGTGGTGTTCCGCTTTAAGCCTGATTTCCTGCCTAAGGTGGTGTCTGCTTTTCATTTGAACAAGGATATTGTTCTTCCTTCCTTGTGCCCTAACCCTAGCAATGCTAAGGAAAGGGTTTTGCATTCCTTGGATGTGGTCAGGTGTCTGAAGTATTACCTAGTAGTCACTGCGTCCTTCAGGAAGACTGATGCTCTTTTTGTGGTCCCTTCTGGTCCTAGGAAGGGGTTGGCTCCTGCCAAGTCTACTATCAGCAAATGGATCAGTCAGGCTGTGATTCAGGCCTATTCTGCTAAGGGGAAGAGTCCTCCCTTCCGCCTTACTGCTCATTCTACTCGTGCTATTGGTGCCTCTTGGGCCTTCCAGCATCAGGCTTCTGTTGAACAAGTTTGCAAGGCCGCTACTTGGTCTTCTGTTCATAGCTTTTCAAAGTTTTACAAGGTTGACGTTAGGACCTCAGCTGATGCTGTTTTTGGCCGCAAGGTTTTGCAGGCGGCAGTGGTTTAAACTGTCTGCTGTTACCTTTTTTTGTTGGGGATCCCACCCTGCTTTATGGACACTGCTATTGGATGTCCCAAGTGTAAGTTATCTATCTGGAGCAGGACGTACTGTATACTAAGAGTAATACAATTCTGTGAAATACTCACCTGTAGAATTGGTATTATAAGTATACAGTACATCCTGCTCCACCCCACCCTGTTGTTGCATTATTCTGGATCCCCTGTATGGTGATTGTCATCATTGTTATAGTTACCAGTTTTTGGGTGGTTAAATTCTCCCGGTTTCTTGTTCACTGCTTTTCAATGCTGGGGATTTGTGGGAGGTCCCCGGGTATTAGAGGGGCCGGGAGGAGCCTGTTTTGCATGTCTCTGCAGTGCATCGCCATCTGGTGGAGGATAACCCAAGTGTAAGTAATCTATCTGGAGCAGTGTAAACAATTCTATATTAATAACTACAATATTATATCAATATCTAGATATTAATTTATAACTCTAAATCTCCTGCCTGGGTCGCCACTTGTAAACAATAATAATAATAATAATAATAATAATAATAATAATAATATTATAAATAGTATTTCCTGGCTGGCGCAAGCCAAATGTAAACAATATCAATATGATATACTGAAATATTATATTCAATATCTCCTGAATGGCTCTCCAAATGTAAACAAGAGAATATAATAATAATATTAATATCTCCTGAATTTAAACAATTATATATCTCCTGCCTGCCGCTCGGCAAATGTAAACAATATTATAACTAGATATTAATAATATTGTGTATATATTTATCCTGCCCGGCTCGACTAAAATAGGCAACACATATACCAATATTGTCAATATCTGGCCAATGATCACGCAATGGATACACGCATAAGACTATAAGACTAGGTTCTTTTGACTTCTGGTAAATGCAAGAGACACTGAGACGCGTAGTAAATAGAGAGATATATTGTAGTACAAGCAAAACAAAATGGCAAAAGACAATACAATTTACTTTACATGCAACCACAGATATATTAACCCCTAATGGGTGGATTTACAGCACCAATACCATACTGACAGACAATTCACACAAGGAACTTACAATGAATCATGCAGAAAAGAAAAGAGCCACACAAGTTAAATGGACACCCCAATACAGCAATATTCCCTGATAGCACTAACCAGTGTTAGCTATGGCTAAGTTACCTGCCTCAGTGAATCGTTTCCCCCAGCGCTATTCCAGGGCCCTTCTCCTGTACAAGCAGTCTCCGGTCCAAGCCTCCTCCTTCCTTCCCCTCCTCTCCTGTCTGCACCCCCCTCAATTATACCTCCCTGCCCTTTTGATGTCCAGTCCTGCTGACCCCCCCCCCCCCCCTTGGGCTTGACCCACTGGTTATGCAAAAGAGGGTGCATCCCGGAAATTCCCAGAAGCCGTTTGTATATTTTATGGTGCCAGCGTCTATCTAACCTTTTGATGTCCAGTCGTTTTGCTAGGAGGGTGCAACTGCTATTTCAGGTCTATATGTCTATTTACAACATATTTATGGTGTGGTCACAGAATGTTGATATTATCTAGTGCCCTCTCAGATGTCTTTTGTTATTTTCTGGTTTCGGAATGCAGATATTATCTAGCTTGGAGAACCTGCCTTAGGCCTTCCTCCTTCATGTCATGCCCTGCTGTATATTCATATATTTTTTGTACAAATCAAATATAACATAAATCTATATGTATATGACCCATATATCACTGTATATTTACAGCAGGACGTACTGTATACTTATAATACCAATTCTATAGGTGAGTATTTCACAGAATTGTATTTTTACCACCAGTGGGACCCAAACTAGTTGGGATCCCCTACTTTAATACACTGTTTATTTTCAAGGACCTTATGTCTGTACTGTAAGAGCCAAAGGTTCTAGGTTTTGTAAGGTAGACGTACATGTCAGTTGTCTAGTTGTACCCAAATGAGTAAAAATAACTGGAAAATGGGTATTTTATTAGCCATGGCAAGACCATATTTAATGTCCTGTGACATTTACTATTGCCATTGGTAATAGACAGATCTGTTTCGTCATTAGGAACATAGTCTTAGGTGTCATTGCAGAGAAAGTACCTGATCTAGACCTTGTAAGAAGCAGGTACTAGGTTCTATGGAACCCTTACCTGTTTGCATTTGTAGCAATACAGTATGTGAAGTTCATGTTCCTTCCCAGTAGGAGTCCCTGGCCTGTCATTGCTTTATTACGGAGTATACCCTTTAATGTGGACTAAAACCCATGGTCCAAATTCCCTGGAATCTATAAGATTTCAGAGCCGCTTGATTCCCTCCTCCTGGAGGGATGCCCCACTGTGTGAAACCCCCCAGATTATAACTCTCCTCCTTCTCTGGTCCAAAAGGGCATGCGCGAGCAGCCACTGCATCCCCACTATCCCTTTAGCAGGGCACGTGCTTGTGAATGGCATGCTTCCAGTTAGAGGGTAGCAGGGGATGTGGCTGCCAGTGCAATCTAATCCGCTCACTTAGACGAGTGCTGAGACGAAGTGATGGAAGCAGATCCAAGCGCGCTGATTGGACGAGAGGCCGCACAGGCGTCATAGGACCGGGCCGGATGGTGACAATGGTGGTGGGAAGTCCTGTGCTGAGTCTGTTTTGTCCTGGCTAACCTCTGTAGATGATAAGAAAGACAACATAATAAGTTTGTCTTTTTTTTTTTTTTTTGGCAAGTCAAGTATGTTCGAATAATTAGGTGACAACATTTTACATAAATAGTACCTTGTCTCTAATATATGTGTTTTTTTACTTAAATGAAAAGCCCAAACCCTTGAAAAGCTATTCCCAGCTGCTAAAATTAATATATTTAAAGTTTTTAGTCACTTACTTACTATTCTTTCCCCCACCGGGCTGCAATTCTGGACTCTGGGATACGGTCGCCGCCATCTTGACTCAGAAGCATCACACATACTGAGGAGAGTGGGATGAAGTACAGGGGGCGGGGTTAAAGCTGTGCTTTGCTCAGACAGCGCAGAGCTGGGGTCAGGAAAAGGACAGCAATCCCAGAATGCACAACGACAGTCAGAAGACACTTCCTGTTTGCAAGCTGCCTGATGCTCCATGAGCTGCCATCTTGGATGTTTAAAGGCTCAGCGGGTCCTGGGTGCCACCATTCTGAGTGAAGTGCACAGAGCTTGGCTCCGCGTGGCTGCCCATTCACTTTAATGCCTCTCTGTGCACCGTCTGTGAGGACGCAGCCCATGCCCGGGAGGATGAATGGGGCTGGGTCCGGGGAAGGTAAGTTTTTTTTCTTTGTAAATCCCCCTCCAAGACATTCGCGAGTAACTGAAACCACACTGTAAATCCAAACTCATGTAGGCAAATTTGCCTTTTTTCTACCAACTAATACCTCATCCTTCACTACATACACATATACAAACACATCTACTTACAAGCATTTTTTTGCAGTAATTTGGTTTTATTGCCCTGAGTGACTCGCTGAGGCAAAATCAGCATTGTGTCTGAGTGCATTATTGTTTAAGTTAAATTATCTTTAATTTGGCGACAAAGACGGGAAGTAAAAGAGAGGGGAGGAAAAAAAGCTGCCTCAGCATAAGCAAATGCCAAAACGTAAAAGCGACACATCCATCCTTCTGGGTAATATCAGAGAAACGGCAGAGAAAACTTTGAGGATGGCAGCTCCACCACCGGCATTAGGGCTAATTTTGAAAATCTAGCGTGCAGTCAATTTTACTGACGCCTGGGGACAGACAAGGTAGAAGCTGACAAGAGAAACTCATTTTGTTTGGGTTATTTAGTGCTATGCATCATGCGAGGGGGGCTTCTCGGTGACATGCGGCGATATAAAGCCGAATATTATCACACACTAAAAATTTATGTTGACATTAGATATTTGTTCAATATGTCAGCGGTATTACTTTCATAATCAAAAGAGTAAGGCAAGAGCAATGCGGCCGTCGTCGCGCGCCAAATGCTAGTAGAGATCTATCTTTTTAATAACGCTCTATAAGGTTAATATAGTTTACCTTTGAGAGTATACAGTGGAAACGAGCGGGGTTAGCAGGAAAAAAAATGACAGAAACCATCCACCCGAGCTGTTTGTTTGCCATTACCTAAGTGAACCATGTCAGCTTCGTGGCCCGCGTCTGATAGCTGTTTGTTGTACAGAGAGCAAGGCATTAAAAAAAAAAAAAAAAATCAAACTCTTAATACTATTGTGCTCCTATAACCATCTGTCACAGCTAGCCTGGAGATGAGGGAAGATTACGATGAATAAACAGGAGGCTGTCGAGCTTTGGTAAAGCCTTGAGGCAAAAAACTCTTGTGGGGACATCAAAGACATTCTAATTCTAAGGCAGTCAAGGATTACAGTGTGTAACCTGCGCTGACAACAGATAAATGACTGGCAATATTGTGCCAGAGCGACCGGCTCCTGCACCGAGCGGCAAGCAACCGCGATGATGATGCCCGATGATGATGTTATCTAAGAGAATGGACTCTGCTGGGATAATTTTATGATAAAACACTTTTTTTTTCTTCCTCTCCACTCCAGATGCCACCGGGTTTAGCTAGACATTTACTAGCTACAGGGGTGGCAATCAGTTTCTTTAAAATTCACTGTTCTAAGCCCATTAGAATCCTAACACAGTAAGGCTCTTCCACAAGGATACCGGAAGGCTCCTATTTTCTTCAGGGAGTCTATGCAAATACCAAGGATTGAACTCCTGCCCTTTAATGTTAGGATGCTTTGTCATCTGATTTATGGAAATGCAGCCAGGAGAAAATACAGTTTATTTTTAATTGGTGCATATAAATTAGAAAATAAAAGATTTCAGTGAGCAGGAAGTGCAAGTGGCCTTCCATGGTGACTTATAGGCTTGATTAGAACTGCAGGAAGGAATGTATCTGTGTGGAAAAAAATTAGTTTGATACTTGTAAAAGCTTGTGGAGTACACGGAGCACAAAAAGTTGTAAGACTGCACTTACGGGTTTACATCAGAGGTAACTATTGTCACCTTAATCAAAATGCCTTAAAGTCGACCAAAACTCAGGATTTTGACTATTCCGGGTTTTGGTCTTGCACTGGGGCATCCCGATTCTTAATGCCACACTGTGTGAAACCCCTAGATTGCCCAGTAAAACTCACTTTTCCCCAGTTCTATGGCACGTAGGCGGGCTCTCATAAATTGGCACACTCGGCTGCTCTCATCAATTTCGGCTAAGGACCGAATTTAGCCTAAAGCAGCTGAGCCTGCCAGCGGCCACATTCACGCTACAGTCTTACAAGTGTTCCCGTGGCTGTCATTCACAAAAGGTTTAGCTTACGGTGGCCACAGCTTGCGCATGCACTGTTAGATCAAGGAGAAAGTAGGTCTGAAAAGGCACTAACCCTCATCGGAATGAGAGAGAATCAGTCGGCCTTGGAGTCTTATACACACCAGAGCCGCTTTTGGTCAACTATATTTATTTACTTATTAGACCTATTTCTTTCCTGGGAACACTCTCCCACGTAAAGAGGACCTCACCCATCATCCCTAGCAGCTATCCACTACCTCTACCCTGTCTCAAAGTGACAGGCTTTTACTCAACACCACATAGGTGTAGGCCCACATTAACCCGTTCAGATCTTAATCTCCAAATCGAGCCTTATGCCTGATGGATGTAAACAGAAGCCAAACTTTAAAACATATAGGCCATGTCAAAATCTCTCAGGGATCCTTCCCACAAACATAAAATTCCCAGAAGAATTTAAAACTGGGGATCCTTGCATGCACTACAATTTTTCCTCTCAAAGTAGTGGTAGGGGTCTGTACAAATAGGTTTATTGGCATCTACAACCACGAGGCAGATACCCACTTTCCAAACAATCATTTTTCCCTCCCATCCTTCATATACAGAGGAGACAATCTTCACAGTATTTTCTCCATCACATCAGTGCACTATACACGTCACAGAGAGGTGTGAGCTATTTACATTTCAATTGTAGGCTCATGGCTGCTTCACAGCTGATTACAATTGAAACCATTATGATATTTCTTCTGTAGCCTGGCAATAACAAAGTAACACAATGTAACACTTACCAGGGTGCTGGCAGGCATCCACAGGCATTTCACTAGAGTTGGACATCCTGTCGCTGCTGCTTTAGCATGCTGAGTTTTTTACCTGTGGTTTGAGTGTAACACTATCATCTTTGGCCCACTGCTAAATAATCGTTCAGGCTGACTAATAAAACTGTCACCATTTTGAAATATTTATCCCTATTTGCCCTCTATTTATCCCATGCCCCTTTTTCTCATATGCCCCCCTGCCCCTCTTTGGATCTGGCTATAAGTATCAAGGTTCCCCTCCTTCAAAATATGTTTTATTTTAATGTGCGCTGAACAAAACCTGTGAATTTTACTTTCCCAAGTTTTGTTCCATTTCCCAGGACCACCCCCCAGAAAGCCCCAAACAACTCACTTCTTCCAAGTTCCAATATCGCATCCATGGGTGCACAGCCAACAACAACCTGGGGGGTTACACAAAGCCGGGGAAAAGCCAACGGCCGGCCCTGCAATCTTATAGATAGGCCGCTGGTGGGTTTTGTTTCACTTTAACCTGTAACCTACTGTATATGTGATGGCTGGGCCCCTAGTTTCAACCAGCCTTGCCTCAGTATCTTATCTAGCCCATCCCTTTTCTTAAGGATCACCAACAGGTCATGTTTTGCGGATCTCCAGCATTTCCATTGTCTGAGCACTATATACTTCACCCGTGCATCAGTGTACATCTCCACAAAACCTGTTGATCTCTTTAAGGAGGGGGTTGAGCATGTGTGATCTAGACTATATATATGGTATATATAGGTTCAAACTAGGGGCCTCACTATCAAAATATGTTATGTTGGGGCCCAGACAAAATATAGGCTTAACAAATCTGCAAACATCCCCCACCCCTTCTCGCTTCAATGCAGCCAGGCTTACAACAGTATTCCAATACTATATAAGAACCTGAGGCTCAGACAAGAGGCTGAGACATCACATTGTAGGTTATGGGGGATGGGGGCAGCAATATAGGCTGTATAGAGTCTGGGTCCCTCTGTGATCTATGTGTGCTGACTGGACCCCTAGTTTGAACTGAACTTCCATATAAACCAGCCTCATAAATCACCATTCTTCATCAGCGCCGTAGAGACAGTGTGGCAGCCAGCCCTGCTAAGAAGGTTTGGAGAGTGGATGGGTACCTATATGTCTTAGAGCAGCCTATATTCTCACTCCCCCGCAGTAGTTACCCCCATTGACCATGTCCTCCCTGTTTCTGTCTTACAGATCTGGAAATCAAAGACTGGTGGTCTAGGTAGTTTGGCAGGAAGCAGACACATCTTGTAGAATTGCTTCTGCACCCTGCTGCCATTTGCCTATTGTTATAGATGTTCTATAAGTGTGCACATCTATTATTTATCACTGTTGCTGTATTGTCCTCATCGGTTACCTGTCTTTGATGCTGCTTGTGTCATCCTTGGCAAGTTCAACCCATGGGAGTCCTGAACAAAGGTTGTTGTGTATGTTTTATTCTAAGTATACAGCACGTCCTGTTCCAGAATATTCCTTACACTTGGGGTTATACATCCACAAGATAGTGCTGGACTGCAGAAAACAGCTTGTGGCTCCTTCCGGCCCTATATAAGTCAGGAACCTCCCACAAATTCCCCAGTTCATTTCTGCAGTCTGCGCTGAGAAGACAGAAGATAGCTCTCTTGTGGCGCAGGTGAGCGGGGCTTATTGCCTGCGGCCCTGCAGGACTATTCCCACCCGTTCCGCACTTGATACTGCCACGGCTGACAAGGTTTAGGTGAAGGTAGGCTAGTAAGCACCAGTAACAAAGGTGCTGAGGAGCAGTCCCGCAGTCCCTGCTCCAACAGGGTAGGCGGTTTAGGCTGATGGTGAGCCTTTTGGGATGCCCCCACTGCTTCTTGGGTTGGCCAGGCTCCACCTGTGCCTTAATCCTTCCCATAGGTTCCCCTCCTCCCTCTTTCTCCTTCTGTCCCCTGGGCGCCCATGGCTCCCTGGGAATCCTGTCCCCCCTCTCGTTCTCCCTCTGGTTGATCTCGGGGGGGGGGGGGGGGGGGTATCCAGTTGTCTAAAGCTGTGTCTTTATCCTTTGTGTGTTTTTTACTGTATACACCGCTGCCACGCGCTTGTACTGCGCTCCGTGGACGTCATTCACTTCAGAGCTGCCGGGCCGCTATTGGCCGGCAGGGTCACGTGTGCACGTTTTGCGCTCTTGGGGGGGGGGGATGACGATTTTGACGTCACATCTCCATGGAGCCCGCCCCTAGAGGTCTGCGGATGCCATTTTCTTTGCCATTGCTGCGTGTGCTGCCTAGCTCCCAAAGCGGCCCGGTGGGGTAAAACATTTTTTTTTCTTTTCTGGATTCCTTGCTGTATTCTAATGGGAATGTTTGTTATGTCTTTCAGGCGGGTTAAAACTTCAGCACTGTGGTTTTTCCCGGCCATCTCCCCTCATTATCTCCCACTTCCCTAGCGGGTTATTGGGGCATCCCGGGTAGCTCCTTAGCATTAAACCTTACTGGCCTACTGTGCCATTCAAATCACCATATGGAGGCTTCTGGGGATAATGGGCCTGGGGTTCCTTCGGGACAAGCCCGGCTATGTGTTGCGTGTTGGGTATCCCCAATCGGTGATGATGTCAGGGTATGTGTACCCTGCGCCCAGCAGGTACTTGTGATGCACTCTGGGTTACCTGTTGCTGGGCCTGCGCCCCCTCTGGCTTCGCCTACCCCCCCACGCTTACATCTGACCCCCAGTGAGGTGCATACCAGTGGGGAGTCTCAACCTGATTTGGCTGCATGGGTGGCCAGCATTGAAACACATATTGCTGGGTCTGCCCGCGTAAGGCTTCTGCTAAGAAGTGGCATTTATCACCCGCTGTTTCTCTCTTTCCCATGGAGGATGAGGAAAATGTTGACATTACTGGTTATGCTCCCCTGGAGGAGGGGGAATTATTCTCTGATTCAGAATCATCTGAGCCTAAGATTTATGGTGGTACCGGGTCTCCCTTTGGGGAAGACTCATGCTCCTCAGATGACACTGACAGGCTTTTGGCTCATATTTTTGAAGTACTCTGTATCTCTCCTCCTGCTGTGGCTCCGCAGTTCTTTTCTCCCTTCCTTTCGTGGTTCCAGAATTGGTCGAGGAGTCTACCTTGCTGGGGCTCGCGGAGACTATTGGGGCAGAGGACGTGGCCATCCCGGTCCCTCCTGGGGTCCCAAACTCCCTCAGGCATGAAGGGGCGCCCTCACCCATCCGGGTGGGGGGACGGCTTTGGCTCTTTCTCACGTCTGGAGGCTTCAAGTTTCAGACCGGTGGATTCAGGAGGTAGTGTCCTCCGGTTACAAGATAGAGCTTGCAGCCTGGCCACCCCCAAGATTCATCAAATCCCGGATGGCTCAAACCCCCTTGTCAGCTCAGGGTCTGTGCCTTGCTGTCCAAAATCTTCTGGAGTTGGGGGTCATCTGCCAGGCGCCTTTGAGGGAAAGGGGCAGAGGCTACTATTCCAATCTTTTCGCTGTTCCCAAAAAGACAGGTCCATCAGACCCATCCTGGATTTAAAGCGCCTCAACAAATTTGTCAGATTCAAACAATTTCGCATGGAGACTCAGCTGTCACTTCACTCCGCCCGGGCGACTTCATGACCTCTCAGTTTCACATGAGACCTCTTCAACTTCACCTCTTGTCGGTATGGGATCGGGACCCTCGGTGTTGGTTCTGTCCCCTCTGGCCAGACAGTCTCTCTCGTGGTGGCTGGGCTCGAGGAAGCTGTTGGTGGGCAGATCCTTTCTGGCCCCGTGCTGGGAGACAGTCACCACAGATGCCAGTCTGACAGGTTGGGGGGCTTCTGGAAATCCCTGAAATTCCAGGGTCAGTGGGGCCCTCAGGAGGCCCACACCCCTATCAACATTCTGGAACTGAGGGCGATAAGGTTGGTTCTCACCCAGTTGACTCCACACCTTCGGGGTCGGGCTGTTCAGGTACGCTCGGACAACCAGACGGCGATTGCCTACATCAAATATCAGGGAGCGGCCCGGAGCAAGAGGGCCCTCAAGGAAGTGTCCCTGATACTGTCATGGGCGGAGGAGAATGTTCCCTGCATCTCAGCTGTGTACATCCCAGGGGTGGAGAATCTGGAGGCAGACTCCCTCAGCAGGGGGACCTCTCGTCTGGGGGAATGGTCCCTCAGCAGCAAGGTGTTTCGCTCCCTGTGCCACCGCTGGGGTCAGCCAGATGTGGATCTGTTTGCGTCCCGTCACAATCACAAGCTTCCAGTCTTTGTCTCTCTGTCCCAGGACCCTCTGGCCTTGGCCATGGATGCATTAGCAATGTCTTGGAAGAGCTTTCAGCTCCTCTATGTGCTCCCTCCTTTTCCTCTGCTGGGCAGGGTGCTGCGCAAGATTACCCAGGAAGGGGTGCCAACCATTCTGGTGGCCGCCTGTTGACCAAGAAGAGTGTGGTTAGCAGAAATTGTGCAATTGGCAGTAGATCAGTACGTCCTGCCCAAAGATCCAGACCTGCTTACTCAGGGGCATCTACGCCATCCCAATTTACAAACACTGGCTTTAACGGCCTGGCTGCTGAAACCTCCATCTTGATGGGAAAGGGGCTGCCTGCCTCTGTTGTTAATACCATGATTCGGGCTAGGAAGAGGTCCTCGTCATTCATCTACTATAGGGTATGGCATGCTTACATTGACTGGTGTGAGTCTAAGTCGCTTCCCTGCCGGGTGTTTTCTATTCCTAGGATTCTGGAATTTCTGCAACATGGTTTGGACTTGGGTCTTCAACTTAGCACCCTCAAAGGTCATGTTTCTGCTTTGGCCATTTTCTTCCAAAGATCCTTTGCTCACCATCGTCTGGTTAAGACCTTCTTCCAGGGGGTTACTCATGTGCGTCCTCCACCTAAGCCTATGTTACCAGTCTGGGATTTTAACCTGGTCATATCTGCCTTGCAGGGGTCTCCCTTTGAGCCTGTGCGTGAGGCCCCTTTGTCCATTTTGACGCTTAAGGTAGTCTTTTTGGTGGCTATCACTTCTGTTAGGCGTGTTTCTGATTTGGCGGCGCTTTCCATCAAACCCCCTTACTTTGAGAGACACCAGGACAAGGTGGTGATTTCGTTTTAAGCCAGATTTTCTCCCTAAGGTGGTGTCTGCTTTTCATCTCAATCAGAACATTGTTTTGCCCTCTCTGTGCCGCAATCCTGCACAGGGTCTGGCTCCAGCTAAGTCCACTATCAGCAAGTGGATCCGTCAGGCTGTGGTTCGGGCCTATTCTGCTAAGGGGAAGGAGCCTCCCTTCCGCCTTACTGCTCATTCTACTCGTGCTATTGGTGCCTCTTGAGCTTTTCAGCACCAAGCTTCTGTTGAAAACGTTTGCAAGGCCGCTACTTGGTCTTCTGTTCATACTATTCTAAGTATACAGTACGCCCTGCTCCAGATATAATACTTACACTTGGGTTATCCTCCGCCAGATGGCGCCGTGCACTGCAGACATGCAAAAACAGGCTCCTCCCGGCCCTTCATATACCCGGGGACCTCCCACAAATCCCCAGGTTTCTCTGCAGTGCTTACTGCGAAGACATGAATTATCACTCTCTCGCAGGTGAGCTGGGCTATTACAGCCTGCGGCCCTGTTGGACTATTCCCACCCGTCCTCCCTGCGATGTGCCTCCCAGCCTGGGCTGCGCTGGTCGGGTGAAGGTTGGCAGCACCATGCGTGCTTAACGGAGCCATGCTCCACCGCAGTCCCCCACCAAAGGGTAGGCGGTTTAGGCTGATGATGAGCCTCTAGTGGATGTCCCTCCCGCATTATTGCCCCATGCCCTGTATAGCGGTGGACCCTGTGTAAAGGGTCGCCATCCTCCTTCGTTTCCCCCCGTATTCTGGGGAAAAAGAATGGTGGGGGTGTGTGTGCGTGTTTGGCGGTCTCAGTGTACTGTATTGTCACGCTTATGGTCGTAGTTTTGCCATTGTCTGGCAACTAGGTGTCAGAGCCGCGCTGCTTGCTCTTTTTATTTTGGCCGCCGCCGTCTTTGCTTTCTCATTTTTTAATTAAAATTTACTGTGCTGGGTGGCGGTGTCGTCAGACTACGAGTATCCATTAGCAGATGCTTTTACTAGCATATCCTATGCTTGGCTTGTCAAGCCTGGATGGCTGCCTCAAAGCTTCGCACTCTTTGGGGGGAGGCGGGGACCTGTCGTGGCACGCTCCGCGTCACGCCCAGATTGGGCCCGCCCTTGGAGGTTCAGTTGGCGCCATTTTGTTGATCTTCGTGCGCGCGTTTGCGGTCCTTCTCCCCCCCAGGTCTGTAAGTGCCCTCGCGGGTGATTTCATCATTAGTAATTTTTCTGCTGCGCATGGCCCTGACACCTCTTATTCCCTTTCTGTCTTTCAGACGTCAAAGACTCCGGTGGCTTCTCCCTGCCTAACATAAATTGTAGCGGGCTTACTAAAAATTCTCCCACATTTCTAGCGGGTCCTTGGGACATCCAGGGTTGCCTATTGCATAAATCCCTACTGGTATATATTGCATTGATAATCACCATATGGAGGCATCTCAGAATTATGTGACCGGGGTCCCTCCGGGACAAGACCGGCTGTGTACAGCGTGTGGACAACCCCATGCTGATGCGGACAGAGCACTGGTCTGCGGACCCTGTGCTGAACAAGTACTGGCCTTGCAGTCAGGTTTGCCAGTGGCTGCGCCTCGTTTCAATACACCTGTCTCCCCGTGCTTAAATCTCACTCCTGATGAGTCGCACTCGAGCGGGAATGACCAGCAAGTCGTGCCGCACAGACTGCCTACGGCTGATCAGGTGATTTTGAGGTTGGCAGAGCGCTTGGGCCCTGGTAAGAAGCGGTCCCTGACGCCTCTGGTTTCACCCATTCCTTCGGAAACTGAGGAGTTCACTACCCAGCAGGATTTTGCTCTTTCTGATGAAGGTGAGCTGTTCTCTGACTCAGGCTCATCTGACGAGGGGTCGAGGAGTCATGATGATACGGGCCCTGGTTCCTGGTGCCTGTGTGACACCAATGAATTACTGATAAAGATCTTCGAGATCTTGTCTATCTCTCTCCCTGGTGAGGCTCCCAGGCCTAGAAGGGAGAGTTTCCATACAGCGACACTGCACTTTTCTGGAGTTTCTGGAGCAGGATCACTTCCAGGCTCTTGTACTCAAAGAATGGGAATGCCCTAGTAAACTTCCAGGGGTTCCAGGGGACTGGGATTGGAAATACCCTTTTTCCCCTGATGTGGTTAACTGTTGGTCATCACCTCCCGTGGTGGATGCACCCTCATCAGAAAGATGATTGATCATCAACCTGAGGATCTCCCCTGGGAGGTGTTTAATGCACTCTCCAGTTGTGATGTATTTGTAAGGTTTATCCTTTTAGCGCTGGATGACACCATTAGGATGTGCACAAGAACTTCCACCCTTGTGGTAGCTATACGCCGCTTGGTCTGGCTGCGACAGTGGGGTGTGGACGATGCTACAAAAAAGCCTCTTACTGGGCTTCCCTTTAGAAGGCGACGCCTATTCGGGGCCCGTCTGGACCTGTTTGGAAAAATGGGCAAAACACCCCTTTGCAGAAGGCTGTCTCAGCCTTCTCGGGACAGGGGCACCCCTCCCCCCCCCTATGTTAGTGTCAAACCCGAACCAGGGGTGTCCTTCCAGCTTTTTGGTGCAGTTTCCTGCCCCAGGAGTGGCAGACAACGCCCTGGCCCCTCCGGCAGGACTAAGTCCAAATCTTTCACCAAAACCCCCCAAGCATGATGGGGCGCCCTCGCCCGTCTGGGCGAGGGGATGGCCGCAGCACCTTGCTCCTATCAGGAGGCGTCATGCCTCGTTCTGGTGGATTCAGGAGGAAGTTTCCTCTGGATGCAGGATAGTGTTTGCTCGGCGGCCCCTTCCCGAGATTGTCAGGATGCTTCTGGTCCCTGTCTCTCTTCAGGTGTTGGCGCAGGCCACGCGCAGCCTGCGAGGTCTGGGGTCACTTGCAGGTTGCCCTTAACAGACAGAGGCAGGGGCCTCTACACCAACCTTTCCACATTCCCCCACAAGGATGAGGCACTCTGCCCATTCTGGCCTTCCATAGGTGCGGCAATTTACATTCACAGGCGGTTTCTGCATGGTTTCTCTGAGTTGGGCCGCCAGTGCCCTGTGTCCAGGGACCTCTTGCCGTCTGTGGAGATCTAAGATGCTTATTTCATTGCCACTGTGTCTTCTGGCACCGTGGATTTTACAGGTTAGTGTTGGAGGTCCAACACTGCTGATTGTGGCCTTGTTATCTGGCCTCTCTTCTGCTCAGGGCTGTGGAGTCGGTAGATAAATGTTCCGACTCCTCAGTTTTTTGTACTTCCGACTCCGGTCTGACTCCCCGACTCCGATTCCTCTGTATTAATATGTGAATGTATTTTATACATTCCTTGAAGGAAAGAAAGGCAACATACATGTCATTGCTTCTAGCAGAGAGAGGTAGTTGGGCAGAAGCTGCCTTCTCCTTTCTGTGTGCTGATCTTCTGCTGAAGATAGGGCAGTGGGAGGATCCAGAAAGGGGCCTTTATTATAAAACACGATTTTCCTAGTAGAATCCCATAGTCATGTTTAAAGTTTAAGCTAACAATCGAAGTTTACAAGTTTGTATAGCCTTTTGCTGAATGACAGCAGTTTTTCCAATGGTACAGCTTCAGTCTTGAACTATTGATCCTCCATTCCCTTCACTTATACAAGTGTCTCTAGTCCTGCAAAAAACATATTTACTTAATCCCTTATCAGTGAGAGGCTAGGTTACCCATGGGTTCCCTGTAACAGCAGAACACAACACTATGCAAAGTATAAGTATTGCCGCTTCTAATTGTGCGTTGCGTGCCATATAGTGAAGCACATGAAAAGCATGCTTCTTCACGGTCACTTAACGTGTTCGTTTTGTGGTTACGTGAGGCACTGCATGCATTGGTCTTTATTCTTACAATAGAGAAGTCATTAATTATAACGTTTTGTGAATTGGGACATTTAAACTTGCTAAATCAAAATTTAGTAGGAGTCAGAGTCGGTGCATTGTTTGCCGACTCCGACTCCAGGTACCCAAAATTTCCTCCGACTCCTCGACTCCACAGCCCTGCTTTCCTAGGGTTGAACTTGGATTCGGTTCAAGCGGGAACCTGCTTCCTTGACTATAAAGTGGACAGTCTGGTTACATGGGTTCGGTCCCTCTTTGCTGTTCCCGTCTCTTCACCAGGCTGGATTGCAGCTGGTGGGCCTGTTGGTGGCTGCTCAAAGGTTGTCCCTTATGCTCAGTGCCCTTGGGCTCTTCTGCAACTTATATTGTAAATGCTGGACTGGGTTCCAGCATCCCTGGAGCTGGGTCTGTGTACCCTTCCACCTTGGTACGGTGGTTCCCCTTGAGACTGTTGTACTCAAGGAACCAATCAGGGGGGCACCCCCTTCCTTGCGTCTTCCTGTAGATGGATACCAAATCTACGAAGCTGACGGAGGGGGGATTTTTTCTTCTAAAATCCCCTGTGGTTCTGGGGGAGGTGGGACCTTTAGGGGTCCATTCACCTGTCTATTTTTGAAGCGGTAGGCTTTCAGGTTGGCTCTATCTCGCTGCTCTTCTCCCTTGCGGGATCTGTCTATTTGGGGGCTCCTTGGTCTGTCTGACAACAGGGCCTGTATTAATTATCTGTGTGGACGCGGAGCAGGCTGATCCTCCAGGAAGATATCTGACCCTGATCTGGGTGGAGGACAGCGTTCCCTGCATATCTGCGATATTCGCTCCAGTGGATGTCCTTCTGTGACAGGATGTGCAAATTCTTGTGTCTCTATGTGATCCATCTAGTGTGGATCTTTTTTGGGCCTCGTCACTATCATAGGTTCTAGGCCCTTGTTTCCCTTTCTCATATTGTTCTGACCTTGGTCATGAGGCTTAGTAACTTATGGCTGGACATTTTGTTCTGTATGTCTTATCTTCATTCACCCTGCTAGGCGGGGTTCTGCGTAAGTTTGCTCTGGAAGGGGGAACCAGTGATACTGGTGGCCCCTGGGTGGCCTAGTGGAGTGTGGTTTGCAGATGTGGTACTGAAGACAGACGACCTGTACGTTCTGTCAGGAGTGCTGATCTGCTCACTCAGGCCCCCTTTTTCTATTTCACCCCAATCTACAGGCTCTGGTCTGGATGGCCTGACGGTTGATTCATCCACCTTGATGGAGATGGGCTTATCTTCTGGGTGACTGTGACTTCTGGAAGCCTAGGAGTTGGCTTCTTCTTCTTCAGTCTATTGTGGGGTATTGCATACCCATATTGATTGGTGTGAGTCTTGGTCTCTCCCCTGTTGGGCGCTCTCTGTTCCCAGGGTTCTAGAGTTATTACAGCATGGGTTGGAGTTGGCTCTCCTACTCGGTACTCTGGAGGCTCAGTTTTTGCCTTGGTTAAGCATTCTTTCGGGGATTGATCAGGTGCATCCCCCACGTAGTTCTAGGGTCCCTGTTGGGATTTGAATCTTATTCTGTTTGCCTTGCGGGGTGTTTCCCTTTGGCCCTATTCCGGATGCTGTCTGACTCTTATCCACAAGGTTGTCTTTCTGGGGGCTGTTACTTCAGTAAGACGTGGGCCTGAGCGGGCGGCTCTGTTTAGCTAGCCCTCGTTCTTTGATATATACACCAAGATGAGGTGGTGTTCCGCTTTACGCAGGACCTTCTGCCTAAGGTGGTGTCTTAGGCTCTTGTACTTAAAACATTGTCTTTCCTCTGTGCTTTATTCCTAGTAACGCTGAGGCAAGGGGATCTACTTTCCCTCAACAGGTGCTGGAAATTTTTTCCAGGATTGTCTCTTGTCCCTTAGGGGGACTGATGCCCCTTGGGGTTTGTGGGCACCTACATCTGTATGTGCCTGATCTCGTCTGCTTCCAGGGGTTAAGCGGCCTTGGGCCTAGCCTTTACTTGGATGGATTTCCCTTCTGGTCCTAGGGAAGGTTTGGCTTCTTCCTGGGCTACTGTTAGCGTTTGATCTTGTCAGGCTGTTACTCAGGCCTATTCCTTTAAGGGGAAGAGTTTCTTCTCACTTTATTTCTGATTCTACTGGTGCCTTGGTATCTTTGGGCCTTTCAGCACCAGGTTTTGTTGCACAAGTTTGCTAGACCGCTACTTGTTTTTTGTTCGTACCTTTTCAAAGGTTTTTATGATGTTGACGTTAGAGCCTTTGCTCATGTCGCTCTTGGTAGCAAGGTTTGCAGGTGACAGTGCTTTTACTGTCTGCTGTGCCTTTTTTGTTGGGGATCCCACCCTACTTTATGGACACTGCTGTTGGATGTCCCAAGTGTAAGTATTATATCTGGAGCAGGACGTACTGTATACAGAATACAATTCTGTGAGATGCTCACCTGTAGAATTGGTATTATATGTATACAGTACGTCCTGCTCCACCCCACCCTGGTGTTTGCATTATTCTGGATCCCCTGTATGGTGATTGTTATCATTGCCAGTTGTTTTTGGTGGTTAAATTCTCCCGGCTTCTGGTTCACTGCTTTTCAATGCTGGGGATTTGTGGGAGGTCCCCGGGTATATGAAGGGCCGGGAGGAGCCTGTTTTTGCATGTCTGCAGTGCACGGTGCCATCTGGCGGAGGATAACCCAAGTGTAAGTATTATATCTGGAGCAGGACGTACTGTATACGTATAATACCAATTCTACAGGTGAGCATCTCACAGAATTGTATTTTTTCTAAGTTTTACAAGGTTGATGTTAGGGCCTCAGCTGATATTGCTTTTGGTCGCAAAGTTCTGCAGGCGGCAGTTGTTTAAACTGCCTGCTGTTACTTTTTGGGGATCCCACCCTACCTTACGGACACTGCTATTGGATTTCCCAAGTGTAAGGAATATTCTGGAGCAGGACGTGCTGTATACTTAGAATAATACAATTCTGTGATTACTCACCTGTAGAATTGGTATTATACGTATACAGCACGTCCTGTTCCATCCCACCCTTGTTATCATTATTCTTAGTTACCTCCGTATGGTGATTGTTCATATGTTCATTTTTTTTTTATTCTGGTTATTATTGTTCTCCCGGCTTCTTGTTAACTGCTTGTCAACTGGGGAATTTGTGGAAGGTTCCTGACTTATATAGGGCCGGGAGGAGCCACAAGCTGTTTTCTGCAGTCCAGCGCCATCTTGTGGATGTATAACCCCAAGCTTAAGGATTATTCTGGAAAAGGACTGCTGTATATGTATAATACCAATTCTACAGGTGAGTAATCACAGAATTGTATTTTCAAAGGGTGAAGTATAAGCCACAAGGTTATCTAAGGCTTCCTCAATATTTTCACAATAGGATGTAAGCCCAGATACCTTGGATCTTAGAAAGATCTTTATTTAAAAGAACTACTAATTCGTGGTGGGACAAATTAATGTTGGAAAACTATATTAAAGCATTCATGATACAGCGTTGTCCAGAATGTTGGATAAGTCTCAAGGAGAACCTGAAGGCAATTAATATTTCACTGAATTGGCGATAGGCGATGCCCCCTTTTTATAAATACAGCGCAGTTAGCTAGCATCAGTTTGAGACAAAGTGATAACAAACCTGAAATGTTGCCGCAGGTGGTGCCCATATGATGCCTGGAAACCTTGTTTTACCAATTACCATTTACCATTACTTTTGATTTTAGGTAACAACCACTATCTTGGGAGAGTGCTAAAAAGCCATTCTGATGCAAGGCATTTTGGGGTTCAGAATGCCAGCATGCAATTTAGATATACTAAATCTATGCAACCTGCCATAACCTTTCTATGTAAAATCCCCATAATAATGGTTGTTATCATTGGCTGATTGCTGGAATGTTTACACACTGTGTCATAGCAACCCACAGAGAATCAGAAAGGGTCAGAAAGCTATGGAGGTCGTGCACATTACATTGATTACAGCCATTAGCATTGTGTTTTCCTGGATAGTGAATCTGCTGAAAGTTTATGGCATTGATAGGAATAAGCTCAATTAGCCCGTAGAAAACATACTAATAATGCATAGGGGCATAAGGCATCAGGGTCTTCTACAGTACTTACATGTTTTTTTGATTTCTTAGTGAAGTAGATGCACAGTATTATCTTTACACTTTTTTATTGTGAACATCAATAACTGGTATTAATATGGCTTAAACCTGCTAATACATTACCCACTGGCCTTTTATCTAAATATAGGATAGAATGTGCTTCCTCTACACATTTAACTGGTGGATACATCCAAAAGAGCAAACTGATCTGTCTGACTGTAAAAAGGTGGTATCAGGTCGTTGTGTCCTGGGCCAACCAGTAGTATAACTCTAGGGGCCAACATCTACCTGCTGTTCCTATCATAGAAAAGTATATGGTGTAATAATTACTGTCCCTCTGTGCTGCATCAGTAGACAGATCTCTTGTATTTTTAGCATATTAAATCGGTGCACTCAGACCATGGGCCCCTGGAAAGCCCAAAAGGACACCTAAATTCTGGGGCCCACCAGGGGATTACCCTGTGGGCCATTCTAAACCTGTATAGAGGCTGCATTGTTTACTATATTTTATAATAAACACTTAAGTGCTGTAACTATTTTTTTCCACCCTATTAATGAGTTGTTGGTTTACCTTCAGTGTTATTCCGAGTATGTCTCACACCCTGCTTCGGAAATAGTAATAACATTCGGGTTATGTCCAGTAGAGGGCGAACTTCTGCAGAGATGACTAGAAAAAAGAAGCCCCTCCCAGTCCATAAATACCTGGGACATCCCACACATTCCCCAGTCTTAGTCTCTGCAGACGGCGAGCAAGTCAGAAGATGGCTGTCTCTTTCCTTGCAGGTAAGCCGGGTGTACACCCGGCCAATTTCTGTCTCTATTTCTGCCCGGACCTTTTTAAATTTAGTCTCTATGCCTCCCAGCCTTGGCTATAGGTCCGGGCGAGGGTAGTTTACACCTTAGTGGTGTACTAACTGGGAGCCATGCTCCTCCGTGAGACCCCCTCCAAGGGGTAGGCGGATGCCAGGTTTGGGATCCTGGCTTGGGATGCCCTGTCCATTTTATTCCCTGCGCTGCACCCCCTCTCCCATTGCTCCCTGTTCCTGGATTATGGGGGGGGGGGGGGCTCTGTGCCTCCTCTTTTTGTGACCTTATTGTCCTTTGCTTTCACTGGCTGGCCCAGCGTATGTATTTGGAGCAAGTGTGTGTGAAGGTGTTTAGCGCACTTAGTCTTTCTGTGTCCAGGCCCCGGTTGTTAGAGGCGGTGTGCTGGTTCCCGGGCCGGCTCCGCAGCTTTGCTGGGAGCGCGGCCATTCCTTCTTCACTTTTAGTCAGGAGAGGGGGTGGGGCCGGGCGCGCTGGCTGCGGCCCGCCCTCCTCCTCTTTGCGGTTCTCAGCCATTGGCTGGGAACCCCTGGCTCTGTCCTTTTCGGGAGGGGGCGGGGCCACGCATGGCGCTAGCCCGCCTTTCTTTGAATGAATGCTGCTGTATCTTCACTCTGTTATCACATGTACTTTATATATATGTATATATATCTTGAATGAATGCTGCTGTATATAGCGCTGGGGGTGTTTTTCTTATGGTGCCATTATACTTTCTGGGGGAATACATTGCCTGATAGAAAGGGGGTTCTCCCGGTCCTTAGGTCCCTCGCTCAAATTGGGGTTTTTTTCCTTTTCATTTCCAAATCCTCCCACTAACGGACGTGAAGGGGCATCCCGGGTAGCTTAATAGCGTAATTCCCACTGGTCCTACCACAAAAAATCACCATATGGAGGCTTCCCAGGATACCGGGCTCGGGCTCCCTTCGGGGCAACCCTGGCAGTATGTGGTTTGTGGGGGGGGTATCCCTTGCGGGTGATAATGTGATCATTTGCATACCATGTGCATAGTGGGCAATTTCGCGGCAGTCCGGGTCCCAGGCGTCTGGGTCAGTGCCGCTGGCCTCATCACCTACACCCCCACGCCTGCATTTGACCCCAAGTGATGTTGTCATTAGCGGGGAGTTGCAATCTGATTGTGCTAGATTGGCCAACATTGAGAAATTGATTGCTAGCTCTGCAGCCAGAAAGGCCCCAGCTAAGAGGAGGCATTTGGCACCGGCTGCGCCGGGTTTTGATTTTGAGGAATATGACCCCTTTGAATGGTCTGATTACTCCCCACTGGAAGAAGGGGAATTGTTTTCAGAATCTGAAGGCCAGCAGTTCCTGGATGCTGATGCTGGGCAGGAGCGTGGGGATATTGTGGATACCCCCGGACTTCTGACCCATATTTTTGAGGTTCTTGCTAATTTCCCTCTTGCGGAGGTCAGCAGTTCCTGGATGCTGATGCTGGGCAGGAGCGTGGGGATATTGTGGATACCCCCGGACTTCTGGCCCATATTTTTGAGGTTCTTGCTAATTTCCCTCTTGCGGAGGCCCCTCCGCAGAAGGGGGGATTTTTTGGGGCCACTAAGCCTCGCCCGGAGGTTCCTGATTCTTCAGGAATGGGAAAGGCCCAGCCGGCTTCCTGGTGTCTCTCAGGGGTGGGATAGGAAGTATCCCTTTCCGGTGCACACAATGAAGCGCTGGTCGTCACCCCCAGAAGTCGACGCTCCGATTCTGGGGTTGTCCAACTCATCGGTCGTGCACTCACCAGACTCCACCACGTTGAAGGATGGTGAGGACCGTCGTCTTGATCAAATGGCGTTACACGCCTTTGCCTGTGTGGGTTCGGCCCTGCGTCCCGTTTGTGCTCCTGCTCTCACTGCCGTGGCTTCCAGATCTGTTATTAGGGGCCTGTTGGATGGTCCCCATCTTAACCCTGCTAGTTATGAATTTGCAGAACTTACGTGGTGTGATTTGTTCATGACCTTTGTCTTATCAGCCTTGGACAATACAATATGCATGTGTAGTAGAACCTAGCCTTTGCTTGTGGCTATACGTCGATCAGTTTGGTTGCGCCAATGGGCGGCTGATATGGCGGCTAACAAGGCGCTTACAGGGCTACCCTTCTTGGGTAGGCGACTGTTTGGAGATAATTTGGACTCGGTGGCGAAAGGAGAAAAGTTGCCGCAGCGCAAGAGGCAGCGCCGGTCCTTTCGGGGGGCAGGCTCCTTTAATCCTTTCTATTCTTAGTATACAGTACGTCCTGCTCCAGATAGATTACTTACACTTGGGTTATCCTCCACCAGATGGCGCTGCACTGCAGAGACATGCAAATCAGGCTCCTCCCGGCCCCTGGACTATTGGACTATTCCCACCCGGTAGGCAGCACCATGTGTTCTTAAGGAGCGTTGCTCCACCGCAGTCCCCCACCAAAGGGTAGGCGGTATAGGCTGATGGTGAGCCTTATGCCCCTCCCGCATTATTGTCCCATGCCCCGGTAGCGGTAGGCCCTGTACAAAGGGCCGCCATCCTCCCTCATTCTCCAAGTAGCCCTCGGGAGGAAGAGAAGGGGGGGGGGGGTGTGGATGTCCGTGTTGTCTGTGGTGTCAACCGCCGTGCTGACTTGTCTTTTTACACTGTTAAGGCCGCCACCGCGCGAGCCTTTTCCTTCATTTGGATGTTCCGCGTCGGGCGGCGGCGTTACCTCAGACGCTTCTGCGTCCTCATTGGCTGCTTGTCTGTTTGACTTCACGCTCTACGGGGAGGCGGGGCCTGGCATGGCGCGCCTCGTGTCACAGCTGGCGCTGGCCCGCCCTACGAGGTTCTCGGCGCCATAGTGTCTGGTCGCGCGCGCGTGTGTGTGTGTGTGACGTTGTGTGACGTTCTTACTTATTACCGTGGTCCATAAGTGCCCTCGCGGGCGGCTTTATAATTCACTGTAGTGTGTTCCGGTTCTGACACCCTTCTTCTCATTGTGTCTTTCAGAGGGTGAATCCATTGGCTTCTCCCGGCCCGGTGTAATTGATAGCGGGCCTTGTAAATGTACTCCCACTCCCTAGCGGGTCATTGGGGCATCCAGGGTTGCTTTATAGCGTCAATCCCTACTGGCATATTGTGCCTAATAATCACCATATGGAGGCATCTAAGGATAATGTGACCGGGGTCCCTCTGGGACATGACCGGCGGTGTAGGGCATGTGGACAACCCCATGCTGATGCTGACAAGACACGGGTCTGCGTACCCTGTGCTGAGCAAGCGCTGGCTTTGCAATCTGGCCTGCCAGTGGCTGTACCTCGCCTCACTTCACCTAATCCCCCTGGCTTAAATCTCACTCCTGCTGAGTCGCACACAAGTGGGGATTCTCAGCCTGAATTGGTATCTAGACTGCCTACGGCTGAACAGATTTTTGTGAGGTCTTTAGCGCGTAAGGGCCCTGGTAAGAAGCGGCTCTTGACGCCTAATGTTACTGTTTTCCTTATGGGAACTGAGGAGTTTATGACTCTGTGTGGCTATACCCCTTCTGATGAAGGAGAGCTCTTTTCTGACTCAGGCTCATCTGATGAGAGACCGGAGGCTTGTGAAGACTCTGGCCCTGACCCCTGGATCCAGGATGACACTGACAGATTATTGATCAAGATCTTTGAGGTTCTGTCTATCTCTCCCCCTGGTGAGGCTCCCAGGCAAAGAGGGAAGCGTTTCCATACAGCATCATCACGCTTGGAATTTCTAGAGCAGGCACATTTCCATACCCTTGTGCTCAAGGAATGGGAGTGCCCCAGTAAACTTCCAGGGGTTCCAGGAGATTGGGATAGTAAGTACCCTTTTCCCCCTGACGTGGTTAAATGTTGGTCGTTCCCCCCTGAGGTGGATGTCCCGGTCATAGGGCCATCTAACACTACTTTCTTGCATCCCCCCGACTATACCGCCCTCCGGGATGCTGAGGACCGGCGCATTGACCTGCTGGCTTCCCACGCCTTTGCATGTGCGGGGACGGCGCTACGCCCGGTCTGTGCCTCTGTCATTACTGCTGTGGCCACTAGAACCCTCATCAGGAAAATGCTTGATCGTGCCCCTGATGGATTTCCCTTGGGATGTGTTTAATGCACTCTCCAATTGTGATGTGTTTGTGAAATTTATCCTATTAGCATTGGATGACACCATTAGAATGTGTGCAAGAACTTCTGCCCTTGTGGTGGCTATACGTCGCTTGGTTTGGCTGCGACAGTGGGGTGCTGACAATGCTGCGAAGAAGGCCCTTACTGGGCTCCCCTTTAAAGGGCTGCATCTGTTTGGGGCCCGCCTAGACCTGTTTGGTAGGAGAGGTAAGTTACCCCAGCGTAGACGGCCATCTCGGGCCCTTCGGGGCCAGGGCTCCCCTTCCACCCCCCACCATGGTGTTAAACAGGAACCAGGGGCGTCCTTCGTGGGGGCTCCCGCAACTCCCTGTCCCAGGAGCAGAAGACAACACCCCTGCTCCTCTGGGGGGGGGGGGGGGGGGCTATGCTCAAATCCTCTCCCACGTCCCCTCAAGCATGATGGATTTAGGAGGTAGTGTCCTCCGGCTACAAGATGGTGTTTGCTGTGCGCCCTCCCCCCCCTCAATGATTACCGGGTCCCGGTTACTCCTGGTCCCTGCTTCTGCTCAGGCCGTGCAAGGTCTGCTGGGTATGGGGGTCATTTGCAGATTTCCCTTAACAGAGAGAGGCAAGGGACCCTACTCCAACCTTCTCACAGTTCCCACAAAAGTTGGGTCAGTCTGGCCCATTCTGGATGCACAGATCTTCAGCAATTGTCAAGTACAGGCGCCTTCCTCATGGAAACTCTGCGCTCGGCCATTTGCTCCTGGCGAACCGTGGGCTTCATGCCGTTTGTGGATATCAAAGATGCTTACTTTTCACATCCTTGTGTTTTCAGGACACTAAGATTCCTTAGATCCGCGTTGGAGGATCAACACTGCCAATTTGTGGCCTTGCCATCTGGCCTCTCTTCAGCTCCCAGAGTGCTCACCAAGGTGTTGGCGGGGGTGATGTCTCTGATGAGGCCAAGGGGCGTCCGCGTGCTGCGCTACCTGGACGTCCTCATCACTTCTCAGCCTCTACATCGGGCATAGTTGGATAGTCATCTGGATGGGTGATCAGCCATCACCAAGTTCTCGCTGTCCCCTTCTTTGGTAATTTCATTCCTAGGAATGAATCTGGACACTGTTCAGGCAAGGATATTCCTTCCTCAGCAGAAGGTGGACATCTGCTTGCGCAAGTTCGGTTTCTCCTAGCTGTCCCCGTTCCTGCACCAAGGCAGGGGATGCAGCTGATGGGCCGGATGATGGCATGCTTCGCAGCGGCCCTTTGTGCTCAGTCCCTCTTGGGGATTCTGCAACTTCCCCTATTGTCTGTATGGGACAAGGACCCAGCGTCCCTGGACAGGGTCTGGATGTCTTCCCCCCTTGGTGAGGAGGTCCCTCTTGTAGTGGGGGGACTCAAGGAACCTATTGGGGGGCAGAACCTTCTTGCTCCTTCCTGGGAGACGGTCACCACGGATGCCGGTCTATCAGGTTGGGGAGGTTTCTCCTGGCCCTGCGGTTCCAGGGGAGGTGGGGGCCTATTCACCTATCAGCGTCCTGCAGCTGTGAGCGATCAGGTTAGTTCTGATTCGTTTGACTGCTCATTTCAGGGCCTGCCTGCTCGGGTGCGCATGGTCACTCTGATGGCAGTTGCCTACATCAATCATCAGGGAGGGACCCGGTCCAAGAGGGTCCTCCAGGAAGTCACTGATTCTGATCTGGTGGAGGCCAATGTTCCTTGCCTTTCAGCGGTATACATTCCGGGGGGGTCCCTCTGCAACAGGGTGTTCCAATCTCTGTATCACCATTGGAGCCGACCTATGTGGATCTGTTTGCTTTCCGTCACAATCACAAACTCCCGGCCTTTGTCTCCCCGTACCAAGATCCTCTGGCAGTGCCCATGGATGCCTTAGTACTGTCATGGCGGGACATTCAGTTTCTGTATGTCTTTCTACATTCCCCCTGCTTGGCAGGGTTATGCGCAGGATTGCTCTGAAAGGGGTGCCAGTTGTTCTGGTGGCCTCAGGTGGCCAGGAAGAGTGTGGTTCGCAGACGTGGTGCAGGTGGCAGTAGATCCGTGCTTTCTGCCTGGATTGCCAGATCTGCTCACTTAGGACCACTTACGCCATCCTATTTACTAACTCTGGCCTTGACGGCCTGACTGATGAAACCTCCATCTTGATGGAGAACGGTTGTCTACCTCGTTGGTTGAGTCCATGGTGAAGACTAGGAAGATGATTTCTCCTTCTATCTGTTATATGGTATGGCGTACCTTCCTTGACTGGTTGAGTCTTGGTCTCTTCCCTGTTGGGTTTTCTCAGTTCCCAGGGATCTGGAGTTTTACTGCATGGGTTAGAGTCGGTCTGTAACTCAGTACCTTGAAAGGTCAGGTTTCTACCCTGTCTGTCTTTTTTCAGAAGTCTTCTGTTTCAGCATTCCTTGATTAAGACTGCCTTTCGGGGGTTGCTCTTGTGTGTTCCCCACTACAACCTATGGTCCCTGTTTTTGGGATTTGAAAATGGTCTTGCCTGTTTTGCAGGGTGCTCCCTTTGAACCTGTGCAGGTTGCTGCCTTGGCTATTCTTACACTCAAGGTCGTGTTTCTGGTAGCTATCACTTCTGTCAGGCGTGTGTCTGAGTTGGCAGTGCTGCCCATTCAGCCCCCCCCCCCCCTTCTTTGAGAGGCACTAGGACGAGGTGGTGTTTCATTCAAACCAGAATTTCTGCCTAAAGGTAGTGTCTGCCTTTCATTTGAATCAGGATATTGTTCTTCCTTCTTTGTGCCCTAACCCTAGCAATGTTAAGGTGAGAGTTTTGCACTCTTTGGATGCGGTTAGGTGTCTGAAGTACTATCTGGTGGCTACTGCACCTTTCAAGAACACCGATGCTCTTCTTGTGGTCCCTTCTGGTCCTAGGGAAGGGTTTTTGGCTTCTGCTAAGTCTACTATCAGCATGTGGATTCGTCAGGCTGTGTTTCAGGCCTGCTCTGTTAAGAGGTAGAATCCTCCCTTAGCTTTATTGCTCTTTCTTCTTGTGCTATTGGTGCCCCCTTGGGCCTTCCAGCACCAGGCTTCTATTGCACCAGTGTGCAAGGCCGCTACTTGGTCTTTTATTCTTACCTTTTCAAAGTTTTACAAGGTTGATGTTAAGGCCTCAGCTGTTGCTGTTTTTGGCCGCAAGGTTTTGCAGGCGGCAGTGGTTTAAACTGTCTGCTGTTACCTTTTTATTGGGGGATCCCACCCTACCTTACGGACACTGCTATTGGATGTCCCAAGTGTAAGTAATCTATCTGGAGCAGGACGTACTGTATACTAAGAATAATACAATTCTGTGAAATACTCACCTGTAGAATTGGTATTATAAGTATACAGTACGTCCTGCTCCACCCCACCCTGTTGTTGCATTATTCTGGATCCCCTGTATGGTGATTGTCATCATTGTTATAGTTACCAGTTTTTGGGTAGTTAAATTCTCCCGGTTTCTTGTTCACTGCTTTTCAATGCTGGGGATTTGTGGGAGGTCCCCGGGTATTTGAGGGGCCGGGAGGAGCCTGTTTTGCATGTCTCTGCAGTGCAGCGCCATCTAGCGGAGGATAAACCAAGTGTAAGTAATCTATCTGGAGCAGGACGTACTGTATACTTAGAATACCAATTCTACAGGTGAGTATTTCACAGAATTGTATTTTCGTGGCTCTCGAGCAAGCAGGGTAGTTGCTTACTCTGCATTCAGAGGTGACTCCTGGGGTAGGGGCAGAGGACGTGCCCGCCCCGGAACTGCCTGGGGTACCAAACCCAAGGCTGCTGCCAAACCCTCTCATCAATGAGGGTGCGCCCTCACCCTTGCTGGTGGGGGGACGGCTAAGGCTCTTTGCCCAGGTCTGGACTCGGGAGGTCACAGACAACTGGATCCTGGACTGGACTCGGGAGGTCACAGACAACTGGATCCTGGAAGGGGTTTCTTCCGGGTACAAGCTGGAGTTCGAGTACCGGCCTCCTCCCAGAATTCTCAAGTCTTGGGTTCTTTCGGACCCCCAGGCCACGCAGGGGCTGTTATTGGTAGTTCAAAACCTTCTGGACATGGGGGTCATTTGCCCGGTGCCCTCCTCAGAGAGAGGCCGGGGCTATTACTTCAACCTTTTTACAGTGCCCAAAAAGGATGGCTCCATAAGACCCATTCTGGATCTCAAGATTCTCAACAGGTTCCTCAGAACCAGGAAATTTTGCATGAAGACTCTGCGCTCGGCCATCAACTCTCTTCGTCCAGGGGACTTCATGACGTCCATAGACATCAAGGACGCTTACCTTCATGTGCCGATCTTCCCAGGAGACACCAGGTTGGTGGTGACTACGCTGGAAAGGTTCGGTTGGGTGATCAGCTACCCCAAGTCTTCTCTCTCCCCGTCGCGGGTGATTTCCTTTCTGGGCATGAATCTGGATATCATTCAGACCAGGGTGTTCCTACCTCAGCCAGAGGTGCAGATGGTTCAAGATCTGTTTCGTCTTCTTCTGTCCCACCCTCGCCCGTCCATCCGGCAAGGGATGTGGCTGGTGGGGTTGATGGTGGCCTCCATCGAGGCAGTTCCTTTTGCTCAGTTTCACATGAGGCCCCTTCAACTCCATCTGTTATCGGCTTGGGACAGATGTCCTCTGTCCTTGGATCAGTCCTTTGCGATGTCTCCCTTGGTCCGGCAGTCTCTTTGGTGGTGGCCAGAACCGGTAAATCTTCTGAGGGGCAGATCCTTTCTGGCCCTTGTGAGACGGTCACCCCGGATGCCAGTTGTCGGGCTGGGGGGGTTTATGGAAGACACATCAGTTCCAGGGGCTGTGGGGTCCTCAGGAGGTGCACATCCCCATCAACATCTTGGAGCTGAGGGCTATTCGGTTGGTGCTGTCGCACTTGACGCCTCATCTCCAAGGATTTCCGGTCCAGGTTCGATCAGACAATCGGACTGCGGTCGCTTACATCAATCACCTTGGAGGGACTCGCAGAAGGAGTGCCCTCCGGGTACTGTCTCTGATTCTTGTATGGGCCGAGAACAATGTTCCATGCATCTCGGCGGTGTACTTTCCAGGGGTGGAGAACCTGGAAGCGGACGCTCTGAGCAGGGGGTCCTCTCGCCGAGGGGTATGGTCCCTCGACAACGGGGTTTTTCTATCCATTTGTCACAAGTGGGGGTTCCCGGAGCTGGATCTCTTTGCCTCCCGTCACAATCACAAGCTCCCTGCCTTGTGTCTCTGTTCCAGGATCCCCTGGCTCTGGCAGTGGATGCCATGTCCCTGGCCTGGCGGGATCTGGGTCTCCTGTGTCTGTTTCCCCTCCTTCTCCATGGTAGGCAGGGTGGTGCGCAAGCTGGTTCAAGAGGGTGTGCCAGCAATTCTGATGGCTCCAAGGTGGCCAAGACAGGTGTGGTTCGCGGACGTTGTGCGGCTGGCGGTTTGATCAGTACAGGTTGCCCCTGTTTCTGGATCTGGTCGCTCAAGGTCAGCTATGTTACCCTAATTTACAAACGCTGGCTTTGACGGCATGGCTGCTGAGTCCTCCATCTTTAAAGAAGAAGGTTTGTCTGATGCTGTGTTCCAGACGCTTGTTAGGACTAGGAAGAAGTCTTCCTCTAACATCTACTACAGGACCTGGCGGTCCTATATTGCTTGGTGTGAGGCTAGAGCCTTGCCTTGTAGGGTGTTTTTCGATTCCCAGAATTTTTGGAGTTTTCGCCAACATGGTTTGGACCTGGGATTTCAGCGTAGTACTCTGAAAGAGCAGGTCTCCGCCCTGGCGGTTTTCTTTCAAAGGTCTTTTTCTCTTCATCCTTTTGGTTAAGACTTTTTTCCAGGGGGTCACTCATGTGCGGCCCCCTCACAAGCCCTTGTTGCCAGTTTGGGACTTGAATTTGCTTTGTCGGCCCTCCAGGGGCCTCCTTTTGAGCCGGTGCAGGATGTTGCATCTTCTATTGTCGCACAAAAGGTTGCCTTTTTGGTGGCTATTACCTCCGTTCGACGTGTTTCTGAGTTGGCGGCTCTGTCTATTCAGGCCCCTTACTTTGAAAGACACCAGGACAAGGTGGTCTTCTGGTTTAAGCCAGACTTCCTACCTAAAGTGTTTTCTGCCTTCCATCTCATTCAGGATGTGGTTCTCCCTTTCTTGTGTCCTAAGCCTAGCAATGACAAGGAGAGGGCCCTGCACTCTCTGGATGTTGTTCGTTGTATGAAGTACTATTTGGGGGCTACTTCTCCTTTCTGTAGGACGGACGCCTTGTTTGTGGTGCCCTCTGGGCCCAAGAAGGGTTTGGCGCCCGTCAAGTCTACCATTAGTAAATGGATTCGTCAGGCCATTGTTAGGGCCTATTCTGCCAAGGGGAGGAATCCCCCTTGCCAGATCACTGCCCATTCTACTCGTGCTGTTGGGGCTTCCTGGGCTTTTCAGCACCAGGCCTCTGTTGAACAAGTTTGTAAGGCTGCTACTTGGTCTTCTGTTCATACCTTTTTCCAAGATTTATAAGGTTGGTGTGCGGGCCTCAGCGGATGCTGTTTTTGGCCGCAAAGTTCTGCAAGCTGCAGTGGTTTAATTATAATTATAAATCTGCATATATTGATGTCATGTATGATTGCTGGCATATGATTGTAGTGTGCTTCTCTTACGGGGTCCCTTTTCTTAATGTGTCTTTCAGGAGGACTCCCTGCTTCATGAAAAGGGGGGGTTCTCCCGGTCCTAGGGTCCCTTGGCTAAATTTGGGGCATTACAAATCCTCCCACAAACGGACTTAAGGGGCATCCCGGGTAGCTTAATAGCGTAATTCCCTTTGGTCTTTGCGACTACCACAAAAATCACCATATGGAGGCTTCCCAGGATACCGGGTTCGGGCTCCCTTCTGGGCAATCCCGGCAGTGTGTGGGTTGTGGGGCATCCCTTGCGGGGGATAATGTGCTGGTTTGCATACCATGTGTACAGCAGGCCATAACGCGGTAGTCGGGGTCCCAGGCGTCTGGGTCAGCGCCGCCAGCCCCATCACCTTCTCCACCACGCCTGATCCGTACCCCAAGTGACACGGTCATTAGCGGGGAGTCGCACTCTGATGTTTGTTCTAGATTGGCCAACATTGAGAAATTGATTGCTAGCTCTGCGGCCGGAATGGCCCCGGCTAAGAGAAGGCATATGTCACCAGCTGCGCCGGGTTTGGAATTTGATGAGGTTGATTCCTTTGACTGGCCTTATTATTCCCCACTGGAAGAAGGGAAATTGTTCTCTGAATCTGAAGGTTCCGAGGATCAGCAGTTTTTGGATGCTGATGCTGGGAAGGAGTGTTGGGATACCGTCGTTACCCCCAAGCTTCTGGCCCATATTTTTGAGGTGCTGGCTATTTCTCCTCCTGCGGAGGCCCCTCCACAGGAGGGGGAATTTTTTTGGGACCTCTTAGCCTCGATTGGAGTTCCCAAATCAGAAGCATTTTGACAATTTGGTTCTTAATGAATGGGAAAGGCCCAGCCGGCTTCCCGTTGTTCCTCAAGGATGGGATAGGAAGTATCCCTTTGCCTGTTGTATGGTCCCCAGCTTAATCTGGCTTACGTGGTGTGATTTGTTCATGTCCTTTGTCTTATCAGCCTTGGACGACACAATATGCATGTGTAGCGGAACCTCGAAATTGCTTGTGGCTATACGTCGCTTGGTTTGGTTGCGCCAGTGGGCGGCTGACATTGCGGCTAAGAAGTCACTTACAGGGCTACCCTTCTTGGGTATGTGTCTGTTTGGAGATAAATTGGGCTCGGTGGCGAAAGGAGGTAAGCTACCACAACGCAAGAAGCAGCGTCGCTCCTTTCGGGGTGCTGGCTCCTTTAATTCTTTCTTTCGTGGCTCTAGAGCAAGCAGAGGTGTTGCTTACTCTGCCTTCAGAGGGGACTCCTGGGGCAGGGACAGAGGACGTGCCCGGGGTACCAGACCCAAGGCTGCTGCCAAACCAGCTCAGCCATGAGGGGGCGCCCTCACCCTCGCGGGTGGGGGGACGGCTACGGCGCTTCGTCCAGGTCTGGATCTGGGAGGTCGCAGACAAATGGATCTTGGAAGTGGTCTCTTCCGGGTACAAGCTGGAGTTCGAGTCCTGGCCTCCTCCCAGATTCCTCAGGTCCCAGGTTTCCTCGGAGCCCTGGGCTTCGCAGGGGCTTCTGTCGGCAGTACAAAATCTTCTGGACTTGGAAGTCATCTGCCCGGTGCCTCTCTCAGAGAGAGGCTGGGGCTATTATTCCAACCTCTTCACAGGCCTACGGCCACACCACCCTGAATGCGCCCGATCTCGTCTGATCTTGGAAGCTAAGTAAGCCAGCTGCATAGGCCAGCGGTTAGAGCATAAGTTTATGGAGCTTTATTCCCCGGCGGTGCAGGTTCAGATCCTATGCCCAAGAAGGATGGCTTCATAAGACCCATTCTGGACTTAAAGCTTCTCAGCGGTTTCATCAGAACCAAGAAGTTTTGCATGGAGACTCTCCGATCGGCCATCAACTCTCTTTGTCAGGGGGACTTTATGACGTCCATAGACATCAAGGATGCTTACCTTCATGTACCGATCTTCCCAGGACACCAGAGGTTTCTCAGGTTTGTGGTGGGAGATGAGCACTTTCAGTTTGGGGCTCTTCCATTCGGGCTGACCTCGGCACCAAGGGTGTTCACCAAGGTACTGGCAGGTATAATGGCCCTTCTCAGAGCCCAGGGCATTCGCATTGTGCCGTCTCTGGACGACCTCCTCATCACGGCATCCTCTCTCAGCCAGGCGAAACTGGACACCAGGACGGTGGTGACAACGCTGGAGAGGTTCGGCTGGGTGATCAACTACCCCAAGACTTCTCTCTCTCCCCATCAAGGGAGATTTCATTTCTGGGCATGAATCTGGATACCATTCAGGCCAGGGTGTTCTTACCTCTGTCGAAGGTGCAGATGATTCTAGATCTGATCCGTCTTCTTCTGTCCAGGCCTCGCCCGTCCATCCGGCTAGGGATGAGGCTGGTGAGGTTGATGGTGGCTTCCTTCGAGGCAGTTCCTTTTGCTCATTTTCACATGAGCTCGCTTCAGCTCCATCTATTGTTGGCTTGGGACAGATGTCCGCTGTCATTGGATCAGTCATTTCTGATGTCTCCCCTGGTTCGGCAGTCTCTTCAGTGGTGGCTGGAACCAAGAAATCTGAGGGGCAGGTCTTTTCTGACCTCTTGTTGGGAGACGGTCACCATGGATGCCAGCCTGTCGGGCTGGGGGGGGGGGGGTTTCTGGAAGGAACTTCAGTTCCAGGGGCTGTGGGATCCTCGGGAGGCTCACAACCCCATCAATGTCTTGGAGCTGAGAGCTATTCGGTTGGTGTTGTCGTGCTTGACGCATCATCTCCAAGGTTTACCGGTTCAGGTTTGTTCAGACAATCGGACTGCGGTCGCTTACATTAATCACCTAGGAGGGACTCGCGGAAGGAGTGCCCTCAGGGAAGTTTTTTCTGATTCTTGCATGGGCAGAGAGCAATGTCCCATGCATCTCGGTGGTGTATATTCCGGGAGTGGAGAACTGAGCAGGGAGTGGACTCCCTGAGCAGGGGGTCCTCTTGCCGAGGGGTATGGTCCCTCATCAACAAGGTATTTCGGTTCATTTGTCACAAGTGGGGGTTGCCGGAGGTGGATTTTTTTGCATCCCGTCACAATCACAAGCTTCCTGCATTTGTGTCTCTGTCTCAGGATCCTCTGGCTCTGGCAGTGGACGCCATGTCCTTTGCCTGGAGGGATCTGGGGTTCCTGTACCTGTTTCCCCCCTTCTCCATGGTAGGCAGGGTGGTGCGTAAGCTGGCTCAAGAGGGTGTGCCAGCAATTCTGGTGGCTCCAAGGTGGCCAAGACAGGTGTGGTTCGCAGACGTCGTGCGGCTGGCGGTTTGATCAATACAGGTTGCCCCTGTTGCCGGATCTGGTCACTCAAGGTCAGCTTTGCTACTCCAATTTACAAACGCTGGCTTTGATGGCGTGGCTGCTGAAACCTCCATCCTAAAAGAAGAAGGTTTGTCTGATGCTGTGATCCAGACCCTTGTTAGGGCTAGGAAGATGTCTTCCTCTAACATCTACTATAGGACTTGGGCCTATTTTGATTGGTGTGAGGCTAGGGCCTTGCCTTGTAGGGTGTTTTCGATCCCCAGAATTTTGGAGTTTCCTCATCACGGATTGGATCTGGGTTTTCAGCTTAGTACTCTGAAAGGGCAGGTCTCCGCTCTGGCGGTTTTCTTTCGAAGGTCTTTTGCTCTTCATCCTTTGGTTTGGTTAAGACTTTTTTTCAGGGGGTCACTCATGTGCGGCCCCCTCGCAAGCCCTTGTTGCCCGTTTGGGACTTATTTGGTTCTGTCGGCCCTTTGAGGCGGTGCAGGTTGTTGCACTTTCTATTCTCACACAAAAGGTTGCCTTTTTGGGGGCTATTACCTCTGTTCGACGGTTTCTGAGTTGGTGGCTCTGACAAGGAGAGGGCCCTGCACTCTTTGGATGTTGTTCGTTGTATGAAGTACTATTTGCTGGCTACTTCTCCTTTCTGTAGGACGGACGCCTTGTTTGTGGTGCCCTCTAGGCCTAAGAAGGGTTTGGCGCCCGTCAAGTCTACCATTAGTAAATGGATTTGTCAGGCCATTGTTAGGGCCTATACTGCCAAGGGGAGGGATCCCCCTTTTCAGATCACAGCTCATTCTACTCGAGCTGTTGGGGCTTCCTGGGCTTTTCAGCACCAGGCTTCTGTTGAACAAGTTTGTAAGGCTGTTACTTGGTCTTCTGTTCATACCTTTTCCAAGTTTTATAAGGTTGATGTGCGGGCCTCAGCGGAAGCTGTTTTGGCCGCAAGGTTCTGCAAGCTGCAGTGGTTTAAATTGGTGTATTTTTTGCTGTATTTGGATCCCCACCCATGACGGACACTGCTATTGGATGTCCCACGTGTAATTAATCTTCTGAAGCAGGGTGTGATACATACTTGGAATAATACCATTTTGTGATTACTCACCTGTAAAATGGGTATTATAAGTATGTCTCACACCCTGTTTCATCCCACCCTGAGTTTTATCTTGGATACGCTATATAGTGAAACTTTTTTCTCTTAGATTTATTGGCTCTTCCTGGTCCCCTTACTGCTGTCATATACTGGGGAATGTGTGGGAGGTCCCAGGTATTTATGGGCCGGGAGGGGCTTCTTTTTTTCTAGTCATCTCTGCAGAAGTTCGCGCTCTACTGGCTATAACCCACGTGTAATTAATCTTCTGAAGCAGGGTGTGAGACATACTTATAAACCCATTTTACATTTGAGTAATCACAAAATGGTATTATTTGCTCTTCCTGGTCCCCTTACTGCTTTGTTATACAGGGGAATGTGTGAGAGTTCCCAGGTATTTATGGACTGGGAGGGGCTTCTTTTTTCTAGTCATCTCTGCAGAAGTTCGCCCTCTACTGGACATAACCCGAATGTTATTACTATTTCCGAAGCAGGGTGTGAGACATACTTGTAATACCCATTTTACAGGTGAGTAATCACATAATGGTATTTTTTAACATTGTACCCTGCTTATTTCTGTTATCCACCTAAAAGTTGGAACAGGATATAAAGCAATGTTCCTACATAAGCTTGACATATGCCATTGGTCCCCTGATGGTGGCAAGGCCACCTCCTGTGGAGAGGCCATCTTTTTGCTCAGAGCAAGGTAATGCCCTTGGATCAAGAGCTGGGGGACAAGATGCAACCAGAAAGTAGGTAGGGATTTTAAGTAATAGAGCTGACCAAGGGGGTGCCTTTCCAAAATGGGGTTTATGTCCTACTCCATTCTTTCCTACACATTCCTCTCCTGTACCTTTATAACGCCAAGGCAGGGATAATTACGGGGTACTGAAAAGGAGTCATACTATACGATAAAGAACTTCTCCAAAGACCCCTGTCTGACCCTGGGGGCTAAGCCAGGCCATGATCACTCTTTGGTTAAATGTGGCAGCACATGCTTCCAAAAGCCACTTTCAACAAAGCAGCGCTGAGGGTTAAGCAGACAGTCCAACCCAGTTTTGACCACCCTCCAGCATCCCTGTTAGTCCACAGCCTGGGACAGAACTTGTCAACATAGAAAATTATTTTGGTCCTTAGAGGTTACAGCAGTTCTAGGGAGCATATGGGTTGACCACATACTCATACTGTATGACCGCAATGGCAAGTATTCTAAAATATGAGTCTCTACATGTCATTGAAACATTTCTGTGTACCATGTATACCATTTAGGTGTTCCATAACACTTTGTAGATGTTTTCTTTACTATCATTTGATCTATCTTATGTGTTCTGCACAGGCTACGTTTGGCAAGGTAAGCTGCTGTTTTTCTTTTTAACTTTTTGCCTGAAAAATTCCTAGGAGCCAGCTCTAACCTTGGCGAGATGGGAGCAGACAGGTCCAACACATCTCCCAATAGGAGGTTTCTTGACAAGTCTGAACCATCCAGGCAAGGGAGAGCAAACCAGGAGACGCTAACTACTAGAGACTCCAGGCCCGCTCCCGGCGGGAATCAGCTGCTGTAGTTTCCGAAGCTCAGACTGCAAAACCAGATTTAGAGCCATTTCCCTACTTGCCTCAACATACATGAGCATAGGACTACGGTGAGAGCACTTCTGTATTGAATTATGCTTTTATTCTGAACCATTAAAGGTTAGGTTTCATGGGGGCATAGACTGTCCCTTGGACATAGACTACCAGTATCCTGGCGGTGCACATTGGGTCAGTCATATTGTATCCGGTGGATGCAAGTCTCCTGGCTTTACACAAACTGTCTTGGTTGCAAAAAGAGATGGCTCCAGGTTTCATGGGGTTGAAAAGGTTTGACTTAACCAGACTGTTTAAAATGGGACCCAAGAAGCCGGGAATCACTTACTTGCACATCCCATTTTCCAGGTCCATCTGCACTTTTACTGTCTGCTGATTGGCAGACTTTCTTCCAATGTGCTATGCTACTCTTTTGGTTATCTGTATTTCCCGGAGTGTTCACAAAGGACATAGGGGCCTTACTGAAAAGCTGGTGCCTGAAGGTTATATAAGTGATTCCTGTGATCCTGATTGTGTTGGCAGCACTGGAAGCAATTTCATTTGGACAATTTCACAGCATCCCTCATCTGCTCACCACCACAACTGGTCATCCTGTTCAGATGGAGCAGGTCAAGTGCATTTCCTATATTGGGCATTCATGTGCTACACTGGTAGATACACCAAGCAAGCACCCAGTCTATAAAAGAGAAACTAAAGCCAAGTCAGGCAGTGCTTACCGCTTCTCATTCAATATATGATTCAGCTTGCAGAGTGGACCTGCCTGCAGTTCATCTGTATCTTGTAGTTGTTTAGACATTCACATGTTCTAGAACATGTCTGTCTAAAGAAAAGAGAAAAGCATCTTTTAGTGCTCACTGTAAAAGAAACACTGTTGTATGTCTTTTATTTGATTGATTGTTAAATATTGGTTTATATTTTTGAAGCAAGATTTGGGTAAAGTATATATGGCAGCAGACCAAGTTGTGGTACAAGCTATTCTGCAGCCTCCCTGCGTACCACCTCATAGGATCATGCGCACCACCAGTGACAACAGTGAGCTGGATAAGTTTATTGCATCATATTATAGAAGGAATGTGCAAAGTACCGGTACTTGTCTGGATAGTCCAGTACCTCTTCTCCTAGGCAGTCATGAACTGTGAAAGGTTATTGTATAATTGGTTTCACACTTGCTTCCTGAGGTAAGGTGCTCTTGTCAAGGTGCTTGGGCAGGGGATTCTTCGATTAATGTTGGTTTAGTTGTGGTCTACCATGACCTGGTTTTGGTCAATTTCCATGTTGCACTTTTCTACTTTCTTCCCCCTTTGATCCACATTTGGGCCAGTGATCTTCTTGTTCATTGTTAGCCTGAGCTCTTTGTGATCCTTTCTACACCTAGATAAAGCCTGATTGGGGCCAAAGTTTTGATTCTGTTTCCCTGGTAGAGGTCATAAGCTACTAGCCAGGGGCATACCTGATATGACAGCACTAAGGAGATCAGGAGCCTTTTTCTGTGTATCTAAACTGGACCAACAGCCTGGCGCAGTTGGAATAAAAAACTCCCCCAAACTCACTTGACCATCTGCACGCATGTTACTGAAGCCTTGTCAGCACTTACATTTGCTCCTGCATCCACTCAAAGCTGAATCGCCACCTCACCGATTTTCTAGTGGTAGCAGCCATTTTGGAGCCTACTTTCCCAGCATCTCAGCCATGCTGCTGCCTGGATAAAAATGACATAACTGACAATGCACAGTAACAAAAAACCCAGCAGCACTTCCTGTTTGCAGGTGGCCTGCAAATGCATAAGCCACCATATTGACCCCAGCAGGAGTTAGAAAAAGGTAAATTCATTTTTATGTGCAGCAATCTAAATTGCCCTGGGGAGGGATGCATATGAACACTGTTTGTTGTGATGCTCCGCTTTGAGTCCTCACCTTGACAATTATTTTCTTTAATCCTATGCCTTTGCCCCACCAGCAAGACATTTTGAAGGGTGTTTTACATTGAACCTGGATGTAGTCCCTTTAACTCTGCAGAAGTTACCTTTATAACCATATGTTAAGTATGACATTCTTTCCATCTGAACCTCAATGAGAAAGTTCTCTAACTTGGTGGCCCTGTCTTCCCACCTGTACATTTGTAGTTCCAATTGATGCAGTCTGTTTTTTAGGGGGTCCTTCTCAGGAGTGCAAATGTCTGCTGAATGTGGTTAGGCTATGATTAGCAGGGAATAGTATGTTTATGAGATTTCTCCACCCCGTGTTGTTGTTGCTGTTGCCAGGTGGTCCTGAAAGAGTGCTGTCGCATGCATCTGGGTTAAATTGTTTCAAAAGTGTGATAAGACCTTTGGATCACTTACTAAGGTCCTAGGGGGCATCCCGATTTGCAATGCCCCACAATGTGTAAATAGAAGTGTACTTTTCCGCCGTATGCCCTGCTTTTTACTGCATTGTCAAACCAAAACTCCATTCAGTTGTAACATCACCACAAGCCAATAGGGGTCATACTCAGGGGCCAACCATGTCAGGCATATCATTTAGAGGGGTATAGAGCTTGAAGGTTAGGCATTAGATCAGTACAGGTATCATGTTAGGACTCCCTAGTGTTTCTTACATTTATCATAGGCTGCAGCTATTTAAATGGATAGCTGCCAGAAAGATTCACCCTCATCTACAAGGATCTGTTGCAGATGTTGTTCTACATTGCATACATAGCTTTCAAAAACCCAAATGAGTACCGGATGGACCAGTAAAGGAACTATGCCTATTTGGAAATCACTAGTATGTTACATAGCACTAGGCATTCTTTAAACATGACCTCCATTTATTTTACACTTTAGCCCCCCTGCAACCCCCTTTTTGGGCAGTAAGATTAAAACAAAACTGCACGAACATCCACTGATGTGGAGTTAGGAGGGCTGAGTGATTAGGTGGTCAACGTGTCACTCGATGTGTTTTGCTCTACACGGAAGATGGCAGCAGGAAATACGTCAGCGTAGTTCGACTTTAAAAACATATGAAATATTTTCAGTATTTTTCATTGCTGCATTTTGTAAATGTATTACGATACATTCAGTGCATTGGAAATACAAAAGAACAAAAGTTTATAAAAAGGGAGAAAGAACTTGACTGGATTTTTTTTTATCCTCGTTTTGAAATGCAAGAAGTCAACTAATCATTATTTTATTTCATTCTTCTCGGCTCATGTCAGAGTTGCGCAGCCGTTTCACTCGCTGTAAGTGAAATGTTCAAGTTCCGAATCCTATATCTAGTCTGTCACTGTTTTTATCAATATGCAAAATGGCTTTAAAAATTCATCTGGTAATGTAATGTGTGGATCTCTGAGAACAAAGTGGATTTTCTTTAGTGAATACTACAAAAGCTCTCTACGGATACATCTTAAAGGCATCATGTTTTCAATAAACTTCAAAACACTTATACTTTTTTCCCAGTGAAATGAAAGGATATTCAAATAGGATGCAAATGGCTTTGAGATGGAGAAAGCTAATGAAGTATGCATGCTGTATTACACAAAATAGCCTTTTTTTCTTATTAGATATTAATTAAACCAATTATGAATTCATGGCAAGAGCAATGAGAAATTGAAAGTGGCCAGTTTGTTATAATTTAATTGTACTTTGGTCCGGATTTATGACCCTTTAGTAAGGTGGTTAAGGGATATTAGCATAGCAGTGCTAGCAATGTTGTATTTAGGAATATTCCACTTTGTGTCTATTCTTGCTGAAATGGCACAGCAGCATAGAGAAGCAGTGGCAGAGTACTAGCAGATAGGATCATCTGGGGAGAAGTAAAGGCAGTGAGCAGGATAGCTGGTGTATGGAGCGTAGGTAAGGCATGGCAGCCATAGGGATGACAACTGGCAGGGTGAAAAGGAGCAGCAGTGAAGATGTCGGCCTACAGTACAAGGAGAGAAGCAGCAGTGAGGATGAAACTCCGGGAGTAAAGCTTTGTCTAGGATAACAGACAGCAAGGAGAATTCTCCTATGAGGGATAACAGTGAATGGAAGGAGAATCTTTGTTTGAGAGGAGTTAGGAGAGAAACTTTTGTGTTTTACCTCATAAATATACCATGTATGGAAGAATCAAAGGGGTTTTTCATGCATAGTTTACAAAAATAAACACCAGCAACTTACCTTGCCAAGCGTTCCTCCATCACTGTGCCTCCTACTTCTTCATCTGCTGGTCTATATCACACCCCCTTTCATTTAAAGCGGACCAAAAGTCAAAAATGACTTAAACCAGACCAACACAACAAACAGTGTTCATATGCATCCCTCCCCAGGGCAATTTAGATTGCAGCACAAAAAAATAAATTTACCTTTTTCTAATTCCTGCTGGGGTCAATTTTTTAAAGCAAAATGGCGGCTCATGCATTTGCAGGTCACCTGCAAGGAAGTGCTGCTGGGTTTCCTGTTACTGTGCATTGTCAGTTCGGAGAGGAAGCTCCAAAATGGCCTCTACCTTTCTTTTCCAACTGTGCCAGGCTGTTGCCCCGGTTTAACATGATTTCAAGCTATCTGCTTAACTCCCACCAACTATTATAGTAATTAAATCATATAGTTTCTTTATGTTCCATTGCTCTTTAACCCTTCTATTGCCAGCCACGTAAAATTTACGTGCCAGCCTCTCTGACCGTTAAACACCAACCAAGTAAATTCTTTGTAATTTACTCACCTGCAGCTCCGATCGTCCCCTGGGGCTCTTCATTCTTCAGGAGAGAGCTGGCTAGGACCTCTCCCCCTCCTTTCCCGACGAGCACCTCCATCTTGATGATGGCGTCATCCGGCGGGCATCGTTCCAGTTCCAGACGTAACTTAGCTTTCCGGTGATCGGTGGGCAGAAGAGCATGGGGCAGCAGATCCTCTGATCTCCTGCCTCACCCCCTCCTCTGGCCGTCGATCACCAGCATCTGTCATCGGATCGGTGAGGGACACAGGAGCTGACAATCGGAGGCGAGTAATGTAAAAAAAAAACATTTTTGTTTAAAATAAAGTCATTTTTACTGTGTCTGTGTTTGTTTTTTTTTACATTTAACCCCCTGTGAACTGGTAAGAGATCGATGAGACCCCTGTACCAGTTCACAAGGCTCTGGATCTGGCAAGGCACCTGCGGCTAGCGGGTGAATTGCCATTAACCCCCGAGCCCCACCATTACCTGCCTCCCCAAATCCCGGGGGGGGGGGGGGGGGGGGCAAAAGAGCCCGTGGCCATAGGTTACGCCGGCTTGTAGCCCTGTTCTACAAGTTACGTATAGCTGGCCCCAGGCTGGTTTATGCTGGGTAAGGGGGGGCACACGCAATTTTGTTTTGTTTTTTTTAAAGGTTTTTTTTTTTACATTTAACCCTTTATAGTGTGGATAGTAGTTGTATTTTTTTTGTAAATGTTATAAAGTGCTCTTTTCAGTTTGCGGGGGTCTCCTGGGCAGGAACGGGGGGGCTACCGATACATACATATGTAGTACCGTTGTAACCAGGACACATGCGTAGTTGGAACCAAATAAGTGAAAAGCAAAATTCTGTGGGGTTTTACACAGCTGGGCTATCCCAGTTCGGGATGCCTCGGGGGAACAGAATAAAATCCGGGAAAGTCAAATTCCGGGTTTTTTCCTGCTTCAAAAAATGTTATTACAGGCAATGGGCATAGGCAATGTACAAACATAAGAAACAATCGAATATCAATATGCTAGAATTGCAACACGAAGAAGGAAGGGTCTTGGAATTAAGGAAATCCCAGATCGCTAAACAAGTTAACGATATTCAAGTAATACAAAATTATAAACATACATGTAAATATTCAAAACATCTTGACTGATTCACTTAGATACACAAATCATCAAGATTTGACAGCTCCCATTGTAGTTGCCGACCAATGATGTCCCAAATGTCCACAATGGGACATGCTGCAGTCCACGATAGCACATTTAGAGAACCTATGCTGCTCACAGTAGCACCGGCAACAGGCAGACTGGCGGCTCCTGGGAGATTTTAGAGAAATCTTAAAGGAGCCACAGCACTCAACCCCGTCAGCTTGCAGGCCAGCCCATAATCTGTCTCTAAACTTGGTTAAAAACAGAGGACTCGGTCACACACATCTGCAGAAGTATGCTCAAGCTACACCACTACTCCAAAGTGCCTCTGTGGGGTGCAGTCCCAACTCTAATCTCTGAGAGCCCACCTGGGACATACAGTGCAATAGATAAATTGGAAGCAGGCTTACCTGAGGTTGCCCTAAACCTCTCAAGTGCAAGCCATGGGGTGGAAGGGTCAAAGACCTTGCAATACAGCCTAGACCCCACGCACCATGTGCTTGCACAAATTCAAAAGGAACAAAGGGGGAGTGGCAGCCGCTCAGACCATTTTATAACTAACCTGGGAGGTGCACGTTAGCAGGGCAATTAGGATACAAAAGTCTTAAAGGAGCCACAGCACTCAACCCTGTCAGCTTGCAGGCCAGCCCATAATCTGTCTTTAAACTTGGTTAAAAACAGAGGACTCGGTCACACACATCTGCAGAAGTATGCTCAAGCTGCACCACTACGCCAAAGTGCCTCTGTGGGGTACAGTCCCAACTCTAATTTCTGAGAGTACCCCTGGTTCCACAACAAAATGAGTTGCTAGCGTACCCAATATGGGGATAAGAGAGATACACACTATACATAATGACACTCATGCACCATAATCTCAAAAGTAGAACTGGTGTAAGTTCCCTTTCGAAAGCCCCTTTATGGTGCTGCCGACCTGGTCTCCAGGCCAGTCTCTGGTGAAAAGCCTGGCTCATCACTACAGAGGGCACAACTCCATTCCAGCCTCTATTTCCTTCTTGTTGTGCACCATTTTAGACATTGAAAATGTGGCATGAGGTCAATGGAACTCATGCAGCTGAATCTCTATCTCGAAGCACAATGTAGTGAAGTGCCTTCAAATGGTGAAAGCCCCTTCATGGTGCTGCCGACCTGGTCTCCAGGCCAGTCTCTGGGGAAAAGCCTGGCTGATTACTACAGAGGTCACCGCTCCATTCCAGCCTCTATTGCCTTTCTGCTGTGCACCATTGTAGACATTGAAAATGTGGCATGAGGCCAATGGAACTCCTGTAGCTGAATCTCTGTCTCGAAGCACGATGTTGTGAAGTGCCTTCAAATGGTGAAAGCCCCTTCATGGTGCTGCCGACCTGGTCTCCAGGCCAGTCTCTGGGGAAAAGCCTGGCTGATTACTACAGAGGTCACCGCTCCATTCCAGCCTCTATTGCCTTTCTGCTGTGCACCATTGTAGACATTGAAAATGTGGCATGAGGCCAATGGAACTCCTGTAGCTGAATCTCTGTCTCGAAGCACGATGTTGTGAAGTGCCTTCAAATGGTGAAAGCCCCTTCATGGTGCTGCCGACCTGGTCTCCATGCCAGTCTCTGGGGAAAAGCCTGGCTGATCACTACAGAGGTCACTGCTCCATTCCAGCCTCTATTGCCTTTCTGCTGTGCACCATTGTAGACATTGAAAATGTGGCATGAGGCCAATGGAACTCCTGTAGCTGAATCTCTGTCTCGTAGCACAATGTTGTAAAGTGCCTTCAAATGGTGAAAGCCCCTTCATGGTGCTACCGACCTGGTCTCCAGGCCAGTCTCTGGGGAAAAGCCTGGCTGATCACTACAGAGATCACAACTCCATTCCAGCTTCTGTTGCCTTCTCGCTGTGCACCATTGTAGACATTGAAAATGTGGCATGAGATCAATGGATTTCCTGTAGCTGAATCTGTCTCCTAGCCCAATGTTGTGAAGTGCCTTCAAATGGTTTTGTTGACAGGCTTGGGATGTGACATCTAATTTGACTTGCAGTACAGAGTAGATCACTGTTTATTTAAAAAAACACCATTGTAGACATTACAAGAGGGTGGACTAACATACTTATAATACACACGGCATTAGAAGCCGTATATAAAAGAAATATGACAACAAATGCATATGATGCACACAGTAGTATATGTCAGTATATGTACAGGAGTATGTTAGGAGAGAGCCCTGTCTTTGTGAGCTTCCATTCAGATGAGGGGTTCATGCAGAGGTTCACCTCCACGTGCCTCTTTATCTCATTCCAGTTTGGCATGTTCTCCCAATCGCCTGAACACGCAACTTGGAACAGGGTTAACATCTTTCCTTTGCTGCATAGTGATCTGCTGCAGTGGTAAACCAAGTTCTCAGTTTGTTTTCGACAAGTGGCACATTCAAAAACACACATCCCACAGATGAGATCTAGGTGATTTAAAATGTGATCATTTGCTGATCTTGGCAACACCTGTGATCAGAATTTGCATAACCTTACCACTTGTCCTTCTTGGCAGTTTCAAAGTTCGGAAGTGTAATAGTATATAATTGTTTACAGAATGCAATAGTAGCAGCATTAGTAGTAGATTCCAGAACCTAGCAGCCCCAGGAGAGTTGACTCATTTGGCAGAGCCTGAATATAGACTGGTGGATTGTCTCTGGATACTGTGTGACCAGTTCCTGCACTCGGGGCAACATGAAGGAACATAAGGACATATGTTGTGTACGTTGTTAGAAGAAATACATGTATTGTGCATATTACTTGGGGTTTTGCCAGAAGATCACAGCCTGCTGGACTAGAAAGGAGCCCTCAACCAGGTGGACCTAAATAGGATGTGCAGGGTGGGGAGAAGCTGTGCATCTTTTAGGTCGAAAAATAAGGCTAAACCCTTGTGATTGTTATGAGCCCTTGCCTTTTCAGTCTGGATAATCTCCTGTGGTCGTTTTGATTAGCAACAGTGTGGTAGATTAATTTGATGTATTGACCTTATGATTTGGTCATTCTTTGGCATCCTTACTACCTGTTTCCGGTAAGAGTTCACTCTCAAAGGTGGAGGGCACAACATTTGTGGTTGAAGATACATGCATCGTGGGATAACAATTTATGTTTTATTAATTATTTATTAATGGTTAATAGTGTTTATTTTTGGGCTTTATGATTGGGCTTAATAGTGAGATTTAAGTTTCACATGTTGAGCTCTTATTTGTTTTTAAAAAAAGAAAGAGATTTGAATTTGGACTATGGGCGCAGTATTCTCACTTGTTGTTTCTTTTTAGATTTCAGAACTTGTAAGCCTGCAGACTATGGATGATAATGTGTGATGGCAAATTGAGTATTTTAGGAAGATGTTTATGCTTGGTTAAAAGGGTGGGTTGGACACCAACAGTCCTCCCTTGTAAAGGCAGATTGGTACCTTAGAGCAGGCGTCCTCAACCTTTTTACACCAAATACCAAATAAGGAGGCGATCAATTATTAATGTTTCTTGCTTTTTAAAGCAAGAAAGAATAATGTTTTACTTTAAAATTATATACCAGACCCATGATAACCCCCCCCCCCCCTTTTGGAGCATCCCTGAACAATGCTGTCTACCCCATGGGGTACGCATACAATGGACTGAAAAAACAATGCCTTAGAGCATAACTGAGGCTATGGTCACACCAAAAATGCTTTGTGGTGCATTGACATGCTTTTACATGCATTGTGTTTTATATTGCACAGTCTATTTAGACCGCTTTGCACTTTGACAGACCTTGTGCGAACAAGCTCCATAGAACATCACTTTGGGCTTCAGTGAAACACAAATAGTGGCAGTGCAAACCAGCCTTGGAACTGGCATACTTTTCCGCCCATTTATGAATAATCACAATCACTTTTCATTAGCTTTTTGTTTTGGTCAAAGTTGTTATGCACTGAACCATAGACACGATAGTCTCAAAACCTGGGGACATGAACGTTTTTTTCGTTTTGTGCTGGTAGCATTGTCACTTTAAACAGGTGGTGTGTGGCTGTTCGGTGTCCCTACATGACTTTTACACACCGCCAAAGATCACATTAATAACTAATAGAAGACACATTTGGTCATGATGTGCATAACATTCTTGCAACACTGATCTTCATCCCTATTTTAATGGCAAATAAAAAGAAAATCCCATCACATCTCCAATATCCCTCTCTCCAGTGTGCAAGCTGTATGGGAACATAAAAAACAGGGAAGCTTTTTACCTAAAGGAAAGCTTCAAGTCAAGAGTCAGCTAGCGGTTCTTTTTCTATCTTTCATGCAATCAACTTTGTGTGTCTGCTTTGTCCTGCTGTATTCATTTCATGGCTGTATCTGGAGATGTGTACTTTCCAGTTTAGGATTCCCATGATTTTCCAGTTAAAAAGACAATGAATAATGAAAATGGGCTAAAAGATCTACTTATAATGACTGCTTATATTCTAAGTGTGCCATACACTCCACTTCGATCTTCATGACATGTGGGTAATCTCCAGTAGAAGGCAAACTTCTGCAGAGATGAATATGCAAAAATGAAAGCCCCTCCCAGTCCATATATACCTGGGACCTCCCACCAATTTCCCAGTTCCTTCTCTGCAGGGAAGGCGACAAGACAGAAGATGAAGACTTGTTTTACTTGCAGGTAAGCCGGGCTCGCGCCCGGCCGTTTATTATCCCTATTACTGCCAGGACCCTTTTTAAATTGCCCCTAATTGAGCCTCCCAGCTTAGGCTGTGGGTCCTGGTGAGGGTAGGAGCACCCTATGGGTGCGGAAGGAGCCTTGCTCCACCGTGAGACCTCATTATGGGGTAGGCGGTTATCCAGGTTTTTGGTGAGCCTGGTGCGGGATGCCCCGTCCCTACATGCCTATGGCCTTATAATGGCAGGGTTCCCACTCCCCCTTCTGGGTCCCTTACTTCCCTCTAGGGAGGGGGGGGGGGGGCTGGCGGGCCGTCATCCTCGGCCTCTCCCTTTTTCATTTGTTAATATTTATATATGGGTGTATGTGTGTTGGTGTTCACTTTACTTTGTGTTGTGTGTGTGTGGATCTCCTGGAAGTATCCCTGGATGAATTGGTGCATGGTGCCTTCTAGCCTGTGGTGGTTTTCCTGTTAGCCTGGGGAGTTTCTCTCCCTCAGGCTGGGTTAAGAAAAGGGGGCCGGGCGCTCGGCGCGGCCGCGGTGGCCCCGCCCCCCTCATTCGGCGCGTTTTGCTGGCAGATCTGCGCTGCTGGGAGGGGGGTGGGGCCGGAAAAGCGCGCCTTCGGCGCTGGCCCGCCCCCCTTCCCTTCTCTTCCGGCTTCTCCACAGATCGGGGGCCATTTTTGCTGACTTGCTGCTGTTGCTGCTGCCGTTGGGGACAGGTATCGGCCTGTCGGCCACCTCTTTGTCACTTGGGGGTCCCTCTCTGGTGGGGGGCCCCCTGTGGTGCTGGTTTTTGCCAGGTTTTGCCTTTTATCTATTTAATTAAAATTGTATATATATATATATATTTGCTGTATAGTAATTGATATGCCTTTTTGTGTGTTGCGGATTGCTTCATTTTTGTGCATGTTAAGGGTTCCTCCTGGTCCTGGGTTCCCTAGTGTAAATTTGATCACCTCAAATCCTCCCACCGGGACTTTTAAGGGGCATCCCGGGTTGCTTAGGCGTAAATTCCCTGCGGTCTTGCGACTGACCACAAAAATCACCATATGGAGGCTCCGCAGGATACTGGGCTCGGGTTCCCTCTGGGACAATCCGGGCCATGTGTGGGGTGTAGGGTATCCCTTATGGGGGAGAATGTGCTGATCTGTATACCATGCGCACAAAAGGCCATAACGCGGCAGTCTGGTACCCAGCCTTCTGAGTCGGCTCCTCCCGCTTCATCGCCTTCCCCTCCCTGCCTTATCCGTACCCCAAGTGACATTGGTGCCAGTGGGGAGTCGCACTCTGATGTTTGTGCTAGGTTGGCCAGCATAGAGAAATTTAGGCTAAAAGGAGACATTTGTCGTCAGCCCAGCCCTTGTGGGATGTTGACGACGATTCCGTTGATTTGTCAGATTATTCCCCGTTAGAGGAGGGGGAATTGTATGAGGAAACAGGGGCTGACTATGTTCAGTCTGGTGATGCCGATGTCGGGCAGGCGCTGGAGGATGCCATAGATACGGCCACTGTTTTGTCACATCTATTGGAGGTGTTGGATATTGAACCGCCTGAGGCGCCTCCTCTCAAGAAGGGGGAATTTTTGGGGGTCCGCAAGCCCCGTCTGGAATTCCCTACCCAGGGTCACTTTGATGCGCTGATCCTTAGAGAATGGGAGAGGCCCAGTCGGCTTCCTGGTGCTCCTCAGGGATGGGATAAGAAGTATCCTTTCCCGGTGGAAGCGGTTAAGCGCTGGTCTTCTCCTCCCGAGGTCGACACGCCTGTTTTAGGTTTGACCAACTCTTCTGTGCTGAACACCCCTGACGCCACTTCCCTTAAGGATGGCGAGGATAAGCGCCTTGATCAGATGGCGTGCCACGCATTTGCCAGCGTGGGCTCGGCCCTGCTGCCTCTTTGTGCATCTGCCCTGGTGTCGCTTGCTACCAGGTCTCTTATCAGGGACTGGCTGAATGACGCTCAGTTTGATCCAGCTAGCGCTGAGTTTGCTACCCTTAAGAGATGTGAATTGTTCATGGATTTTGTCTTGGCTGCTATGGAAGATTCTATTGTCGTGTGTAGTAGGACTTCAGCCTTATTGGTGGCTATGCGCAGATCGGTCTGGCTCCGCCAGTGGACGGCGGACTTTGGGGCCAAGAAGTCGCTCACAGCTCTTCCCTTCTTGGGTACGCGGCTGTTTGGAGATAAATTGGATGCTGTTGCTAAAGGAGGTAAGTTACCTCAGCGGAAGAAACAGCGCCGTCCCTTTCGGGGGGCTGGCTCGTTCACTCCTTCCTTTCGAGGGGCCAGAGTGGCTAGGGGTTTGGCCTTCTCGGGTGTCAGGGGCTCGTCCTGGAACAGGGGCAGAGGTCGGGCACGTCCCGCGGCTGCCTGGGGTTCCAAGCCCAAGCCTGCCGTTAAACTGGCTCAGCAATGAAGGGGCGCCCTCACCCGCAAGGGTGGGGGGACGGCTGCGGCTCTTCTTCCAGGTCTGGGCCCGGGAGGTCACAGACAATTGGATCTTGGAAGTGGTCTCCTCCGGGTACAAACTGGAGTTCGAGTACTGGCCGCCTCCAAGATTCTTAAGGTCTCGGGTGCCCTCGGACCCTCAGGCTGCACAGGGGCTCCTGTTAGCAGTCAAAAACCTTCTGGACATGGAGGTTATATGCCCGGTGCCTCCGTCGGAGAGAGGCAGGGGTTACTACTCCAACCTTTTCACGGTTCCCAAAAAGGAGGGTTCTGTGAGACCCATTCTAGATCTCAAGGTTCTCAACAGGTTTATCAGAGCCAAAAAGTTCCGCATGGAGACTCTGCGCTCGGCTATCAATTCCCTTCGCCAAGGGGATTTTATGACATCCATAGACATCAAGAATGCGTATCTGCATGTGCCGATTTTTCAGGCACATCAGAGATTCCTGCGGTTTGCGGTGGAGGATCAACATTTTCAGTTTGTAGCCCTTCCCTTCGGACTGACCTCGGCGCCGAGGGTCTTCACCAAGGTCTTGGCGGGAATAATGGCTCTCCTCAGAGCTCAGGGCATTTGCATTGTGCCTTATCTGGACGACCTGTTGATCTCAGCTTCTTCCCTCCGTCAGGCGGAGCTGGACACCCACCAGGTGGTGTCGACCCTGGAGAGGTTCGGGTGGGTGATCAACCGCCCCAAGTCTTCTCTCTCTCCGTCTCGTGTGATTTCATTTCTGGGCATGAATCTGGATACCATTCAGGCCAGAGTGTTTCTGCCCCAGACCAAGGTGCAGGGGATTCAGGTCTGATCCGCCTTGGGATGAAACTGGTGGGCTTGATGGTATCCTCCTTTGAGGCGGTACCATTTGCACAGTTTCACATGAGATCTCTTCAACTTCACCTATTGACGCATTGGAGCAGGTGTCCGCAGTCATTGGATCAACCTTTCAGGATGTCTCCCAGGGTTCGGCAGTCCCTTCGGTGGTGGCTGGAATCGAGCAACCTGTTGAAGGGCAGGTCCTTTCTGGTCCCTTGTTGTGAGACGGTCACCACAGATGCCAGCCTGTCGGGCTGGGGAGGTTATTGGAAAAGTCCTCGGTTCAGCGGGGTGTGGGGTCCTCAGGAGGCTCACACCCCCATCAATGTCTTGGAGCTCAGAGCCATCCGACTGGTTCTGGCTCGGCTGACCTCACATTTACAGGGTCTACCGGTTCAAGTTCTTTCAGACAACCGAACAGCGGTAGCTTACATGAATCACCAAGGAGGGACTCGCAGCAGGAGTGCCCTCGGGGAAGTCTCTCTGATCCTGCACTGGGCGGAGAGCAATGTTCCTTGCATTTCGACAGTCTACATTCTGGGAGTGGAGAACACGGAGGCGGATTCCTTGAGCAGGGATCCTCTCGCCAAGGAAAGTGGTCTCTCAACCCCGAGGTTTTTCTGGATCTTTGCCGCGAGTGGGGGACTCCGGAGGTGGATCTCTTTGCCTCGATGCACAATCACAAACTTCCGGCCTTTGTGTCTCTTTCTCAGGATCCTCTATCTCTGGCAGTGGATGCCTTGTCCCTTGCTTGGAAGGATCTGGGTTTTCTGTACCTGTTTCCGCCCATCTCCATGCTGGGCAAGGTAGTTCGCAAACTGGTTCTAGGAGGGGCACCAGCGATTCTGGTGGCTCCAAGGTGGCCAAGAAGGGTTTGGCACGCAGACATTGTAAGGCTGGTCGTAGATCAGTACCGGCTTCCCTTGTTGCCGTATCTGCTATCTCAGGGTCAACTACTTTACCCCAATTTACAAACGCTGGCTTTGACGTCTTAGCTGCTGAAACCTTCATTTTGAAAGAGGAAGGTTTGTCTGCGGCTGTTGTTCAGACCTTGATTAGGGCTAGGAAGCGGTCCTCTTCTGGCATTTACTATAGGACTTGGAGGTCCTATATTGATTCGTGTGAGGCTAGGGCCTTGCCTTGTAGGGTGTTTTCGTTTCCCAGGATTTTGGAGTTTCTTCAGCATAATCTGGATCTTGGGTTCCAGCTTAGTACTTTGAAAGGACAGGTTTCTGCTCTGTCGGTTTTCTTCCAGAGGTCTTTTGCCTTACACCCGCTTGTTAAGACCTTTTTCCAAGGGGTCGCGCATGTGCGGCTGTGGTTCCTGTTTGGGATTTGAATTTGGTTCTTTCGGCTCTCCAGGGTCCTCCTTTTGAGCCGCTACAGGATATTGCTCTTTCGGTTCTCACTCAGAAGGTTGCTTTCTTGGTGGCTATTACCTCTGTTCAGCGTGTCTGACAAGTCTTTGCAGACTTATTTCCCAGTCAAGTTGTCCATTTAGGGATACTGGTCAGAACGTTTGGTATTGCTTATGCTGATAGGCAGAACTAGAGCAAAAACTGTAACTATTCCCCATAGGCAGGTCTCCAGTTCTGCTTTAGTCATCGATGTGAGAAGACCTTGCATCCCGTGCATTTGAGATGGGAGTCGCAGAGAGTTTTCCATCTGCGCCAGTGCTCTCACTACATTCTCACAGTTGGGACTGCTGGGCTGTGTGCAGAATTTTCCAGTCTCCAGAGCAATCCAGCAATTTGAGGACAGCCCAAACCTGACTCTGATCATCGTTGGTACAGGGAAGCCCCTGGCGGGGCACTTTTTCTGTAAATAATTGGTGATTTTATATGTAATGCACTTATAGGATCCACGGCCTCCACTTTGCAGGTAGGTAGACTGCGGATGGAGAAGGCCATGTCTGTGTGACTTGCTCTGCTGCTGTGATGTACATCCTCTAACAACTCTGTGATTCCCATGCTACTTTTCAGGGGGACCTCCAGATCGTAACACTCACTGGCATCCTCTGGTTTGAGGGCTTCCTCCTTGGAAACCCTCCTCTGGGGGTTCTCAGTCAAAGAGCTTGTCCCAGAATGACTATATCGATTCTGAGTTGGCCGAGTTTCGCCACCTTGCCTCCCAAATCTCCTCTGCTGAATCAGAGTCAGAGAAGAACCTATTTAATTTTTTGGAACCTGAGGACTGCTCCCTTTTGCATAAGGAAGCAGCATCAGAGTAGCAGGATTCTTCAGTCTCTGGCCCTGAGAAGGATTCTTCACTGGTTCAATGGCGGGACGCCATTGTTGTGACAACAGATAAGAAGCCAGATGCTTGCAATGACAAGAAGGTCCAAGAGGACAGTGGCACTTCAATAGACTCATTGACAAGGAAGAGGAGCGCCTGGACCTTTTAGAAATACTTGATGTCCGCTACCCTTTTCTGGAAAGTGCTCTCAGAAATTGGCCCATCTACCTCCTGTGGATGACCCTTTGCCTTTCTTGCCAAGCATACACTGCTTCCCACCTTGGATAGCACCAGGGTATGGTGGACTAAAGGCCTGGACACCTTTGGTCACTATATGTTTTTCCACGGATGTCACAGCTCTGCGCCCTTTTTTTTGCTACTTCACTGTTGTGTTTTGTGGGTAATGTCTGGGGTGGTAGGCCCGGGACCTCTATCAAACCAGAGTTGCTGATGCTGCCCAATCCTGGTGATCTTGGCCAGATTTGGAAAGGTGGTTATGGATGACACTGCTCAACTGCTTAGACATCTCGCAATGTCAGTGGCACTGTGGCTGAAACAGTGGTCTGTAAACTTTATTTCTAGTAAGAGTCTGACTGAGCTGCTCTTTGTTGCCGGTTACTGTTTGGCAGAAGTCTTGATGATTTGGTCAAGGTACAAAGTACCAGTAGAAGAAGCCCAGGCAACTAAACCGTCTGGGCCCTTCCTTTTGTCCCTTTCGCAACTATGGGACTATGAGTCGAAGAAGTCTGTTATACAGAGTGCCTTCAGTAGGAGGTCAGTGTGTAAGGTTAAGTTCCCTTGGCACCCCAAGCAAGTCTAAGCCGGTCAGGCATACAGGGATGTCCTTACCCAGCCAGGTGAGGGGATGTCTTTACCAGTTTGCAGATATGGCAAGCCAAAGTTTCTTGTGCCTGGGTCAGGGAGGTTGTGACCTCGGTTACAGGCTCGAGTCAGTGAGGTGGCCTTTAGCCAGATTCCCGTTGTCCAGACATTCCTGCTCACCAGAGAAGATGCCTGCTTTGAGGTCAACCATTGACCAGCTTTAGAGGTGATTGCCTCAGTGCCACCTGTATGCCCCATCCTAGACCTAAAAGGCCTCAACTAATTTGTAGGACTGCAAGATGGAGTCACTATGCTCAGTGATGTCTGCCCCTGGAGACTACGTAGCGGCAATTGATGTCAAGAATGTTAATCTGTGGATTTGCATTTCCTAGTACTTAGACAACCTTCTTTGTGGAGGCAGACATATATTTTCAGACAGTACTTACTATGCTGAAGAGATTCAGATGTGTGATCAATTACACCAAGTCCCACACCTCACAACAAGACTGCTCCCTGGGCATGTAGTTGGACACTGTCTAGATCAAGGTGCTCCTACCATCAGACAAGCTTCAGAGGCAGCAGGAGTGTGTGGTGACCGTGGGGTCCAGGACCCCATGATGATGGTTTCCTTCGAGGCAGTGGCTTATGCTCACATCCATACCAGAGCTTTACAATTCGCTATCTTGTAAAATTGGGATTGGTCACTGCTGGACCTGGAAGGCACGATCACCCCCTCGGGGGTCATTCCATCATCCAGAAGTTGGTGGCTCCAGTCACATTCCCTGAGTCAGGGTTGTTCCTTTTTACCGATTCAGTGGACTGCACTTACAACAGATGCTACTCTTACAGGTTGGGGAGGCATGTGGAACGAATTGACTGGGGTGCAGTGTTGGTCTTTAAATTTCCCCTGTTCAATGTCCTAGAACTCAGGGCGATCATCCTGTGCCTGTCTAATTGGACTAGCGGCTTTCAGTGGCTCCCGGTCCACATCCAGTCGGAAACGTGAAAACTATGGTCACCAGGTGGTCATTAGGAGAGAGCCTTTTAGGAGTCTGCCAAAATAATTGCATTTTAGCTGCCCACACTCCAGGAACGGACTTTGTCAGCCAAATAAAGCGAGTGGACCTCCCATCCGGAGGTGTTTCGCACGATTTGTAACAGGAGCAACAGTAAGGTATCCCTTGTTTGACATCAGCTTCTGGGATCACCTGGCTTTTGCTCTGGTGACGCAGTGGTCAACATTTTGCCTGATCAATGGATGTAGAGCCTGGTTTGCAGGTGTATTCAGACTGGCCATCAGTTGCCTCTTCAGCTCCCAGACAGGGCAGATATGCGCCCACAAGGACCACTGTTACAATTGACGGTTGTTGGCTTTGGTGTGGTGATTGAGTCCCAGCTGCTGCAAGACAAGGGGCTCTCCCTCTGGGTACTAGCAACCTAGATTCATGGCAGGAAGACTTCTTTAGCTAACATCTAGCACCAGACATGACGGGCCTACTTCATTTGGTGCGAGTCGCTTGGACATTTTCCGTGGCTCATTTTGGATTTTCTGCAGAAGTTCTGCAAACTTGTTGGTCCACATGTTCACGTAGGAGGCTCATATTTGTCCTCACCAGAAGACTCCACTATTGACTTGGGATCTCAGCCTGGTCCTCTGTGCTGCAGGGACTGCCATTTGAACCTCTGGCTGAGACTACATTTTTCATCCTGACTCTGAAGGTAGTGTTCCTCATGGCCATTACTTCTGTGCAGGGGGCTCCTGAGATGGTGACCTTGTCCTACATTTTTATAAGGACAAGCTTATTCTGCGGGAGGATTTTCTGTCGAAGGTGGTTTCAGTTTTACCTTCCTACTGTCTTGATCTGTCTCAGCATAAGAAGAGGATTCTTCACTTACTTACTTATGTGGTGCTCTGATGTACAGCAGCCACAGTGTTTCTGCACAATGTTTTGTGGGTTGGCTGGACCCCAAAAGGGGTTGGCAGCAGCCTTTGGATTAGGCATGATGTTTCTCAAACCCATTCTTACAGGGCTTTGATGGAACCAGTGTGTAAAGGTACCACCTGGTCATCAGTCCATTCTTTCATTTCCTTCTACAAGGGGAGAAAGCTGTTTAAGGAGGAGGTTCAGTCTCTGGCCTGGGTCTGATTGTCTGCTTCCATTAAGTTAAAGTTTGCACTTGTTGCTTCTGTGGTTCATGAAATTCACGGGTTGTGTTGTTTCCCTTGTGTACCCTTGTATACTGTTGTGTACAGTTTTTAAAAATCCCAATCATTATGGACCAGTGTCCCTGAATGGACAACTTGACAGAGAAAATACCATCATTGTACTTAACAAGTAAAATGATTTTCTATCCAGGGACACTTCACCTGCCCTGCCCAATTTGCCTCTTACAAATTGATCTTTTTTATTGGCCATTGAGGTTCTCCAGCTTTGTTTTTGTTGTTTTGATAGTTCCTCCCAGAGACATTGTCTCAACTACATTGGACTAGGGATAGATCCTGGAAGCTGTGTCTGTAGACCTATCTATGAAGATGAGTTACAGCTTTTTTCCTAGTCCTACCCATTGGCATAAGCAATACCAATCATTTTTCACCAGTGTCCCTGGATGGACAAGTAATGGAAAATAGGTTAACATAGTTACTGGTACATATTTGAAGGGCCAAGTTTGGCAAAACCTTATGAACAGATTTTGGCTTGATTGATGTTTAATTCTTATGTATGCAGGATTAAAGACAATATGACAGGGCATACAAGTCTACACCAGATTTCAGTGCAAAGGAAAGTAGTGCTGTGATGAAGTTCCAGTTCATAAAGGCATGTCAGCCCAGGGCTGGTGCAAATATTATGCAATAAGTGCCCTATAAACCTTCCAGTGAAAAAATGTGTTGCAAAACTGCTAACCAGGCAATACCATGATAATGAAAACCACTTTTGGACACCTTTAGTGGTGAAAATTCCACCATAGACGCCATCTAGAACATGATTAGGGAAGGCCAGCAAATTTTAATGTTGAATATAAGTGAGGCTCTGAAAAAGTTGGGAGCATAATTCACGATCATCTGGGCATAAAGAAGGTGTCTGGCAAGTGGATCCCAACATGTTAACCATTAGATCAGAAAGCTTGCCAGAGTACAAACCTTCTAAGCAAATGAACAGTACAAGCCACTAAACAAATGAAAGGCCTTACCCTACCAATGTACCAATGGTTTGGGACCAAGTGTTGGCAAATATTGTTTATTATCAAATAAACAATAGAAAATGTCATGTCACATTGACAAAGAGAGGTCTTTCTCACTGAAAAATCACTTGAAAGGAAATAGGTGCCAAGGTTCACAAGGCCCCATAGCAAGAATCAGAGTGCCCCCCCCCAAAAAAAGGATCTAGGCCCCAGCAGTAGAATACCTGAATTGAAGTGCAGGGACTGTGGCCTTGGTTTGTGAGTAGACCAAACACTCTGAGAGACTGTGGTCTGATGTGCGTGCTGTGGGGCCCAGGTTGGTGGGGTCCATTTTTCCCTGGGGTGCTTGTTTCCCTGAGTGCCTGAAACAAGAATTAAGCTTGCCATAGGGGAATGTGCAGAACCTATGGCTCTCCTTATAGACAGCATGTCAACACTGCATAACGCTGTGGACCCATTCCAATGCTATTGCCATGGGTACTGTAAAGTGGGGTAGCAGCTTGCACTGGAACTCCCTTCTACCATGGGCTTGGTAGCAGTTGTATTCCCTGCCTCTATGGTATGTATGCCCATGTGCCAAGCTGCCTTACCAGTAGTGTCATGACACAGTACCAAGTTTCAGGTAAATGACTATGGTTTATTTTTTGTTCATAGTAAGTTTCACTGCAAGCCAAAATATTGCTGAATAGTCATTCATTTTATGGTCCTCTTTGCTCACAACAGCCAGATTCCCCGCTGGCTTAGCCTTGAAACACGAAAAGAGAGAGAATTGGGTTGATGTGGGCAACACTTTGAAACAGTTACTAAATAAGACCGTCTCTGCTCCCGTTTCTACAAAGCTTTGCGTGAAAATCCGATTTTTCCTGAAATAACGCTTGAATAAGAGACCCAGTTGCCCTGGCAACAGACTTATTTATTAGAGGATAGCAGTAAAATGAACTAATATACCACATACCTGCACATCGACAAGCTCCGATTTCAGCTTTAGTTGACAATTAAGTCCTGGACAGCTACAGCCAGGGGTTAATGTTACTCATTAGAAGAACTGGGTCATTACAGGGAAATCAAACTACTTACTGCAGGCTGGAGAAAATGCAAAATTCAGCATCTGAACCAGTGCAATTTTTATGTTAATTAACCTTACTTCCCTTGATTTTTCCATAGACATAAATATATCCGTCCATACGTGCAGGGATGTGCATCAGTTAATTAACAAAAAAACACATGGCAAATTTACTTCTCTCTTCCAGCATCTTTGAAACTGCTTTATTATTTTCACAGCGAATGCTTGTGTCTATATGGTGAGCAAAACGGGTATTAAAATTAAGAGGAGGCACATCATGGAAATCAGTTTGATCACAGGGGAACCAACAAATAAAGCTGAGGAAATGGAAATAAATAAGCTTTGTTAATACCTCACCTAAGGAGCGCAGTCTAAGCCCAACAGAGCAGGGAATATAGAGGAAGAGGTGTTTGTTCATGAGTTGACCTTCAGTGAGCAAACGTTTTTCCAAGAACCTTTTAAGAACTTTTAGTTTATTTTTCATTATCTTGTGCTCAAGGTGACTTTCTGTAACTTTTAAATACGTCAGTAGTGTTGAAGAATTTGTTCACAAATACCATGATATATATATATAAATATATATATATATATATATTTTTTTTTTTTTTAAAGAGTAACCAGCTGAATCATGTGCACCAGCCAGTTTGCCTTGCGCAGGGCTGGCTCCAGGTTTATGTGGGCCCTTGGGCAGCATGGTCTCAGTGGGCCCCTATGTGATGAAGAGTCAAGTCACATCACTGAGGGGCGTCCCAAATCTGGATGCCCCCTAAGGATCATGCTATTTGGACCAAAACTCTATTTTTGGTTCTAATTTGAAGCGCACCAAACCCCTTTAAACCTGACCTCGGAGTCTAAACGAATGTAGATTATCCTGATTTTGAATGCCCCTGTGCGTGATCCTCCCCCCTCTTTGTTCATTACTTTCCTTGAACGGCCAAACAAGGGGAGTTCTTTCACAAACAGGAGCATCCCAAATTGAGGTTCCCCTGTAAAGCCGCCCAAAACTCAGGGGTGGAATTGCTTGCATAGTGGTATGCCAGCGATCCCAGGGGGTTTCACACAGTAGGGAATCACAGATTGGGATGCTCAAGGGATAGGAAATCAGCTGAGGTGGGCAACTTAAAAGCAGAACAAAACACAGCACTTCTTCCCCTGGAATCTAAATCGATATGCCCCGTTGTGTGGAACCCCGCCATTTCACAGTCCGCCGTTGCACATCCCAAAGGCTGGCCCTGTCAGTGGGCCCCCCGGCCTTGCCGGGTGCTGACGCCGGCCCTGGCCTTGCAATTGGTGACTTTTGGTTTGCAGTGGATCTTAAGTGTATTTTTCGAAAAGTATTGAGTTTCATGCATTCAGCAGTCTTCCCTTTTGCCATTTTCATGGCTTCAAGTTGGGGCTTTTAGCTGCAGAACCTCAGCTGCTGGATGCATTTGTCACACCAGTCACTTGCAATACTAAGACCCTTATGACCAGGAATTGAGCTTCTTAGAATTGTTTATAGTGGAGTAGCCACTTGATCAGTACTGGAAAACCAGATGATATTGTACATGTCGGGCACTTTGTGTGGGTCAGCATCTTTCACCCCCAGCATTGGCAATATTCTTAGTATACAGTACGTCCTGCTCCAGATAGATTACTTACACTTGGGTTATCCTCTGTCAGATGGTGCTGCACTGCAGAGACATGTAAAACAGGCTCCTCCCGGCCCCTCAAATACCCGGGGACCTCCCACAAATCCCCAGATTTCTCTGCAGTGCTTACTGCGAAGACATTAAATTATCACTCTGTCGCAGGTGAGCGGGGCTATTAAAGTCTGCGGCTCTGTTAGACTATTCCCACCCGCCCTTCGTGTGATGTGCTTCCCAGCCTGGGCTGCGCTGGTCGGGTGAAGGTAGGCAGCACCATGTGTGCTAAAGGAGCCCTGCTCCACCGCAGTCCCCCACCAAAGGGTAGGCGGTATAGGCTGATGGTGAGCCTTTATGGGATGCCCCTCCCGCATTATTGCCACGGTAGCGGTGGGCCCTGTACAAAGGGCCGCCATCCTCCCTCATTCTCACTGTAGCCATTCAGGGGAAAAAGAAAGGGGGGGGGGGGGTGTGGATGTCAGTGTATTGTGATTACGTGCTTATGGCCTTTATAATGTCTGCTTGGACTATTATATGTGGTGTCAAGCGCCGCGCGGGCTTGTCTTTTTACACTGTAAAATGCCACCGCCGCGCGCGCCTTTTCCTTCATTCGGATGTTCCGCACCGGGCGGCAGCGTTACCTCAGACACTTCTGCGTCCTCATTGGCTGCTTGTCGGTTGGACTTCGCGTGCTTCAGGGGGGCGGGGCCTGGCATGGCGCGCCCCGCGTCACGGCTTGCTCTGGTCGCGCGCACGTGTGACGTTCTTACTGTGGTCCGTAAGTGCCCTCGCGGGCGGCTTTATATTCACTGTAGTGTGTTTCGGTTCTGACACCCTGCTTCTCATTGTGTCTTTCAGAGGGTGAATCCATTGGTTTCTCCCGGACCGGTGTAATTGATAGTCGGGCCTTGTAAAATTACTCCCACTTCCCTAGCGGGTCATTGGGGCATCCAGGGTTGCTTTATAGCGTCAATCCCTACTGGCATATTGTGCCTAATAATCACCATATGGAGGCATCTAAGGATAATGTGACCGGGGTCCTTCTGGGACATGTCCGGCGGTGTATGGCGTGTGGACAACCTCATGCTGATGCTGACAAGGCATGGGTCTGCGTACCCTGTGCTGAGCAAGCGCTGGCTTTGCAATCTGGCCTGCCAGTGGCTGCACCTCGCTTCACTTCACCTTCTCCCCCAAGCTTAAATCTCACTCCTGGCTGAGTTGCATACAAGTGGGGATTCTCAGCCTGATGTGTCTTCTGGACTACCTACTGCTGAGCAGATTATTGCGAGGTCCTTAGCGCGTAAGGGCCCTGGTAAGAAGCGGCACCTGACGCCTTATGATACTGTTTTCCATATGGGATCTCAGGAGTTTATTAATCTGTGTGGCTGTACCCCTTCTGATGAAGTAGAGCTCTTTTCTGACTCAGGCTCATCTGATGAGAGACCAAGGGGTCATGACGATTCTGGCTCTTACCCCTGGGCCCCGGATGACACTGACAGATTATTGACTCAGATCTTTGAGGTTCTGTCTATCTATCTCCCTGGTGAGGCTCCCAGTCAAAGAGGGGAGCGCTTCCATACAGCAACATCACGTTTGGAATTCCTAGAGCAGGCACATTTCCATTCCCTTGTGCTCAAGGAATGGGAGTGCCCCAGTAAACTTCCCGGGGTTCCAAGGGATTGGGATAGGAAGTATCCCTTTCCACCTGAGGTGGTTAAATGTTGGTCATTCCCCCCCCCCCCCCGAGGTGGATAGCCCAATAGTAGGGCTATCTAACACCCCTGTCATACATCCCCCTGATTCTACTACCCTGCGGGATGCTGAGGACCGGCACATTGACCTGCTGGCCCCCCACGCCTTTGCATGTGCGGGGACGGTGCTGCGCCCGGTCTGTGCCTCTGCCATTACTGCTGTGGCCACTAGAACCCTTATCAGAAATATGCTTGATAGTGCCCCTGATGATCTCCCTTGTGAGGTGTTTAATGCACTCTCCAGTTGCGATGTGTTTATAAATTTTGTTCTAGTAGCATTGGATGACACCATCAGAATGTGTGCAAGAACTTCTGCCCTCGTGGTGGCTATACGTCGCTTGGTCTGGCTGCGACAGTGGGGTGCTGACAATGCTGCGAAGAAGGCCCTTACCGGGATCCCCTTTAAGGGGCTACGTCTGTTTGGGGCCCGCATAGACCTGTTTGGTAAGAGAGGTAAGTTACTCCAGCGCAGACGGCTGTCTCGGCCCTTCGGGGCCAGGGCCCCCCTTCCACCCTCCACCATGGTGTTAAACAGGAACCGGGGGTGTCCTTCGCGGGGGCTTGCGCAGCTCCCTGTCCCAGGAGCAGAGGACAACACCCTGGCTCCTCTGGGGGGGCCATGCCCAAATCCTCTCCCAAGTCCCCTCAAGCACGATGGGGTGCCCTCACCCGCCTGGGTGAGGGGGTGGCTGCGGCACCTTGCTTAGGTCTGGAGGCATCACACCTCGGACAGGTGGATTTTGGAGGTAGTGTCCTCCGGCTACAAGATGGTGTTTGCTGTGCGCCCTCCCCTAAGATTATCTGGTCCCGGGTACGCCTGGTCCCTGCTTCTGCTCAGGTGCTGGCGCAGGCCGTGCAAGGTCTGCTGGGTCTGGGGGTCATTTGCAGACTTCCCTTAACAGACAGAGGCAAGGGATCCTACACCAACCTTTTCACAGTTCCCAAAAAAGATGGGTCAGTCTGGCCCATTCTGGATGTACAGATCTTCAGCAAATTGTCAAGTACAGGCGATTTCCTCATGGAAACTCTGCGCTCGGCCATCTGCTCCTTGCGACCCGGGGGCTTCATGCCATTTGTGGATATCAAAGATGCTTACTTTCACATCCTTGTGTTTTCAGGACACCAAGATTCCTTAGATCCACGTTGGAAGATCAACACTGCCAATTTGTGGCCTTGCCATCTGGCCTCTCTTCAGCTCCCAAGTGCTCACCAAGGTGCTGGCGGGGGTGATGTCTCTGATGAGGCCAAGGGGCGTCCACGTGCTGCACTACCTGGCCGTCCTCATCACTTCCCAGCCTCTACATCTGGCAAAGTTGGATACTCAGCTGGTGGTGTCCATTCTGGGGTCATCTGGATGGGTGATCAGCCACCCCAAGTCCTCACTGTTCCCTTCCTTGGTAACTTCATTTCTAGGAATGAATCTGGACACAGTTCAGGCAAGGATATTCCTTCCTCAGCAGAAGGTGGACAATCTGTTTACACAGGTTCAGTTCCTTCTAACTGTCCCCGTCCCTTCACCAGGCAGGGGATGCAGCTGGTGGGCCTGATGGTGGCGTGCTTCGAAGCGCCCCCTTGTGTTCAGTCCCTCTTGGGGCTTCTGCAATTTCTCCTAGTGTTATGGGACAAGGACCCAGCATCCCTGGACAGGGTCTGGGTGTCTTCCCACCTGGTGAGGAGGTCCCTCTTGTAGTGGATGGACTCAAGGAACCTATTGGGGGGCGGAACCTTTTTGCTCCTTCCTGGGAGACGGTCATCACGGATGCCAGTCTATCAGGTCGGGGGGGGGTTCTTCTGGAGGTCCCTGCGGTTCCAGGGGAGGTGGGGCCCTTAGGAGGCCCATTCACCTATCAATGTATTGAAGCTGTGAGCGATCAGGTTAGTTCTGGTTCATTTGACTACTCTATTCAGGGCCTGCCTGTTCAGGGGCGCACGGTCACTCTGATGGAAGTTGACTACATCAATCATCAGGGGGAGACCCGGAGCAAGAGGGTCCTCTAGGAAGTGTCTCTGATTCTGATCTGGGTGGAGGCCAATGGTCCCTGCATTTCAGTGGTGTACATTCCGGGGGGGGGGGGGGGCGACCCTGCAACAGGGTTTTCCAATCTCTGTATCACTGTTGGGGCCAACTTGATGTGGATCTGCTTGCATTCCGTCACAATCACAAGCTCCCGGCCTTTGTCTCCCTGTCCAAGGATCCTCTGACCGTGCCCATGGATGCCTTAGTAATGTCATGGCAGGACATTCAGTTTCTGTATGTCTTTTCTGCATTCACCCTGCTAGGCAGGGTTCTGCGCTAGTTGCTCTGGAAGGGGTTCCAGTGGTTCTGGTGGCCTCAGGTGGCCAAGAAGAGTGTGGTTAGCAGACGTGGTGCAGATGGCAGTAGATTAGTGCTTTCTGCCTGGAGCACCAGATCTGCTCACTTAGGACCCCTTATGCCATCCCAATTGCAAACTCTGGCCTTGACGGCCTGACTGCTGAAACCTCCATCTTGATGGAGAACGGTTTGTCTACCTCGATGGTTGAGTCCATGGTGAAGGCTAGGAAGATGACTTCTTCTTCCATCTGTTATAAGGTATGGCGTACCTACATTGACTGGTTGAGTCTTGGTCTCTTCCCTGTTGGATGTTCTCAGTTCCCAGGGTTCTGGAGCTTTACTGCATGGGTTGGAGTTGGTCTCTAACTCAGTACCTTGAAGGATCAGGTTTCTACCCTGTCTGTCTTCTTTCAGAAGTCTTCTGTTCAGCATTCCTTGTTTAAGACTGCTTTTAGGGGGTTGCTCAGGTGCGTTCCCCACGCCAACCTATGGTCCCTGTTTTTTGGGATTTGGAATTGGTCTTGCCTGCCCTGCAGGGTGCTCCCTTTGAACCTGTGCAGGATGCTGCCTTGACCTTTCTTACGCTCAAGGTTGTGTTTCTGCTAGCTATCACTTCTGTCAAGCGTGTGTCTTGAGTTGGCGGTGCTGTCCATTCAGCCCCCCTACTTTGCGAGGCACTAGGACAAGGTGTTGTCTCGTTCAAACCTAATTTTCTGCATAAAGATAGTGTCTGCCTTTCATTTGTGTCAGAATATTGTTCTTCCTTCTTTGTGCCCTAACCCTAGCTATGTTAAGGAGAGAGTTTTGCACTCTTTGGTTGTGGTTAGGTTTCTGAAATATTATCTGGTGGCTTCTGCACCTTTCAGGAACACTGAAGAGCCCGGATAGCTCAGTCGGTAGAGCATCAGATTTTTAATCTGAGGGTTCAGGGTTTCAGGTCCCTGTTTGGGCGATGGAGTCCTCCAACATTTCTTTAGGACCCTTCTGGTCCTAGGAAGGGTTTGGCTCCTGCCAAGTCTTCTATCAGCAAGTGGATTTGTTAGGCTGTGATTCAGGCCTACTCTGCTAAGGGGGAGAGTCCTCCCTTTGCCTTATTGCTCTTTCTACTCGTGCTATTGGTGCCTCTTGGGCCTTCCAGCACCAGGCTTCTGTTGAACAAGTTTGCAAGGCCGCTACTTGGTCTTCTGTTCATACCTTTTAAAAGTTTTACAAGGTTGATGTTCAGGCCTCAGCTGTTGCTGTTTTTGACCGCAAGGTTTTGCAGGCGGCAGTGGTTTAAACTGTCTGCTGTTACCTTTTTTATTGGAGATCCCACCCTACTTTATGGACACTGTTATTGGATGTCCCAAGTGTAAGTAATCTATCTGGAGCAGGACGTACTGTATACTAAGAATAATACAATTCTGTGAGATACTCACCTGTAGAATTGGTATTATAAGTATACAGTACGTCCTGCTCCACCCCACCCTGTTGTTGCATTATTCTGGATCCCCTGTATGGTGATTGTCATCATTGTTATAGTTACCAGTTTTTGGGTAGTTAAATTCTCCCGGTTTCTTGTTCACTGCTTTTCAATGCTGGGGATTTGTGGGAGGTCCCCGGGTATTTGAGGGGCCGGGAGGAGCCTGTTTTGCAGGTCTCTGCAGTGCTGCGCCATCTGGCGGAGGATAACCCAAGTGTAAGTAATCTATCTGGAGCAAGACGTACTGTATACTTATAATACCAATTCTACAGGTATCTCACAGAATTGTATTTTTCTGCCTTCTTATTTTCCACACCTGCATAGCCAGTCATCTGCACATCCTCACAGAAAATGGGTCCATGTGCCTCTTCAACAGCAATAGGTGATCCTTACTTACATCATAATGTGCATAATAAAAAGCAAAACTAGCTGGACTATAATTGCCACTCATGCCTAATAGAGGAAAAAACCCTCTTGGGGTAGACAGTTCAGATGCTAGAATATTAATTATTACGGTTTTGAATTCAAAGTTAGCACCAAATGCTGCTGCTGACATAATTACATTTCTTATCCCACAGCATGGGTTAACGGTTAACAGTGCATACCACAGGAGAAGGGCATGTCCTGCTAAAAGGACGCCAGGTGACCACTGGGGGCCAATCACAGGGTCAGGTTTTGCCAAGGAAGCAAGGGGAAGGTAAGGTAAAAGTGGCAATTGTGCTGATCTCACCTATGATCCACATTGTATAAATTGGTTGTTGAATTGCTTTAAACAGAAACAAAACCTGCAATTCTTGTGTGAAACCCCCCAGATCGCCCAGTACAACTCACCTTTTCCCGGTTCAATGACGCATACGCAGGCACTTGTCCAATTAGAGCTGTTTGCTATTACGATGCCATTTGGCAAACATCTCTGGTAGGTTTCAATGGTGGGGCAAGTGCAGCCACATCTATATCAGCGCACGCACTCCCTCTCTAGCCTATCTGACTAACCTGGGTGGGAGCAGAGGGTGCAACCACTCTCGCTCCCTATTGTAAACAATCAGAGCCTTTTGCTGAATTGCATAGGCTTGCCAAACGGCTGTTATTGGACTAGAGGCCGGGCATACGCTGTTGGATCAGGGAAAGAGTAAATACCAGCGACCTGGGGGGGTTTCACACATCCCCATTTGGAATGTCCCAAAGGAACGCCTGCGGCTGCCCCAAGAATCTTTTAAATTTCAGGGCTGGCCACCCTGGGTTTTGGAGATACCTCTTCCTTTAGCAGGAGCCACTTACCCAGGCAGCAATTCCTAGGCACCTCTTGGCACTTCCCGGCTATGAAAAGCGGTAGTGTGGTATGGGAACAAGAGTTTATAGGGATACTTGAGGGTAAGTAAGCTGTGAGGGGGTATACATTTCAGGGAGTACCACCCTTTTCCACCAGGGGGGAAAGGGGTGGCGTGAGGTTGACTAAAGTTTGGGGAGGGGGTGTGAGTGTCTCCTTCCAGGGACCCATGACCAGACCAGCCTAGATGCTAGGGAGGAGGTGGTAGCAGGCTGTTCTTGGTGCTGAGTGGAGGTTGGTGCATGAGAGCCGATTGCTTCCCCCCTCTGAACATGCTTCCCTAGCCGTCAAACCTCTTTGTCTCCACCTCTCTCGGCGGTCCTCCTTGGCTCCAATCCTTGCCACTGCTGCTCCAAGCCTCCTTTGTCTGGGTGAAGAGATGCTAGTAACTTGTTTCAGGTACTCCATATTGGGGAGCAGGGGAGACAAGCTACCATCATTCCTGGCCCCCTGCACACTCCTTAACTCCTTGCCTGCACCGCTGGCTAAAAAAAGGCCTTGCCTGGGCCAGGCGGCAAAGAGCCTGCCGTCATGGCTGTTCGGGCTGAACTTGTTGCTGTGTGGTAGAAGCCACTCCCGAAGTTCATTTTGTCAGTATAACGTGAGTAAAACATACATTTATATTGCCCATGTCATGCTAATCTAAAAGTCCTATTGTTGCTTGACTATGTACGCTTTGTGCATTCCCATACACATGGTGTGCTAGCTTTATTCCTTTTTGATTAATAGGGGAAAGAAAAGCAACAATGTTAATTGGTACACACATTGCAGGATACAAAGGGCCTTATAGAAAGGATGGTGGAGGAAAAGACCTTGATCAAGGTGATGTCCTGGAGATGACCAGAAAAGGTCAGGGCATTTATGCATATTTATCTGGGTGTGGGGCATCATCAGAAACAAATAAAAGTAGAAATATTAGCTGTGCATTAGAAGGTTAGTATATTTGCCACTTTTTAAGGTCAGATTTGGCGATTGGTAATGTTTCCTGCACAGCGTTACCACTTCCCCGAAGCCTTGAACATGTTGCCTTTTTTTGGTTCTTTGTAACTAGCGTTGTGTCTAGTCCTTTTAATCAGTACTCTGCACAATTCTCCAGTCACAGTAAAATCTGTGGAGTGGATATTGCATGTTTTCCTATTATTTCTCAAAACTGCATTTAAACTCTTATCCTTTCAACATCTCTAAAACAGCAGACAGTAGCCCAGAGCAGCGCAAACTGAGAGCCCGGGTGTCCGTGCCGGAGCTGAGTGCATTTATTTCCTGGAGAGGAATATCCTATAAATGGGCAAAGAAGCCTTCTAACATCTGGCCAGTAGCTGAAATGTCCATGTGAACTCTGACAGACGCTATGGGAAGGCTTGATTGTGAAATGATCAAAAGAAAATGTCTCCCAGCTACAGAACACTTAGAACCCTCTCCGCAGTCTCTCTGAGTTTAGCCGGGGCCATAGGGCAAGGAATTAAATGTATCTGAAACACCTCCAGCCCCCAAACCCCAAATATGATGATCTTTAGAACACAATCATTTGTCTCTGGTGAGTTTTTTCTAAGTAAACATGTTTTTTTTTCTTTTGTTTTTAAGGGAGCATGATAAAGATCCAGAGACCTTCTTTAAAGTATTGAGGAAGCTTGCAGAAATGGAGCTGCCCTTTTCTCTGTCGGTGCTCGGGGAAACATTTACTGATGTTCCAGGTATCATTTTCTTTTTTAAATATTTTTACGAATAGTCAAATGAATTTTAATCTTTAGCTTATTAAAGTCTCTGCCCAGGCTAAAAAAATAACAAAGAGCACTTACATTCCAGTCCATGACTTAATTCCACAAAGACCTGTGAGCTGCAGCCCTCCATTTTCAGTGCTTCTTGCTGCCAGTCACATGAGAGAAGCCCCCCCCCCCCCCATGTTGAATCGAAGCAGGGGGTGCAGCAAATGATGGTTCCAGAGCATCCTGTGCTGCAACCAGATGGCTGCAGCCTATGGGCTGGGTAGTAAGTGCCATGTTTTGTTTCTTTTAACAGCCTAGACTGTCCCCTTAATTAGAAGAAACCACTGGCATAGAGTTTATAAGACTTTAGGGCAGGTGGTCTTCCTCTTTGTGGGCCATCCCAATTTGGGATTCCCTAATGGGTGAAACCCCTGGTGATCAATGCAAAACTCACCGCTCCTGCGATCCCATGGTACATAAGCGGGCCGCATTCCAGCTCACCCCTATCTGTGCTAACCCAGCCCAGGAAGGAAATGTGAGTGTCCCAATAAGCCACTAACCTGCTCCTCGCTCCAGCGAAGACCTCGTGAGCCAACCACTGCCTGGCCCAAGCGTCAGTCCCAGGCGCCAGCCCGGGCAGCACTGCACCTCTCCTCCTCCAGCCACATCCCTAGCATCCCGACACGTGCATGCACAGGACCTTTATGCCCTCTGGTGGCCGCACCAATGAGCCCTAAGGATTTTACAGGGGCCACTTGCTGCCAATTAGCACTGGGCTATCAGCACTAGGCTTATTGCTGGGCCAATCAGCCTTCCCAGTCCCAGCCGATCCCTGCTCACCTTCTCTAATAAAAATGCCCCAGCCCCTGTCATTGGTGCCCGTGATAGCTAGTTCTTTGTGTTTTGAGCTCTGTTTTCTTGTTTTCTCATGTTTACTCAGATTGACCTTTGACCTCATCTCCTCTGTACCCCCTGTTACTGTCTTCGGAATCCTTGACCTCGTCTCTCCTTCGGTACCTCACTCCATTTTTGGTGTTGAGCTTCAGCCAACCCTCTGACCTCGCCTCCAGTTTTCTCTCTTCATTGACGCCTGTTGGACTAACTATCCGTGTATGACCCTTGCTTTGTCCCACCTCCCGTGATCCCGTTACGCACACCCATCTGCAGGTCCAGTCCTCAGCTGATATCATTTAGGCATTGTAAGACCGGGGGGGGGGGCAACTCTGTCTGATGAGGCCTGCTTCCGCCCCGCCAATGGGGGCTTATCTTGCAGTGGAGATTGGACATTATCTACTAACCTGGACCTGCTAACTGTTGAGTCTTACAGTGAGCTTACAGACTGGTAGGATACACCCAGGGGGAAAATCCAGATCTGTATACCCCAGACTAGAGGAAGAAAAAGTTTGCACTGAGCTCATTTGTACCAGACGTGGGGCAGAAAGTTGAGGTTTACAGTGTGGAAAATAGATATTAAACACGGCACAAATTTACAAAAGTAAATATATATGTAATGGTGCATAACACATGGTTGACATATGCAATTTCTTAACAGATGTCGTAACAATCCATCCACATGCAAGAAATCAAAAACATAGATGTTCATAAATTAAATTATAGTATGTGTAATAATGAGAAATGGCACAGGGAAAAAGTATTGAGCACACTTACTGAAATGTCTTTAATACGTACCACAGCTTTTGTTGGTGATTACAGCTTCCAGCCGCCTCCCATATGGAGAAACTAGTGGCAAGCATTGGTCATTTGTAATTTTGTCCCATTCTTTCACGTACTCTTCAAATTCTGAAGGTTCCATGGGCTCCTTCTATGAAATCCGAGTTTCTAACATTTTTTTTTTAGACAAGAGTTTTGTTGGCTGTGTGTATGAAATTACTATCTTGCTGTCCACTATTGTTTCATCTTCATCATCCTGGTTAATGGCAGATTTTTGTCATTATCATTGTCCATTCAATGACTATGATGTTTCCACCTCCAAACCTTACTGTTGGTATTGTGTTTTTGGGGTGATATGCAGTTTCACTTTTTGACCTTTAAACATGGTGTGTATTGGCCTCATGTGACCAGGGGTGAACCTGGGGGTGAGCCTCTCTACTGCCTGAGAAGAACTATAGAAAGGCATCCCCCACCCATGATGTAATGCTCCACTCCTCAGTAGAGCAATGGGGGTGAGGAGCAGGCTGCTGAACCATCAATTTTTGACTGTAAAAAACACAGCATTTAGCAGCACCCTTGATCTTCGCTAGACCACTAAGTGAATAGTAAAAAGAAAAAAACAGACCCCCCCCCCCCCAATACAGGTGCACCCGTGCATCTGACCAGACTATATACTGCCAGTAGTTCAGTGGCTTTTCTTTGTTTTTGAACCTTCAGTGGTTTAGAAATTTCTCTGTAACCGATGCATGTTTGTACGTATTGCAACAATACAGTTGAAAATGTCTTACTGGTTCTTCCCATCATGAGCTAGCACCTTTTTGGTATGCCATCAGTTGACTACCATAATATTACAGCATTACTTTCTAATTACTGATTCCAGCTGGTGTCGTGGGTTTCCATCCATGTTTAGCATGCCTAAATCTTAATAGCACATCTAAATCAGCATTAAATCTTGGAATGCAGATGGCATGTGTCTTGAGGAGACTAAGATCTTCTTTGCATCACAACCCCTGTTTCTGTCAAGCCATTATACTCAGTTCTAGGTGTTCTTCTGGTTTGTGAAATAATATGCCACCAACACCCATCAAGCTTGTTTTTTCGAGGTTATCAGTACACATCAAAAAGGGACCTTTGTGGTTCTATGTAATTCTACTTTAGCGATTGACCCAGGGATCAGGACTGCCTTATATGTGCCCTGCAGGCTCAGAATTTCATGTTCCTCTTCAAAATCAATCTTTAATAGATGTGTGACTCGAGTTGAATCCTCAGCAACAACCAGGTCAACTACCTTATCAGTCCCCTGGTCTGACTATACGCCTGTATCTTTATCTTCCTAATGGCCTTTTGCCCCCCATAGGTCATGGAGGCTAAATGATTCCCCTTTTACCTGTAAACAAATTCCTCCTCAAGATTGAACAACACCTTGAAAATTACTTTATTAATAATGTTAACAGTGTGGATTCCAGTGTAGGCTTATGGGCAGCACACGATCACGATGAGGGGTCACATATTTTTAATTGGGTCTAAGATAAAGAAAGCTGGAAACTGCAAGGTTTTTTTCCTGCTTAGAAGAATGTGGACACTGAGGTCAATTTGTTACTAGCACTTAGATGGACCAGGCAACATTTTACTCCAGAACAACTCAACCATACCATGATTAAGAAATTAAATGGTGACCCTGCCATCAGCCCTCATACAATAACTAGTCTTTTTCGTGGTTCCATCAGTAGGCTCTTCTCAGCCCCTACCCCCTGACTGGCTTTATCAGCCCTTTACTGCCACAACTTTAAAGAATTCTTAACTCCTCACCTTACTAAAATGCTTTCAGGATCTAATCTGTGGCATCTTGCTTTTTGCTTTCATTACAATGGTCCCCAAGACCAGGCAGGATTCCCTAAGCATAGAAAATTATAGGCTCACAACCCTACTCCTATGATTTCCTCTCATGGAAGTCACCTGATTAGGCAGGGAATGAGACAGGGGTGTTGCTTTTCAACCTTTCTTATTTTTCACTCTATTGAGCTATGGGGCTTGAGGTTTTATGGCATTCATTAACCATTAAATGTTTTTGCAGATAATATTTTGCTCACTATTCCCCAACCTATTACTAGCCTCCCGATTCTATTGAAAACGCTTGACGCTTTAAAGTCAACAATAGCAAATACTTTGTGCTTAACTTCACCCTCCTGAATATAATAGTTACACATCTGGCAGCACTGTTCTTTTTCAGATGTGCTTCCCGGCATTTAGATTACTTGGGCTACCTATGACCCTTCAAAGGGCCAATTATTTTACAAAGTTCATTTGGAGACAAGTATGCAAACATGGTCAAGGTACATATTCCAAGTATGCAGCACGCCCTGCTCCAGTAATGATTCATTAGGTCTGGGATATAGTCCACAAGAGGGCACTTTACTGCAGAGATGGCAAAAAAGAGGCCCCTCCCTGTCCTTATATACCCAAGACCTCCCACTAAATTCCCCAGTTTCTTCCCCGCAGTGGGCTGCGAAGGTCAAGATGATGGCTTCTCTCCTCGCAGGTAAGCTGGGCTGCACAGCCCCTGGCCCTTTGTTCTATTCCCACCCGTTCCTCCTTAACTTGCCTCCCAGCCTTGGCTGCGTGGTCGGGTGATGGTAGGCAGCACCTATTAGAGGTGCTTTACTGGAGATTGCTCCACTGCAAATCCCCACCAAAGGGTAGGTGGTACAGGTTTGATGAGCCTGTTTTTGGGATGCCCCATCCGCTTTAGCCCTTCCTCACATGTCCCAAATGTGATTAAATGTGATTAAGGGCTTCTACTTCCCCCTTCTCCCGTTTGCCCTGTTCGTCGGGGGGGGGGGGGGGGGGGGGCAGTGTGTGTGTGAGTGATTGCTTTGCTCTGTAAACTTGGTATGCCTTGTGACACTGTAGGATCGCGCTGGCAGTGTGCTCAGCGTTTTCCCATTCTCCTCTTGTGTGCTCGTTTGAATGGCCCGCACGCGGGCTCGGCTGCGTCCGCGGGGCGGTGTCGTCACACGGGGCTGGCTGCACGCTGATTGGTTGAGGGGAGGCCTTTCTTCGGCCTGTCCCCGCGTTCCTGGAGGGGGCGTGGCCTAGCACTTGGCACGTTCTAACAGTGGCCCGCCCCTCCTGAGCCTCTCAGCGCCATCTTGTCCCTGTGGTCTGGTAGAGTGTAAGCTCTTCGGCGTCCGTGAGTGCCCTCATAGGGCCTGTTTTTGATCTGTTTTTCATATTTTGTATATATTATTATGATTGAGTGTCTTTCTGGCGGGACAAACTAATTAGAGGTTTCTCCCGGTCCTGTGCCCTATATTAGTCCTGTTGGCATTATTAGAGGCTTAATTATTAATAGTTATTTATTAAATCCTCCCACTAGTGGACATTTAAGGGGCATCCCGGGTAGCTGCACAGCGTAAAACCCGTTGGTCATAGTGACACCAAAAATTCATCATATGGAGGCTTCACAGGATGTTGGGCTCGGGGGCCCATCGGGACAAGCCCGGCTGTGTGTGGGGCATCCCATGTGAGCAATGATGTGCGGGTCTGTGTACCCTGCACCCAGCAGGCGCTTGCGCGGCACTCGGGGCTGCATTTATCTGGGTCTGCACCCAACGTGTCTTCCCCCACACCGCCTCGCTTGATTATGACTCCCAGTGAGATTAACACTAGTGGGGAGTCTCAACCTGATGTTTCTACCAGGCTGGCCAACATTGAGAGACTGATTACTAGCTCTGCGGCCCGTAAGGCTCCAGCTAAAAGACGGCACTTGGCGCCTGCTGCGCCGGCCTTTCCCATGGAGCAGGATGATTTCCTTGATTTGTCTGTCTATACCCCTCTAGAGGAAGGGGAGTTATTCTCAGATTCAAATGTTTCTGATGATCAGCATTACCTTGGCGCTGATGCCAGCTCAGAGCATTGGGATGCTGATGACATAGACTGTTGACTCAAATTTTTGAAGTTCTCTCCATTTCCCTTCCTGCAGCGCCACCTAAGCAGCAGAGTGAATTGTTTGGTACCGCAAAACCACGTTTGGAATTTCCAGAACTGACGCATTTTAATAATCTGGTTCTCAAGGAATGGGAGCGGCCTAGCCGGCTCCCCGGTATCCCTAAGGGGTGGCATAAGAGGTATCCTTTCCCCTCGGATGTGGTCAAATGTTGTTCATCTCCCCCAGAGGTGGATGCCCCTGTGTTGGGGTTGGCCAACACTTCTGTGGTGCATTCCCCGGATTCCACTACCTTGAAGGATGGTGATGACCGGCGTATTGACCAGCTGGCTTCCCACGCCTTTGCCTGTGGGGGTTCTGCCTTGCGCCCGGTTTGTACTTCCGCTATTACGGCCGTGGCTATTAGGACTTTGATCAAGGGTCTTCTAGACGGTTCCCATGAGGATCCTTCTACTACTGATATTCTTAGTATACAGTACGTCCTGCTCCAGATAGAATACTTACACTCGGGTATTACTCCGCCAGATGGCGCTAAACTGCAGAGACATCGAAAATAGGCTCCTCCCGGCACCTCAAATACCCAGGGACCTCCTTGTAGCCTTCGGGGGAGGGAGGGGGGGTTGTGTGTGTATATATGTGTATTGGCTTTTATGCTTCACTACATTTTGCTTGGTGTCAGCCGCCGCGCTGACTTGTTTTCACTTATTGTGCCTTGAAATTGCCGCCTCCGCCGCGCGCTCTTTCCTGTGTTCCGCGCTTGGCAGCGGCGTTACCTCAGGCGCTGGTGCGCCGTCATTGGCTGCTTGTCACATGTATTGCTTTGTGCTCTTCGGGGGGGGGGGGGCAGGGACTGTCTTTGGCGCGTTCCGCATCACTGTTCATGCGGGCTGCCCTTCGAGGTATACCGTTGCCAGTTTTTTGCTTGGTTCCGGCTGCTGCGTGCCGGGCTTCTACTTACCGCGGTCCGTGAATGCCCTCGCGGGCGGCTTTATTACCGCTGTTAATTATTGTATACATACGGCTCCCCTTTGATTATGTCTTTCAGACGGGCGAACCCTTTTGGCTTCTCCTGGCCCTACTCCCTCTATTTAGTGGATTAACTTGTGAGGCCTAGTGTTAATTACTCCCACTTCCCTAGCGGGTTATTGGGGCATCCCGGGTTGCTTTATATTGTCAATCCCTATCGACCTATTGTGCCGCTATAATCACCATATGGAGGCGTCTCAGGATAACGTGCTTGGGGCTCCTTCGGGACAAGCCCGGCTGTGTGTAGCTTGTGGGGTGTCCCCTATTAGCGCTGACAATGCGCGGGTCTGTGTACCTTGTGCCGAGCAGGTGCTTGCGCTGCAATCTGGACTTCCAGTGGCTGGGCCTGCGCCTCGTTTCACTTCACCTACTCCCCCAAGCTTAAATTTCACTCCCTCTGAGTTGCATACAAGTCGGGATTCTCAGCCTGATGTCTCTTCTAGACTGGCTAATGTTGAGAAGTTAATTGCTAATACCTTGGCACATAAGGCCTCTGCAAAAAAGCGGCACTTAACGCCGGATGTCTCTTGACTCTTTTCCCTATGGAAGCTGATGAGTTTTTGGAACTGTCTAGCTATACCCCTTTGGAGGAAGGGGAGCTATTCTCCGACTCAGGGTCATCTGATGAGAAGCCCAGGGGTACATGACGATTCTGGCTCTGACTCCTGGGCCCCGGATGATACTGATAGACTGTTGGCTCAGATTTTTGAGTTTCTGTCTATCACTCCGCCAGCGGGCCCCAGGAAAAGGGGGGAACTTTTTCATACTGCTAAGTCACGCTTGGAATTTCCTGAGCAAGCACATTTTAATATCCTTGTTGTCAAGGAATGGGAGCGTCCTAGTAGACTTCCCGGTGTACCTAAGAGTTGGGATAGGAAGTATCCCTTTTCTGCTGATGTGGTGAAGTCTTGGTCATCCCCTCCCGACGTGGATGCCCCGGTCCTAGGGTTATCTAACACCTCTGTCATGCACTCCCTGGACTCTACTACCCTGCGGGATGCTGAGGTAGTCCCATGCCTTTGCATGTGTGGGGTCGGCACTGCGCCCGGTCTGTGCCTCTGCCATTACGGCTGTGGCTATTAGGACCCTGCTCAGAAGTATCCTTGATGGTGCCCCTGATGATGTGTCTAGTGAGGAGTTTAATGCACTCTTTCGTTGTGATGTTTTTGTGACTTATGTCCTCTCTGCCTTGGATGACACCATTAGAATGTGTGGCAGAACCTCTGCCCTTGTGGTGGCTATACGCCGCTCGGTTTGGCTGCGCCAGTGGGCTGCTGACAACGCTGCCAAGAAGGCCCTCACTGGTTTTCCCTTCAAAGGATTACGCCTGTTTGGGGACTGCCTGGACCTATTTGCTAAGGGAGGCAGGCTACCCCGGCGCAGGCGGCATTCTCGGCCCTTTCGAGGTCAGGGCTCCTTTTCCTCAGGATCTAGTGCAGGCAGTGCAAAGCCTTCTGGAGCTGGGGGTCATCTGCAAGGTCCCTTTAAGAGAAAAGGGCAAGGGCTTCTATTCCAACCTCTTCACAGTGCCCAAAAAAGATGGTTCAGTCAGGCCCATCCTGGACTTGAAGATCCTCAACAAATTTGTCAGGTGCAGGCGCTGTCGCATGGAAACTCTGCACTCTGCCATCAGTTCCCTGCGCCCAAGGGATTTCATGACGTCTGTGAACATCAAAGATGCTTACTTTCATATTCCTGTGTTTCCAGGTCATCAAAGGTTTCTCAGGTTCGCTCTGGAGGATCAACACTACCAATTTGTGGCATTGCCTTTTGGTCTTACTTCAGCTCCCAGGGTGTTCACCAAGGTGCTGGCAGGGGTGATGTCTCTGCTCAGGTTTCAGGGCATCCGCGTGCTGCCCTACCTGGACGACATTCTCATCACTTCAGTCTCTACATCAGGCAGAGTTGGATACTCAGCTGGTGGTGTCCACCCTGGAGTCATTTGGCTGGGTGATCAACCACCCCAAGTCTTCTCTGTCTCCCTCCTTGATGACTTCATTCCTGGGAATGAATCTGGATACAGTTCAGACAAGGACTTTTCTTCCTCAGCAGAAGGTGGACAGTCTAATTGCGCAGGTCCAGTTCCTGCTATCTAGTCATCATCCCTCCATCAGGCAGGGAATGCAGCTGGTGGGCCTGATGGTGGCGTGCTTCGAGGCGGTCCCTTATACTCAGTTCCACTTGAGGCCTCTGCAACTCCACCTCTTGTCAGTATGGGACAAGGACCCCGCGTCCCTGGACTGGGTCTTTGCGTTTTCCCCCCTGGTCAGGAGGTCCCTCTCGTGGTGGCTGGACTCAAGGAACCTGGTGGGGGGCAGATCCTTTCTGACCCCCTCCTGGGAGACGGTCACCACGGATGCCAGTCTGTCAGGTTGGGGGGTTTCTGGAGGTCCCTGCAGTTCCAGGGGAGGTGGGGCCCACACACCTATCAACATCTTGGAGCTGCGGGCGATCAGGTTGGTTCTGGCTCAGATGACTCATCACCTTCGGGGCCTGCCTGTTCAGGTGCGCTCGGACAACCAGATGGCAGTTGCCTACATCAATCATCGGGGAGGGACCCGGAGCAAGAGGGCCCTCCAGGAAGTGTCTCTGATCCTGACCTGGGCGGAGGCCAATGTTCCCTGCATATCAGCGGTGTACATTCCAGGGATGGAAAATCTGCTGGCAGACTCTCTGAGCAGGGGGACCTCTCGCCAGGGAGAATGGTCCCTCTGCAACAGGGTGTTCCAATCTCTGTGTCACCGTTGGGGCCATCCAGATGTGGATCTGTTTGCGTCCCGTCACAATCACAAGCTCCCGGCCTTTGTCTCCCTGTCCCATGATCCTCTGGCCTTGACCATGGATGCCCTAGCAATGTCATGGCAGGACTTTCAGTTCCTGTATGTCTTTCCTCCATTCCCCCTGCTGGGCAGGGTTCTGCGCAGGATTGCTCTGGAGGGGGTGCCAGCAATTCTGGTGGCCCCCAGGTGGCCAAGAAGAGTGTGGTTCGCAGACGTGGTGCAGCTGGCAGTAGATCAGTACGTTCTGCCCAGGGTGCCAGACCTGCTCAATCAGGGTCCCTTACGCCATTTCAATTTACAAACTCTGGCTTTGAAGGCCTGGCTGCTGAAACGTCCATCTTGATGGAGAAGGGGCTGTCTGCCTCGGTTGTTGATACCATGATAAAGGCTAGGAAGAAGTCTTCTTCTTCCATTTATTACAGGGTTTGGCGTGCTTACATTGACTGGTGTGAGTCTAAGTCTCTTCCCTGTCGTGTGTTCTCTATTCCCAGGATTCTGGAGTTCCTGCAGCATGGATTGAAGATGGGGCTCCAACTCAGTACTCTGAAGGGTCAGGTTTCTGCCCTGGTTGTTTTCTTCCAGAAGTCCTTTGCTCAGCATTCTCTGATCAGGACTTTTTTCCAGGGGGTTACCCATGTGCGTCCCCCACGCAAGCCTATGATGCCTGTTTGGGATTTGAACCTGGTTTTGTCAGCCTTGCAGGGTGCTCCCTTTGAACCTGTGCAGGATGCTGCCCTGGCCATTCTTACTCTCAAAGTTGTCTTTTTGGTGGCTGTCACTTCTGTTAGACGTGTGCCTGAGTTGGTGGCGCTCTCCATCCAGCCCCCCTACTATGAGAGACACCAGGACAAGGTGGTGTTCTGCTTCAAGTCGGACTTTCTGCCTAAGATTGTGTCTGCTTTTCATTTGAATCAGGACATTGTTCTTCCGTCATTGTGCCCTAATCCTAGTAATGCTAAGGAGAGGGTCTTGCATTCTTTGGATGTGGTTAGGTGTCTGAAGTCTATCTGGTGGCTACTACACCTTTCAGAAAAACTGATGCTCCTTTTGTGGTCCCTTCTGGTCCTAGGAAGGGCTTTGCTCCTGCCAAGTCTACTATCAGCAAATGGATCCGTCAGGCTGTGGTTCAGGCCCACTCTGCTAAGGGGAAGAATCCTCCCTTCGGCCTTACTGCTCATTCTACTCGTGCTATTGGTGCCTCTTTGGCTTTTCAGCACCAGGCTTATGTTGAACAAGTTTGCAAGGCCTCTACTTGGTCTTCTGTTCATACCTTTTCAAAGTTTTACAAGGTCGATGTTAGGGCCTCACCTGATGCTGCTTTAGGTTTTGCAGGCGGCAGTGGTTTAGCCCTTTCGCTGCCAGCCTACCTGAAGTTTTTGTCACCCTTGTTGCCAGACCATTTTGCACTATTTTGCGCTCCTCATGTTCAAATGTGATTTTTGAAGGGATTTCCCAGGAAAATGATATATTGTTTTTTTCAGCATAGTCTGGGCTTAAACATGAAATGTCTTGTTTGTAATTTTTTAGGTGTATTCTCAATATTTTTGGGTGAAATGTGTGGAAAAAAAATAAAAAAATTATATTTTTTACAATTTGTAGTGTTTTTTTGTAACAAAAAATGTAAGTTTGACAATAAAATATTATTGCGTGTGAAATCCCAATTTCTCCCCGTTACAGCGGTACCACATATGTATAGGTAGACACCCTTTCCTGCCCAGGAGACTCCCCCAAACTGAAACAGCGCTTTAGGGGATTTTCAGATAAAATACAACTATGCAATGCGCTATGCGCACCTTGCAGTTTTTCCAGAAAAACAACCCTTTACATTTGAGAATATATTCTCTGGAAGTACACACCTCAAGCTAAAAACCCTTAAAAATCCCCCCAAAAAATGACATGGGGTCCCCCTTTCCCGAAGTAATCAGCCCGGGACCAGCTATGCAGGGCTTGTAGGAACAGGGCACAGGGGCCAGCTTTTGTGGCCCCTGGCCCTGCCCGGGCTCTTCTGCCCCCCCCCCCCCCCTGGCCTTTGGGGAGGCAGGTAATGGGGGTGCCGGGGATTAATGGCAAGTCACCCGCTAGCGCAGGTGACTTGCCATCCCCCCAGCCTTGTGAACTGGTATAGGGGTCACATGGACCCCTTACCAGTTCACAAGGGGTTAACAGTAAAAAAAAAAAAAAAAAAACACACAGATAAAAAAAATTACTTTATTAAAAAATAAAAACTTTTTTTTTACTTTACTCACCTCTGATCCTCAGCTCCTGTGTCCCTCGCTGATCTGATGACAGTTATTGTCATCGCTGGGCAGTGGAGGAGGGACACAGGCGATCAGATCATCACCTGCCTTCCTCCTCCTGTGGCCAGCGATGACAAGTTTGACAAATGACAGCCCGGAGCCAGGACGACACCCGGGAGTGACGTCATAAGCCCCGCCCCCAAAGGGCAAGATGGCGGCGCCTGTCGAGGAGGACAGGGAAGCTGGAGAGCCAGGATGGGGGGGGGGGGGGACAGGGAGCGATCGAGCACTGAGTTAAGTAAATGTCATTTTTATATATATTTTTTTACATGTATTTTGGCAGCTGCTGAAGGGGGTGGGGCTATTCCGGGCCCTCCCCTGCACCCGGGGGGGGCCTGGGTGGGGGATCGAAGCCCCTCCGGATGAAGAGGAGACCCGGCCGGATCGAACAAACGGTCAGGTGAGTGTTTTTTTTTTATTTTACTTTTACTGTAGCAGGGGGGAAAGTCAAGCACGTAGATTCTATGTGCTTGGCACTTAAGTGGAATGGAAGCACTGAAAGGGTTAAACTGTCTGCTGTTACCTTCGGGGATCCCACCCTACTTTATGGACACTGCTATTGGATGTCCCGAGTGTAAGTATTCTATCTGGAGCAGGACGTACTGTATACTAAGAATAATACAATTCTGTGATTACTCACCTGTAGAATTTGTATTATGAATATACAGTACATCCTGCTCCACCCCAGCCTTGGTTTTGCATTGTCTTGGATCCCCTGTATGGTTATTGTTAGCATTTTTGAAGTTACCAGTTTGGGTTGTTTTAATTCTCCCGGCTTCTCGTTAACTGCTTTTCAATGCTAGGGATTTGTGGGAGGTCCCTGGGTATTTGAGGGGCCGGGAGGAGCCTATTTTCAATGTCTCTGCAGTCCAGCGCCATCTGGCGGAGTAATACCCGAGTGTAAGTATTCTATCTGGAGCAGGACGTACTGTATACTCATAATACCAATTCTACAGGTGAGTAATCACAGAATTGTATTTTTAGAGACTTGTCACAATGTGAGATGTTCATCACCTATGTTCTTTCTGCCTTAGATGACACCATTCGGAGGTGTAGCAGGACCTCAGCTCTGGTTGTCTCTATCCGCCGCTCGGTTTGGCTGCGCCAGTGGGCAGCTGACAATGCTGCTAAGAAGGCGCTCACAGGGCTCCCCTTTAAGGTGCTGCGCCTTTTTGGTGTTCGTTTGGACCTTTTTGCAAAGGGAGGTAAGTTGCCCCAACGCAAAAAGCAGCCGTGCCCGGCCCGGATCCTCCTGGGGCTCCAAACCCAAATCTGCAGCCAAGGCCACTCAGCCATGAAGGGGCGCCCTCACCCTTGCGGGTGGGGGGACGGCTGCGGCTCTTCGCTCGGGTCTGGGCTCAACAAGTCTCAGACAATTGGATTCTGGAGGTTGTCTCCTTCGGATACAAGCTGGAGTTCGCGGACTGGCCTTCTCCAAGACTCCTCAGGTCCAGGGTTCCTGCGGACCCTCGGGCAGCTGGGGGTTTTTTTCCTGGCGGTAAAAAACCTCTTGGCCATGGGAGTCGGTTGGCAGGTCCCTCCGGGAGGGAGAGGTCAGAGCTACTATTCCAATCTCTTTACAGTGCCCAAAAAGGATGGTTCCATCAGACCCATCCTGGACCTAAAGCTTCTCAACAGGTCATCAGGACCAGACGTTCTCGCATGGAAACTCTGCGCTCCGCTATCAGGTTCCTTTGCCCGGGGGACTTCAGGACTTCAATAGACATCAAGGGTGCTTTCCTTCATGTGCCGGTCTTTCCAGGGCACCAGCGGTTCCTCAGGTTCGCAGTGGAGGAACAATGCTACCAATTTGTGGCACTTCCCTTCGGTCTCACCTCTGCCCCCAGAGTGTTCACCAAGGTGTTCTCATAACCCGGGGTATTCACATTCTTCCTTATCTGGACGACTGTCTCATTATGTCCTTTTCACTCCAGCAGGCCAGTATTTTCCTTCCTCAGCAGAAGGTGGACTCTTTTCACGCTCTGGTTCATTTCTTGCTGTCCAGCCCTCATCCCTCCATCCGGTAAGGGATGCAATTGGTGGGACAGATGGTGGCCTGCTTCAAGGCTGTCCCTTATGCTCTATTTCACATGAGATCCCTTCAGCTCCATCTTCTGTCAGTCTGGGACAAGTGTCCTCTGTCTCTGGATCAGGCCTTTGCTCTATCTCCTCTGGTCCGGCGGTCCCTCCTGTGGTGGCTGGACTCGAGGAATTTTCTAGGGGGCAGGTCATTTCTGACACCATGTTGGGAGACGGTCACTACGGATGCCAGTCTGTCAGGTTGGGGGGGCTACTGGAGAGCCCTCCAATTCCAAGGGCTGTGGGGCCCTCAGGAGGCACACGCCCCCATCAATGTTCTGGAGCTGAGGATGGTTCGGTTGGTGCTGGCGCAGCTGATGCCTCACCTCCAGGGCCTGCCGGTTCAGGTTCGCTCCGACAACCGGACTGCGGTCGCCTACATCAATCATTAGGGAGGAACTCTGAGCAAGAGTGTCCTCCGGGAGGTGTCGTTGATCTTGTCTTGGGCCGAGGACAATGTCCCATGCATCTCTGCGGTTTACATTCCGGGAGCGGAGAATCTGGAAGCGGATTCCCTGAGCAGGGGGGCCTCTCGCCGGGGAGAATGGCCCCTCAACAGCGAGGTCTTCCTATCCCTTTGTCACAGGTGGGGGATGCCGGACGTGGATCTGTTTGCTTCTTGCCACAATCACAAGCTTCCAGCATTTGTCTCACTGTCCCAGGATCCTCTGGCTCTGGCGGTGGATGCCATGTCTCTGTCCTGGCAGGGGTTCGGTCTCCTGTACCTCTTCCCTCCGTTTCCCCTTCTGGGCAAGGTTCTGCGTAAGCTGATTCAGGAAAGAGTGCCAGCTGTTCTGGTGGCCCCCAGGTGGCCAAGACAGGTGTGGTTCGCAGACGTCGTGCTTCTGGCGGTCGATCAGTATCCTCTGCCCCCGGTTCCGGATCTTCTCACTCAAGGACGGCTCTGTTACCCCAATTTACAAACGCTGGCTTTGACGGCCTGGCTGCTGAAACCTCCATCCTAAGGGAAATCTGTCTGATTCGGTTGTTCAGAGTCTGGTCAGGGCTAGGAAGAAATCCTCTTCTACCATCTATTACAGGACCTGGCGGACCTACATTGACTGGTGTGAGGCTAGGACTTTTCCCTGTCGGGTGTTCTCCATCCCTCGGATACTGGAGTTCCTTCAACATGGCCTGGATTTGGGTTTTTAGCTTAGCACTCTGAAGGGGCATGTTTCCGCGTTGGCTGTTTTCTTCCAGAGGTCTTTTGCTCTTCATCCTTTGGTCAAGACTTTCTTCCAGGGGGTCACTCATGTGCGCCCTCCCCGCAAACCCATGTTACCGGTTTGGGATTTGAATTTGGTATTGTCTGCCCTTCAGGGTCCTCCATTTGAGCCTGTGCATGAGGCTGCACTGTCTATTCTCACCTTGAAAGTTGCCTTCTTGGTGTCTATCACTTCTGTCTGGCGTGTTTCTGAGTTGGCGGCTCTGTCTATTCAGGCCCCCTACTTTGAGAGACACCAGGACAAGGTGGTTTTCCGCTTTAAACCAGATTTCTTGCCTAAGGTTGTCTCTGCCTTTCACCTCAATCAGGACATTGAGCTTCCTTCCTTGTGCCCTAATCTTGGTAATGACAAGGAGAGGGCCTTGCATTCTCTGGACCTTGTCAGGAACTTGAAATACTACCTGGTGGCTACAGTATCTTTCAGGAAGATGGACGCCTTGTTTGTGGTACCCTCGGGTCCCAAGAAGGGTTTGGCGCCTGTCAAGTCTACTATTAGTAAATGGATTTGTCAGGCCATTATTAGGGCCTATTCTGCTAAAGGAAGGGATCCTCCTTTCTGAGTCCCTGCTCATTCTACCCATGCTGTTGGGGCCTCCTGGGCCTTTCAGCACCAGGCTTCTGTTGAACAAGTTTGTAAGGCTGCTACTTGGTCTTCTGTTCATACCTTTTCCAAGTTATACAAGGTTGATGTTCGGGCCTCAGCGGATGCTGTTTTTGGCCGCAAGGTTCTGCAGGCGGCAGTGGTTTGAGCTGCGCATTGTTGCCTTTTTGGGATCCCCACCCGTTTATGGACACTGCTATTGGATGTCCCAGACTTAATGAATCATTACTGGAGCAGGGCGTGCTGCATACTTGGAATAATACCATTCTGTGAATACTCACCTTGTAGAATGGGTATTATAAGTATGCAGCACGCCCTGCTCCATCCCACCCTGAGTTTTTGTTCTTGGATCCTCTATATGGTGAATGTTTCCTGGTTAATATTGTCAATCTTGGTATTGGCTTCTCCTGGTTCCCTTACTGCTTTTTTATACTGGGGAATTTAGGTCCCGGGTATATAAGGATCAGGAGGGGCCTCTTTTTTTCCATCTCTGCAGTAAAGTGCCCTCTTGTGGACTATATGACTAATGAATCATTACTGGAGCAGGGCGTGCTGCATACTTATAATACCCATTCTACATGGTGAGTATTCACAGAATAGTATTTTACTTGTGGTTCAGAAGAATAACCTAAGTTAAATTGACAATATTACCAAAGCCTTTGTACTATTTTATGCATGCGTCGATCATTTCAGTGCAAGGTTCTTAAGTTCATTTGGGTCACCTGTAGACCTTGGATTTAGTTATGACCCATAAAAGGGATGATGGGTCATTATTATTTGTTAATTATTACATGGCCACTCAGATCGTCCAGCTTTCAGCCTTGCTGGTGCAGGTGGGGTCTTTTTTGAGGCACCTAATGCTCACCCTACACTGATTGAAGTCCTGTTGATTTCCCCCTAAGGCCTAAGCTTAAACATGCAACATAGTCTCAGAAACCAAGATAGTATTACATTCTCCGGCAAACTAATTTCACCACGTCTGCCCTGATGTCCCCTATATATAACTCCCTCTTGCCTCCAAGTCTCAACTCTCCAGCTTTGTTTATTTGGTGGCTCATAAATTCTTCATATAGGCCCAACCGAAACATTGAATTGTCCCTCTTCTCAAGCATGTCCCATTTTCCTCGACTCTTTCTTGTGCGCCTTTACTTGGATATATATTTCCTTTCAATTGTGAATCCGTGTTACAAAATCTCAACAAAATCAGTTGTGTTCATTTTGTCTAGCAGCTTAGGTTGCAAATGTCTTATTGGTTCTTCCCATCATGAGCTAGCACCTTGGTAAAAAACCCTTTTTTGTCATTTTTTTTCATCAGTTGACTACCATAATATTGCAGGATTACTTTCTAATTACTGATTCCAGCTTGGATATTTATTTCCTTTCAATTCTGAATCCGTATTACAAAATCTCTACAAAATCAGTTGTGTTCATTTTGTCTAGCAGCTTAGGATCAGCCAGTAGAGGATGATACTGGACAATCAGACTGAACAGGGTTTTGAGCACCTTTCTCCTAATTATATTGAGCCCCCTTTTGTTTCTGATGAATGGTCAGCATGAAAGATTGATTACTCGTCACTAATAGCCTGACTGCTGACCCGCAGATCTGATGGCACCGAGCTGCATGGTGGGAAATTTCCAATACACTGACTGATCTGACACATTCACATTTCTTTTGTTTGCTGTCTGTCAATTATCTGGGAAGGTTGCCTCCCTTTGAAATGGCATAAATGACCCTTTTATGTTATTATTTCACTTTGATATCTGGCAAACAGAGCTGAAATTAGCCTAAAAGGCCATGGCTACCAATCCTGGGTGACTGTAGCTTTTACTGCCTGGCCCCTTACCTGCCACAAACCCTTTGTCTGTTGACTTTCGGGGTAACTCAGTCCAGGCTAAAATTAAAAATAAATTACCTTTTCCCTCAGCTGCTGCATCTAGGTCTGGCAAGATCTAGGTCCCACGTCAGCGCTTCAGGACTTAACCAAGGAAATTGGCAACCGGACTCGGTAGTAGAATGAAATGGCTGCAACAATCCCCGGAAATAAGACCAAGCAAAGGACCCAGCGGGAACTGAACAGGGCAGCAGCTACCATCGGCGATTGATCAAGAGGAAAAGTTAAGTGTATGGGCATGCGCACAGGTAAAGCACAATACCTGAGCTGTCTTTAAAGTTCTATTGGCTTTGCTTGGGGTGCACTTTTGTCAAAATGAAGGGGGGAAATTAAATTATTTCTACTCAAACGTGATGCAAGCAGCAATGTGTGCAAGTTTTCTGGTTCTTATAAAAGACTACCTTTGTTAGCATATCAGTGGTGTCCGCTCACGTAATGCACCTCCTGTGACCAACCCTGTTGCCTTGTTCCTGTCACCTGGAACACTCACCGCCAACGTCAGAGCAGAACGCTGTCAGCACCAGCGGCACTGAAACTAGACTGCTGATGCCCGCAAGACTTCCTGAGATCAAGCCTGAGGGTTGGGAGGTACAGTTGCGGCAGCACTGAATGCTGTTATCCAAGCACAGCACTTGCTCTGTAAGTGTATTTTTGTGCCCTTACATGGTCTTTAACACTAATAATTAAGGTTTAAATTCCATGCAATAAAGTGGAGGTGATAAGAAGTTATTTTTTCATGAGACATTATCTGCAAATGAATTACCTATTTCTTTTTAGGTTATTCACTAAATTGTGGGGAGCTCATCACATGAGCATGCCATAAAAGTTGAAGAGCTTTGTAATATGAGGTGGAACGCCCAATAGGTTAGTCATTACCACACAGATCTATGTTAACCGTTCATACATCAGTGAGGCAACAAGGGCCAAACAGTATATTACGCTGCATTTTGTGTTGCATAACCAGAAATGAGCAGTAAATCCAAACATTCTGCTTACAGCTAATGATAGGTCCAACATGTACAACCAACAAAACTGAAAATCACTGGTGACTGTTTCCGATCCGTCCTGGAACCTGTGGCTGTGTGATGATCCTCATTGTATACATGTCCTCTTTGTTACACCACAACAGCAATAAAACTACCTCCCCTGCTCTCCTATAACAATATGAATAGATATGAAAAATGGATGAGTTTATATACAGGATGTGTACTTTCCAAATATTTAAAGGAAATGAGTTGCTTTGTTTGTACATTGCTGGGGGCAAAAATGCTTATTGGATTTGTTGTGGGGCTTTAATAAAATCGCTCCAAACTAACGCCGCAGTAGTGATGGGGGATTTCTCATCTTGTACAGATCCAGAATGCCGCACATGATGCACCATTTGAAAGCCACAGCCACAGTGACATATGATTATACATATGCTTATCAGAACTGCTCTACGTCCTAAAGAGAACCAGTCATTTCCCAAATTAAATGATGAATTACTGTAAAATACTGGAGACCTCCGAAAACCCGAACGCTGGTGCGTGCTTCATCAGGAAACAACACTAGCTTACTAGTTACTAGTTACAATTGCTAGAAAGCTGCTTCTGGCCTAGACCCTTACCTCTTATTGCTTGTTTATTGTAACAACAGGCACAGCCTCCTCCTTCTTTTTACAGTTCCACCTTAAAGTGGACCAACACCCAGGATTTTCACTATCCTGGGTTTTGGTCCACTTCCGTGGGGCACCCCGATCACAAACGGAGGTCAAAAGGCAGCATTGCTTATCACCCCTAAAACATATCAACAGTGAAGTTTGGAGGTGGGAACATCATGTTGTGGGTCTGTTTTTCAGAATACAGCACTGGCACATTTCATATAATTAAAGAAGGATGACTGGACAGTTGTACCAAGACATTCTTGATAAAAAAAAAACTACTGCCATCGACCAGGATGAAGATGAAACATTTCAGATAACAATGATCCCAAACACACATCCGAGAAAACTCTCAACTGATTTCAGAGAAAGAACATAAAGCTGCTAGAATGGCCTATCTAATCACCTGGCCTAAATCCAATTGAAAATCGATGTAAGGAACTAAATCTCAAGAGTTCATTGAATGAACCTTCAGGAATTGAAGAGTTATTGTGCAGAAGAATGGGCCAAAATCACACCTGAGCAATGCACACAACTTTTTACACCATACAGGAGGCGTCTGGAAGCTGTCATCATTAACCGGAGCTTTTGTAGGAAGTATCAAAACCATAGTAATCCTGTTCAGAGTAACTTAAATTAGTTATTTTAAATAATATTTTTTCTTGCATGTGTGGATTGGATGGGTTTTTACCAACTTCTGGTGAGAATTTAGTGTCAATAGAACCTTTAGAAAAATATTTACCTAGAAAATTTGTGATGTGTTCAATACTTATTTAACCGACTGTATGTTTCTTTGTGCAAGGTTTTGCAGGGGAGCCCAGCAGGGCAGCGAATGGGAGCCATCCAGGGATAAAAAAAAATGGCAGAGGCCACATCGTCCAAATGGAAGCTCAGCTAGCTCGACAATACTGGGTCTGACCTCCCGTTGAGGATAGGATATCAACAATTGCTTTCATAGTGGTTAACAGCAAAGTCAATAAGCAAAGGGACACATGGGCCATATTACCCACAGTTAGTCACAATACAGGAAGAACCTGCCCATTGGGGTTAAGCAGACTTAAGCTGGTCAGCATACTATATAAAGGGTCTGTGGATGCATCTATCAATCTTTCATTCCTAAAGTCTGAAAATAGGTCTTTTGGATGCCCTGCATGGTGCGCTGCTACCCCTACCTAAAAAAACAATGGGATTGTGCACATATTGATAAGCTCTACTTTTAAAAGCTCTAAATACGCAAACACCAAAGTCCAATATTATATGCTATACTATACTATGGTATCCAATAAAACCACACTGGTTTCTCAAGAAAGTTCAGTTAGGTAACACAAAGTAGGGATAGGTATAATCACTGCATTTGTATTAAACGTCTATTGGCTGGTATTTGAGAGATACTTTCTCTTCATTCATACATACATCATGCTGGTGTTACATTAATAAATTATGGACTCACCGCCATCCTGAGCTCACCAGTGTATGGAGACCATGAATGGAGGCCTATGTGATCACCGATGGCCAATCAGAGGTTTCAGTGGGGATTATTGCACTGGGAGGCTCCATCAATCTTGCCCCCCCCCCCCCCCGAGCCTGTTGCAACACCATCCCTGCCCTTTTTAACTTGACATCACAAAACTGCATGCTTGCTGCGTGTTTCGTTGAGCTCCGATGTAACCAGAGTTTACCACCTGTGTCCCAGGGTTGCTGGCATACATTGGTGAGCTTGGGTGGATGGCAGTGAGTGGAATTCATATATGTAATTTAAACCGGACCTTCAGCGTGATTTAATGAAAAGCCCAAACCCTTAAAAAACTATTCCCCAGCATCTAAAATTTATATATTTTTTGTTTTAGTCACTTATTTATTATTCTTTCCCCCACTGGGCTGCAACTCTGTTAAGGACTTTAGGATACGGGCGCTGCCATCTTGACTCATCAGAAGCATCACACTTACTGAGGAGAGGAGAGTGGGATAAAGTACAGGGGGTGGGCTATAGCTGTGCTTTGCTCAGACAGAGGAGAGCTGGGGTCAGGAAAAGGTCAGCAGTCCCACAGTCAGAAGGCACTTCCTGTTTGCAGGCTGCCTGATGTTCCATAAGCCGCCGTCTTGGATGTTTAAAGGCTCATAACATGCAGGCAAGGTGATTTTTAATGTGAGCAATCTGTATGTACAGGGTGTGGGAAACATATAAAATAGACTCTTATTCCGAGTGAACGACCACTTTAAACACTAGTATGCCATGTGTATGAAGTATCAATGGTTGTGTTACCCGATTAAAGTTTCTTGAAAATCCAGCAAACTTTTTTATACACCTTATATTGTATACATACTTTCCTAGTTCTGGCTTTCCACAGCTGCCACACACTGCAGCCACTGCTGGCAACCCAAATTGGGATACCTCCTGGGGGACTATGTAAGCCAAAGGTCTTTTCAGACTTTTGGTTTATTTTAAAACATACCTATAGGGACTGACAAATTGATAGCTGCATCCATATCCCCTTTATATAGCAAGTTGACCTACTCTGATCTGTATATAGTTTTACAATGATTTGCAGTAAGTGCCTTAGCACTGAGGGGCTGCATAATCCATAGCGTTGTCTATAAAAGAGGACCCTGTCGTCGTTTCTCACCGGACGCACGCCTGTTTATCACTTCTGTGAAGCATGTGACAGAATAATTTTGTTCCTGACTAATTGCATTTACCCATGTCAGAGACACACGCACGGCTGCTAATTATTTTCTTTCATACAACGCGCAGCCATATTTTCAAGCAGGGTTCAAGCCTTCTGTCGGTTTTTGAGAAAGACGCTCAGATGAAACAGTTGCCAGCGCTTCAGATAACCTTTTTAAACATAATTGGAAACAGAGAGGTGGATTAAAGAGGAAAATCTTTTTATTCTCTAATCATGTGGATCAATTCCAGATAACATTTGGGACCTTTCTGGAGACTGCAATGAGAGGGTGGAGCAGGTGAAATGCCAGAGGATGACATCAGTTTTGGCGACTGTGATGTATAAGTCAGCGTGATCTATCTCCCTTTTGGGTGCTATTTACAAGAGGTTCAATTCACAGCTTGTGTTTGCCCAGAAAAGCTGTTATTCTACCTTGAGGTTCTCATGGGCTTCATCCAAACCTAAATACATGCTGTTTACTTTCCATTTTTAGTTTATATAAAATAAGTGCACCTTCATGATTGGAAGTATTAACAGATTACCTTATCCGCCTGTAAACCTGGCTGTAAAATTAGTTTTAGCAATATTTTTATGCTATCATACAGTCCAGAGCCTTTCAATTACTTAACTTGTGTATTGATTCTGTATTGAGAGCCCTAGGCTCCTTTCTTTTAGATAAGTAGGTAGCTACAGTAAGCACTCAAAGTAAACCTGCCAGCCAGAATAAATAAAAGACACAACAATACTCATCTACCCTTTATTACTACCAGTGTTGTCTGCTCCAGCTCACAGTGATGTCCAGTAGTTAATCTTCTTCTTGATGACATGTCCCCCTCATGGTCATCTCTGTCAAATTTGTTGATGCAAAGGGCTATTTCAGGAGCACTAGATGTAGGCAAGTATAATTTATGTCACTTTGTTAAGAATTCCAGAATGCAGAGCAGCACAGTCAGAAGACACTTCCTGTTTGTAGGAAGCCTGAGACTCCATGTGCCGCCATCTTGGATGTTTAAAGGCTCAGAAAATGCATTAGATGCAGGTAGCATGACTTTTAATGTGAGCAATCTGTATATGGTGGGGGAAACATACAAGATAGACCCGTATTCAGGGTAAAGGTCCAGTTTAAGGTAGCTAATGTAAGAAAGCCTGAAACTCAACCACCGCCGGACAAGACACATAACTTGGCCAGGAAAAATCTCAAGACATATTTTTCAAAGCTTTTTTTGACTGATGAGATGAGAGTGACTCCTGATGGGAGATGTGGATAGGCCTGTTGCTGGATAAGTAAAGAACACAGAGTTCTACTTCAAATCAAACACCAGCAAAGTGGAGGATGGATACTGATATGGTATGGCATTAATACAAATTAGCTAGTTGTGCCTTTTTGTGTTGAAGGTGGACTCAAAATCACCCCCAACCCTACTGCCAGTTTTAGTCAAGTGAGCAGCAAAACACCCAGCAAAATCTCTTGGCATGGTATTTTGTGTGACAAGCTATCTAGCACTTTTTGAAGCAAAAATAATTATGAACAAGTATATTTAAATAAACTGATATGTATTGATGACACATTTACTTTAAAGTGAGCCCAACTTCAACACATTTTTTCAAATTCGTTTTTAGTAGGGGGGCTTTTAAAGCGGAACAAAACCCTAGAGGCGCCCTGCTGTTGGTCTTTCTTGGGGCATCCCAGATTGGTCTGCCCTGCTGTGTGACACCTCCCGGATGTCGCAACACTCTCCTGCTTCCTCCGTCACCAATGTAAACAATGGCAGCTGCATCCCTGCATCTTTGGGCTGTGCCTGCACTCCCTTGCTGGGAGAACGCAAGCTGAAGAGAATGCGGCCACTCTTGCTTCTTTTGCTGAATCCCTGCATGTAAACAGAACCATTTGCCAAACATTTCATATGCATGGCAAATGGCTGTGATTGGATGAGAGCCTGCACATGTGTCATTGGACCGGGGAAAGGTGAGTTTATATGGACGTTCTGGGAGTTTCACACAATGGGGCAGGCCAATTCGGGATGCCCCTGGGGCACGTAACAAAACCTGGTATAGTCAAAATACGAGATTTTGTTTCACTTAAATAAAATGACCTAAAATTATCTAAAGTGGGACAAAAAGTCATCTCAAGTTGAGCGGGCAACCAGAGATTGTTTGCTTCACCAACTTTTTCTCCAAATATGCATGGGGGCACTTGAGAAAACTAAGCTAAATGTATAACACAAAATGATGTATAAATATTAACAAAACCTAAAATACGCCTGATTTGTGTTCCCTTACCTTCTGTTTTAGACATAATAGCCTTTTACAATTTGATATTGAAGGTGACAAAAAAAAATACTTAAAAGAAATATAGACATGTCTAAAAAAAAAAGCAGCTCCAAATGGACTGACTACCAGACAGTTTCCTATCTCCCTGAAATATAAGGGGGGGGGGATCCTATGTCTTCCTATTTAGTATACAGTATAGTGTGGCCCAAAAGACCTTAAGTTGGCATCTCCAGATGCTTAAATCATGGGGTATTATCCTTTGCACCCACGCACACGAAGCCTTTTTGTGAACCAAAAAAGAAAAACATTTTACCTTGGCAAACAATAGTTTAAAATGAACAGACCAAAAGGTATATTAGTAGCTGCAAAATCTACTCCTACATCCTACTAAATATATATGAGATCCCTTGGGAGGACTAAGCCTTCCTGTACCTGAAGAGGCCAAGACATATCAAGTTGCCCAGAAAACAAGTTGCAAAATGTGCACCCACCTTGGTACACCACCTATCCCCCTCTGTCTAACGGGAGGCCCAACCACAAATTCCAATGTGGATTGCATGCAGAGTTTTCCCTATGGCAAGAAATGCTATACCTGCTGCAAATACATTAAGAAGGGCAATGCCTTTGACTCGTGCTAAAGGCGAAAGGTTTTTAATATCACAATTTTTGAATTGCGATTCTAAAATTGTAGTCTGTTTGCTCACATGTAGTTCTTGTAAAATCCAATATGTAGGATGTTCCATGCGCAAATTGAAAACCCGCATTTTAGAACATATATACCAAGTGACTTCTGCTAATGAAAAGTCTAATGTGGCAAGACAATGTTCACGTGAACATGGCCTCACTAAATCTTTAACTGTGACCATCATAAAACGAAGGTCTCTAATTTTATTGGCTCTAATTTTATTCCTGTCGCTCATTGTCTTCAATTTAATTTAAATCACTATTGTTCCCCATGCCATTTTGATTTAGCATTGATGGTTTTCCTGTCCCCTTGTTGTCTTTTAGGTATGCTTTGACTGCTTTCACACATTACTGTTTTGGTATGCATCAATGTGATTGAATTGGTCTTACTGTACTGTCACAGGCACATTTTGATGTTCTTCAGCAATTAATAGCATGGGTGACTCAGTATTTCTGTTACGTTATATACTATAGGTATATGTTATATGCTACAAGTACGCTTTAACCTAATCATTCTTGTTGTGATGATCTCTTGGACTTGACCCATTGTTATAATCCTTTATATGCATATACCCTATTTGATGGCCTTTATTTTATTTTTCTCAATTTATATAATTGATATTTTGGATCCTACTGGTATTATATCATGCCCAACAATTTAACTTTATTGTATTATAATCATTAGCTTTGGGGTTTATGTCAGCGATAACCCTTTTTGGGCTAACTTGATTAGTATCATTATACAGAACAACCTTTTGTTAGCATCCATATTACACAGCCCCAGCGTACATGCTGCTATACTGTATCACTGACAGGATAGCCAATCATAGCCAGCCAATCATCTGTGCATTTACATAGCTTTGTATTTCCCGGCAAATATGGACATATTTATAGCGCAGCTTTAACTGTGCAGCCTGCTTCAATGACACCTGACAGTGGGGTTTTCCCCTGTCAGACGTTGATGCCCCGTGTGAAATTCAGCCAGCCAATTACGCACTATTACCACTCCTGGACAGAGCTTTGGATGCTGCGGCGGGCGGGTGTGGGCATTCTCATGTGCAGGTAAGATGTTTTTCTACTTAAAGCTTGTATCTTAGACACTGGGGATGCATATGACTAAGGGCATGTCGGCCTGAAACGTGTCATACTACAGCCCTATCGAGGGGACTTTACACTGTTCTTTCCTCATTGCTTGATATTAAAAGTTGCATATTCTAAACATACAGTACGTCCTGCTCCATATATAATACTTACACATGGGTTATCCTCCACCAGAGGGCGCTGTGGCACCGCAGACATGCAAAAACAGGCTCCTCCCGGCCCTTCATATACTCAGGGACCTCCCACAAATCCCCAGATTTCTCTGCAATGCTGACTGCGAAGACATGAAGTATCACTCTCTCGCAGGTGAGCGGGGCTATTACAGCCCGCGGCCCTGTGGGACTATTTCCACCCCTCCTCTGTGTGATATGCCTCCCAGCCTGGGCTGCGCTGGTCGGGTGAAGGTAGGCAGCACCATGTGTGCTTACGGAGCCACGCTCCACCGCAATCCCCCACCATAGGGTAGGCGGTCAAAGCTGATGGTGAGCCTTCAGGGGATGCCCCTCCCGCATCATTGCCCCACGCCCCGTGTAGCGGTGGACCCTATGTAACGGGTCGCCTTCCTCCCTCGTTCCCCCCTTAGCCAGGGGGAAAAGAAGGGGGGGGGGGATTGTGTGTATGGCGGCCTCAGTGTATCCTATTACACGCTTATGGCTTGGTTTTGTGCTTTACCGGGAACGGGGGTCAGAGCAGCGCTTTATTTTATCTGTACTGTTAGCCGCAGCGCCTTTATTGTATTCTTTTTCTTGCATCGCATGAACAGCGGCGGCTTGCGGACGCCACAACGTCTTTTTCTTCCTTTCTTTCTTTCCTTCTTCTTCTTAGCCTGTAGTGGCTCTTCTGAGGTAATTTCTTCAGGCGTTATTGCCTTACTGTCCTGATTGGCTACACGTTTTCGAGCTTCGCGCTCGCTGGGGAGGGGCGTGGTTCTGGCTTGGCGCATTCCGCGCCGCGGTCAGCTCTGGCCCGCCTTCGAGGTTCGCTTGGCAACATTTCTTACTCACGCGCGTGTGGTGAAGACCGTCCTCTCCTCTCTGTCTGTAAGTGCCCTCATGGGCGACTTTTCATTAGTTTTTATACTCCCTTGCGCATGGCTCTGACTTCCTTGTTCCCCCTTATGTCTTTCAGACCGTGGATTTCGGTGGCTTCTCCCGGCCCAGTGTAGCTCCCGGTCGTGACCATTAAAAATTACTCCCACTTCGCCGCGGGTTATTGGGGCATCCAGGGTAGCTTACAGCGTCAATCCCTACTGGCATATTGTGCCGATTAAATCACCATATGGAGGCATCTCAGGATATTGTGAACGGGGTTCCTTCGGGACAAGCCCGGCTGTGTGTAGCTTGTGGGGTCTTACCTAGCAGCAGTGACAATGCACGTGTCTGTGTTCCTTGTGCACAGCAGGCGCTATCGGTGCTTCCCTCCTCCTCTGAGGCACTTCACCTACTCCCCCAAGTCTGAGTCTAACCCCCAATACCAGCGGGGATTCTCATCCTGATTTGGCCACTAGACTGGCTAGTGTTGAAAACTTGCTTGCTAATTCGTAAAGCCACCGCCAAGAGGCGGCATTTGAACCCTGACTCGGCTCTCTTCCCTATAGAATCTGATGATTTGTTGCATTCCTATGCCCATATCCCCTCAGATGAAGGGGAACGGTTCTCTGACTCAGGGTCATATGACGATGAGTCCAGGGGTCAGGAAGAGTCTGGCTCCAAGCATTGGTCCTCGGATGATATTGATAGACTGCTGGTTCAGATCTTTGAGGTTTTGTCCCTCTCTCCCCCTGCTGCGGCCCCCCGGCAAAGGGGTGATCTTTTTCATACCGCTAAGGCTCGCTTGGAATTTCCAGAGCAAACCCATTTCAATAGCCTCGTGCTTAAAGAATGGGAACATCCCAGCAGACTTCATGGGGTCCCTAAGAGAGTGGATAGTCCCTGCTGACTTGGTTAAGTGCTGGTCATCGCCACCTGAGGTCGATGCTCCTATTCTAGGGTTGTCCAACACCTCTATTATGCACTCTCCTGACACTACTACGCTATGGGACTCTGACGACCGGCGTGTTGACCAACTGGCATGTCATGCCTTTGCATTTGGGGGAGCGACTCTGCGCCCGGTTTGCACCTTAGCCATTACGGCAGTAGCGCTCAGGGCAGTGGTCAGGAGTGCTCTCGATGGCACAGATGAGTTGCCTTCTGATACTGTCAATGCTCTGTCCAGCTGTGATGTGTTTGTGAACTTTATCCTGTCTGCATCGGACAATGCTATTAAGATGTGTGCCAGGTCATCTGCCCTGGTGGTAGCTATACGCCGCGCGGTCTGGTTGCGCCAGTGGGCCTCAGACAATGCCACCAAGAAAGCCCTTACAGGGCTTCCATTTAAGGGGCTGCGCCTGTTTGGGGATCGTTTAGACCTCTTCGCCAAGGGAGGCAAGTTACCCCAGCACAGGCGGCAGATTCGTCCTTTTCGTGGCCAAGGCTCCCTATCGATTCCCTACCGTGGGGCTAAACAAGGCAGAGGGGTGTCCTTCGCTGGGGCCCGCGCAGATTCCTGGCACAGGAACAGAGGACGCCGTCCCGGTTCCTCCTGGGGACCCAAGTCTAAAGCCCCTCCCAAGACCCCCCAGGCATGAAGGGGCGCCCTTGCCCGTCAGGGTGGGGGGACGTCTGCAGCACTTCAAGCATGTCTGGAGGCGCCACGTCTCAGACCGGTGGATTCAGGAAGTAGTGTCCTCCGGCTACAAGATAGAATTTGCTGTACGGCCCCCCACCAGATTCATTGGGTCCCGGATCCCACAGGATCCTGCCTCAGCTCAGGTATTGTTGCTGGCCGTGCAGGGCCTCCTGGACCAAGGGGTCATTTGCAAGGTCCCCTTAGGAGACAGGGGCATGGGGTTCTATTCCAACCTTTTCACAGTACCCAAGAGGGATGGGTCAGTCAGGCCCATTCTGGATTTAAAAATCCTCGACAAATTTGTCAAAAACAAACACTTTCGTATGGAAACTCTGCGCTCTGCCATTGGCTCTCTGCGCCCAGGGGACTTTATGACGTCCGTAGATATAAAGGACGCTTACCTTCACGTCCCGGTGTTCCCAGGACACCAAAGATTTCTCAGATTTGCACTGAAAGATCAGCATTACCAATTTGTGGCCTTGCCATTCGGCCTCACTTCGGCTCCCAGGGTGTTTACCAAGGAGCTGGCAGGGGTGATGTCCCTGTTAAGGCTAAGGGGTATACGTGTGCTGCCCTACCTGGACAATATTCTCATCACCTCTCAGTCTCTGCGGCAGGCAGAGTTGGAGCTGGAGTCCTTCGGCTGGGTGATCAATTACCCCAAGTCCTCTCTGTCCCCCTCCTCGGTGACTCCGTTCCTGGGAATGATTCTGGATACGGTTCAGTCAAGGATATTCCTTCCTCAACAGAAGGTGGAAGCTCTGACAGCGCAGGCGAGGTTCCTGCTCTCGAGCCCACAGCCCTCCATCCGGCAGGGAATGCAGTTGGTGTGCCTGATGGTGGCGAGCTTTGAGGCGGTGCCCTTTGCCCAGTTCCATTTGAGACCTCTGCAGCTTCACCTTCTGGCAGTGTGGGACAAGAACCCAGCGTCCTTGGACGGGGTCTGTGTGCTTCCCCCCTCGGTCAGACAGTCCCTTGCGTGGTGGCTGGACCACAGGAACTTGATAGGGGGCAGGTCTTTTCTGGCCCCCTCCTGGGAGACGATCACAATGGATGCCAGTCTGTCAGGTTGGGGGGGGATTCTGGAAGTCCCTGCGCTTCCAGGGGAGGTGGGGCCCTCAGGAGGCCCATTTACCCATCAACATTCTGGAATTACGGGCAGTCAGGTTGGTACTGGAGCGATTGACCCAACACCCGAGGGGTCTGTCGGTCCAGGTACGCTCAGACAACAGAACGGCGGTTGCCTACATCAACCATCAGGGAGGGACCCAGAGCAAGGGTGCACTCCAGGAGGTGTCTCAGATTCTGACATGGGCGGAGGCCAATGTCCAATGCATTTCGGCTGTCTAGATTCCGGGGGCGGAGAACCTGCTGGCGGACGCCCTGAGCAGGGGGGAGTGGTCCCTCTGCAACAAGGTATTCCAGTCCCTGTGTCACCGTTGGGGCCTACCGGATGTAGATCTGTTTGCTTCCCGTCACAATCACAAACTCCCGGCCTTCGTATCCCTGTCTCAGGATGCTCTGGCCTTGGCCACAGATGCCCTGTCCATGTCTTGGAGGAAGTTTCGACTCCTGTATGTGTTTCCACCATTCCCCCTTCTGGGCAGGGTTCTGCGCAAGATTGCTCTGGAAGGGGTACCTGTGATTCTAGTGGCCCCCAGGTGGCCAAGAAGAGTGTGGTTCGCAGACGTGGTTCAAATGGCAGTAGATCAGTACGATCTCCCAGATCTGCTAACTCAAGGATCCTTACGCCATCCCAATTTACTAACTCTGGCTTTGACGGCCTGGCTGCTGCTCCATCTTGATGGAGAAGGGTTTGTCTGCCTCTGTGGTGGCTACTATGGTGCAGGCCAGGAAGAAGACTTCTTCTGCTATCTATTATAGAGTATGGCGTTCCTACATTGACTGGTGGGAGTCCAGGTCTCTTCCCTGCCGGGAATTCTCCGTCCCTAGGGTTCTGGTGTTTTTACAGCATGGTCTGGACTTAGGTCTCAAACTTAGTACTCTGAAGGGTCAGGTTTCTGCCCTGTCTATCTTCTTTCAGAAGACCTTTGCCCAACATCACCTGATTAAGACCTTCTTTCAGGGGGTCACTCACGTGCGTCCTCCTCGAAAACCTATGGTCCCTGTCTGGGATTTAAACTTGGTTTTGTCTGCCTTGCAGGGTGCTCCCTTTGAGCCTATTCAGGGTGCTGCTCTGGCTGTTCTCACTCTCAAGGTTGTCTTCTTGGTGGCTATTACTTCGGTTAGGCGTGTGTCTGAGCTGGCCTCTCTATCTATTCAGTCTCCATACTATGAGAGACACCAGGACAAGGTGGTGTTCCGCTTCAAACCGGATTTTCTGCCTTAAGTTGTGTCTGCATTTCATTTGAACCAGGATATTGTTCTTCCTTCTCTGTGTCCCAATCCTAGCAACGACAAGGAGAGGGTTCTGCATTCCTTGGACATAGTCAGGTGCTTGAAGTATTACCTGGTTGTCACTAAGGCCTTCAGGAAAACTGATGCTCTCTTCGTTGTGCCTTCCGGGCCTAGGAAAGGTTTGGCTCCCGCCAAGTCTACCATCAGCAAATGGATTCATCAGGCTGTGATTCAAGCCTATTCTACTAAGGGAAGGACTCCCCCCTTCCGTCTTACTTCCCATTCTACTCGTGCTATTGGGGCTTCTTGGGCTTTCCAGCACCAGGCTTCTGTTGAACAAGTTTGCAAGGCCGCTACTTGGTCTTCTGTTCATACCTTTTCAAAGTTTTACAAGATTGATGTTAGGGCCTCAGCTGATGCTGTGTTTGGCCGCAAGGTTTTGCAGGCGGCAGTAGTTTAAACTGCTTGCTGTTGCCTTTTTTGTTGGGGATCCCACCCTACTTTATGGACATTGCTATTGGATGCCCCACGTGTAAGTATTATATATGGAGCAGGACGTACTGTATGCTTAGAATAATACAATTCTGTGAAATACTCACCTGTAGAATTGGTATTATACGCATATAGTACGTCCTGCTCCACCCCACCCTGGTTTCACTTTGTTCTGGATCCCCTGTATGGTGATTGTTATCATTGTTATTATTACCAGTTTTGGTGGTTGGTTTCTCCCGGCTTCTTTTTCTCACTGCTTTTCAATGATGGGGATTTGTGGGAGGTCCCTGGGTATATGAAGGGCCGGGAGGAGCCTGTTTTTGCATGTCTGCAGTGCCACAGCGCCCTCTGGCGGAGGATAACCCACGCGTAAGTATTATATATGGAGCAGGACGTACTGTATGCGTATAATACCAATTCTACAGGTGAGTATTTTACAGAATTGTATTTTTAATGGGGGAAGCTGGACACCTCACTGTTCAGAAACAAGTTGTCTGATCACCAGGCAGTTTTGAATGAACTCACTCTTCCCTTCTTTTCAAGGCATGTGAAGGAAAGACTAGAAACATCTATTACAGAAGATCGCCACAGCTGGTGCCCACATCTCCTCAAATGGCGGGGTTCCACACAAGGGGGCATTTCGATTTAGATTCCAGGGGAGGAAGTGCTGGGTTTTGTTCTGCTTTTAAGTTGCTCACCCCAGTGGGTTTCCTATCCCTGGAGCATCCCAATCTGTGTTACCCTACTGTGTGAAACCCCTGGGTTCGCATACTCACTATGCAACCAATTCCACAGGGGCATCTCAATTTGGGATGCCCCTGTTTTCCAAGTATACAGCACAGCCTGTTTCACTAAATTCTTTACGCTTGGGATATCCCGCCACAAGGTGGCGCAGTGGACTGCAGAAAAGACTTGTGGCATCTCCCGGTCCTATAAAAGGACAGGAACCTCCCACAAATTCCCAGTTTTCTTCTGCAGTCGGACTGCGAAGATAAAAGATGGCTCTCTATATTGTGCAGGTGAGCGAGGCAACCAAGCCTGCGGCCCTGCAAGTCTATTCCCATCCGATTCTGGACTCCCACTGCCTCCCAGCCTCGGCTGACAGATCGGGTGAAGGTAGAAGAGCACTAGGGTCAAGTGCTTCAGGAGCGCTGCTTCAAGCCGCAGATCCTGTACTACAAAGGGGAGCCGGCCATAGGCTTTATGGTGAGCCTGATTGGGATGCGGAGTTCATGCACTGCCTTCTGAGGGGGTGAGTTATTTGGGGACTATGTCCTCTTCTTTTACTTCTGGGGCTCCCCCCCCTCCCTGGCCATGGATACACGCCGCTGCCTTCCCTCGTCTCCCTCTCTTCTCCCCCCTCTCTGACTCCGTTCGGAGGGGGGGCTGGGCGGGTAGCAATGGTGGTGTTTTCTGAGGTAATTTGGCGATTTTGGTGTGTTTTTTGGTGTTTTTAGCTGCCGCACAGCTTTGTACTACGCTCCACGGCTGTGGGCGCTATAACCTGAGGTAATTTTGCTTTGTCATGGCGCCAGCCAGGTCATGTGTGGTTATTTTCTGAGGTAATTTGGCGATTTTGGTGTGTTTTTGGTGTTTTTAGCTGCTGCGCAGCTTTGTACTACACTCTGCGGCTGTGGGCGCTATAACCCAAGGTAATTTTGCTTTGTCATGGCGCCGGCCAGGTCACATGTGGTGTTTTCTTAGGCAATTTGGCGATTTTGGTGTGTTTTTTGGTGTTTTTAGCTGGGCGCTATAACCTGAGGTAATTTTGCTTTGTCATGGCCCCGGCCGGGTCACGTGAGCACCGTTTTCGCGCTCTTCGAGGGGGGCGGGGCCTGGTGATGCTGTGGATGGCGCTATTCCCCTGCGGCCCGCCCCTCGAGGTACCTCAGCCGGCGCCATTTTGTACAACCTGCGTGTCTGGTTTTCTTCATTCCCGGCTGCAGCGCTGCTTTTCCTGGTGTATCGCTTTACCTAGTGGTCTGACCCCGCGGTGTCTTTGGTCCATGAGTCTCCCTTGGGGGCGGGGGGTTTATTGACCCTGGGATTTTCATGTGCTGCGGGATGCTCATGTGTATTTTTACTTTTGTCTTTCAGGCGGGATTCCATTGGGTTGTGGTTCTCCCGGCTTACTCCTTCCTCCCCCTCACTCCCCCTTCACAAAATAGTTTTCTGGGGGCATCCCGTGGGAGGGCATCCCGGGTGGCTTCTGTCTTAAGCCTTTACCTACTAACTATCACCATATGGAGGCTTCAGGAGATAGCGTGCTTGGGGCCCTGCGGGGCAAGCCCGGCTATGTTCCATGTGTGGGTATCCCCTGTGACACGGTGTGCGAATGCCGTGTGCTGACAGTGTCATTGCGCTACAAGCTGGTTTGCTTGCTTCGCTTCCCAGCTCTGCGCCTCCCTCTGCTTCCCCTACTGCCCCGCTCCTGCAACTAGGCCCCTGTGAAGGCACTGTTAGCAGGGAGTCTCATTCTGATTTGGCTCTGAGGGGCGGCTTGCCAGGCCTATTCCTAGGAAAGCCTCTGGCAAGAAGCGGCACCTGGATCCCAGGCCCTCCCCCCTTGCTAAGGTGTATGTGAGATGGGGGGACTTTCCCAGGATTCTGACTCCTCTGGGAACCAGCAGGAGGGTTGCGATGTCCAGGGAGGATTCATGGTACCCTGAGGACACTGATAATCTGCTGTCACTTATTTTTGATATGTTGCACATTGCTGCCCCTGAGGTGGCTAAGAGAAAGCAGGGGGAGCTCTTTCGCCCTGGTAAACAGCGTCCAGAGTTCCCTGAGCAGGAACATTTTACCATTTTGGTACTTAAAGAATGGGAACGTCCTAGCAGCCTGCCTGCTGTGCCCAAGGGTTGGATAAAAGGTATCCTTTTCCTGCTGATCTTGTTAAGAAGGCTTGTCCAATACTTTGGTCATGCCTTCCCCTGACACTACCTCTCTGAGGGATGGGGAGGACCGGCGCATGGATCAATTGGCCTGCCATGCTTTTACCTGTGTGGGGGCTGGATTGCGTCCGACCTGTGCCTCTGCCATTACTGCTATTGCCCTCAAGAGGCTGCTCAAGCGTCTCCTTGATGGTGCTACAGCTGGTAGTGGGGGGAGGTGGACTATAGTACTCTCTTACTTTTTTTCTGATTTAGAGGTCATTTCGGGGGTCCTCCATCCTCCTCCCTTCCTTTCAGCTCCCAGAGGAGGTCGTGGCTCCCTCTTCTCTAGTGGCCGCAGAGATTCTTGGGGCCGTGGCAGATCCCGTGGTTGTCCCGGTCTCTCCTGGATACCAAGCCCAAACCCTCTCACAAGCCCCCTCAGGCATGAAGGGGCGCCCTCACCCATCCGGGCGGGGGGACGGTTTCGGCTATTTGCCGAAAGTCTGGAGGCTTCACGTCTCAGACCGGTGGATACAGGAGGTATTGTCCTCCGGTTACAAGATCTGAAGGGACTTAACACATTGTCAGATTCAAGCATTTTCGTATGGAGACGCTACGCTCTGCTGTCAGTACCCTTCGTCCGGGCGACTTTATGACCACTGTGGACATCAAGGATGCTTACGTTCATGTGCCTATCTTTCCAGGTCATCAGAGATTTCTAAGGTTCGCGCTGGAGGATCAGCATTACCAGTCTGCGGCTCTGCCCTTCTGTATCACCTCGGGTGTTCGCCAAGATACTGGCAGGAGTGATGGCTCTGCTACGGATCCAGGGCATCCGCATCATTCCTTACCTGGACGACATCCTGATTGTGGCCCAGTCCTTTCCTCGGGCCGAGCAGGACACTCAGATGGTGACCTCCACTCTGGAGTCCTTCGGCTGGGTGTTCAACTTTCCTAAGTCTTCTCTGTCCCCGTCCTTGGTGAGGTCCTTTCTGGGCATGACTCTGGATACCTCTCAGGTCGGGGTGTTCCTTCCTCAGCAGAAGGTGGAGGATCTTCAGATGCAGGCTCGGGCTCTGCTATCATGTCCTCATCCCTCCATCCTTCAGGGGATGCAGTTGGTGGGCCTGATGGTGCCCTGCTTCGAGGCAGCCCCTTTGTTCAGTTTCACATGAGACATCTTTAGTTACTCCTCTTGTCAGCTTGGGATCGGGACCCTGTGTCCTTGGATCAACAGTTTGCTCTGTCCCCTCTGGCCAGACGGTCCCTCTCGTCGTGGCTGGACTCAAGGAACCTTCTAGTGGGCAGGACCTTCCTGCCCCTGTGCTGGGAGAAGGTCACCACAGATGGCAGTCTGACCGGTCGGGGAGGCTTCTGGAAGTCCCTGAGGTTCCAGGGTCGGTGGAGCCCACAAGAGGCCCATGCTTCCATCAAAGTCCTGGAACTGAGGGCGATCAGATTGGTTCTTTTTTGCCTGACTACTCACCTTCGGAGTTGGGCTGTTCAGATCCGCTCAGTCAACCAGACAGCGGTTGCCTACATCATTCATCGGGGAGGAACACGGAGCAAGCGAGCCTTCAAGGAAATGTCCCTGATCCTGTCTTGGGCGGAACAGCATGTTCCCGGCATCTCAGCGGTCTACATCCCGTACAGACGTGGCAGCCTGAATTCAGGAGGCACAGAACACATTCATTCATAGCCTATCAATCGCTATCTCCTCCCCCTTCAGTTGATAGATCCCTTCCACATACCCTAAGCTGTGCCTAATCTGAGCTAGGGAGGAAGTGAGCAAGGGAGGCGCGGTTATCTCCCCCGGGTAAATAAGGAGCCACTGAACAAGACAAGGGGCTTTCCTACCAATGCCTGGCCAGCTGTTGCTGATGGGGAAGTTTGAGGGTAAGTGTCATGGCAATCTGTGTCCCATCTATCTATCTATCTATCTATCTATCTTATTTTGTCTGTCTCTCTATATAAGTATTTTCATCTATCTATCTATCTATGGTCTGTCTTTAACTATCTTGTCTGTCTATCCATCTTATCTATCTTTTCCATGAATTCATTCTCTATCTGTCTTACCTATTTTTCATTCTACCGATATGTCTTTTGTTTTACCTATCTCTATCTTTTCATTTTATTCATCTTTTTTTCTATGCTTTTTCAATCTAACTTTCTTTCATTTATTTTCATTCATTCATTATAGTTTTATTCATGTATTATCTGTCTATCTTTTCATTCTAGCTATCCAGCCATCCTTTATCTAGCTTTTATTCTATTTATCCATTTATTTTTACTCATTTCATTTATTTTACTGTATCTATCTGTATTTTCTTTTTTATCTATCTATATATTCATTCATTCATTATCTGTCTATCTTTTCATCCATCCTTCCCATATGTATCTAGCCTTTCTTTTTATATCTATTTATCTTTTTGTTCATTTGTTTTATTCATTTATACTTTCTAACTATCTAGCTATAGATCTAATTTTTTCATTCTATCTCACTGCTGCTCCTCTGATGGGCCACTGGACATCACGTTGGAACGGGCCTTGACCGACAGCCTGGACACACGTTGCGGGTGGAGGCCAATCAGAGGAGCATATTTCAGCTGAGGATCGAGGTTCAGGAAAGAATTGCGGGGTGTCGCCACAGGGGTATTGTGTGTGGGGGGCTCCTGTCTGTCAATCTGGATACCCCCTGAGCCTGTCACTATGCGGCCCTGCAACCGTTTGCCTGGGAACAGATGTGGGACTACATGGAGTCTAGCCCTGTTTCTCAACTCCCCTGCTCAGCAGCCACCAAAGCTTAGAGGGAACATTGGTGGCAGACCTAAATCTCAAGCTAGTCCAATAACCTGGTAGTTCTCAATATGCGCACTCCACCATTCCCTCATATATATTTATAGGAAAATTAGGAGACACTGTTTCATAACTTGTTCCGTTTTCAAATGTTTGTACCTAGCTATTCTCACTGTGTAAATTTAACAGAAGGCCTGGCTTATTTATATTCATAAATGATGTCACAGGCCCCAATATCGTAACTGGCCTTAGAGCCTATTGGGTGGATGAGGTCGTGCAGTTAGTAATGATTAGTGTGAGGAGATAACTGCGAGTAAAACACAGGATGAGCAGGCAGCTCCATCGCAGTTTGGATCGACTGGGGAAATGTGCTTCAATGCCTAATTACATTTCCCTGGTAATTGCGGCTCTTAGATGGAAGATGATATCACTTCACTCAGTTAAAACATCTTACTTAAGTCTTCTTGGGCCTGTGTGACTTTTGGATATCTCCAAGTACTTAAAAAATGTCTGTTATTAATTATCTTTACATCTCCGATGGAGATTCTTCTTACCTGCCATTTCCTGCAATCAGCAGTGTCTAATTTAAAG